>OZ022504.1:60696061-61896061 GCA_963989385.1 Ctena decussata
AGAACAGGTTATTTCCTCTAACCATAAAAGTTCAAAAGGGAAAAGAACTAAATAAGTATTATTGCTTTCGTTCTGATCCTTAAACTTGTAATTATGTCCCCCCACCAAAGGTGAGGGGGGACATATTGTTTTCAGTGCGGTTCCCGGGCGTCGGCGTGACAGTTTCTTGCGTGCGCAATATCTCTTGAACCAATTGATGGAATTTCACCAAACTTGCATGAATACATCATTGGGACAAGTTTAAGAGCTGATTAGATTTTGGTGACCTTGACCTCATTTTCAAGGTCACTGGAGGACTTAGATGACAATTTCATGTACCCACTTTGCGTGCGTGATATCTCTTGAACCAAAGGACTTAGATGAGAATTTCTTATTCCCAATATATATCTCCTGAACCAATGGATAGAATTTCATCAAACTTGCATGGATACATCATTGGGGCAAGTTTAAGAGCTAATTAGATGTTGATGACCTTGACCTCATTTTCAAGGTCACTGAAGGACTTAGATGACAATTTCTTGTACCCACTATATCTTCTGAACCAATGGATGGAATTTCACCAAACTTGCATGGATACATCATTGGGACATGTTTAAAAGCTGATTAGATTTTGATGACATTGACCTTATTTTCAAGGTCACTGGAGGACTGAGATGACAATTTCCTATTACCACAATATCTCATGTGCCAATGGATGGAATTACACCAAACTTGCACGGATCCATCACTGGGACTAACTTAAGAGCTTATCAGATTTTGATGACCTTGACCTCATTTTCAAGGTCACTGAAGGACTAAGCTGAGAATTTCTTGTACCCACTATATCTCCTGAATCAATGGATGGAATTTCACCAAACTTGCATGGATACATCATTGGGACATGTTTAAAAGCTGATTAGATTTTGATGACCTTGACCTCATTTTCAAGGTCACTGGAGGACTGAGATGACAATTTCATATAACCACAATATCTCATGAGCCAATGGATGGATTCACCAAACTTGCTTGGATACATCACTGGGACTAGCTTAAGAGCTGATTTAGATTTTGGCAACCTTGACCTCATTTTCAAGGTCATTGGAGGACTTAGATGGCAATTTCTTGTACCCATAATATCTCATGAACCAATAGATGGAATTTCACCAAACTTGCATGAATACATCACTGGGACTAGCTTAAGAGCTGATCAGATTCTGGTGACCTTGACCTCTTTTTTCAAGGTCACAGGAGGACTTCATTATAGGGGATGGAAAATGGGCTGGTGGGGGGACATCAGTTTTTCTCTGAAAAACATTTCTAGTAATGAAATGTTGTACTTTCTCATGTTCATGAAATAAAAAATATGTTTAAACTAAAAGTGCAAACCAGAGGACCATTGGTCCTGTAGCTCACCTGAGTCCATTCATCCTCAGCACTCAAGGGTAAGTAACTCTAAAGTGTACAAAATGGGTATTTTATGCCTATCCCGATAGTCTGCCAATTTCATGAAGCTGCAGTTAGAAAAAGATTATCCTTTGGTTGTCATGGCAACCAATCAAAGGCAATGATTTGGCAATAACACATAAACTAGAGCAAGTGAGCAGGGGCTCATGTATACTCCCGGCCAGTGCCACTGTCTAATGACATTAAACTTTTAACACAAAAATTTTACACTCCATATAGAATTAACATCTTGAAGTCTGTGACCTTAACTTTGGTCAGCAGCAGCACACACAGGATGTCAACTAATGTGCTCAAGCTAGAAGTAAACCTAGTAGCATATCAAAACGTTCCATTGAAGGATTTCTGACATATATGAAACATTATTAGCTCACCTGAGCCATAGGCTCAGGGTGAGCTATTGTGATCACCCAGTGTCCGTCGTCCGTCGTGTGTCGTGCGTCGTCAACAATTTGCTTTAAATGACATCTTCTCTGAAACCGCTAGGCCTAGAGCTTTGATATTTGGTATGAAGCATTATCTAGTGGACCTCTACCAAGTTTGTTCAAATGGTGGCCCCAAGGTCCAAAATGGCCCTGGGGCAGGGGGTCTTGGGTTCGAAACTAAAATATACTTAAAAATCTTCTTCTCCAGAGCTGCTTGGCTCAGATGCTTGAAATTTGGTATGATGCATTGCCTAATGGTCCCCTACCAAGTTTGTTCAAATGGTGGCCCCAGGGTCCAAAATGGCCCTGGGGCAGGGGGTCTTGGGTTCGAAACTAAAATATACTTAAAAATCTTTTTCACCAGAACGGCTTGGCTCAGATGCTTGAAATATGGTAAGTAGCATTGCCTAGTGGTCCTCTACCAAGTTTGTTCAAATGGTGGCCCCAGGGTTTAAAATGGCCCTGGGACAGGGAGTCCCAGGTTCAAACCATAGAAATACATAGAAAAATATTCAAAAATCTTCTTCTTCAGAATCACAAGGCTCTGATGCTTGAAATTTGGTATTTGGCATTGAATAATAGTCCTTTACCAAGTTTGTTCAAACAATGGCCCCATGGTCCAAAATGGCCCCGGGGCAGGGAGTCCAAGGTTTGAACCATAGAAATGCAAAGAAAATATTCAAAAATCTTCTTCTTCAAAACTGCAAGGCTTAGATGCTTGAAATTTGGTATGATGCATTGCCTAGTAGTCCTTTACCAAGTTTCTTCAAATGGTTGCACACGGGTCCAAAATGGCCCCATGGCAGGGAGTTCAAGGTTAGAAACATAGAAATACATAGATAAATATTCAAAAGTCTTCTTCTTCAGAACCATTAGGCTTAGATGCTTGAAATTTGGTATGTAGCATTGCCTAGTGTCCTCTACCAAGTTTGTTCAGATGATGACCCCAGGGTCCAAAATGGCCCCACCCCAGGGGTCCTGGGTTTGAACCTTAGAAATACATAGAAAAACATTCAAAAACCTTCTTCTTCAGAACCATTTGGCTCAGATGCTTGAAATTTTGTTTGATGCATTGCCTGGTGGACTCCTACAAAGTTTGTGTAAATGGTGGCCCTGGGATCCAAAATGGCCCTGGGGGGGAGTCTTGGGTTCGAAATAAAATGTACTTAAAAATCTTCTTCTCCAGAACCCTTTAGTGCAGATGCTTGGAATTTGGTATGATGCATTGCCTTGTGGTCCTCTACCAAGTTTATTCAAATGATGGCGCCAGGGTCAAAAATGGCCCCGCTCAAGGGGGTCATGGGTTTGAACCATGGAAATACATAGAAAAATATTCAGAAGTCTTCTTCTTCAGAACCACTTGGCTCAGATGCTTGACATTAAGTATGCAGCATTGCATATTGTTTTTTTACCAAGATTATTCAAATGAAGGTCCCCTGGTTCAAATGGCCCCGCCCCAGGGGGTCCTGGGTTTGAACCATACCAATACATAGAAAAATATTCAAAAATTTTCTTCTTCAGAACAATTTGGAAATGGTTGCAAACCATCAGGTTTGTTCAAATGATGACCCTAGTTTGACCTTTGACCTTTTTGCTTAGGTGAGCGAATCAGGGCCACTTGGCCCTCTTGTAAAGAAGTATGTTGATGCAACTGTTTAAGTATGTGACCTTGGCCTTATGTCAATAGCAGAATTCAGTTGATGTAAACTGTTGCAACCTAGAGGTAAACAAGGTCACAAATCATATGGTCCTATTGAAAAAGATGGGAAAAATAAGTAAAGAATATGAACTTAATACAAAACTTTAACATGGAAAAGCATTACGTCAGTGACCTTGACCTTAAGTCAAGGCATGTGCAAGGATGGTATATAATAAATTTTTACACCTACACCTATCATTATACCAAATATAAACCAAATCCATTAAAGGATTTGGATAATATCAGATCTGAAAATGTCTAAGTCTGTGACCTTGACCTCTAGGTCACAGGCATGTGTAAAGACGGTACAAGGTAAAACTTTGGACATATAAACCAAACTGAACAAAGGGTTTGGATGATATATGATCTTAAAAATTTTAACACAAAACTTTAACATGAAAAGTCAAAGTCTGTGACCTTGACCTCTAGGTCACAGGTATGGGGTGGGGTATAGAATAAAATGTGACCTAACACCTTGACCTCTAGGTCACAGGTATGGGGTGGGGTATAGAATAAAATGTGACCTAACATCTATCATCATGCCAAACATAGCCCAAACCCAACAAAGAGCTTGAATTATATAGTAATATCAAAAACTTTAATGCAAAACTTTAACATGAAAAGTCAAAGACTGTGACCTTGACTTGTAGGTCACAGGTATGGGTAGGGGTGGTACAGATAGACCATTATCTGTCATCATGCCAAACATAACCCCAATCTAACAAAGGGTTTGGATAATATAAGATCTCACAAAACGTAAATGCAAAACTTTAAAGCAAATGTTAACTCACAGACAGACAGACAGATGGATGCAGGACAGATTGACAGACAGAGGGATGAACGGACACTGGACAAAAGCTATATACCCCTTTTCACACTTCATAAGCCTGGTGTATAATAAAGTTTTCCCATTTTCCCTCTTGGCAAGGGAAGCAATTACAGTTATCTCTTTTCAAGAAAATCAATTTGGATTATTTCCCTTCAAGAAAACCCCACTGCTTCAGTTTACAACCAAGGGAAATAAAAGAAAAGTTCTAGGAACATGTCTTTAAAAGTTTTGTCAAAATATCTGCAGTGACATAGCAATAAATGCAAATTTTTCATTTTGCCATTATAAGTCAATGGCAACTTTAAGTTGCCATAGCAACCAACATATTAAGGTCAAGAATACGTAAATGACTGGCGCAATTAATTATGTGCGTCGCGAAGGACGTTACGTCACGAAATACTTCCTAGTCAGTGTAATTTTCAATATGTCGGCCCCATAGGACATTCAATAATAACGTCAAACATGGGGAAAACGGAGTTGTTGTCATTGTGTATTCAAGCCCTTTGCTGATATTGCAATGTTCTTTTTTTTTCCCTGTATGTTTGAAGTTTTTTCATACAAAGTTAATAGAGAGAGAGAGAGAGAGAGAGAGACTGACAGACAGACAGAGTTCCATGTGTGTAACAATTTAAGGCTGGACGGACTACGTTCCCTCCCTGCTTTCAGGGCTCTCAGGACTTTTCAGACACGAGTCGTCAGTAGTATGACACATGCACACAGATCAGCCTGCGCATACGCACAGAACGTCAAATCTCTTCGCTGTTCCTCACGGAATCATTGTACCAGAGGACAACAAAGGTTCTGGTCAGGTTGGGCGGGTGCGCACACTGATCTGAGTTTCCGCTGACCGTATATGCCCCCAAAGAACCCATTTTATCGTGGCAGGGCGCATTTTGTGATTTAGGGTAACGCAGTTTTTTATGTGCGGCCCAGTCGTGTCGGCTGCAGTAACCATATTACTGTTAGGAGTGTGCTTGCAATTTTTACTAAATTTTGTGTACGAGAGTCTGAAAAATAAATTCTTTCACTTAAGCCTCGTTCACGCCACCAAAGTTTCTTTGTCACAGAATCTTTAACCTTAATACGGAGTAAATTATTGGTGAAAGAAAAATGTGGCATGATATCTTTGTCAAATAAACTTTGGCAAGAAAATATTTGCTGCTTTGTTCACACGATCGAACATTATTCGTCAAGGTTACCTGGACAAATAAACTTTGCCCGTGTGAACGAAGCTTAAGGCATTCATCATGAGAATCCTATTAGTCCTCATCTTTCCGTATTCTCATAATGGACTTAGCATGTCTTATATCGTCGCCAGTAAATGACTGCAACGTCGCTTATAATTGACGTCGCGGAATGGCGTAAATTTATACTTACATATGCTTGCTTATCAAGCGCTACTTGAAAAACGAACTTGGTAGTCAAGGACTTTTCTTACCTCATTTTAATCGACAGATCCTGTGATATAAAATATAAGTTTTTGAAAAAAATCTATGTAGTGGTAAACAAGCTATGTACGTTTATATTTTAAAATCTGAGTTTTTTCATCGCATTCCCATTGCCGTCAATGGAAATGGCCTCAAAATTTCATGTTTTTCAATCTGATATAGCGACTAAACGAGCTCGGTTACCTATCTTTTTTATTGCACAATTCGCTGTAACACATGAAAATGCACCCCTGTGCAAAATTTTAAAAAATTCTATGTATGTGCCATTTACGTATTCTTGACCTTAAAGTGATCTAGATAAAAAACAGTATTATTAGTTCCCCCTGCCTATAGATGCTATATATGAAATTTGGTAACAATCAGCCTTGTAGTTTCAGAGGAGATGTTGTTTGAAAATGTTGACATACGACAGACGGACGACAGATGCCTGCCTATACTATAAGCTCACCTGTGAGTCTTCGGCTCAGGTGAGCTAAAAAAGCAGACAGCAAAATTTACCTCTGCAAAATTTGAACTATGTTTTGTCTAAGCTGTATGGTATTGAGACTGCAGAGACTAGAAGGCAAGCAATGTAGACCCAGATGAGTCGGCTCATGATGAGCCGCCTCATCCAGTTCTTCAATGAATGTAAATTTAACTATTTTTGTTATTTTTGCACTTTAAGGGTTAATAGTAGCCCACCATGGAAAGAAATGCAAATGTAACTCCATATGCTTTAAAATTGATTTTTGTATTGTAAATTTTATATTGTAATTTTCGAAAGGACTACGTGCGTTAAGGCCAGTTTTTGGCCCCCATCTGAGGTCAAAATATAAAAGTCGAGATAAAAGTATTTCATCGCATGATTTCATTAGACCAATACCTATAGTGTTTCATTTCAGTTTCAGTTTGAATCTTGCTGTGCGTAAAGTATGGAAAAATGGCTGCTGAAACAGGCTAAAACCATGGAATTTGTCAATTTTGCTCAATTTTCAGTCATTCAGTATACAAATAAGAATAGAGCACAACCTTTAACCAAAAAATCCTTTTCACATATGATGTATATTGCTGTCTATCACATCATATTGAAAGATTTTGTTGGTTAATGATTGTGCTCATATTTAATTCTTAAAAAAAACTGAATTCTGCGGACAGCCGTTTACCTATTATTTGCCTGTAATAAACATGGTGAAATGTATACTTCGCTGTAATTGTCCATTCAAAGGCATAAGAACTAAGATGTAAATGTGATTTTAAGTAAACCTTCACAAACTGAATTAAAGTGAAATGTTACCACCTTTCAACAAATACAGTAAATATCCTGAAAATGTTGCATTGATTGAATTATCCTAAAATTGGACCTTTCACAGTTCAGCAGCTATCCAAAAGCAGCATTTTTGTAAAAAAAATAGTCTAGCCTCTGAGCAAATTGTTCCAAATAAGAAGCAGTCTTATCAGGGTTTGTACTTACTGCTTCGGAATTTTTATCTCAAATTGAGGAAAATTAGGCGACCTTGCTTAAGTTAGACTTACTTTACTGATCATGGCGCCACTATTCCAGAGCTTGTTTTTCGAAGTTTTAACATTTTGTTGAATATATCTACATGTTTGAAGCTATCTATTTTATTAATTAACCTGAAAACCTACCTACGATTATGCATATAAAATCAATAAAATGATTTGTTTTGGTACATACGGACAGATGTCAAGCAGCAATTGACTGATTTTGAAGTCAGCCGGCAAATAGTTTGAAATGTTGCCATTTAGGCTTTAAAAACTGAGTGACACATTTCAGCACAGATATAGGCTGAAATGGACAGCAGAATATTTTTATTATCACGTGACACTGTATTTATGATAGTAATCTAATCTCTAATAAAACTTATAAATAAGTTCCTTCAAGAGCAAGGGAAACATTCAAAAGACTGAAGGTGGATCGGAGAACAAGTGAGCAGTGGATTACGTATACCTCCGCCACTGCCTCTGCCTATTCAAAACAAACTTATTAACAGAATACTTTAATGCAAATCCAATATATGTTTTGATGTCTGTGACTTTGACCTTGGGGCAGCAGTAAAAATAATGTCAACTAGTCGATTTCAATTTTGCTGTACATGATCAAGAGGCTCTATTCTTGTATACTGACACTATTAACAGCAATAATTTACACCCAATGCCTAAGTCCTAATTATTGATCACTGGCCCCACCCAGGGGCCCAACCCCAGGGCATTTATATCCCTTGTAAAAGCAACTCCTTCAGAGATATCATGAACCAAATATAAAAAGAAGCTGACATGCAATATACGAGATAAGAGTAACCAAAAAAGTTTAACGCAAACATTTGAAGGAAAAATTGACAGACAAACAGACGGATGAACAAATCTACTAACAAATGGCCAAACGGATGAAAAGACAAAATTTATATATCCTGCAAATAGTTTGTATGCCGGGTCATGAGCAGAAATCGATATCAGGGGAGAGAAAACCACTTATTCCTTTAATCTGTTGATTTCCGATTACCCTGTAGAGTTAGCACGCTTGGTTTAATTTGTCTCATAATTACATGCTACAAACATATACACATCAATGCCATTTTCCTTGTACAGAGAATGGCATAAGGGTCATAACCTTTGACCCCATTTTGTCCCCATATATAATGTATGTCACCAATTTCCTTATCAGTTTCATTTAGGGGAATAACCTAGCTATTATTCATACCAATATGAGTCACTTTGGTTGGGGGCCATTTTTGGGCCTTAATGCACGTAGTCCTTTGTTGCATGTACATGAAATTTATAGTAGTATACATAATTCAAACAGCTTTCAAAGCTTATACTTTGATACATTTTTATACCATATATAGAAAATGAGCATTATTCTAGGAAAACTTGACGTGAACTGAACCAAACCAGACCAGCCTGTGTATTTAGGCAGTCTGGTCAGCATATGCCATTTTGTGTAGACAATACCTGAAGCCTGTAGATTTTAAAAAAGCTAATAATACCATATTTTTTCGGCTATAACAGTGCTTCAGATAAGAAGGGGTAACAGATGTAATTTAGGGATAGTTATCCATATTTCTCCGTTAAAACATATTTTATGACCCATCATTAGAACCGTCTCGTCCAGACGGTTCTAATGAGGGGTCACAACATATGTTTTCATTGAGAAATAAGAAAAATTATCTTCGAATTATCTTCAATACCCCCTCTTATCTGTAGCTCTGCTATAAATTAGTCTTGTATAATTCAGTTATCAGAATGGGTTTTCCCCTCCATAACAATGCCAAAAATCTAGACAGATCTAGATTTTTGGGATTGTTTTGAAAGGGAAAACTCCCATCTTATAATAGAAACAGTGCTTGTCCTGGCCTGACAGTGCAAACACCACGCTTCTCTGGCATGCCTTGTACTAGCATCCGACATGACAAGTTTTCTTATGATGCTGCTCAAAAAGTGACCACTAAAAGTGGATTATATGTTTGCTTTATTGTATAATAAAGAAGAAGAAAAACTGAAACAATGTCTTTGAAATTTGCTTGCTGACCCAAAGAGTTCATATTTGAGTTTCATGTTTGCACCTCAAGAACAGGATATTTCAGACAAATTTCACCACACCATGAGCTTTCATGGCAATCTCCATTAGTGCAGGTATCCAGTAGGATTGTATACAGTAGTCACACCAGTCAAGTTTTGCAACTTTATCACATTATCACAGTTATCTAGATATTTATCTAGATATTTTTGCCGTGCCTCGTAGCGCAATCGGTAGGGCACCTGACTCATAAGTCAGAGGTCCTGGGTTCGAAGCCCGGTCTGGCCACATACTTGCGTTTCTCCTTCCGCTGATTTAAGAAGGGCAGTTGTCAGTTACTGGCGAAAGTATGTGCACTTAGTACTGTTTAACCGCTTAGGAGGTCTAAGCCTGCCCAGGAATAGTGTGGTTAGGTTAACTGACCATCCCGACATGACCATAGATGTTTACCGTGGACGTTAAGCAATAAATCAATCAATCAATCTAGATATTTTTACCATATTAATCCTACTAAACACCCCTGCTGTATTAAACACTCTCTCTTTTTTCCTTAAATGAGCTGCGACTCGACATAACCAACAAAGTGTCATGTGCACCTGGTGCAGACTCAGATGCCCAGTCTGATCAGACCCTTAGCTATGCACATAAAGGGTAGCTAAGGGTCTAAGCTACGTCAATGGGGACAGTCCGACAGGGAAGACACTGAAGAGACTAGGCGGATGCCCAGGCTGATCTAAGTCTGCCCTGGGTGCACAACCACTTTGTTGGTTTTATCGCGTCACGTTTCAAATAATGTCATATCGAATTGCCAAAATGGCAAAATTCCAGGCTAGTACAAAATCCCCAGATATATTGCAGTTTATATATGGTTGTATATTCACCTCATCATCTTTCACTGGGTACTATTAATTCATGCAATTTTCGGCTATTTTAGTGATGACAAAGAGCAGCTATAAGTCTTACATGGCTAAATATCATTTGAGCCGCGACGTGAGAAAACCAACAAAGTGGTTGTGCGGACAGCGAAGACTCAGATCAGCCTGGGCATAAGCCTAGTCTGATCAGAGTTCGCTGTCCGCATGGAGGTAGCTTAGACCCTCAGCTACCCATTATGCCCTTAGCGAAGAGTCCGCTCGGACTGAACGGATCCCCAGGCTGATCTGAGTCTGCGATGGGTGCACAACCACATTGTTGGTTTTGTCATGTCGCGGCTCATTTAATACTTAGCAAGTCGCTAATTTGCTACTCATCAGGCTATAAAATGCTATGTACTCATTGTATATAATAGGAGTAGTACAGAACTTCAGTGTCAGACACAACCATTTCATTTCTGTATAAACAGTACTGTTTTGCAGTTTAACTTTCATTTACAGACTAGTTTTATCAACAACATACAAACACATGGAAGGAGAAATTAATAACTGCTTCCCTTCAATTTCTGTCTTTTATATTACTTTAAATGTTAAATAATCTTTTATAGATCTGCGTATGTTACGCAATCGATTACCGTCTGACGTCAACACCGGCTCAGCGCCATGATACAAAGAACAAAGACGTTAACTGAGCTCACAACAAAAAATAAGGCCTTTATACCATTGCCGGCTATCTTAAACTGGTCACTCCCTGGATTATACCAGGGACCAATCTATATATTATGGGAAACACCTAGTACTTATCCCATATCGCGCACTTATGGACAATTTTTAGCGAGTGCACTTGACTCGCTAATACACTAGTGGACAAACACTACTAGTTCACACCGTCCCACTTTCTATTCAGCAGCCAATCACCTTGACGACAGCGGCCGACTTTGCCTAATTTTCGCGCATCCCTCCTTGGCTAGGAATCCTGCGTAAGTGGCGTTGTAATTGTGCTTCTACCCGGGTTGGTATTAACCGGGAGATGTAATATGGTATCTCCAGGTGAGAAGTGGCTTTAAGCCCAAACAGTTGACTGCCGGACTTGAAGTGCCTAAAAATAACGAACTTACACTTAATACATTACAACAACATAATAACAATACGTAAGACCTGGGTCTGTCTTGGAAATAGCATACAAGGCCCTCGGCGAATGCCGAGCATAACGCGCACACACCAGCCATGTCACTAGACACAACTCGCACACACGATGTAAAGCTAAAATTGTGCTTACCAATTCCACCAATGAAGAAATGTAGATTCTACCACACATGTGCATCGAAGGATCTGACGTCAAACATTGTCAAGAAGTATACTGACGCCAACAGGTATCACCTTGACATATCCCACATAAAACATGAATGATCAAAACAATGACCTTTTTACATTAAATTGAATTACCAAAAATCTAACTTGCACATGTATTAATTCACTTCTTTAAACTAAGCGTATGACCATTTGCCATAGAATATATCCTTTGAATAGCTTAATAAGTGTTTCTAACACGTTTGGGGTCATTACGTTTGATCTGACGTCATGACGCCAATGATGTCATACCATATGACGTCATCTAGTGAAGGCAAAGTAAACGCATGACGACCAAATGTTACCGTTATAACATATGGAAAAAACCTTAATACGGTGCATGCTATGACGTCAATTGACGTTGAGTATGTAAATTAGTTCCATTACAAATCAATCTAATTCTATTGGCCATGTATACATGAAACTAATGTAAAAAGTGCTGACATCGCAATAACATGAATGCAACTGACGTCACTCGACGTCAAATATACGTACACCAGTGCAACCTCCATCAGTGTTACAAACTATTTCCGTAATTTACAAAACTTCCTAAAATGCAAATTCCATGCGCAGCATGATCATTATCGTCATAATCAGTCGATACCTTTTAATCATACCATATCAACCAGAAGTCACATTTTTCATTCTTAGCCAAATCTATTCAGAATAAATATAATAAAACTTTACCTCTCAGATCTTAACAACTGAATCCAGGCACTAATATCCTTTCTCTTGGGATTTCAAGCCACTTCTAAATTTGCCTTAAAATCAACGATTATAACTAGTAAATCAATAGCTTGGTAATCTCACCTTAAAATCATGCAACTCGCTTTTACAGTGAACAGGCCATGTGGGTATTCACCAATGAGTAATGCGTGACAAATAGCCACAATTTCCGTAAATGATTTACTAAAAACTGTAGCCCTACTGATTGAAAGAATTAAAAGGAATTTCAACTTGACATAATCGACGATCGGATTCATTTCGTAACGATTTGTTATTTTTACCACCCAAGAGAATTAATGTATTAATGTCAATTTACATAATACATTGTATATTGCCAAATAGGAATTGGAACTACTTTCTCTAAAGTACATTGGCTGCATGCAATGTTCAGTTATTTAGATTTACTTTTAGTAAGCTGTCATTATTAAAATACATGTATGTAGCCGTAAATATAGTTTTTCATTGTCTTACCTCAATAACAGACACTATACACATTTCATCACGCCACCAAAGGGGAAAATGACTGTTTTGTGATATGTGGTTATCAACTTTATCGGTTGAAGCAATAAATAAAAACAAGACAATCGACGAAAAAACCACCTTTCATAGTATATCAGGGAATCATATGCATATTGTGTAGCAGACTATCGATGTCAGACTGGTAAGGACAACGGATTTGTCTCCTCTTGCCGAAATAGTTGGCCATGTGCTCAAAAAGGGCATACTCCCATGTTTTCCCGCCATTGTTACAGAGGAAAAACAACTTCAGTGAAGTCCTGTTTGCTTCCCTGAGAAACAAAACCCTTCCAAAAGCGGTCTTTGCTTAATTCCTAGAGGAGCCATTTCTTTCCTTTATGAGGAGACCGCCGCCGAGAAACTAGATTATGAGGTGTAAGTCCAACCAAAGACGTATTGATGTCATCAAATGCAACCTCAGGCAGACCCAGCCCACCGAGAATACAACGTTGACTCAAATTTGAATCAAAGTTGATTCAACGTCATGACGTTGAATCAACGTTGATTCAATGTTTATTCAACGTTTTGTGCCTGCTGGGCGAGGTCGTCATCCTGGTACTGTTGTGGGAGTCACTGCAGATAGGGCCACTGGATTCTCTGGCTGTGGGGTGTCCATGGCTGGATGAGTGGGCAGGGCAGGATTGGAAGTTATAGAGAGCTGTGGTTCTAAGAACTGTTTTCGGGTTGTGTCTTTATAGTAGTTACCGGGCTTCAGGTCCTACAAAAGAACAAAACAACTTCGTTTTGCATGAAACTAGAAAATTGTGACAGTGCCCCAGTGAGATGCCTGTCACAGGGAAGTGCACATCACTAAATTGACCATTGTCAACAAACATTACTTCATACAACTTTCCTGCTGTCCTTGGTCTCATTATGGCACAGTTCAAAATGCAATACTTTTGAACAGTTGTCTTTCTTAAGTTACAAGCACTTCTTTCATATATCTGGACCCAGTTGAACAAAACTAATAAGCTTTTGCAGGGCAAGTTTTCGGCAAAAAAAAAAATAAAAATAAAAATATGAGCGCACTTGATTTCATGGGTACTACAAGACGACAAAACGAGTCTTTGACTTAACAACTTCGTTAAGCCGACGATGCTTTGACCAACTGTTTTCACGGAAATTGATATCATATCAAACAGAAGCATATAAGAGGTGATGTTTGGTGCATGGAATTCAAGTTTTAAAAGCTGTAATTCCTTAAAATTAAATTTATCCCCATCAAAACATCTTATTTCAAATTTTTAACATGTCTAAGAGTTGTGCACCAGTCATTTGCAACCACGGCCCCCATGGGGCTGGGGATAGCGTGTGCATAGCGGGCTTAAGTACAGTGTTTCTATTTAAGAGATGTCCCGGCAGTGCCGTGGATACGCCGGGCTTTTGATTCCCGCCAAAACAGCGAGGAAATTAGTGAAGTGTTTTTAACGAAATTTACCGCGACACATTGTCAGAATATT
The DNA here is from genome assembly GCA_963989385.1 of Ctena decussata. NCBI lineage: Eukaryota > Metazoa > Mollusca > Bivalvia > Lucinida > Lucinidae > Ctena > Ctena decussata. The sequence goes on from OZ022504.1 coordinate 60,710,341, forward strand.
GATTCTTATACTGATATGATCCCCTGGAGTGTGTGTTGGGGGGGGGGGGGGGAGACCTTTACTTAGGCCAGGGATTTGACATATGAAAAAAAAAAAGTCCCCGCAGGGCAGGGCTTTGCAGAGTGAAAAGTCAATATCCCCGCTATTCCCCGGCCCCCGGGGGGGGGGGGGCGTGGTTGCAAATGACTGGTGCATAATTGTTCTTACAAAGCCGCGAATTTGTAGAAAATGGCTGTGTACCTAACAGCATGATAAATACGCCCAAAATGATTAAGTAGAAAAGGCTGTAACTTTGTATTTAACACTAACATCTTCATTATGTCTAAAATATTTATGCATATGCTCAGAAAAATCTATACAAACTCCATATCCATACAGAAGACCCCCTAAACCATACTAAATTTGAGTGTAAGTTTTACATTCAGTTCAAGATTGAGGATTTTACAATGGACTTTTATAAACTTTAGATTCGGTTTACAAACTCCATATCCATAAATACGACCCCTTAAGAAACCATATAAACATATTATTTATATCCATACGGAAGATCCCTTTAACCATATAAATAGATTTGAGTGTAACTTTTACACTCAGTTCAAAAGTGAGGGTTTTTACAGAGGAATTCTATTTCAAACTTCTGATTCAGCTTTAGTAGATCCTGGTCCAGATTTAATTTCGCCAACATGATGCCCATGGATTCGTTGGTTTGAAAACCTATAATAAAACATATTGCAGAATATAATGACCTGTTCCAGGAGAAAAAAAGTGGGCCACGAGACCCTAAAACGCTCCCCTGAGTAAAAAAACGTAAAATGTCAAACTAGGATCATCGTTTGAACAACCCTGATAGTTTGAAACTGTTGACATTTGAGAGACATTGGCTAAAAGCCTAGGAAGGGCAGTGATCTAAACTACTGAAAATGTTCATGTACTCATTTAGTTGACTGTATTTACTAACTATTGCACCAAAATCTTCTACGAGTTCCATGAACTCTTATGTTCTAGCATTTCCCATATAAAAGCACCAGAAAGTAAATTTGGCCTAGCCGTAAAAAGAGTTAAAATCGGCCCTGTGTGTGGTTTCAGAGACCTTTGACCTTTGAAAAGAATACGACATACGACGACGCTTGCCTGTATATACTATAAGCTCCCTCCCCCCCCCCCCCCCCTCCCCCCCGGGAGCGTCTGGCTCAGGTGAGCTAAAGAAAACTTAAATCGCAACAGAAAGAGTTTTCTCGCATTACCCCGATATTATTGGGGAAAGCGAAGCTTCTAGGTTTTATTTCTGCCCTGTGCCATTATATTTTCACCGGTGCACCAGGATGCTCCCCCCCCCCCCCCCCCCCACCCCCCAAAAACTAAAATCGCAACAGAAAGAGTTTTCTCACATTACCCCGATATTATTGGGGAAAGCGAAGCTTCTAGGTTTTATTTCTGCCCTGTGCCATTATATTTTCACCGGTGCACCAGGATGCTCTCTCCCCCCCCCCCCCCCCCCGGAGCGTCTGGCTCAGGTGAGCAAAGAAAACTAAAATCGCAACAGAAAGAGTTTTCTCGCCATACCTCGATATTATTGGGGAAAGCGAAGCTTCCAGGTTTTATTTCTGCCCTGTGCCATTATATTTTCACTGGTGCACCAGGATGCTCTTAATCCTGTTTTCGTTTTTTTGTTTTTTCAGTAATTCGAAGAACTGCGCATCAGAAAATCTTTTTATAATAATCTTCTGAAACAGGATGAGAATAATTTTGAAGCATTACGTAAACACTGTAATGATTCAACTTCGTGAAAAGGGTTCTTGAGTATCCGAACATGTTTGTATGGTGGCTGGTTTGTGCCATTTCGTCTTTTCGTCTTTTCGCCGCGAAAAGACGCCACGCGAAAAGACGAAAAGACGCCACGCGAAAAGACGAAAAGACGAAAAAACGCCAGGCGAAAAGACGAAAAGACGAAATAACGCCATGCGAAAAGACGAAAAGACGAAACCCGCCACCCGAAAAGACGAAATTTCAGCGCGAAAAGACGAAAAAACGCCATGCGAAAAGACGCCATTTGAAACTTTTAACATCAATTCTCTGTAAGCACCAGAATTTTTGAATGGGGGCGTTCCACGCACCGTCTCAGAATTGGCTGAAATTTTCACACAATGGTCCTTACCACTCAGGTATAAGAAAATAACCTTTCAAACTTTGACATCTACTTCCGTTGCCATGGTAACCATCAGTGTCGATTTCAGCGAAATTTGGCTTTAAATTCTTGTGATTTATATTAAAAATGGCATATTTTCACCCTTAAAAATCATAATAATCAACAGGTGGACAGGAAAAACAATTAAACCTGTAAAATATTTGAGTTTTATTTAGCATGTTTCACAACAGACTTTAAGAATAAATTAATGTCACTAATAGTACCTTCATTGTCGACAATACATACTCTGGCGAATTTCATTAAAAGTGAAAAATGCAAAAAATGACAATATTTCAAGAGGAATAAAAAAAAAATGCAGGCCTCTATGAATAATTTACATAGCTACTCTTGAATTAACTAAGTATCATGATTGTAACTATGAAAAAAACTGAGTGGGGTAAGAGCATCTTCTTGGAAAAATAAGCATACTAAATTTGCACCGTTACAGAAATTAAAAAAAATGGTTTTGAGCAGGTAAGCAAACATTTTGGCTCTATGTTAGAATTGTAGTAAGTTATGCATATATTGTTGCTGATAATTTATGACTACAGGTCAGTTTTTATTGAATTTGTATCAAACATTTCCTTGTCTCCAAAGAAAATGCATATTTTACGCGTTCTAAGTGGAAAATATGTCAAAAACAGGGGGTAGGGGAAATAAACAAAAGCAAAATATCAACCGTAAAAGGAAGACTCTTTAATAAATGACTTTAACTGTGTAAATATCCATTCAGCATTATGTTAAACTGAACTTAATTAAAAATTTATCAATGTTTGTGATGCTAAAGGGCAATAACTCTGCATTTTTTACGAAAAAGCAAAAAAAATTAGAAAACGCATGAAAATGAACTCAACCATAACTGTTTACTGTGGGCATTAAACAATAACACAACAACACTTTTCAAGGTAAGTACCAAATATATTTCATGGAATATGTTGAAAATATAAAAAAAATTCATGAGTGCGTAGCATGAGTGAAATTCTAATATTTTCAACACATGAAATATTTTTGGTATTTATCGAAAATATAATTTTCTTTTCATTTTTTCTGTTTCGAAAATAAAAATAACTTTTTATCATAGTCATTTCTTGTTAATTTTGCTTGTCTTAGCACATTTAGTGGGTATAATATTGGGTGAAACTATAGTTTGCACCTAGAAAATGGCTAATAAGGCTCTCCGAAAGAACGAATAAAAAGAAATTGGCAATTTAAGAAAGCCGTTTGCACCTGCAGTCAGACTGATGTCGCATGCAAATTAGTTATACTCCGGCTAAACCTGAAATCAAATGCGACGTCATTACTTGATTTGGCATGCTAACATCTGTAGCATAATGTCAGAATGCTACATTTCAGACTTTTTCGGAAAGAAATTAAGTAAAAAAAATTGTCAAAAGCAGCTGCAGTTTACTGCAGTGAAAAATTACTAGAGCAAGTGAGCAGAGGCTCATGTATACCTATGACCAGTGCCACCGCCTAATGAAAGCATACTTTAACACACAACTTAAATGCAAATGTCATACATGTACAAAATTCTAAGTGTGTGGCCTTGACCCTAGGACAGCTGCAGCATCCACATGATGTAAACCAGTATGATGTAAACCAGTATGAAATAAACCTTGCATGTATCATAAGGTGCCACTGAAGTATATTGGATATAACTATTTGCCAATTAAATACACCATATGGCTAAGTCCTAGTTACTGACCCCTGGCCCCATTCATGAGCCTGACCCTGCAGCTTAGGTAGTCCATAAAGAAAGCAATGATGGAGGTATATCATGAACCGGACAGACGAACGAACAAACAAACAAACAAACAGATGGAATGACAAAAACTATGTACCCCCTGACATACTTTGTATGTAGGGGGAATAATGAATCATATCAGTCACTAGTGAAATGATACAATATATTTTACTGCAGACAATATCACCTTTATTTTTTCTAGATATGCATTGAATTCACTGCTAAGCATAAAATAACTAGAAAAAGGTGTCTATAAGACACTAATGATGCCCCCATGCAGCGCCTGTCACAAGACATGTGTACATCCCTAAAGCACTTGTTAAGCACAAACACTGTCTGCAAGGAGAATCCACTGGAAACACTACACAAAAACTTCTTACCCAACAGTGCAAAAATGCCGCCGAAAATGATAAGTTTAAAAGGGCAAAATTCCTCCAAACTTAAATTTTTCTCCATCAAAAAACCCCACACACATCTTCATTATGTTCACAACAAGTATACAATGTCTGAAAAACAGCCACTGAAAATTGTGGGAGGAGCTGATTACACAAAATACCTACCCAACATTGCAAACATTTGCCTAAAATGACAAAGCCCCAAGGTTATAAAACATTTCTCGTGCTCAAATCAGCTGAACAGAGCATGAAATTACATGTACCTCTGCTGATAAATATGAAAATGCCAACTTATGTTGGCATTTTCATATTTTTCGGCAGAGAAAATTTGATACTCAGCTAAACTCAACAAGAAAACAACTGTACATATCAGTACTTTGCTATTTATTAGCAGGTAAAATTTCATGCTCAGCTGAGTTGAGCATGAAAAAAGTTTTATAACCTTGGGGGCAATTTCAAAAGGCCATACTTCTGTCAAAATTAACTTGAGCTCCAACAATTTTACAAAGGATAATGACTTCCTGTATGCCTCTCTGGAAAACGTAGCATTTTAATTGAGGTCTACACCCCAAGGAAAGAATTAGCTCCCCAGAGAGTAAACTTCCGATCAAGTGCTGACCCCTAAAGAAGGGAGACAACTAACGGGTCAACATCTGGGGTTTCCACCATCCCTATAAATATGAATATCTTAAACTCTTGTTTGCCTCTCTGGAGGATACAGCTCTGCAAATGAAGTCGTCTCTTCGGCAAATTCAGAAATGCCATAAGCTAGAGTTATTCTAATGATTATGCTATACTGACCAGTCAACCTATGTATTTTCTGTCCGATTTACAAAGGGAAACAAAGAGGAGCAACAAGAACTCCTGTTTTCTGGTTTGCTTTCCTGAAAGACGCATCTCTTCATGAAGTTCTATATGCCTCTCTGGATGTCAGAAGGTTTAAAGGTTTAATTCAATGACCAGGACCCTTAACCAAGGTATCAGTCACAATGTAACATGTCACCACAACACAAATAATTAACAACAAAAACAATTCGAAGAAAGCTTCAAAGCAGACTAGGTGACTGTCGACACTCGGAGAGTGGTAAACCAGATCTCCAGATAATGTAAATCCCATTAGTCCCAACAAACGCCCCATCACTTATTCAAACTTCTGTGTTTCCAACAATTTTACAAAGGATAATGACTTCCTGTATGCCTCTCTGGAAAACGTAGCCTTTTAATTGAGGTCTACACCCAAAGGAAAGAATTAGCTCCCAGGGGAGCAAACTTCCCATCAAGTGCTGACCCCTAAAGTAGGGAGACAACTAACGGGTCAACATCTGGGGTTTCCACTATCCCTATAAATGTGAATATCTTAAACTCCTGTTTGCCTCTCTGGAGGACACAGGTCTGTAAATGAAGTCGTCTCTTCAGGAAATTCAGAAATGCCATAAGCTAGAGTTATTCTAATGATTATGCTATACTGACCTGTCAACCTATGTATTTTCTGTCCGATTTACTAAGGGAAGCAACTGTCAACTTTACAAAGAGGAGCAACAAGAACTCCTGTTTTCTGGTTTGCTTTCCTGAAGGACGCATCTCTTCATGAAGGTCTGTATGCCTCTCTGGACCTCATTTTCAAATAAATGAGGTCTACACCCCAGGGAAAGAATTTGCTCCCAGAGGAGCAAACTACCCACAAGGGCCGACCCCCTCAGGAAGGGGAGGCAAATGATGGGTCAACATCTGGTTTTTCCACCAGCCCTACAACACTGAACATCACAAGATCCTGTTTGCCTCCCTGGAGGACAGAGCTCTTCCAATAAAGTCTACTCTTCAGGACATTCAGAAAAAAAGAATGGGTACACTCTCAGGAGCAGCAACTCTATCATTTTTATTTTTGCCTTCTTCCTAAATTTACAGGTTCCTACTCTTAAATGTAAGAATTTGCCTCCCCAGCAGCATACTCTTTCCTTTACAAGCAGGCTCCATTTTTGAAAGCTTCTTCATCTCAGGGATCAACCAGGAAGTCACAAAGGTTGTTCCCCTTCGTAAAAAATGGATGAGAAACATGAGGGAAGTAAACAGGAAGTCAATGATTTTGTTTCTCTTTGTAAAAATGGTGGAAAAACATGACGGAAGGAAAGAGGAAGTCACTTAATTTGTAAAAAGAAAAGGTAAAGGTTTCCCATAGCCTAATAGCTGTAGGGGCAGTGGTAGAGACCCACTGTATCTTGGGCACAGCTGATGAAAGACGGAGCCCATCTCTCTCCTTACACTGCCTTATCCTTCCCTAATTCGAAAAAAGGTACCCATTTGCTGCTGGGTTGACAGAGAGAGTTTTCCAGTGGTCGGATGGCGACAGTGAGCTGCGAACTCACGACCTTCCGGTGACTTTCTGCACAATAACCGAGCCACTCTAACCACTCGGCTACCGCGCCTCTCTGTAAAAAGAAGGGAACACATATAGATGTACCCATACACCCTAACTGCATATTTGAAAAAAATCAACATGGGATATACAGGTATACTTTAAAACTGTGCAGTAAACCCCATATCACTCACCTACTTAAATGGGTTCACTATCAGGAAAAACAAGTTTCCCATTTTTATTTTTGCCTCCCATCTAAATTGATTTCGTAGGAGCAAATTCTTTCCTTAACAAGTAGATTCCATTTTGTAAGAGCTTTATCATCCCAGGAAGCAAACAAGAAGTCATTCAAGCTGTTCCGTGTGTAAAAATGGTGGGTGAAAGCATGAGGGAAGTAAACAGAAAGTCACTAAAGTTGTTCCCCTTTGTAAAAATGGTGAAAAAAAACTTGAGGGAAGCAAACAGGAAGTCACTTGAGTTGTTCCTAGAGATGTAAACATCAAATACCCATACATCATAATTTCATACTTGGAAAAAAAATGAAAATGGAACATACAATACTTGTACTTTTGGTAATCAAAAGCCAGATTTTCTCAAAGAGTAATATGTACTCATGTAATCTGTTCTCAATCTACTTAAGGTCCATAGATCCACTTTTGGGGGGAGGGGAAGTTACTCTGCCAATTTACTTTTATCTCCTTTCTAAAAATGGGGGTCAACTCTTAAAGGAAATAATCTGCTTCCCAAGAGCAAATTCTTTCCTTAACAAGTAGACTCCATTTTGAAAAGTGCTCCTTATCCCAAGAAGCAAACAGCAGGAAGTCACTTCAGTTTTCCTTTGTAAAAATGTTGGAAGAACATGAGGAAGCAAACATGAATTCACTTACTTGTTCCCTTTTGTCAAAATGAAAAAAAACAAAACAAATAAAACAAGAGGGCCATGGTGGCCCTGAATCGCTCACCTGAGCATTAATCAGTTCACTGGCTCTGGTGAAGATTTATAAGAGTTTTTACCACACATGGGAATGGCGGCCACCTTGGTCATGTGACCAAGATCATTTGAAGAACTTTCAATCCTTTGACCCATGTGCAGGCTCCATATGAAATTTGATCTGCCCAGTGGTTTCAGAGATGTTTGAAAATGTTTATGGATGGATGAAAGAGGCAGCTAACACCAATACTGTAAGGCTCGATCAGGTGAGCTGAAAATGGCAGAGTCTCTTCTCCGAAAAGTTCCCGTTCATGCTGAGTTCCTTTGATGGATTTGAACTAGACTTAACTAGGCAAACACAGATGATAGAATGGTAGCATCATTATCTCACTGTGGTGAAACTAATGTATTCCAAGGAGTTTGTGGCTGGCATCATCGCAATGTTAGTTCTGATTCTTGCAACATAACTTAATTTAAATTTGACCTAGTGACCTAGCTTTTGACCCGACATGACCCAGTTTCAAACCGGATATTGTAAGAATAAACATTCTGACAAAGTTTCATTGAGATTGGATCAAAACTGTGCCCTCTGGAGCGTATTGTATACGTATACCTTGTAGGTCGTTCTTATATTTGACCTAGTGACCTAGTTTATGATCCGACACAAACCAGTTTCAAACTTACCTAGATTTCATAAAGGTAAACATTCTGACAGAGTTTCATGAAGATTGGATCAAAACTGTGCCCTCTAGGGTGTACACAAAGTTTTTCTTAGATTTGACCTAGTGACCTAGTTTCTGATCTGACGTGACTCAGTTTCATAAGGGGCATATATATATATATATACTGAACAAAAATAAAAACTTGACGGTTTTTATTTCTTAATTCCGGCCAACCTAGCAAATTTGTAATGTATATATGGATGTTTTCGAGTTGGACAGACATCTGATTACTTAAACCATGAAAAATTATTGGTAAATATTTGTCCAATCCGGAGTTATCTAACGTATTCCTATTTTATTAATTCAGAAAAGAACTTTAATTTGCGCATGCGCAGAAGAAAGTTCTTTTGTACGCAATAAACAGTAGTTCAAGTATGCATAGAAAACACTTTAAACGCTTATGGTAATTGTAACCACTACCTGAAAATACCGTTTAAAGTTTCAAAACTTTCAGATTACCTCCCTTTGAATTAAACATATAGAGATTTATGAAATGCCGTATCTTCTATACCAATGTGTCTTTTTCGTTAGTTTCTTCGTGATTAGTTTGCTTGTCTTGCAAACTTAATGTGTTTATTACTAAATTTATTTGAAAGCCATTTCTAAAACTGCCATAAAGACTCAAATGTGTAATGAGAATTCCATTTAAACTGAATTTCTGACTTCATAATGGCGTGGACTGAGGTTTTTCGTCTGGTCCTTACGGCCTCCTAGTCGACCGTGCATCGGCATAATTTTAGCTTATGAGTCCATACATGTTGGATTTAATAACGGCAAAGCGTTGCCAACAGATTTGTTTCATTTAAGCAGACTTCGACGATTTTAAATTTGGTATTTTTTTGTTTTGAGCATAGAAAACAGAAAAGTACCTTAGTGACGTTTACAATAGCCTCAATTTTGCTGTATCTATGGAATCTTGAAATTTGTGTGGTTATGATATGACAGAATAATTATATTTTCTTAAACTAAAAGAATTTTTATGTCTCACTATTTCCCGACTACCGTAGGATGAAAAAAACGTCTGTCAAGTTTTTATTTTTGCTAAGTATACAATAAACATTTTGACATAGTTTCATGAAGATTGGATCAAAACTGTTCCTTCTAGTGCGTACACGAGGTTTTTCTAAGATTTGACCTAGTGACCTAGTTTTTGACCTGACATGACCTACTTTCAAACTTGGCCTAGAGTTTATGGAGATAAACATTCTTACAAAGTTTCATAAAGATTGGATCAAAACTGTGTCCTCTAGAGCATACACACGGTTTTTCTATGATTTGACCAAGTGACCTAGTTTTTGACCCTACATGACCCAGTTTCAAATTTGTCCATCATATTATGAGGATAAACATTCTGATAAAGTTTCATGAACTTTGGATCAAAACTGTGCCTTCTACAGCGTACACAAGGTTTTTCTAAGATTTGACCTAGTGACCTAGTTTTTGACCCGACATGACCCAATTTCAAACTTGGCCTAGAGTTTATGGAGATAAACATTTTGACAATGTTTTATAAAGATTGGATCAAAACTGTGTCCTCTAGAGCGTACATTATGTTTTTCTATGATTTGACTTAGTGACCTAGTTTTTGACCCAACATGACCCAGTTTCGGACTTGTCCTAGATATTATAAAGATAAACATTCTGACAAAGTTTCATGAACTTTGGATGAAAACTGTGCCTTCTAGAGTGTACACAAGGTTTTTCTAAGATTTGACCTAGTGACCTAGTTTTTGACCCTACATGACCCAGTTTCAAACGTGGCCTAGAGTTTATGGAGATATATATTCTGACAATGTTTCATATAGATTGGATCAAAACTGTGTCCTCTAGAGCGTACACAAGGTTTTTCTATGATTTGACCTAGTGACCTAGTTTTTGACCCGACGTGACCCAGTTTCAAACTTATCCTAGATATTATGAAGATAAACATTTTGACTAAGTTTCATGAACATTGGATGAAAACTGTGCCTTCTAGAGCGTACACAAGGTTTTTCTAAGATTTGACCTAGTGACCTAGTTTTTGATCCGACGTGACCCAGTTTCAAACTTGTCCTAGATATTATAAAGATAAACATTCTGACAAAGTTTCATGAACTTTGGATGAAAACTGTACCTTCTAGAGTGTACAGAGGGTTTTCTAAGATTTGACCTAGTGACCTAGTTTTTGACCCGACATGACCCAGTTTCGAACTTGGCCTAGATTTTATGGAGATAAACATTCTGACACAGTTTCAGAAAGATTGGATCAAAACTGTGCCCGCTAGAGTGTACACAAGCAAAAGTTGACGGACATCCGTCCCCGGACGGACGTCCGGACGTCCTGACGTACGACGGACGACGGACATCAGGGTATACCAAAAGCTCACCCTGAGCACGAAGTGCTCAGGCGAGCTAAAAAACATGGACGTGTACACATATACTCAGAGCCCTAGATAAGAGGGAGTATTTGATGATAATTAGGGATAATTTTTTGTAAATTCTGGATAAAAACATATGTTGTGACCCCTCATCTGAACCGCCTTGATGAGACGGTTCGGATGAGGGGTCATAACTTATGGTTTCAATGAGAAATGAAGAAAATTATCCCTCAATTATCATCAAATACCACTCTCATCTAGAAATAAGTAAAGTGCATTGTAGCAGGGGATTCTGAAGTTCAAACTCACTACATGTTGCTGCTGTTTTGTTTTTTTTTTTTGCATCTTTCGTAGAAACTCGTACATTTCTTAGTGTGTTTCACCAAGTCCTTTTCTGGTTAGTACTTTTGAGATTGAGTAGAATTGTTAATTTTCTCACTCAATACAAGTTTATTTTTCCTCTATTTATTTAGTTGGCCTTTGAGAAGTTAATGCTTTAATCAGTCTACCAGAAAGTGTCAAGGACTTCTCAAAATACAGTGACTGAATGTTGGAGTTTAAAACGAAGTCCCATCTCCATATGACCTATCATTGGTGGGACATTATACCCGAGTCCACTCACTCACTTCACTTAAAGTTGAAATTTCAGACTGAAGTCTAAGACTTTCTCTGGATGAGACCTTTCATCTGCTTCTGTTGGCATAAATAGTTCAGCAGGCTTCCATTCTGCAAAAGAAATCAAAGGAGTTTTAAATCACTTTTAAATTCAAACTGCTTATACAGAACTTATGAAATGATAAAGTTTATTCAAATTTTATAAAAAAGATGCATTAAAACATTGAGAGCACTATCCGTTTTATTTGGGAATTGCACCATTTGTATTCTTATGCAGGCTGGATTTTACAGTAATTCTGCTGCATTTACAGAATGTCAACAGATGCTGTATACATTTAGCATCTATGGACAGGCTTGTTCCCATTGTGATTCAATGGAAGTTTTATGGGGCAATAACTATATTGTGAGTTGTCCAGTTTTGCTTAAATTCAAACTTGTCTGAAACGTTATAGCCATCAAATATGCTTACCGGTTCAAGATGTTCTACTGAGAAATGTAGTGAGCAGAGATCATTTTCCAATTAAAGAACTCAAAAGTCTCATGCTATGGCAGTTTCCACAAAGCAAGGAATAATAAGCAAATTCGAAGAATTTATGTCCCCCGCCTTGGAAACTAGGTCTCCACTGTATATACACTTAGTGTTTGAGCTGGAAAAGCGGCTAAGTAAAAAATGTGAAAAAAGTAATAAAAAAAAAATATGTGAGGATTATATCCAAACCACATGCATATCTTCAGACCATGATCAAAAACCTGTGAAGTTTCAAAGGAATGGGCATAAAACTGTAGGAGGAGTTGCACACACAAGGTACCCACTATCTATTCACTTTGATAGTAAAAATGTATGAAAAATGGCTAAGTTCAATTTGCAAAAATAGTAAAGAAAAATAATGTGAGGATTATATCCAAACCACATGCATATTTTCAGACCATGACCAAAATACCTGTGAAGTTTCAAAGGAATCGGCATAAAACTGTAGGAGGAGTTGCGCACACAAGGTACCCACTATCTAGTCACTATGATAGTAAAAATGCCTATAAAATGACTAAGTTCAACTTGTAGAAAAAGTAACAAAAAATAATGTAAGGATAATATCAAAACCATATGCATATCTTCAGACCATGACCAAAATACCTGTGAAGTTTCAAAGGCATCGGCATAAAACTGTTGGAGGAGTTCGGCACACAAGGTACCCAATATCTAGTCACTTTGATAGTAAAAAGGCCTAAAAAATGACTAAGTTCAACTTGTAGAAAAAGTGACAAAAAATAATCTCAGGATTATATCCAAACCACATGCATATCTTCAGACCATGACAAATACATCTGTAAAGTTTGGAAAGAATCAGCATAGAACTGTAGGAGGAGTTGCACACACTAGGTACCTACTACTTTAGGGGGACGGAAAGACCGAATGCCGAAAACTAGGTCCCTCCGCTTTTCTTTGAAAAGGCGGGGGACAATAACTGGTGTTAATGGTCCAATATGATCCATTATTAACCTTGGCTGAGATCCTGTTCAATAAATGCAGCCCTCAATGCCCTTAGTGAATAACTACCTGCAGAACTTGCTTAGAAGTTATTTGCATAGATCAAAGGTCTGGGTTCTTTCTATCATACTTTCTGGTAGGTCAACCAACAGACATCATGATCACCATACTGGCTGTCTCTAGTTTGGTAACACAGTAACAGGGAGCCATCTCTGGTACAGTCTGTGTATAATTATTAAGTAACCACCATCTCTGGTACAGTCTGTGTATAAGTAACCAATCACAGAGTCTCCTTCCTGCTTATTAGACAAAAAAAAAATCTTCAAAATCATTTGCAAATCAGCACTGTCAAAACCAGATGTTCAAGCTGGCTTTTGCTGACCAATACCTACACAGTGTTTAAATCAGTTTCACGTAAACCCCATACAAATCCATGATCTTCTGTTTATAGCAGATGCACAAATTACATATTTAAACACTTCCCTTGGAATAGAAGAAATCAGTACAAATGCTTGATTTATTTTTAGAGCACCTGGTCTCACTGACTGAGTAGCAGTGCACAGAATGTCAATATTTTTCTATTCTACCACCTTTGTCAGACTAGTCCAGACTAGCAATACAATTGTCCAATGTAAATTTTAACAAGACCTGTCACAGGGACAGGATAGCTCGCCTGACAGTGCCTTGCCCATCACCTAAAAAAACTTTAATGTAAAACTTTAATACTTTGCTGCCGCTAACGCCAATGCGGGAGCTATTATTTGGAGCTATGCACTCAATGTGTCCCAAAAAATACATAAATAATTATGAAGATTGTATGAAAGGAACCATTATTTATGAAAGTAAAGGTAAAAGGTTTTCCAGAGTCTTGTGGTTGTAGGGGAAGAAGGCTGTTAGAGCCCTACTGTATCTTGGGCACAGAATATAATATGAAAAAGAAATAACCCAACACTTTCCTTTTGCTGCCCACAAGGTAAGTGAATACAGTAAGTAAGACAAGGGCCTACTGTGCTTGCAGTAGGTGCAGGCGGGCATTGTTTTAAATTCTTTCAATCATTTCTCTCTTCTTTCTCCCGCTCTCTGGGAGATCATCTGATACAGACTAAAATACTGGCTCAAAAGGCCATTAAACCCATAGCAACCAACCAACCAATGCATACAGAAATAATCACATCGTGCTGCACATTTGCGCAAACATATCAGTTTCCACATTTCACTTTAAAGATTCAGACTGCAAATGGAAAACAGTAAATTTAGAAATCTGGAAAGACTCAACAAATGTGCAGGCAGCTGGCTGATATAAGTCATCAGGTTCCTTTAAATATGTTTATCATATGACATCACTGTTATTCAGTGGATAACCTCTTGTCATAAAAATCGTATGGCCAAACGTGTAATAACACTTTGGCACATACATGTAACGTCATTGACAACGTACGCGTCAACAATGCGTTTACTTATTGAATTAATGTTCAATTTGAAGACGTTAAAATCTCATTTTCAAGGGCAATATGATAAACAGAATCTTACACTCGTGGTCATTTCATATGAAATTTATGAAACTCGCCAAAGGCTTGTTTCATAAATTTCATATAAAATGATCACTCCTACAAGATCCTCTATTTAATGCAATGCCATTAAAAGTATACCTACAGCAGACATTTGAACAGTATTCTTCAGGCATATTTCAAGTTTCTCTGCTCCCACAAGCATGTTGCTGAAGTGGCACACATGGCATATTTTGGATTCATTTCTTTCATTCTCAAAAGTACATTGTTATTGGTATTTCTGTCCAGCATCAGATTAACCTTTCACTGACATAATCAACTAAATTTTCTTCATATGTTTCAGTCCCTAAAAATAGATAAAAAGATTTTCCGAATGTTCATATACATGTATAATGTAAAGTATGCATAATCATAACACAGAGCTCTTGATACAATGTAAGAGCGAGTATTTGGTGATAGTTAAGGATAACTTTTGTTATTTCTGCATAAAAACATATGTTGTGACCCCTCATCTGGACTGTCTTGACAAGACAGTTCAGATGAGGGATCACAACATATGGTTTCGAAGAAAAATAAGAAAAAATTATCCCTCAATTATCATCAAATACCCCTCTTATCTAGAGCTCTGTTAACAGGAGATAAGAGGTGAAACGATTCACTGAAATTGTACTGTATCATATCAATAATCACTGCCCTCTCATGATTCATTGGAAACTGTATCTGGTGTTATCCATATTTTGTCGGGACAATATGATATGCTATGTCAAGTTTCTTTCAACTTCTTTGAAAAGTTTTATAAAATCTATAACTTGGCAAATTTAAGGTGTACAGATACACTTTCATTTGAAGCAATCTAAACCATTTTCTTTCTTTTTTTCCTTTTTTTCTCAACTGTGCCAACTCACAAAGGAAAGAATTTGCACCCACCCCTCCCCTGACCAGATTTTTTCCTTTATGAATATACCCCATTATGGAAGGGCGTCTTCATTCAGGAAAGAAAAGAGGACATCACAGAAGTCGTTTCCCTTTGTAAAAATGGCAGAATACATCGTTGTGTACCCATACACTATAAACAGTTCCATTATCCTAGATGGACTGTCATACATGTGATGAACTCCCGATGACCATGTGGGAGATTTGGATTTCATTTCAGGGAGATCGAGTTCTCCATCAGGGAGACTTTTTCACGGCAACTTTGATGCGTCATTTCGCGTACTTTACTGTATTTTTTTTCTTATTTTAAAACAGAACATGAACTATAGCATAGTTTGTTTAGTTTACTTTTGAGTTACTCCCCCCAGCCCCTCCCCCCCCCCCCCCCCCCCCCCCCCAAAAAAAAACAACAAAAAAAAAACAAATAACAAACTCCTTTCTTTAATTATTATAATTATTCATTTATTATTATATTACTGTTATTTGTATCATTATTTTGGTATCTGTCTGGCACAGAATCTAGCTTTTGCAAAAGAGTATACTTGAGATTTCATACAGATTTGCCTCCCTTGAAATTTCTATTTTCAGTTTATCTACTTATCTTCTTTCATAAACAAATAAGTTTTGTTTAAAGGTATTCAGAGCTGTAAAAACTGATAAAAATGTATATAACAATGTTCAAATTCTGTTTTTGACACAAACTATACCCATGCACAAGACAGAAATATCAAAACTTTCATGCGTCACTTTTACACCATTAATGATCAAAGTTATCCCCCATATATAATAATCAAGATATAATGTGCACTCCGGGGAAAAAATACCTTACGGAGTATGCGACAAGTTTAAACACCGATCAGCCTGCACCTCTGTGCAGTCTAAACAGAGTTTTACATCTATTGTCTATGCGTCTAAGGGAATCTAAGCAGTGAAAACAAGTCTCCAACTGTAACTGCCCCTTGTTGATAAAACCCTCCATTGGCAATTTGCTCCACAGAATTTGATAAGGTTTGTTGTTAAAGGAAAAATTCTTGACAATTACATTCCCCAGCTACTAGTAGCCCAGCACTGGGCTGGAAAATACCTAGAAACTGTTTTCATTTTTTTTTAAAACTAGAAACTTGTTTCTGATATAATTTAGGGCTAGAGCTGGAGCGGGACTGCAGCCGCTAGCAGCTACTGAGCCTCCTTTACTTACATATGGCAACTGGGAGAACACCACCAGAAACATCAATGATGTTGTACATTGTCTCTTCTGTGATTCCCCTGTCTCCACGAGGCACTTGCTGTATATGAGAGGCTGTAGCGGAGTCGAAAATAACAATCTCTACAATGACTGAATCTACAAGGAACACACAAGCATGCACTGGAAATGACTGGCATGATTGTTTGTTTAATAGTCAAGTAATTAATTTGTCTTAAATTGATATGATGCATGCAGTAGAAACCCTTAAACTCCCAGTGTACGAATCTGCAAGCTGTACGAATCTGCAACATATCACTCTACAGCACTTCACTTTCTCCAACAATCAAGAGATAAATCTGATAAACACACGTAACAAATACATGTAGTGACATCAGCATTGTGTAACATTATCTGTAGACGGTGCAACAATGATAACTGAATAAAAACTCAGCATACAAATTCACAAAGTTCTGTCAACCTTGTGGAATACCCGCCTTCAATTATAGTGTAATTGTTTACAAGTTTCTTTGTTTTACTGTGAAGAGCTAACAAGGGAGGTAACTGCGTAGCAACCAAAGTAGAATAGAATTGAAGAAAATTTGGCTTTTGGGGTCCAACCACCTCCAGAATTAATGCAGAAAACTACTTTACCCCACTCAGATTTTTTATGAAATTTGTATTATAGGCTTTTCTTTATATACTAGAATATGGCACACTGTCTGTATCAGACTGCGTTTTGCACATTGCCCTCTTAAATAGGAGACCATGGTACACCAAGAAAACCTAAAATTTCACATTTAAGTGATAACTGGAGCAAACAGCAGTTTCAGAATATACACTTACCACTTTGAATTATTTATTTGTTGTCTACTTTATACAAAAACTGCAAAATTAATCAGTTTCAGACAAAGTATGAATGTTTAAAATCTTAAGATATCCACCTACTGTAATTTCCCACCAGTTTCAACATTTTCTATTTTCATCTGCCGTTTCCATGACAACGGAAAGAAGAATCGCAAAACTAAGTATAACTTTTTCGTTTTTTGATACACCCTTTCATTTGAAATAAGTGTCATCAAAATCCCTTTCGGTGCGTGGACAAAATATTCTGGTGCTTACAGAGAATTGATGTTAATTTGTCGTCTTTTCGCGTGGCGTCTTTTCGTCTTTTCGCGTGGCGTCTTTTCGTCTTTTCGCGTGGCGTCTTTTCGCGGCGAAAAGACGAAAAGACGAAATGGCACAAACCAGCCACCATATGTTTGGCTTAGAAGATGATCGTGCGCATTTGCAGAGTCATAAATCCGCCACAAAATTAAGCCGCGACACGACAAAACGCACAAAGTGGGATGCGCGCCCAGCAAAGATTCAGATCAGCCTAGGCATCCGCCCAGTCGTATCAGAGTCTTCGCTGTCGGCGTTAAGGAAGCTTAGATTCCTAGCTACCCTTTAAGCGCACAGCGAAGATTCAGATCAGCCTAGGCATCCGCCCTGTCGTATCAGAGTCTTCGCTGTCGTCAAGAAGGAAGCTTAGATTCTTAGCTACCCTTTAAGCGCACAGCGAAGACTCTGATCAGACTGGGCGGATGCGACTGGGCGGATGCCAAGGCTGATCTGAGTTTTCGCTGTGCGCAGATGCCACTTTGTTGGTTTTGTCGCGTCGCGGCTCAATTTTTATCCTGAATCTGCCAGCCAACCAGTAAATATTATAGGGGAAATTGGGGCAAGTGGGACACTTATTGGAAAAGCACCTGCTTTCACAGGATAATAAGACAGAACGAGATCTAATCTGTTGGCATTTTATAACTCCCCATCACATGATTTCGTATTACACATAAGATGACTTGTACTAGTATATGTGAAACAACAGGGCAGTGTTAATATCATGCAGTCAAATGTCCCACTTACCCAATTATTTGGGGTAAGTGGGACACTAACTGCAAACAAATTTTAAGAGTTTCAACTTTCATTTATGTTCACTATAAAAGAAAAATGCATGAGTTTATGTTGCAGATAACCAACCCATCTGTACCACAGAAAAGAAAAACGCTGAAATCAAAATGCTTTGTTCCTTTCTATAATATCGGGTGTAGATAACAAAGAAAATCTATAGGGATAAACTTTACCTCGGCATTTCAGTTATTTACTGTGGGCTTAAGTTATTTTAACACATTCATTAACTCAAATGTGCAAAAACAGTATGATAAAATTCTCAAAAACTATGAACAGTGTACTGACATTAACAAGAGAACGGGTACGTTCCATTCAAAGTTAATATCAAAGTACCCCACCCACTACATTTGCTTTGTAAGTGTTCTTCCCAAATATAGTAAAATTCTGCCGTCGACACTTTTGTTAAAATGGCATTATTATTATGAAGAATCTGTGTAGAAACAATTTAAAAACATATTACTATGCAAGGAGTCGTTAAAAATAATAAATAATCAAACGAAACAATGTGGGTGGGGTAAAGCCAAATTATAATGTTTCAAGTCGAATTTATTAAGTGAACCTGAGATAACTGATCTTTTGTTACACCAGGTTGCTCCCAGCAAGATTCTGTATACCAAAGATGTTCAACTTAATCACTGAGCTTCTACATCAAAATATATAGCTGAACTTGTAAAGTCAAAATACTGGCGTCCCAGTTACCCCAGAATATTGAAGTAAATGGCACTGCTTCAATCACCTGCCTGACTCTGGGGTTTGAAAGTTTCAAATAATATCGAAACTGTTAAAATCATAATACTTTTCTACCATTCTTTTATTTACCATCTGTTTGAAAAGAAGTATGAAGATTGAAATAAAAATAGTTGACTCAAAATTATGAGTGCAAAATCACAGAAGACGACAGTAAACTGACGTCACGTCAGATCGAAACAGCGTTACGTATTTGTAGTTCTATGTAGACGTGTTGTTGTAGTGCACTGAAAATTTTCATACCGAAAAACTACCACGCTTTCTGTTTAAGACAAGAGTATTGGATTTTCACATAAAATAATACCTTTTTATAAGTTAATTTCCTTTTTATAACGTTATTTGTATATGTGCCCTGTACATTACGTCACTTTAGTCACGGCTCACGTCAGGAATTTTATTTTACAAATGGTCTAATAAACATTCGCTCATTTAACGACAAGAAACAAGAATACTTTAACTCGACTTTAGACTATGACCCTTGTTTTCCCTTGCTCGAATGATATAATTTTAAGTGTCTCAATGGAATGGTTACCTTATAACGATGGTTCAAACTGACCAATGCTGCTATATCCTTCTTATGCAAATGAATGATCGCGCCTATTCTGGACCTTCAAATTTAAAATACCAGCAGTGCATACTTTTGAATACCTAAGACTGGTAGAAATATTATTTCTAAACAAAGAAATAGAAATGCTTTGGCAATATTTATTGTCTTGGTAAGTACATACCATATGCTGAGACTGGCGCTCAAGGAAAAAAATGTGTCCCACTTACCCCATTGTCCCACTTGCCCCAATTTACCCTATCCTTTTGACACAGTTCCGGTTACTATCCGTATAAAAACCAAAAAATTTGCGCATGCATTACATAACCACTCAAAGTGAAAACAGACGAAGATCTAATCTTATGGCATTGTTTGAACTTGTGGCATTGCTCCTGGTTTACCATGTAGCAGGTAAGCTTTCTTGCTTGCTTTATTATTATTATTTTTTTGTATTAATTATTTATTTATTAAACGTCTGTGCGCGTCAAATTTGACAAGTACGCAATTTCTGATTGGATGCATATATAACAAGCGTGTAAATTTATTAACTAATATTTAAGAATTTTAAAATTTGTTGTTGTTTTTTTTTTTTTTTTTTTTTTTTTTTACATTTATCGCCGCCCCGGATCCAGGGGTTGGCTTTGGGATTTCAGCCCCGCCATCTGGGCCTCTGTGTTGTGTATAATGTCTAGGCCCCCAGATAATAAGGAGTATTTGATGACAGTTTGAGATAATTTATCCATGTGGTTAGATCAAAATATATGTTGTGATATCTCATTAGAATCGCCTCGCCAAAATATATGGTGTGACATCTCCCCGGAATCTCATTAGAATCGCCTCGGTGAGGCGATCCGAGGCGATTCTAATGAAATAGGTATATCACAACATATATTTCAAGGCAGAAAAGACATTTTAAAAAATTCTCATCAAATTTATCTCCAATTATGTCATATATTTTCAACCCCCTCCCACTCCTCCACCCCACCCACCTCACACACATAAATCTCGGTACCTTCCAGCCCCACCAATTATCCAGAGCCCCACCAATACGCAGTGGTCTGGATCCGGGCCTGCATTGGGTGATTAAGTCAGTGGGAGGAGCTTTAATTCTATGAAGCGCGAACCCTTGGAGAGTTAGCGACAATCATTATACCGTATACGCGGTAATGTGGTTCAGGATCAAAAACATAAACATTAGTTTTCGCTATGCTTCTTTTTCACTTGAGCCAGTTCGTTCATTAACCTGCGGCATGGGCCGCAGGTTGATGAAAGAGCTGGTTCGGATGAAAAGTACCAGAAATTTACCGAAGCAAACAGAAACAAAATACACTGTGTCAACTGATGATACTGGTAATTATTTCTCGATTTTGATATTCGCGGTTTCTTAGTGACCGTGAAATACCGCGAATAATTAAACACAGCGAAAATTATTACGTATACGGTATTTAGACTTTATTTCTATACTATTTTTGTGAAGTTATTGACATTATTGTGATGGTTCGATGGAAACTGTGCAAAATATGCATCGTAGAAAAGTTATTTGAGCCCCAGCGTAAGGTATCGCTGCTTCTCATCATAGTTAGGGTCTGAAAATATATTGGGTCATTTTAGTTGGCAGGTTACATGACCTACTTTCGATATAAACTTAAATAAAATGGTAAAAATACAATGTACTGGTATAAGGCCCCATTCATTGTCCCGTTTTTTGTATATATTCCACCACTTGACGGAAAACCATAAATGAAAAGAAATTTAAGAAAAGCGATTCGTCGTGTTTCAAAAACATGTTCCACATACATTTTGCCTGTTATATGATTCATTATTTGCGCATCAACCCACATTTTATTAACAACGTGAAGGTTGAAGCACATTAATTTTCTAAATGATTTATCTAGACATTTTTACCACTGGTAGGACTATGAAGACTTTAAGGATCCTGGTTTTAATGAAATTGATAATGATAACTGCTGTTTAACGCTTTGTCCAACCACGTTGTTTAAAGGCCTCATCGCTCTATCAGCATGAACAGTATCGCTGTTAGCTTCTCACCATAGTTTTGTAATTTTAAATGACCGCGATTGGCGAAATTTAAACAATTAAAACATCTTTGAGTTTCACATAAAAAGAAAATTTGAAAATGATTTGGGTCACTTTCGATTTCCTACACAGTCGAGCCTGCTTATGTGGTCACCTCTATTAAGGAATACCATGCCTTTAGCAGCCACCTTTCCGGGCCCCTTGAACCAAAATAGTGGAAATGAACCTGTATTAAGGGGTCACCTGTCTTAAGCAGTCAATTTTTGGGTTTCCCTTGGGTGATCCCTTAAGACAGGTTTGACTGTATTTGAATAAAAATGATTAAAATATAATGTCCAGGCGTGAAGCTGTTCCGCTTCTGTTTATATTGCATCGCTCAACGGGGAACCAGAGGGGAAAACTGAATTTTGGGCCATATCAATTTGATTTCTTGTTCAACGGGACTTGGATTTTAAAATACGGTAGGAAGCGAGCGATCGATATTTCAATTTTATGAGATTTCTTTTAGCCTTGATTTTATTTTAACCAGGGGAGCGTTTTTAGGCTACTTTTCAAAAAAAAAAAAAAAAAAAAAAAAAAAAAAAAAAAGTTTGTTCACTAGCCATTTAATTGGTTAAACATCACTTCAGAGGGAAAAAAAATGAGGGCTTTCAAAATTTTACATAAAAAAAGAACAATTTGATTAATAAGTAAGATTAGTTGATAATTCGTACAAATCAACACCAAAAGCTATGAAATTAAGATGAATGCAAAAACATTTATATTTTGTCATATATATGTACTGCTATTGCTCTAGCTGGAGTATAGATGACAGCGTGTCCAGTGTAAAAAAGCTGTAATCTATGATAGAAAAACTGTAATCAGTGCTCCAGATAAGAAGGGTAATCAGGGATAATTTAAGGACAATTTTCTTTGGTTTTCCGTAAAAACATACGTTGTGACCTCTCATTAGGGGTGACAATATATGTTTTCATTTAGAAATAATAAAATTTAGTTTGAATTATTTGAATTATTCCTGTTATCCTGTCTTATCTAGAACTCTGTATTTAAGGAATGAATTTCTGTTTGTGTGTGTGTGTTTATTGAAGTATAAACTACATTGGGTCGCGTGCAAAGTAAGTGAACCCCGAAGGAGTTAATGTAAACTTTGCTAGCGACCCAATGTAGTTTATACTTCTATAAACATCAGAAAAATTAAATTCATTGCTTATATTTTTATTATTTTCTATCTATTAATTGACCACAAATTTGCGTTAGGGCTACAGTTGAAGGAAAAAAAAAAGATTTATACGCAGTTTTTCTACCAACAGCGGAACAGCGTCAACGACGTCATAACGTTGCCTACGTCCAATCAGATTGGAGAGAACCATGTTTATTTTGACGTCACTTAATCTCATGTAACGTCGCGTGAACCGATGTAGTTATTTAAGGAATGAATGTTATTTTTTTTAACGTTTACTGAAGTATAAACTACATCGGGTCACGAGCAAAGTAAGTGAACCCCGAAGGGGTTTACGTAAACTTTGCTCGTGACCCGATGTAGTTTATACTTCAGTAAACGTCTAAAAAATAACATTCATTCCTTATATTTATATTATTAAACGATGCTTTTGATCAATAAAAAGATAAACAAAATTAAGACATACATATATAAAGATTGTTTAAAAAACATTACCGGCCGAATTTAGCTATAGTTTGGAACAGCCGCATTGTCACTGCCTACCAGTAAATTCCACCTCCTGCTGTAGATTTTGCGTGCAAGTAGGCATAGCGAGCTGTCACTCAATGTTTACCAGCCATTCAAGTACATGGAATGTTGTAGATTTCACGTGCTAGTTAGTGAGATGAGCTGTCACTCTGAAGCGCGTGATACAATGTAATTATTGACTTTTAAACAATATTGACGCCCGCATCACTTAATTGGGTTAACAGAGAGCTCTACACTGATAATGTAAATATTGAAGTATAAACTACATTACGTTCTAATGGTTTACCATAGGGCTTTTCAATAAATGCACTGATAATGTAAATATTCGATTGTAAACCTATAAAATAATGATTTGTGTTTGGCTGCTAGTTGATTTTATATTAGAAAATTGCTTGGTCAGCCCTTACTTACTCTTTACAGAACTTTAATTGCTATTGTTAACCTCTGAAATAATGATAAAAGGTCCCTTCAAAAAATTTTTATTTATGTTTTTATCTTCTTTTTTATGCCCCCGCCACGAAGTGGGGAGGCGCATATAGTTTTGCCCTTGTTTTTTTTTTTGTTGTTTTTTTTTCATTTGTGAAGCATATGTTCATGCAAGGCTATCTTTCAAAAAAAAAAAAGTAACACACCCCATGCACATGTACTAATATATACTCGTAAGAATAGTTTCTATGCTGGAAATATTGAAATAATTGAAATATATGCACATCAAACCACATTTTGTCACCAAACCTGAAGGATAAAAGGCTTTTCATAATGATTTGTGTTAAGACGGTTTCACCTCTGGTAGGACTATGGAGACTCTAAGTGTGCAAAAATGAGTTTGATACGAAGTCGTCTAGAAGTTGGCAATGATATTTTCTTATTGACAAACTGGAATTTTTTCTTCAAACGTAAGGTATCTAAAGATAATTTTCTGATATCTAAGAGATTTTAAAGTGAATACATGTATATATGACTCTACTGCATGTTATTCTTCATTTTTAAGTCCAGTTTCTGTGTAATCACTTAACCTTCCACTAAGCTTAGTTAAAACCAACTGAACTGTCGCTCTGGCCTTTAAAAATGCCACAATATAGTAGTTTAATGGAATGGTACAGAAAATATCTCAAATACTCATCTGGGCCCAGAATTACAATCTTTCCTTAAAGTTAAGGAGACCTAAACTTTAAGGTTTGAAATTTCAAGGTCGTACTTTTATACCAATAATGCTTATAAAATTTTAAGCTTTTGAACCCTTTAGGGATGTACTCAATCGATCAAACACAAAACTACTTCAAAAAAAAACTTATAAAATGCTAGTTATCCCCCGACCGAAAGGTTCGCGGGATATAGTGATGAGCCTGGATTCCGTCCGTCCGTAAACATTTTCTTGTCCGCTCTATATCTTGAATACCCTTTGGAATATTTTCATGATACTTCACGGTTACGTAGAACAGGTCATGATGAAATGTCGCGACCAGAATAGTAACTCTTGCTGTTGTACTTTTTGAGTTATCTCCCCTTTGGTGATTTTTTGGCAGATTCGTGACGAGATGTCCGCTCTGTAACTTGAATACCTTCTGAAATATTTTCATGATACTTTAGAGATACGTAGAACAGGTCATGACGATGTGTCGCGAACAAGAATGACAACTCTAGCTTTCTTACTTTTTGAGTTATTACCCCTTGATGGTTTTTTGCTGTGATTTTGTGTTGATTTCGTGTCCGCTCTATAACTTGAATACCCTTTGGAATATGTTCATGATGTCTTATAGATATGTAGAACAGGTCATGACAATGTGTCGCGAACAAGAATGACAACTCTTGCTTTCTTACTTTTTGAGTTATTCCCCCTTGATGGTTTTAGCTGTGATTTCGTGTCTGCTCTATAACTTAAATCCCCTTTGAAATATTTTCATGATACTTTACAGATATATAGAACAGGTCATGATGATGTGTCGCGAACAAGAATAACAACTCTGGCTTTCTTACTTTTTAATTATTCCCCTTGATGGTTTTGGGTGTGATTTCGTGTCCGCTCAATAACTTGAATACCCTAGGAACTATTTTCATGATACTTTACTTATATGTAGAACAGGTCATGATGATTTGTCACGAACAAGAATGACAACTCTTGCTTTACTACTTTTTGAGTTATTTCCCCTTGATGGTTTTAGCTGTGATTCTGTGTTGATTTCGTGTCCGCTCTATAACTTGAATACCTTCTGAAATATTTTCATGATAGCTCACAGGTACTTAGAACAGGTCATGATGATGTGTTGCGAACAAGAATGACAACTCTTGCTTTCTTACTTTTTGAGTTATTTCCCCTTGATGGTTTTAACTGTGGTATCGTGTCCGCTCTATAACTTGAATACCCTATGAACTATTTTCATGATACTTTACTTATATGTAGAACAGGTCATGATGATGTGTCACGAACAAGAATGACAACTCTTGCTTTCTTACTTTTTGAGTTATTTCCCCTTGATGGTTTTAGCTGTGATTTTGTGTTGATTTCGTGTCCGCTCTATAACTTGAATACCTTCTGAAAAAGTTTCATGATACTTCACAGGTATTTAGAACAGGTCATGACAATGTGTCGCGAACAAGAATGACAACTCTTGCTTTCTTCTTTTTGAGTTATTTCCCCTTGATGGTTTTAGCTGTGATTTCGTGTCCGCTCTATAACTTGAATACCCTTTGAAATATTTTCATGATACTTCACAGATATGTAGACCAGGTCATGACGATGATGTGTCGCGAACAAGAATGACAACTTATACCCCCCCCCCCCCCCAAAAAAAAAAAAAAAAAAAAAAAAAAACTCAGATTTGGATTCTTTGTCCAAATACACTTACTAGAGAGCTCAAAATTAGATTTGTAGGGCTTGTACTTTAGAAGTTATTCACACATTTTGAAATGTTGAGTGTATCATATGCTATACATTGTGTACATGGTGGCTGTTTGAGATTTTACATCTTTTAGCAGTCTGGCATACTGTTTTGGGCTGAGTGTTAGATAATCATGCATGTTAAACAGATGTCAATCAGAAGCATAAAAGAATGACAATATATTACTTATATGTGTTTTGAAATGCATCCTGTTTACCAAGGCACAAGGGGCCTTTGGTCGGGGGATTTGCCATCTCCTCTGATGGCTATTTCTTTATGACACAAAATACGTACCTTAAATATAAGATGACCTTAACTTTAAGGAATGGTTGTAGTCTTGGGCCCAGGTACTCCTTCTTATCTAAACCTCTGTTAGGCTGTGCTTTTTTTAATGTATTAGCGGACTTATATTTTAGTGCTCTTTGCCTTATCCGCCAATATCGCCAAAATTCAGTAACCGCCAAATACAAGACAGTAAATGAGCCGCGACAGAAGAAATCCAACAAAGTGGTTGTGCTCCCAGCGCAGACTCAGATCAGCCTGGGCATCCCCGCCGCCCAGTCTGATCAGAGTCTTCGCTGCCCGCAAACAGCTAGCATATACTCTTAGCTATCCTAAAAGCACACAGCGAAGACTGTAATAAGAAAGGGCGGCTGCACAGGCTGCTCTGAGGGTTGCTGGGCGCAAATGCCACTTTGTTGGTTTTGTCGTGTTGCGGCTCATAAAGTCTTTTACTGTATTGTTCAGGGGCGTAACTAGGGGAAATTTCATAATACGCACAACCATGTTTTATTCTCTACTACTTGAAGGGAAAGCTAGTATTTCAGCCACTTTGGTAATCGTTATTGAAATTTTGTCTAATTTATAAATTTTCAGTATGCAAATATGCAGGTGCGTTTTGAAATTTTGTCAATTTTGACAAAATTTCAATACGCACTTGCGTATTTGCCGTATAGGTAGCTACGCCCTTGTTGTTTTCTTTGCAGCTGAACGCTACTATAACATCGCTCACATGACGAACACTATCCACGCCGTAGACTGGGCGATCCAAGAAGGGGCGAACGCCGTCGAATTTGATTTGGAGTTTTCATCAACTGGACAACTACGTCGATTCTATCATGGAACACCGTGTGACTGTACGTGCAGGTGTCCGTGGATTTTTTCAACTTTCTGTTCCAGCGACAGATTTGTCTGTAAAGCTTTACGACGCGATTCTTCAAATCCTTGTCATGCTGCAACGCCCGTAAACTCTCTTCTGAGACATGCAGCGACGAAGTCGGCGATTGCTTTAGTTTACATCGACAGCAAGATTCATGACAGAATGAGCACTCAACAAAAACAAGCGGCTGGCAGAGCCGTTGTAAGCACCTTGACTAATCAGCTGTTCCGCCGCGGTTATGGCGGTAACGTTATCATAGGTGCGTTCTCGGAGGAGCATCTCCCATATGTCCAAGCAGCAGTGTCCGCGGTTTCGTCGTCACCCTACAGACACAAGATATTTTTTTCCGTGGAACTCGGTTCTCTCCAGACCTTTCCCGAATCGCTCGCCATCATGCAGGGATTACCCACCAGCAATATCATTTTCGGAACTGGGGAAAGTTCATGTTCACCAAGAGGACATTCACAGACCACATTGGATGAGGCGCGTATAAACAAGAACTACGGCACCATCTCGATGGCTTACACATGGACAGACGACGCCGCATCCACCATAGCACACAACCTGAACTACGTACAGGGCATCATTACCAACTTCCCTTCTACTGTTCGAGATGTTCTCCAGAGGACGGGTAGGCAGCTGGCCACTCAGAGCACTCCGATCCCCGCTGCCATCAGTGGACTTTCTATAAGCAGCGTTCATAATTAAACGACATTTATCAGTCACGTTAGAAGAAATTGCCCGATCGGGGCAACACAACACTTAAATGTTTTACAGCAAAATGTTACTATATTTAGTAACTGTTGCCCGATCGGGAAACAAAACTGCCATTTTGTGGGTATTGTTCATAAAACTGGTCAGTGCAAAAGATTTTAATACATACGAGAAAATATACTGCAGGAAAATGAAGAATAAATAATCTGAAGATTGTCCGTTTGATTTTTTTTAAATCAACTTTAAAAGAAGTTATAAAGAGTTTAAAAAGGTTTTTCAGAAAGTGTTTCCGTCAATGTTTTGTTTCCCGTTCGGACGCAAAACAGTTTTCTGTTGCCCGTTTGGGCAGCAAAGGTCTTGTTTTTTTAACCTTCTGTCACCCATTCGGATGCAATATATTTTTCTCATGCTGATATAATTGAGCCGCGACACGACAAAACCAACAATGTGGTTGTGCGCCCAGCGCAGACTCAGATCAAACTGGGCATCCGCCCAGTCTGATCAGAGTCTTCGCTGTCCACATGAAGGTAGCTTAGACCCTTAGCTATCCTTTGAGCAATTAACGAAGAGTCTGGTGAAACTGGGCGGCTGCCCAGGGTGATCTGAGTCTGCGCTGGGTGCAACGGACCACATTGTTGGTTTTCTCGTGTCGCGGCTCATATGAGAAGAAAATATCACTAATCAGTTCATATTATGTCTATGTGAAAATAATTGCATGGTGATGCAAAACTTATTTTGGGTATTATGGTAGACCCAAATAACCCATAAAACATAATGGTAATTTATTCGTACTGAGAAACTACTATCTTTTATTTTATTTCACATAGTCTCAATCATAGAATATCTTTCCTTACTTTAACTTGTCAGTGAAAGCCAAATTCAGCTTAAGACAGAAATTTCACCTTCTCGCCATTTTAAATGTTACTTTTGATTTAAATGTTGTAATGATGTCATTGCGTCATTTTCCCGAACGTTAAAATGTCACCACATTATCTGGTGCAAAACTGAAGTGCCAAGTCTAATTGTATGCAGCCATAAACCATTTACTACGAGAATTTAAGAAAACTGAGTAAGTCAGTAGATCTGTCCTTAAGGCTGAACCCAGATTATGTGATGACGTTTTGACGTTGGGAATGTGATGTCTTGTCAGAGAGTAGCTCCCCCCCCCACCCCCCCCGGAAAAATGACTGATTTTTCTATAGCAGAATTTCCGACCGGAAAAATGGCTATATAGTAGAACCCCCCCCCCCCCCGGAAATATGACTATATAGCCATTTTTCCCCGGGGGAAATCCACTTTAGGTGTTTTTGCATAGCCTTTTTTACCCCTCTGTAGTGGATTTTCCCCCTGGTAATATGATTGCAGGAAAACACGCTACATAGTGGAATTTGCTCCTTCTCCAATCATGATAGTGATGTTCATAACTGAAACAGAAATACGAGTATCTGTCCGTAAAATATCGATGGATAACAGATGCTAGAACCGCATGCATGTGCCCATCGGTCTGCCTTATTTTTGTTTTGGGGAAACAGGCAGGCGTTTTGCTTTTCCGTGTTAGCCAAAAGCGGCTTTGAGCGTGCATGGTTGTGTGCATAAATTTGTATAATCTTGTGTGTTGTACAAGCGTTCATTTGTGCGTGCGGGCAGCGGAGTGTCTGGACTAGTGTTCGCCTTTCATGCAGAAGTCGTTGGCTCGACTCCCATCGGGACACACGTCCGATTATTATTTTCAATGTAAAAAACTGCCTGCTAAATCAATTATGACTGGACAAAGCATCCGTTCGTACATCTTCCTGTAAGCTTGCATGCGTATAATATCTGCGATGGGAAGAAATCACATCCTTTTCGTTTCTTAAATTAGTAATTATTATTATAAAAATATGGTTGCTAAATTTGCATATTGATTTTTTGGAATTAATCACGTTTATTTCCTCCGTTGAAAAACTGATACATTTCTAATGCGATTACTTCCGTGAAATGTCTCTGTTCCATTCCGTTCCGTTCGTTCTATTCCGCAAAATACCAATAGCCATGCCAAATTTACTAATAGCCAATTTCCCGATGGGAGAAAAAGGACTAGTACTGCACCAATGCGCCGAGCGATTTGTGCCAGTGTTCGCATAACATATTAAAAATATATTTTCTCATGGTTTCTCAAAGCCTATTCCCCTTAGCTGTGCAAATGTTAAAAAAAAATGGGTACGAAACGTCAAACCCTGAGTGAGAAATGGAAAAAAAAAATAGCTGTGTAAGAAACGTCAACCCTTGGGTACAAGTCGTCCAAAATTTTGGTACGAATCGTCCAACTTCTTTAACGTAAAGTCAACCTGGGTACGAATCCTGTGAAATATACTAGACTGATATAGAAACGCATTTTCTATGTAAAAAATTATTACGCCTTTCAACAATTGTTTGCCGAAAAGATTTTATCATTTATTTTCATACTTTTGAAACTTTGCTTTTCACAATTCATTTGGACAGTATAAAAGTAAATGGTCATGAGTTTCAGTAACTGAGTTAGTGTTTATAGAACTTGAAACTTTCGGCTTATGTTACTGTAAGCCGTTGTTATGTTCTCAAAAGAATCCAGGGTCCGAGGTTATAAAACTGAGTATAATCTCAAACTCAGAAGCAGCCAATCAGTGTGCTTTATTTTGAGGATGTACTCCGTGCTAGGTTCTTTCTGTCCAGAGCTGATGGTCGCCAAAGTGTATACAGGCCTATCAGGAAACGTTACCCCAATAACTCCGTGGTGGAACGTGATCAGTTTGTAGGTAAGAGTGTGCGGGTATAGCATACATGAATGTATCGGTTACCCTAAATAGCGAAATGGACTTTTATTTGCGAAATGGACGAAATGGAGATTTTTTTACGAAATGGAGTTAAGAAATTCAATTTTTCATTCGTTATCTGGAAAAATATTTTATTTAAATATCAAAGCTGGTCACACATAACATATATATGAACTATTTAAAGTATTTCAAGCATTTTTGTCTCCATATTAAGAAATTTGTGGCTGTTTTTCTTTACGAAATGGGGTTTCAGTTTACGAAATGGAGTCAAAATATATGTTTTCCCAAAAATCTAGTTTCGTTACTGTTTGACTCTAATATCAAAGTTAGACACAAATAAAACTTATTTAAACAGTTTTAAGAATATTTTTTCAGATTTTTTCTTTGTTAAAGGAAATAATGGGATTATTTTCGTCACGAAATGGAGTTTCATTTTACATCTCTTTTCGGTTACTTATTTGTTATAATATCAAAGTTAGACACAAACACGACTTACTTTAAGAATACTTTATTATTTTTTTTCACTGAAAATGACCGTATTAGCAAAATTTAAACAAATAAAGCATACCTGCGTTTCACATAAAAAAATGTTTGATAAATGATTAGGGTCATGTTAGTTGGCAACTAAAATGACCTTCTTCCAATAACATAAACCTAAATAAAATGATAATAATACAGTGTACAGGCGTGGGGCTCTATTTTATGTCTCGCTTTTGTTTCAATTTCATCGCTGGAAGAGAAACCAGGAAAGGAAATATGCACATCAACCCACATTTTATCACCAAACGTGATGGTTGAAGCGCTTTTCATAATGATGTGTGTTTAGATGTTTTTTTACCATTTTGAGTTGACTATGGAGATTGTAATTATGTAAAGGTTGTCTTATTTCCAAATTCAAGGAAGTTTGTGCCCCCCCCCCCCCGCCACTCTGATTCATAATCCCCCCCCCCCCCTGCACACACCCTATTAATCTGCTAATCCCTATACATCCACTGCAAGGAAATGTTTTGAAATGCAGTGACGAAAATTCTTTTTGATAAGAGTCAAGTTTGTGAGCGAAATGCAAGCGTTATTTAAGAAATAGATCAGCTCTAGCAGTGAATTGTTGAGTAATAATTCACTGTTTGGAGGTCAGTTGTAAAGTAGATCATATCACGAGCGCGGAGCGCGAGTGATATATCTACTTACAACTGACCGACAAACAGTGAATTATTACTCAACAATTCAATGCTAGAGCTGAACTATTTCGATTCTAACACTTAAAAACGCTGAAAAACTATTCTTTTCATTCAAACTCTCCCAACCTTCCTGCCAGCGCGTTCATGCTCCCGCCAATATTCTTAACTGTATCTAAGATAAATGTACGTTTTTATGGCGATTTTAGAAAGAAAAAGAGACGTTACACCGTCTAACGTCTCAAAACGTCACAAAATTACGTCAGTTATTGCAGTGACGTCAGTAATTAGACTCACGCGCTCCGTAACAGTGAATTGTTGCAGAATAAAACACGGCAGCTTTCCATTGCTTCTATAGGCGCACTGTGTTAGAATTCAGGTTTTAAACACGCGAGTTAATTTTGGGATAAAAAAACGTTTGAAAATAAGAGTGAGAAATAATTAAAATGGGAGGTGCAACATCCATGTCTGTTCTAAAGCTTTCGCAGAGAGAAAGAGAGAGAGTCGTTTTTCCTATTTATAAAGTGGGTAAGCAAAGTAGAATTTCTATTAGGGATGCCTAAAATACGAGGAATATGTATTTTACGAACAAATACACTAGATAGAAAATGTTTGAAATGCGATGTCATATCAGCTGACTGGGAGCGCGTGTTCGTTTTATCTTTTATTGATTGGATCATCATTGACCTTTAATTGGATAATCCGTTTAAAAGAAAGTTGAGAGAATTAATAACATAGATGGATTATCACACCTATCCGATTAGGTAATCGGATAGGTGTGATAATCCATCTATGTTATTAATTCTCTCAACTTTCTTTTAAACGGATTATCCAATTAAAGGTCAATGATGATCCAATCAATAAAAGATAAAACGAACACGCGCTCCCAGTCAGCTGATATGACATCGCATTTCAAACATTTTCTATCTAGTGTATTTGTGACACAAAGATTAACACCTTTTTACACGGAAGCGTGTCCGTCAAATCTTCAAAGATATTTAACCGACTTTAAAATCATCAACGGGAAATTATAGTTGTTCGAGTAATGTTTGTAAAAAAATACTTTTGCTATAAATTCGAACTGGAATATTATATAATATGATACAATACTATATCAATATTCCATCATTCTGTAAACGTATTCTAGTAGTATATTAGTATATAAGAGTACAGAATTATACTGAAGTAGAATGTAGTCATGCCTGGCAAACGCGCAATTCCATTCCCACATTGAAATTTAAAATTCGGGATTCTGTAAAATGTTAACCAAAATTTAGCAATGCTATTTGAATTGTCTCTTTGAAAATATATTTGTACACAATATTTTCTGACGCAAAAGAAGTGGTGAAGTTAACTAAAACCCCTGAAAGTGGCAAAAATAAAATTTCGGTTCAGCCTCTTTAGGAGTTGCGTGATAACGCCACAATTTTATCTTAAAATTACAAACAGAAAATTTGCACCGATCTGCTTAACATATACACGAGTAGAAAAGCAGCGTTATATTTCGGCAGCTGATTTATAGCATCTTGATTTGTCCTTTGAATTTCCAATTGGGAATGGAATTGCGCATTTGCAATACGTGGTAGTGTTATACTAAATAATCGATGTGCCTAAATACAGTAATGATGCGTAATGTAGCGTAATGATGCGTAATGTATTGGGTTTTTTTATATCTTCATAAATAACTTGGAACATATACTGAAAGGATTTAAAAACTTCCACTTTTTATTGCTGGCTGCTGTTTTGTTCACCCATGACAGTGTTGAAAATTTTACGACAAAATGTTTGAAACTTATCAAATTTAATGATTACGCAGTTTATTCGTTTCATTTACTTAAATGACGTCAGTAAATGAGCGTTACGTCACTGAAATGAATAGGGCGATGTCGGCGTTATCTTATGCAACGCTGTTTTCGACCATTTCTTACTGTCTTAATATTCTGACGTCATCCACGTTGATTTGCAAGTATCATTGCGGATGATGCTGTCGCGCAAAGCCTATTACGGAGACTGCGTCGACGTTAGTTAACGTCATGACCGCTAGTTTTTAATCTCGGTCAGGTGTTTTTCTGACGGTCTTTTGAGGTTCCTGTAAACAGTGCACGTCGTCTGAGATTTTGAATTGTCGTAATTAACACATATAATTGTCACGCGACATCACTTTTTGAAATTTCAGCATTTATCTGGCCCAAAACTCTGCGCCTGTTTGCAATATTTTGGCGCGGTGGGCTAAATAAAGTCACAGACCGAGTTCAAACTTTTAAAATTCGATTTGATATTGTAAGAGAAATGTTTCATCAGAAAACTGTATACATGAGGCTATTCATCCTTATGTACACGGCACTAAGAACACGAGGAGCACGTGCTTTTTCCTGAACGATTCGGTTGAACGATTTCAGATTCGGTATATTGATATAATCAGGTATAAGGGAATATATATGTTGTAAAATTTTGGTGGACGCAGCTTCTTTCATTTTTGAGATATTCAAAATTAATGGGTGGAAGTTTTTAAATCCTTTCAGTATATAAACGTTTTCTGCATCCCGAGACTGTCATTAATACTCAGAGATACTGTTTTGGTTTAGAAACACGACTGTTGCATTGTTTATGACATAGGTCACATGCAGGCTGAGGTTTAATGTTAAGGAGCTCTCTTGTGCGGTACCAGCTGGGAACTAAGAATAAAATTTTATCCTTGCTAGCGTGACAGCTCGAAACTAACAGGGATTGAATTTGGAAAATATTCTAGCAGGCTTTAACAAGTTTTATTCCCCAAGTACGAATCATACATTTCATCATTTGCTTCACACTCATTACCATATACAGGGGTTCAATTCACGGGACATTCCCCCCACCCCCCCCCCCCCCCCACCCACCCGTTGTAGCCTACAATCTTGGTCAGTTAACTAACCTTGGGAACTTTTAAGGTATTATACTTTGAAGGAAACAAACATATGCCATAAGATCACACTTCAGGCGTTTTATGCAACATCATGCATCGGGCGGCAAATCATGCATCGGGCGGCAACATAAGCACTTCTGTACGCTACATCCTAGCGCCTATTCTATTTAATTATATGTCTCTTTAACTGTAGAGAATAGTCTCCGAATTGAAGTTACCAGAAGGTAACAAAGATACACGGTCATTTTCAAGCAATATCGTCCATCTTTAATCTACTTTACGCTACACGACGCTACATTACGCATCATTACGCTACATTACGCATCATTACTGTTTTTAGGCAGACCCCTAAATAATTACATTCCATGATGGTAAAGAAAAACTTTCCATCATCTGGATGATGCTGCTGACTTAGGATCAAAGCCACAGGCTTAAAATGTTGCTTCATATTTGCGATAAACTTTTGCACTAAATGTGTATTCTTTTGCTTATACTTCCTAAATGCCTGAATTATTTTGGTATATGACTAGGCTTGTTATTATGTTGTACGAGAGTAATTCATAGAATCTCACATACTGATGCTGATATACCTTCAAGGTCTCAGACTTAGAAATTTAGATGAAATTTGCGTTCAACTAGAATTGTTTTTCTACGAAAAAACAGATGTCTCCCCCCTTTCTGATGTCAAAAGGATCAGTCATTAAATACAATTTCAAACGGAAACTTTAAATACAATTTCTAATGCAAATACTGGTCATTTTTCATGCAAACAATGAGCTTGTATCCAGTAAAGATATTTTGTGATAGACTAATAGACAGACGCCAAGGGCAAAACAATATGTTTCCCTACCCTGAAGCAGGGATTCATAATAAGTAAAAAGTATAAATGCAAGAGTTATAGTTGTTATGCTCTGCATGTCATGTAATGTTGACTGATATTCATATTTAATTTTTGTCAAAAAATATAAATGCAAGAGTTACAGTACTCTGCACGTCGTCTATTTATATGTTGACTGATATTTGTATGAAGTTTCATGAATATAGCTTAAACGGTTTTCAAGTTATAGAGCTTAGACGATTGAGACACGATTTTGTGAATGACAAAGTTCCAAGGGAAATAACTCAAATAGTATAAATGCTGTGCTCTGCAGGTTGTCTAGTGTTGACTGACATTTGTATGAAGTTTCGTGAATATAGTTTGTCCGGTTTTCAAGTAATAAAGCGATTGAGACACGATTTTGTGACTGACAAAGGTCCAAGGGAAATAACTCAAGAAGTATAATTGCAAGAGTTATGGTTCTTGCACTATGCAATTCTTCTAATGTTGATTGATATTTGTATGAAGTTTTGTGAATATAGCTTGAATGGTTTTCAAGTTATAGAGCAGACACGACTGAGACGCAATTTTGTGACTGACAAAGTTCTAAGGGAAATAACTCAAATAGTATAAATGCTAAAGTTATGGTTCTTGCATTCTGCACGTCGTCTGATGTTGATTGATATTTGTATGAACTTTCATGAATATAGCTTGAATGGTTTAAAGTTATAGACAGACTCGACTGAGACGCAATTTTGTGATGGACAAAGTTCCAAGGGAAATAACTCAAAAAGGATAAACGCCAGAGTGCATTCTGCACGTCGTCTGATGTTGATTGATATTTGTATGAACTTTCATGAATATAGCTTGAATGGTTTTAAAGCTATAGACGGACTCGACTGAGACGCAATTTTGTGATGGACAAAGTTCCAAGGGAAATAACTCAAAAAGTATAAATGCCAGAGTTACCATTCTTGCACTCTGCACGTCGTCTCATGTTAATTGATATTTATATGAAGTTTCGCGAATATAGCTTGAGCGGTTTTCAAGTTATAGAACGGACACGATTTAAACACAATTTTGTGATGGACTAAGTTCCAAGGGAAATAACTCAAAAAGTATAAATGCCAGAGTTACCATTCTTGCACTCTGCACGTCGTCTCATGTTGATTGATATATATATGAAGTTTCGGGAATATAGCTTGAGCGGTTTTCAAGTTATAGAACGGACACGATTTGTGACAGACGGACAGACGGACGGACGGACAGACAGACAGACGCCCGGGGAAAAATAATATGTCTCCCGACCCTTAAGGGGGGAGACATAATTATCTGAATATCCAAATGGAACCGTGTGATATGTGACAAGGCTTATTCTTATGTTGAAATCATCTGGATGCTGCTAAACTAAGGTCTCAGATTTAGAAATTTATGTAATTTTGCATAGGTCACTGACTTTAAAAATTGTATCATGTTGCACTGAAATTACATTTTAAGTTTGTTTTCCGAATGACACTATATACATTGTGACTACCATAGGATGCTATATTAATATATCTACATATATTTTTTAACTTTCTTTCTTTCTTCAAAGTATGCTCCTAAATGCTTAAATACTATTTTTATTCTGTCCAATGTCATAAATCAAACAGAGAAACGAACATCTGATTTACCAATGTTGATTCTATGACTCCATTTCGTAGAAACAAAACTCCATTTCGTTATAGAAATCTCTTTGTAGGTTAAACATCCCTATTCAACCAAATATGAGCATAGAAATCTTTAAAACGAAGGTTCTATCCATGTCCTCTCTATTTATGTTGAACTCAATTATTTTGAGAATGAGAAATAAACTTCTGATTTTGTGCGAGCATTTCGTAGCAAGGAAACTCCATTTCGTGAGAGAAAATTCTATTTTGTATTCGAAAACTCTTTATTCAACTCCCTTTTCTATAAAAAAATAGCATTTTCTTTTCTTAATTTCTATTCTAATCATTATTTTACTGAAAATTGAAGTTATAATTAATAAATTTTGCTTCTGTGAGTCCATTTTGTAAAGACAAAACTCCATTTTGCAAGAGAAAACTCCATTTCGTAAACAAAATATAATTATTCAGCATTTACATATAAAATACGCTTGCATTCGCTTCAGAAGTTGCATTTAGTATTGGTCATTGTCTGACTCTAGTAATAAAACAAGAAAATAAAAGCTTAAATACCAAATTAGGATTTTGTGACTCCATTTCGTAGAAAAATCTCCATTTCGTCCATTTCACAAAAATAGGTCCATTTCGCTAATTAGGGTAACCCTGAATGTATGGTCATTTACCTTTGGTATTCACTGAGGGCAAGTTGAAGGATCAACATTATGTGGTCATCTTACGACCGGTCATTGTCCCATTTGAACGCCAACATATACTAAGTAAAACAATTGAAGGATATAAGAATACAAACATACTTGTGATACCCGACAAACTTTGTACCAAATTTGGTATGCATGTATATAATAGTAACGGGCGTTTGCAAATATAAGGCAAGTTCAATTAATGTCACACTACAGTGGTTACAGAACAGTACTACTCCAAATGTACTAAACCCTACTGCAAAACTTCACAGACAATTAAAATGGACTTTAAGCCCAATTTTTGCATGTAATCCCAAAAAGCAGAATTGCTTTATCATTTGAATGCCTCTTACAATAGTCTGATGCCAACCATTCTGCTGTTGGTCAGTGTTAAACTAAGGAACATCTAGGGCAGTGAGCAGGAGTAGTCTTGATTGTACACCATTATTTAGTGCAATTATTGAGTCACTAACATTATAAGTGTATGACGGACTTCTAAAAGTCAACTATTCAACTCCATAAAAACTAGTACCAGCAACACTACAGCGATTAGTGTGCATGTTTGTGAATTTGTACTCTGGGGGCTATGACATTTGGAGCGGTACTGTTCTGTAACCACTTAAGCGTGACTTAAATTAGATATGCTCTAAAATTGTAAATACCCAGTACTATTAAATGCATGCTTATTAAAATTTGTAAATATTTTGTTAAAGAAGATACCATAGAATTTTAATATCCTTCAATTGTTTTACTAAGTATATATACCATGACATTGCCATTAACTTAATGCATTTCCTCTATTAGTGCCCTCTTATGTTGAACAAAGAAGCAAACCGCTTCCTCTTCGTGAGATTGAGTTGTTCTGGTCGTGAAGCCGGTTTCTTGGGAGCCGGATGCGGGCTCCCTAGACCCGGCACAACCGGCTCCAGAGCCGGTTTGCTAAAGCGGCTCTCACAGCCGCTTCCAGGAGCCGCCGGCTTTCGGAGCCGGAAAGGGCTCTGGGAGCCGGTTTGAGAGCTGTTTTTCACGACTATATAAGGCGCGATTTTGACCAGTCAAATCATAACTTGGATTCGCACTTGATGAGTCCATTTTAGACAGGATTCCCCTGAAGAGTCCGCATAATGGACGAAACCTAGGCCGGGTACACGCGTTCCTTCACAATACAACGACGGAGACGTGGGAAAGCAGTTCAGTCCTGGCTATACAGTCATTTTTCTACCTTGCATATAAAAGTAGTTTTAGTATGTTTTATAAACAGCTTTCAAAGCTTACACTTAATACATCTTTATGCTGAGCATCATCCGAGGAAAACTGGACATGAACTGCACCAAACCAGACTAGACTGTAGTCTGGTAAGAACATGCCATTTTGTACCGAAACACCTGAAGCCAGTAGATTTTAAAAGCTAATGGTATTGTAGTACCATATGATTGATTGATTTGTTGCTTTACGTCCACGGTAAACAGTTATGGTCATGTCGGGACAGTCAGTTGACCTAACGACCCTATTCCTGGGCAGGCTTAGATCTCCTAAGCGGTTAAACAGTACGAAGTGCACATACTTTCGCTAGTAACTGACAACTGCCCTTCTTGAATCAGCGGAAGGAGAAACGAAAGAATGTGGCCGGACCGGGTTTCGAACCCAGGACCTCATGCCATTTTGTATGGAAAACACCTGAAGCCTGTTGATTTTAAAAAGCTAATAGTAGTACCATATTCATCCAGTTGTTCCAGGTCTGTAAATTAGTCCTGTGTAATTCAGATGCAAGATGTTGCTTTGGTTTTCTCTTCCAAAACAACCCCAAAAATCTAGATCTGTCTTGTAAGACAGATCTAGATTTTTTAGGATTGTTTTGACAGGGAAAACCCTAATCTTAGCGCAAATATGGTACTTGCCATGATCTGGCAACACACTTCTATGGAACGTGCCTTGTCCTCACACGCCTTAGTACACGTTTATGATGATGCTCATGCAATGACCACTAAAAGTGGATATGTGCTCGCATTGTCATTTGTATATTAAAGCAAAAAATATCTTTGAAATTTGTTTGTCATAGTCAGTATTCACACTGGTTACCTTAGAAATTTAAAGTATTGGGATGGATAGGTCTGAGGAAACAGTGCAGACCCAGATCAGACTGTTCCTTCAGGGGCAGTCTGACTGCTACTGAAGGAGCAGTCTGATCAGGATCTA
Source organism: Ctena decussata (assembly GCA_963989385.1). Classification (NCBI taxonomy): domain Eukaryota; kingdom Metazoa; phylum Mollusca; class Bivalvia; order Lucinida; family Lucinidae; genus Ctena; species Ctena decussata. The sequence continues at coordinate 60,750,720 of OZ022504.1, forward strand.
CACTGTTTGTCATTCCATCTTAATCTTTTAGATGTATTACTGCATTGGAAAACCAAACTGTTCAATTTTAGGACAATTATGGTAATTATGTTATGTGTATTTTACTGTTTTGATTGTTCCAAAGAGTTCCTGTTCCAAAGAGTTCCTAATAAAACATTTTGTCTGCATCTGCATGAACAGGACTTTTCTGATCAATTCCATCATACATGTACCATGGGCTTTCATGAAAATCTCCATCAGGGGAGGTACGGTGGTACTCAACAGGATTGTATACATTACACTCACACTAGTCAAGTTTCACAATTTTATTACATTATCACAGTTAAAATGATATATTATAGAAACTTTTAGTGTATTAATCCTAATAAATGCCCCTGCTCTAAAACACATTTATCCGCAAATAATGTCATATTGACTTGCCAAAATGGCAAAATTCTAGAGCTGTATTTAAATCTCCAGATATTGCATTTCATATTTGGTGAGATATTTGCCTTATCATGGGCTACGGGGTACTATTACTATTTTCAGCTATGTTAGTGACGACAAAGTGCAGCTATAATTTTTACATGGTTAAAAATCAAAGGCCAAGATCCTGTACCTAACTTATGGCAGAGGATTAAGTAGTGCTTTCCCAGCGGGCACATGATGTCGAAAAGAGGTACTGATGTCGGCACAACGCCATGACATCGCAATGACGTCAGTACGACATTATTTTAATGCCGTGTGCCTGGTGGGTTGAGTCTTTTAAATGGGCGGGGCAGCGGATAAAACTTTAATAGTCCCAATCATCGTCTCACTGATAAATATTAACCCCAGTCAACTGTCAATCATTTTGTAGATAAATTCCTCTGCAAGACCAACAGCCAATCTGATCAGTTCAGGTTAGGTGCCCCAACAAATACTAAGATTATGTTGTTGTTTCAATTCTCAAAATGATGTTCCCCAGGAGACTCAGGGGAACGTATTCATAGTTGGACATTCCTGGCAGCATGCGTCCATCCCTGACTACTAGGATTAGCCACATAATTCTGCCTTTTATAGTCCACCTAAACCTTTAATACCTACTACATTTTGGAAACCTTTTCAAAAGTGGCATGTTTGTTATTCTTCAGGATACAAATCATACCCAATCCCCCTTTCATGAAATGCCATGTTCCCAGGGCATGTAACAGGATTAATACAGTACTTCAGTCAGACACTGCCATTTTATTTCTGTACAAACAGAATTATTTCACAACCTGGTTAACCTGTAAAGCACCAAAAACACATGACAGAATTTATAGTTGTAAAGCATGCTTTTTATATTCTGGCTCAATTCTAACAATTGAAGTTCAATGAATTATTAAACTGTATGGGTACAGCTCAAAGTTTTTAAAGAGGGATAACTTCTGTGACTTCCTGTTTGCTTCCCTGGGCAATAAAACTCGTCCAAAAAGGGGTCATCACTTAAAGGAAAGTATTTGCTCCTAGGAGAGGACCCATTTTGAGGAAGGCAAAAAAGAAAATGGCCTTTTTCCTCCTGAATGTGTACCCAATATCCTTAAATTTTCGTTTTATATGAGTCTTGACAGTCTAAGAAATAACTAATCAGCCTCCGATAACAAATAAACTGTGTTAATTCAAATTCAGTTTCTGTGAGTGATAAGTTTAAAAAATTTAGGGCAAATATTTGAAATTTTTAGAACATCCAATTCTCAGAATACACGAATGTGCATAAATATTGGGACACCTAAAACCATTAATTTTCCATTTGAGACAAATGGAAAATTAATGGTTTAAGGTGTCCCAATACTAAAGCACTTTGGACTAGTTATATGGAGATAAGCTTGTGTTAGTTTTTTTTGTCCATGAAAGTTCCAATTTACCAAGGTGTGCGAAAATCATAATTCCTCCAGTAATGCCCTTTAGCATGAGAATATGTGTGTCATGATGTAGTAAGATTTAATAGGATTAATACAGTATTTCCATCATACACTTCATTTACCAACAAAGTGGCATGTGCACCCAGCAAAGACTCAGATCAGCCTGGGCATCCGCCCAGTCTGATCAGAGTCTTTGCTATCTGTAAGGAGTTAGCTTAAACCCTTAGCTACCCTTTAAGTGCACAGCCAAGACTCTGATCAGATTGGTTGAATGCCCAGGCTGATCTGAGTCTTTACTGGGTGCACATGCCACTTTGTTGGATTTGTTGTGTTGTGGGTTATTTCATTTCTGTATCTACAGCACTATTTTACGGTTATTGAGTTCATTCAAGAATACCTCTATACTTATTTGGTTATATCTCAAAGGGGAACACAAAAATCTGCTGCCCCAGTGAGCTCTTAAATTTCACAGTTATTGAGTTCATTCAAAAATACCTCTATACTTATTTGGTTATATCTCAAAGGGGAACACAAAAATCTGCTGCCCCGCTGAGCTCTTAAATTATACAGATTTCCTTATAAATATGATAAATGAAATTCATGTTCTATCTTCAAAGTCCATTTTCTTAAATCAGGTATATGGTAAATTTCAAAACACTGAAACAGATGATCTGAGCAAACAATGCAGACCGAGGTCAGACTGCAACAAAAGAAGCAATCAGATCAGGGTTTACGTAGTTTGCCATTCCATCTGCATCTTTTGCAAACATTACTGCACAATTACCGTGACTATTTTAGGCATCCAAATATTTCGAACTGTTCCATTTTAAGGACAATTACGGTAATTATTTTAAATGTTCCAACTTCATAGAATTTTAATCCAATAACTTCCACCTGATTCCACAATGAGTTGATGTTAACGAGATCCATTACATATATAAGTATGAAAGACTCAAAAAATACAAAATATCCTTAAACTCTGCTAATTTGGCTCTTCTCTCATGTTTTATTCACAGTATGTAGGATGTCATCCATGTCAGCTACTAATCTGTGGGTTCAGTTTAAGTATCCATTCAACTGTCTCTTGCAGAAGTACCATATTATAATGACTGAAAAGAAAGAAAAAATCCATCCTGTAAGGATCCTATAATTTGTAACACAATTGCCCAAAGTGCTGATGCAACAACATAGAAGCAGACAAGACAGTTTAATAAAGCCTGCAGTTTCCCACTACACCAATAGGCTTTGACACACTTCAATATATATAGTAACTCAATTTCATAAGATTTTAGGAGTATTACAGCAAATGATTAAGGTGTCTCAGTTTTTAGAGTGACTACAGTATGATTTTCCATGTTCTAAGCCCATTTGTTCGGAACTAACAATGTAGTTGGTTAATGAGATGCCAAATTTTCAGACAAATTGTATGCAAACACACTGCCATTTTTGTTGAAGAAAAATGAAGCGTTGCAGTGCAGTGCAAAAGCCTCTCTCATTTTTTGCATTACAAAACCCCCTCTCATTTTCTCAGCAAAAATTATTAGCACACTGGATTTTATGTGTACTAGAAGATTTAAAGAATCCTTGACTAACAACTTTGTTACGCTAATGATGCTTTGACAAACTGAGCCCTGGCCTTACGATTACAGCATGCAAGTTTCAAAGCTTCTTTTCCCTACATATCAAAACAAACTAAATTTGATTTTCTTAGTCTTCATGTGACCTGAAAAATGGAGTCAATGTCACTAAACCTGTCAGGTCTTTAGCTTGTCCTACTGGTGTATCCAAGTAAGTTAAGTGAAATTCCACCCACTAGTTCATTCGGCAACTGATATTCTAAGTTCTCAGGTGACCTTGAAAATGTGGTAAAGGTCACCAAAACCTAATCACATCTGGCTTGTGCCACCATCATATCTGCATATCAGGTGAAAATCCACCCACTTTTTCAAGAAATATCACTGGTTCATAACACTGTCATAGAAAGGTCGTGTCACACCTAATGAATCTACACTAAACCTACAGTATTCATATATGAGCCATGACAAAACCAACCAAGTGGCATATGCACCCAGCAAAGACTCAGATCAGCCTGGGCAATTGCCCAATCTGACCAGCGTCTTTGCTGTTGGCATGGAGGTAGTTTAGACCTTTAGCTACACTAAGCATACAGGGAAGACCTTGATCAGGTTGGGCAGATGCCCAGGCTGATCTGAGTCTTCCCTGGGTGCACATGCCACTTTGTTGAATCTGTCATGTCACGGCTCAATTATTATGTATCTTCATGCTTGAAAGTATTAGTATGATTACAAATACTTGCAATTTCATAACTTTAGAGTGTGAGGAGAAAGACGCAAGTAACGAAAGGTCTTACCTAGCAATGCCTCTGAATGTTTTAAGTTTCTGGCCAAATTCTTCAATAGAGACTGTGTTATCATACTCCCCAGCACAAGTGCAGTAGGTTCTCATATTGGTATCCTTGATCTGGAAAGAAAATTCTGTATTAATCCTAATATATGTCTCTGCTCTAATATACACCCACCTGCCTCTTTTGAGAAATTCCAGTTAGCTTCTCTGGATGACGTAGCTCTTTGAAATGTGGTCTACTCTTAAAGAAAAGAATTTGCTCCTCTTTATAGAGCAGCAAATTCCCCTACTGTGAAGGAGGCAAAAACAGTAAAGTTGCTTCTAATGAAAGTATACCCATTCACCTTATTACTGTTTATTAGATGTATTTTGGCAGTGGCAAACATACTACACTTTATGCTCTAAATAATACCCCCTTTTCGTAAAATACAACACTCTGGGATGTTAAATAGGATTAATGCAATAACTAGAAAATGTGTTTATGAAACACTATGCCCCCAACCATATGCTTGCCTCTAAGGGGGTTCATCCCATAATTTATAAGTCAGAAAGGTGTATTAACCGGTTCATCTACATCTTAGTCTGTAACTGTATGCCAAATACAAGGAACAAAGCTTGAGCAGTTCTTTGGATGTTTTGTTCACAAGCTCGCTTATTTTTCATGTACATGCCACACATAAAATTTCAACTCCCTATCTCTAACGGTTCTTGACCGTATATACAGGTTCTTTTATACCACCGGCTTCAATGCACTAAGTCAAAAAAGGGGCTTAACTCAGTCAAAAATTAACAAATGGTTTTCAACAGTTGAATGGGTCATCTACACCTTGGACAATGTCTTCCTGCAAAAAATCATGATCCTAGCATCAGGGGCTCTCAAGATATTTTGTTAACAAGGGTCCATAGGCTTAAATGCACCAAGCTGAAAAAGGGGCATAACTCGGTCAAAAATTCACGATATTTTTTCAAAAGTTAATCAGGTCATCTACACCTTTGGCAATGTCTTCCTGCAAAATATCGTGATCCTAGCATCAGGGGTTCTTGAGATATTTTGCTAACAAGGTTCCATAGGCTTACAATGCACTAAGTTGAAAAGGGGCATAACTCGGTCAAAAATTCACGATATTTTTTCAAAAGTTAATCAGTTCATCTACTTCATAGGCAATGTCCTTCTGCAAAATATCATGATCCTAGCATCAGGAGTTCTCGAGATATTTTGCTAACAAGGTTCCATAGGCTTACAATGCACTAAGTTGAAAAAGGGGCATAACTCGGTCAAAAATTCAGGATATTTTTTCAAAAGTTAATCAGGTCATCTACACCTTTGGCAATGTCTTCCTGCAAAATATCGTGATCCTAGCATCAGGGGTTCTTGAGATATTTTGCTAACAAGGTTCCATAGGCTTACAATGCACTAAGTTGAAAAGGGGCATAACTCGGTCAAAAATTCACGATATTTTTTCAAAAGTTAATCAGTTCATCTACTTCATAGGCAATGTCCTTCTGCAAAATATCATGATCCTAGCATCAGGAGTTCTCGAGATATTTTGCTAACAAGGTTCCATAGGCTTACAATGCACTAAGTTGAAAAAGGGGCATTACTCGGTCAAAAATTCACGATATTTTTTCAAAAGTTAATCAGTTCATCCACTTCATAGGCAATGCCTTCCTGCAAAAAATCATGATCCTAGCATCAGGGGTTCTTGAAATATTTTGCTAACAAGGTTCCATAGGCTTACAATGCACTAAGTCAAAAAGGGGCATAACTCTAGAAATACATGACCAGTGGAAAAAAGAAAAAATACGTGTCTGCTTATTTTTCATGTAGATGCCACATATAAAATTTCAAGATCCTAGCATTAGGGGTTCTTGAGTTTCCAAGCTGCTTAAAAGTGTTACGGACGGACAGACGGACAGACGGACGGACGGACGGACAGGCCCAAACCAATATGCCCCCTCAACTTCTCCGAAGTTGGGGGCATAAAAAGAAATCTTATAACCATATTTCACTTTTCAGGGGAAGTAACTGGGCCATTTACAGTCTTGCCTCCCTTACCTTGTGAAGGGGGTCAACACATACAGGAAAGACAGGCAAATTCTTTCCATTTAAGAATACAGCCCATTCTGGAAGGTTGTCCAAGGACGTAACCCATGAATTTCAATGTTTTTCTCTTGTGCTTTGTGACAATGGTGGGAAAAAACAACAGAGAAGCGTACCCATATACCTTAATACTGTTTACCCTTAATGTTTGTATAGAACACTCTGAGCAAATGGGTAGTCTCAAATCCTTAGGAGTAGCCTAATCAGGGAACTCTTTGCCAGTAGTTGTAGAAAGCATTCCTTGATAAAACAAAGTCAACCATCAATTATCAATGACAAATCAGCAAAACCCTCCTTGTCTGAAGCTACATTATAAATCTTACCTGGTGGCATTTACTACACACAAGATCCTGTAACACATAGCCCATGGAGTTTCTGTTGACAGCATCCACGAGGTTCTGTTCTATCTCTGATAAATCATACTCTGTCTTACACTGGATACATGACCAGGCAGTTCTGTAATAACATAAAAACAGGGATAACATAAGGCTGTCTTGTGCTCCAGGATAACAGCAATATTTTAAGGATAATTTTTCCAATTGAAAGATAATTTTTCTAATTTCTCAGCATAAACACTTTCTCAGCATAAACACAATGTTGTGATCCCTCATTAGAACTGTCTCGTTGAGAAGGTTCTAATGTGGGGTCACAACATGTGATTTTATAAAGAAATTTGGAAAATTATCCTTAAATTGATGGCTCACTGTAACTCACAAACCTTTTCACACACATCATCAAACAGAAATCTCCATGCAAAGTTAGTTTCAACCATTTCAATAAAACAGAGCACATCAGATAAAGTCAGTGCAAATAGTACACACTCCAATGAGACAGCCATCTCCATTTTTTTAAAACACCTTTTTACATATCTTTAGACCCACTGGTTAGCCCTGAAAAACTACTTTGAAATAAATGACATTAAGTTTTAATATGAATTTCAAAGGAACATTCTCTCATACTGAAGTGCACTATATTAGCGATAACAGAGCATTTCTTAAAATTGCGATTTTTCCAAAAATAAAAACAGTATGAGAAAGTTCAGTTCATTAGAAAAATAAAGATGTTTAAATTTTCAAAATCCGTATAAAAATAAAAAAGTTATGTTATGTCAAACTACACAACCCCTCAAGTTTTGTCTGACAATTTTATCGATCGATCAATTCAATTTACACATCGCTCAGTTAAGTATTTTTATGTTTACCTGTCGCGGTGTATCAGATTTTCTGTCGCGCCATTGCCGACTGTGTAAACAGTGGGTGTGTTTTAATGCTTTGCGCACAGATGCGCTAATGTTTACACTTCTAAAATTAACTCCAGTTTGTAGAGGAAACCCTCAGCTTCATTAGGGTACCTTTCGTTTGCTTTCGGATGCATAAATAGCGAAGATACTGTATTTGTTTGTGGATAACGCGCTAGCATGTACAACGCGCACCCCTTTTTCGGCCGTTCTGGAGCTGGAAAAAAGCTAGTTCTGCTCTATAACGCCCATACAGCCTTCTGAATTACAGACTGACATTTCTAAAACTTGTCCGACGCCATGTTGTCTAAATTGGAAAGTACCAATTCGCTAATTGGTCCGCATTTTTAGACGGGTTTTATATTTTTTTACTCGGGCGAATTCGGCTGGACCTCTATTAGCAACAATGGTCAAGGTTATTGTAAGCAACAAATATGAGAACTTTGACACTTCTCACTTAAAGCTTGAGTCTTCTCACTGTCATTTAAGTTAATTGGATCCTTTTGTGTTGCTATCACCTCGATAATTGACGCTAATTGACATCTTTAATTCCAATGACTGGTTCTCTTTGGTCGGTACTAACATCAAAGTTTTCACACCAATTATCGATAGTTAATGTAATTACATCTTTGTTGCAAACAAACTTAGATTGAAAAGAAAAAATAAATAAAACATATCAAAGCAAAAATCATTCATATTTTTACATTTTGTTATCTTTTTGATTATTTTATTTCTGGTTATGGTATTTTTTTATATGTTATTCTAATAAATACTTGCAAAGCTAGATACAGTCATAATCATTTACAGATTTATTTCATCGTAGTTTCAATTCAGATATCTTATTTTGTTCGTATATTTCTTTTCATTGCAGTATTTAGTTCAAACATACTGTGAGTCCGATATTTGTAGGTATTTGTTCTGTTCTGTTCTATGTCGGGAAAAATACCGCATGCCAGTCTACCTATTTTTACCTCGATCAGTTTCCGGCTAAAAAAATGTCAACAAATGCACGTTTCGCATGTTTTGGGGCGTATTTTGATCTAGTTGACGCATTTTGGAGATAAAATTGGATAAATACGGTCAAGATCAAGTTGTTATCGATGCGCGAAAAGCATCGGCTGTGCCAAGCATCGAAAATGGCCGGAAAAACGATGTTTGGCTTTGGGAAAAAAATCTTGGAAATTTTGTTCTCATGTACAACGCGCACCGGTATTTCGGATAAAGATTCTGACGGGGAAATGTGCGCGGTATCTATAGCAACTAACGGTATTCGTTTCTGAAAATTGACCAATCTTTGCAGCCCATTTTTTCACGGAAATATACGGAAATTCTAAAAATAAAAATAACCATGAGATTCATTGATCAATTCTACCTCATACTGAATAAATTAAAAAAATTGTAATTTGATTGGTTATGCAAATGAGCTACGTCAAAACAACAAGGGGTCATGATATGACTGAACCAATCAAATTGGAAAAAAAAATGGCTGCCGCTATGCGGTAAAATTTCACATATAGGTACTCGCTTTGAATATTTGTTTCTCCGCTGTTCGATTATACTTCATTTAACAAATATGGAATAATGAAGGACAAAGATTATATTTACATCAAAATAATTTTCTTTTTTTGAAAATAACAAAATTTCATGAGAAAATGTTAATTTGTAAATGACCGATTTTGCACTGTTGTCAGAAGGGAAGCTGTAAATTTGCCGATACTCTGTTATCGCTAACTAAATCAGTATAACTGATAAGGAAGTTTTTTTCTGGCTATCTCAAGACTTTACTGAACTTCAAATTGCTTATTTGCCATCAGAAAAATTTGAGCTGTAAGACATGTCAGCCTAACTTCAGATCATATCCAACATCATAGTTTTTGACAGATCACTGAAAACCAAAACAAGACCTGTCCCCGTACAGGATAACTTTCTGACAGCACCTTGCTCTGCATATAAAAACTTTAACGTAAAACTTAAACATTTTGCAAGTGCCGATGCCAATGCCAAGGATAGTGCAATAGCTCTACCTGTACATTTGTACAGTTGAGCTAAAGACAACCACTTACCCTGTGTCTGTCTGACTAAGATGTGGATCTCTGCAGAGGTCAAGGTCACGAATGTGGTTACATTGTTTACAGATGAGCTCTGGCAGGACATAGGACAAACAGGGATCTTTAAACAATGCCTCTGGAGAGAATTCCCCTACACCTATCAACTTCAGCAGATCTCTCTTTAATTTGGTCACTTGTATGTTGATATTACTGTCCAGGGATAAAACCTGAAACCATTCACAATTATGCTGTCAAAGTATTCCCTAATGTGCCTAAATATTGGGACACCTAAAACCATTAATTTTCCATTTGGGACAAATGGAAAATTAATGTGGTTTTATGTGTCCCAATACTTAAGCACCTTATGGTATGCAAGCTGAGTATGCCATTGCAGAATATACGACCATCAAAAGTCTTGAAGTCTGATACATCAAACTATTCCTTCAAATTCAGGATTTTTCATAATGAAAATCAGAGTAGGGCTTGAGGTATAGCTGCAAAATGACTGCATTGCAGAAGTTTCCATTGACTGCAAAATGGCTATAACTGTTTACAATAATGTATTAGATACATGTTCGCAAACTAGGACTCCCAACACCCCATACAGTCTTTGCACAAACTCTAAAGCACCTTTTTATGATTCAGTTATGCCAACCTTAACATTACCAATATTCAAGGTATGATCTTACCTGGCATACAGCCTTCACAAACTCTAGCGCTGGATTATTCAGGGGTAGATGAGAACCAGGAGGTCGAGGAAACTCCTCACTGAGATTGTTGTTGTTACTTCTATTGCCACTTAACTTTTTCTGGATTTTCTGTGTCAGCCTGCATAAAGAAATATACTAAGCAAAACCTCTAACAAATCACTTACAATATCTTGAACAATGGCGGAAGCAGATAATATCAGGCCGTAATTATTTATTTCACACATTTGTTCTTGCAAACATTTTAAAGAATTTGAGGTGAATATGATTATTGTATTTTTCACAGCAGCAGAGGCTGCACAAACCCCCTTCAAAAGGCATAAGGCTTGGAACTGTGGTGGGAACTTTCTAAGATTACAACAGGAATTGCAAAGTCTACTTTAGAATGGATTCTCAAGCAGGAACACATAAAAGAATGAAAATAGCAGAAAATAGCAAACTGCGTTTTGTTGCTCTGTTCAAAAGCAGTAATGTGATGAAAAGCAGTAATGTAATGTTTAACGCTACTTTTGCCCCCTAGCACAAGCTTTAGTGGAACTCTTACGCTCAAAATGACAATAAGTGACCCCAAAGAAAATATAAGTACAAAGTGTTCATCATTTCTTACCCAAACATCTGTTGAGCCAGGTCTCCTTGAATCAGATTCTGAGCAAAACTCACTGATGATGGAGTTGTTGTGGCATCAAGAAGACTCTGAAAAAGCATTTGAGCCGCTACATGAAAAAACCAACAATGTGGTTGTGCGCCCAGCCCAGACTAAGATCAGCCTCGGCATTCGCCCAGTTTGATCAGACTCTTCGTTAAGAGCTCAAAGGGTAGCTAAGGGTCTAAGCTACCTCCATGTGGACAGCGAAGACTCTGATCAGACTGGGCGGATGCCCAGGCTGATCTGAGTCTGCGCTGGGCGCACAACCACATTGTTGGTTTTCTCATGTCGCGGCTCATTTATCCATGGTAAATGGCCTTGTATTCATGTAAGTTTTATTGTCACCAATACTCATGAACCAATTAACTCACAAAATAACATCTCGGTACTAATGACATCGTTAGTTTTGAGAAACTGGGCCAAGGTTGCCAACTTGTGATGGAAAGGTGATAATGTAAGACAGTGTGCAGTATAACACTGTTTAAGGTCGAAAAGAATTCCAGCTGCTTTGGATTCAAACCCTCCAGCTGCTTTGGATTCAAACCCTCCAGCTGCTTTGGATTCAAACCCAGCCTGTTAGCCTACCAGACCAGTGCTTAATCAACTGAGCTGTAGGAGCTTCTTTGATACGAGCAAGAAAGATTTCAGTGAACATTTTCTGACACCCCTCCTGGAGATGTGCCTGCTGATCTGGCAAGAGTTGCTTAAGGAAAGTGCTATAAAATAGCGCTCTGTGGGCTTTGCCAATGCTGTGCAGATGTTTGCCAATGTTGCGCCAGTGTTAAACCAAATTGCCAAAATATGAAATTTGGCAGTGTTTGGCACTATTTACCAGCTTGCCTGTTCAGTCAAATTCATCTTCAGGGGTCACCGAGAGAGAAGACAAAAATAGCCATCAGAGGAGATGGCAAATCCCCCGACCGAAGACCCCCATGGGCCTTGGTAAAAAGGGTGAACTTCAAAACACACATTAGTAATATATTGTCGTTCTTTTATGCTTCTGATTGACATTAACTGTTCACAGATGCATGATTATCTAACACTCAGACTAAAACAGTATGTCTGACTGCTAAAAAGAGGTAATATCTGAAACAGCCACCATATACACAAATGTATAGCATACGATACATTCAACTTTCAAAATGTGTGAATAACTTCTAAAGTACAAGCCCTACAAACCTAATTTTGAGCTCTCTAGTAGTGAATTTGGACAAAGAATCCAAATCTGTTTTTTTTTTTTTTTTTTTGGGGGGGGGGAGGGGGGGGGGATCTGTTTTTTTTTTTGTTTTGTTTTTTGTTTTTTTTGGGGGGGGCAGGGGAATGTGGAGGGGTAAGAGAGAGAGTTAGGAACACTGATAAGATATCACAGCATGATCATCAATATTCTAAAAGGTACAAGGTTATTCAGATTCTGGAGCTGGCCAGGGTTATACACTTATGGAGGAGAGACTCAAACAGCAGCTCAAACTACCAAAGGGAAATAATTCACTGAGTCTAAAAGCCAGGATTATCATTCATGTATGAGACAAATTGTCATGACCTGTTCTGCGTATCATTAAAATATTTCAAAAGGTACTCAAGCTATGGAGCAGACACCTAAAATCATCGAAGGGAAAAAACTCCAAAAGTAAGAAAGCAAGAGTTGTCATTCTTGTTTGCGACACATCATCATGACCTGTTCTACATATCTGTGAAGTGTCATGAAAATATTCCAAAAGGTATTCAAGTTATAGAGCGGACACGAAATCACACCTAAAACCATCATGGGGAAATAACTCAACAAGAGGGCCATGATGGCCCTGGATCGCTCACCTGAGTATCCTGTGAACTTAACCTTAGAGACATACAATGTACATATGACCGACAGACAGACCTTCACAAAGATTAAATGGAAAAATGAACCCTTTATTGTGTACCTAAGGTTTTTATAAGATTTAACCTAATGACCTAGATTTTGACCCCACATGACCCAGTTTCAAACCTGGTCTAGATTTCGTGGATATGAACATTCTGACAAAGTTATCAAAACTGTGCCCTCTAGAGTGTACACAATGTTTTTCTAAGGTTTAACCTAGTGACCTACTTTTTGACCCAACATGACCAAGTTGCACCCTTGGTCCAGATTTGTTGGAGACAAACATTCTGACAAAGTCTCATGAAGATTAGAACAAAACTGTGTCCTCTAAAGCGTTCACACTGTTTTTCTAAGAACTGACCTAGTGACCTAGTTTTTGACCTGACATGGCCCAGTTTCAAATCTGGTATAGATTTCATGAAAATAAACATTCTGACGTTTCACATAGATTGGATCATAACTGTGCCCTCTAGAGTGTACACAAGATTTTTCTAAGATTAGACCTAGTGACCTAGTTTTTTACCCCACAAGACTCAGATTCAAATTTGGCCTAGATTTTATATAAATAAACATTCTGACAAAGTTTCATGAAGATTGGATCAGAACTGTGCCCTTTAGAGTGTGCACAAGGTTTTTCTAAGATTTGACCCAGTGACCTAGTTTTTGACCCCACATGACCCAGTTTCAAAGACGGTCTAGATTTCATTTAGATAAACATTCTGACAAAGTTTCATGATGATTGGATCATAACTGTGCCCTCTGTGTCATTCTAAGATTTATTTCTATTTTTAGCTCTGGCGGCCATTTTGTTCAGCGGAGTGGAACCGTTTGAGCAACTTTTGTTCAGGGCCATGAGTAAAACATTACCGTGATATTTTTTTGAAATCAAGCCATTGGCTTCAGAGACGATGATGTTTAAAGCTTTTTTCTATTTTTAGCTCTGGTGGCCATATTGTTCAGCGGAGTGGAACCGTTTGAGCAATTTTGGTAGAGGGTCTCCAAAGGAACATTTCTGTGATATTATTACAAAATCGGCCCAGCAGTTTTGGAGGAGAAGTCGTTTAAAGGTTTTTCTATTTTTAGCTCTGGCGGCCATATTGTTCAGCGGAGCAGAACCGTTTGAGCAATTTTGGTAGAGGGTCTCCTAAGGAACATTTCTGTGAAATTATTTTAAAATCGGCCCAGCAGTTTTGGAGGAGAAGTCGTTTAAAGGTTTTTCTATTTTTAGCTCTGGCAGCCATTTTGTTCAGCAGAGTGGAACCGTTTGAGCAATTTTGGTAGAGAGTCTCCCAAGGAACATTTCTGTGATATTATTTCAAAATCGGCCCAGCAGTTTTGGAGGAGAAGTCGTTTAAAGGTTTATCTATTTTTAGCTCTGGCGGCCATATTGTTCAGCGGAGCGGGAGGAGAAGTCGTTTAAAGGTTTTTCTATTTTTAGCTCTGGCAGCCATTTTGTTCAGCAAAGCGGAACCGTTTGAGCAATTTTGGTAGAGAGTCTCCCAAGGAACATTTCTGTGATATAATTTCATAATCGGCCCAGCAGTTTTGGAGAAGTCGTTTAAAGGTTTATCTATTTTTAGCTCTGGCGGCCATATTGTTCAGCGGAGCGGAACTGTTTGAGCAATTTTGGTAGAGGGTCTCCTAAGGAATATTTCTGTAAAATTATTTCAAAATCGGCCCAGCAGTTTTGGAGGAGAAGTCGTTTAAAGGTTTTTCTATTTTTAGCTCTGGCGGCCATATTGTTCAGCGGAGCAGAACTGTTTGAGCAATTTTGGTAGAGGGTCTCCTAAGGAACATTTCTGTGAAATTATTTCAAAATTGGCCAAGCAGTTTTGGAGGAGAAGTCGTTTAAAGGTTTATCTATTTTTAGCTCTGGCAGCCATTTTGTTCAGCGGAGTGGAACCGTTTGAGCAATTTTGGTAGAGAGTCCCCCAAGGAACATTTCTGTGATATTATTTCAAAATCGGCCCAGCAGTTTTGGAGGAGAAGTCGTTTAAAGGTTTATCTATTTTTAGCTCTTGCGGCCATATTGTTCAGCGGAGCGGAACTGTTTGAGCAATTTTGGTAGAGGGTTTCCTAAGGAACATTTCTGTAAAATTATTTAACAAGAGGGCCATGAGGCCCTGATCCGCTCACCTGAGCAATTGGCAAAGTAGCTTTTTCTTATGTCTGAAATTGTCAAAATATGAGTCTAGGGTCAAAAGTCAAAGACTGACCATGACCTCTTTTACTCATAAATCTTATTGTGCTAATAGGCATTAAGATAACCATATATACCATTTTAGGCCAAAATCTTCAAAACTTTCCATGAAATCTTATGTTCTAGCATTTTCCCATATTTGACCATGCTGCAAAAAAGGTCAAGGTGAACCCAAGGTCATCATTTGAACAGTCTTGGAAGTACTCTAGTACTCCATGCTACTTACCAAGTTTCAAGGTCATAGGCATATTGGTTCTCGAGAAGAAACATATTAAAGGTTTATATCATAAATGGGTATGGCGGCCATGTTGTCATGTGACCTGGACCATTTCAACACATTTTTGTTCCCTCAACCCCTGGAGGCTCTATATGAAATGTGACTACAATTGGCCCTTTGGCTTTTGAGATAACTTTTGAAAATGTCAAAATATGAGATCTGGGTCAAAGGTCAAAGAATGACCTTGACCTCTTGTACTCATAATTCTTCATGACCTCATTAAGATGACTGTATATACCTATTTTTAGGCCAAAATCTTCAAAAATTCCCATGAAATCTTATGTAGTAGCATTTGCCATATTTGACCTTGCCGTAAAATGGTCAAGGTCAAGCAAAGGTCATAATTTGAACAATCATGATAATACTGGAGTACCCAATGCTATATACCAAGTTTCAGGGCCATCGGTCAACTGGTTCTGGAGAAAAAGATTTGTAAAGGTTTTTACCATATATGGCGTGGCGGCCATGTTGGTCATGTGACCTGAACCGTTTGAAAAAAATTTCATTCTCTCAACCCCTAGAGGCAAAATATGAAATTTGGTTACAATTGGCCCAGTGGCTTTGGAGAAGATTGTTTGAAAATGTCAAAATATGAGAGTTCAGGGTCAAAGGTCAAAGAATGACCTTGACCTCTTATACTCATAAATCTTCATGTACTCGACTGCATTTACCAATTTTAGGCCTTACTCTTCAAAACTTTCCATGAAATCATATGTAGTAGCATTTGCCCATATTTGACCTTGCCGTAAAAAGGTCAAGGTCAACCCAAGGTCATAATTTGAACAATCTTGATAGTACTTGAGTACCCAATGCTACATACCAAGTTTCAAGGCCATCGGTCAATTGGTTCTGGAGAAGAAGATTTTTAAAAGTTTTTACCATATATGGGCGTGGTGGCCATGTTGGTCACGTGACCTGGACCGTATGAATAAATTTTTGTTCCCTCAACCCCTGGAGGCTCTATATGAAATTTGGTTTCAGTTGGCCCAATGGCTGTTGAGGAGATTGTTCGAAATTGTCAGAATATGGAAGTTCTGGGTCAAAGGTCAAAGAATGACCTTGACCTCTTATACTCATAAATCTTCATGTACTCATTAAGATGACTGTAGAAACCGATTTTTTAGCCCAAAATCTGCAACAGTTTCCAAGATACTTTATGTTCAGGCATTTTGCCATAAAAAAGTACAAGGAGGCAAATTTGACCTTGCCGTAAAAAAGGTCAAGGTCAACCCAAGGTCATAATTTGAACAATCTTGGTAGTACTTGCGTACCCGATGCTACATACCAAGTTTCAAGGCCATCGGCCTATTGGTTCTGGAGAAGAAGATTTTTCTAGGTTTTTACCATATATGGGCGTGGCGGCCATGTTGGTCATGTGACCAGGACCGTTTGAACAATTTTTCGTTCCTAAGTTCCCTAGAGGCTGCATATGAAATTTGGTTATAATTGGCCCAGCGGTTTCAGAGGAGAAGTCGTTTGAAATTGTGGACGGACGACGGACGGACGGACGGACGGACGGACGGACGGACGGACGACGACGGAGCCTTACCATCCTATAAGCTCCCCCGGAGCCGCTGGCTCAGGTGAGCTAAAAATCGGCCCAGCAGTTTTGGAGAAGTCGTTTAAATGTTTTTCTATTTTTATCTCTGGCGGCCATTTTGTTCAGCGGAGCGAAACCGTTTGAGCAATTTTGGTAGAGAGTCCCCCAAGGAACATTTCTGTGAAATTATTTCGAAATCCGTGCAGCAGTTTTGGAGAAGAAGTCGTTTAAAGCAAAAGTTGACGCAGGACGCCGGATGCCGGACAAAGACTAATCACAATGTCTCACCTTGAGCACTTCGTGCTCAGGTGAGCTAAACAAGAGGTCCATGATGGACCTAAATCGCTCACCTGAGTTATGATGAAATAACATGGAAGATCATCTATTTGATGGTGGTTCAATTGGAGCAGTTTTGCACTTTCTAATCTATATTCTGACAAAGTTTCATTTAGATTGGATCAAAACTGTGCCTTCTAGAGTGTACACAATGTTTTTCTAAGATCTGACCAGGTATCTAGTTTTTGATCAGACACTATTCAGTTTCAAACTTGGCCTATATTTCATGAAGATACACATTCTGACATTTTCATGAAGATTCAATGCACAATAAACACAGAATTGTGTACACAAAGTTTTTCTATGATTTTACCTAGTGACCTACTAGTTTTTGACCCAATAGTTTTTGACCGGACAATACCCAGTTCCAATCTTGGCCTAGGTTTCATTAAGATAATCATTCTGACAAAGTTTCAAGAATATTGAACCAAAACTGTGCCCTCTAGAGTATACACAATGTTTTTCTAAGGTTTGACCTACTGACCTAGTTTTTGATCCAACATGACCCAGTTGCACCCTTGGTCTAGATTTGTTGAAGATACACATTTTGACAAAGTTTCATGAAGATTGGAACGAAATTGTGCCCTCTAGAGCATTCACATGGTTTTTCTAAGATCTGACCTAGTGACCTAGTTTTTGACCTGACATGGTCCAGTTTCAAATTTGGTCAAGATTACATAAAGATAAACATTCTGACAAAGTTTAATGAAGATTGGATCATAACTGTGCCCTCTAGAGTGTACACAAGGTTTTTCTAAGATTTGACCTAGTGACCTAGTTTTAGACCCCACATGGCCCAGTTTCAAACTTGGTCTAGATTTCAATAAGATAAACATTCTATCAAAGTTTCATGATGATTGGGTCAAAGCTGTGCCTTCTAGAGTGTACACATGGTTTTTCTAAGATTTGACCTAGTGACCTAGTTTTTGACCCCACATGACCCAGTTTCAAACTTGGTCTAGATTTTATTAAGATAAACATTCTGACAAAGTTTCATGATGATTGGGTCAAAACTGTGCCTTCTAGAGTGTACACAAGTTTCTTCTACGATTTGAATTAGTGACCTAGTTTTTGACCCCATATGACCCAGTTTCAAACTTGGTCTAGATTTCATTAAGATAAACATTCTGACAAAGTTTCATGAAGATTGGGTCAAAACTGTGCCCTGTGTCATTCTAAGATTTATTTCTATTTTTAGCTCTGGCGGCCATTTTGTTCAACCGAGCGAAACCGTTTTAGCAATTTTGGTTTAGAGCCATGAGTCAAACATTTCTGTGAAATTATTTTGAAATCGAGCCATTGGCTTCAGAGGAGATGTCGTTTAAAGGTTTTTCTATTTTTAGATTTCTATTTTTAGCTCTGGCGGCCATTTTGTTCAGCGGAGTGGAACCGTTTTAGCAATTTTGGTTCAGGGCCATGAGTCAAACATTTCTGTGAAATTTTTTTGAAATCGAGTCACTGGCTTCAGAGAAGATGTCGATTAAAGGTTTTTCTATTTTTAGCTCTGGCGGCCATTTTGTTCAGCGGAGCGAAACCATTTTAGCAATTTTGGTTCAGGGCTATAACAGAAACATTTATGTGAAATTATTTTGAAATTGGCCTACTGGTCTAGGAGGACACGTCGTTTGAAGAAATTGTTGACGACGGACGGACGGACGACGGACAAATATCGATCACAAAAGTTCACCTTGAGCACTTCGTGCTCAGGTGAGCTATAAAGTAAGAAAGCAGGAGTTGTTGTTCTTGTTTACGACACATCGTCATGACCTGTTCTACATATCTGTGAAGTATCATTAAAATATTCCAAAAGGTATTCAAGTTATAGAGCGGGCACGAAATCATACCTAAAATGATCAAAGGGAAATAACTCAAAAAGTAAGAAAGCAAGGGTTGTCATTCTTGTTGGGGGCACACCGTCATGACCTGTTCTACATATCTGTGAAGTATCATGAGAATATTCAACAGGGTATTCTAGTTATAGAGCGGACACGAATCTGCCAAAAAATCACACCGAAAACTATCAAGGGGAAATAACTCAAAAAGTAAGAAAGCAAGAGTTGTCATTCTTGTTCGCAACACATCATCATGACCTGTTCTACATTTCTGTGAAGTATCATGAAAATATTCCAAAGGGTATTCAAGTTACAGAGCGGACACGAATCTGGCAAAAAATCACCAAAGGGGAGATAATTCAAAAAGTACAATAGCAAGTTAACATTCTTGTACGCGACACATCGTCATTATCTGTTCTACATAACTGTGAAGTATCATGAAAATATTCCAAAGGGTATTCAAGATATAGAGCGGGCAAGAAAATGTTTACGGACGGACGCCAGGCTCATCGCTATATCCCCCGAACCTTCTGGTCAGGGGATAAAAACTGGCTGCTTTAAAGACAGATGGCCCTTAATAGATTCATTATTAAAACTATTTCGGTTCAAGGGACCCAAAAAGGACTGATGCTTAAGACAGGTGATCCCTTAATAGGGGTACGAAGGTCGGACAGTTTTTGCCACAATGGATCTAAAACTTAAAATTATAACTTTCAGAGCTGAAGACAATGCTCACCTGTGTCTGAGAGTCTTGTCTCTTTCTGATGGGTGTATTGCCAGGTGTAAGGCGTCTCTGTTCTTCCAACATATTATTATATACAGACAGAATGTAGCCAGCTACAATCATCTGAAATAGATAAAACAATTTATATTGCTAAGGTGTACTCAAAGGATTTGATCAAACTTCATGTTTACAATTAACAGTCTAGCAGAAATGAGCCGCGACGCGAGAATTCCAACAATGTGGTTGTGCGCCCAGCGCAGACTCAGATCAGCCTGGGCATCCGCCCAGTCTGATCAGACCCTTTGCTAAGCGCTTAAAGGATAGCCAAGGGACTAAGCTACCTTCATGCGGACAGCGAAGACTCTGATCAGACTGGGCGGATGCCCAGGCTGATCTGAGTCTGCGCTGGGCGCACAACCACATTGTTGGTTTTGTCGTGTCGCGGCTCAAATATGCAAGACAGCAGACTGGGTCTGCTCCTAAGAATGCAGCTTGTACAACAGGCTGGTTATATAATATTCTGCTTAGAGCAAACAAACTTTCATATTTTTTCCCCAAGGAAGTGCGATGACAACAGTATTTTGTATGTGATAGTTCACAGGTAATACAATCCATATTTAAGGCTTTTTTTTTAAAGTCAACATGGCGAGTTGGGCTGCCTTCATATCCTGCTGCATCATCAATGCTGTAGCTGATATACTTTCATCCTTCATAAAAGACCTTTTTCACTCTGCAGAAAATGATTACTATTGCAATATGCTGGCCAAGGATGAAAAATGATGCATTTACTTACATTAAAGTTGGTTTGACAGGCACCAGCCTCTGGCAAGAAAGACATTAGGTTCCAGTTCATTTCAATCTCAGGCTACAAAAGAAAGAAACATATCTCAAAATTATCATCCAAAACTTCCCTTAAAATTGTATGACACAAGTTGCTCATGGCAGAAAAGCAGTTCTATAAAGCAAATTTGGTGAATTTATATCCCACGCCAAAGTGGCCCTATTTATTTATGATTTATTCACTGCACTATGATGGTACATTTTAAATTCAGTTTCAAGAATGTTTGTTCAACCGTATTTAAGTTATGGCTAACTTTTAAATTTAAAATTCAAGGGAATTAAATCATGCACTGCTGATGCTATTGTGACAAAAGTTAATGTGCACTGATGTGTCATGACAATACGTACATGTAATTATTTTAAGTTCCATGAAATTCTAGTCATTGGTTACTTAGTTATGACTTAATTTGTTGTTTTAAGCCAATTCAAGGGCAATAACTCATTGCTTACTAAACAAAAGCAGTTCCGACAAAACGTAAGATGCACCAATGTGTTATGTTGATACATATATTGAGTATAAGTTTCATAGGATTCTATTCATTGATTACTTAGTTATGGCTAAATTAGTCAATCTTAAAATATTTTAGATTCAAGGGCATAACTCATGCATTACTGAAGCCATTCTGATGAAACTTCATGTGCATAACCGAGTTACAGTGATACAAATTACATTACAGTTTCAAGAAGTTTAGGTAACTGGTTTCTTAGTTATGGCTCATTTTATTGAATTTAAGTCAATTCAAGGGCAATAACTAATGCACTACTGAGGCCAGTCAGACGAAACTTGATGTGCATCACCAAGTTACAGTGATATATATTTATTTTATGTTTCATGAAATTCCAACCAGTGGTTACTTAGTTATGGCTCCGGACGGAAAGACGGAATGAAGGTAGGACGGATAAACAGATGGACATGGAGAAAACCATATCCCTCCGTCTTTGGCTGGGGATAATTAAACCTAATTTTTATAGAAAAAGAAAAGAAATTATCATCTAGCTTTCCTGCTTTTCAAGTCTATCTATTTGAGAAGCCCCTAAACAGCTGAAATTTAACCACCTCATACCACCGAACGATCACATGTTAACATTCTAGACTATAAAAGTACTACAACCCCCATTTCCACAAATATGGAGCTTTTGATATTCCCTAAAAATCTAATACATGGCACACCTAAAATAATTACTCTGATTGTCCTAAATTTGAACAATTTGTCTACAATGCATCCAAAAGCCAGTCTGATCTGGGTCTGCACTTTTACTCAGCCCTGTCTGAACCAGAATTAAGAATTTATTCCATACAGAAACTATTCATCCATACACATACTGCCTTACCTCATCATCATCCGATTTATTTTCATCTTCATTATCTGCAACAATATCATCATCATCACTGCCTGCAGTTTTCTCCCCATTCTCTCCACTGGATCCATCCGAGAGTGGCTTCCCTTTGATACCACCATGATTTGCCTATATAGAAAATTGAATATCATATGTATATCAAAAGCATGATTTTAATTATACTGGTTAAATCAGCAAAGAATATGTTGGAACAAAGAATCCATTAGTAAGACAAAGAATCCATTAGTGACCCTTAGTAAAACAAAGAATCCATTAGTAACCCTTAGTAAGACAAAGAATGCATTAGTGACCCTTAGTAAAACAAAGAATCCATGTGACCCTTAGTAAAAAAAGAATCCATTAGTGACCCTTAGTAAAACAACAATCCATAAGTGACCCTTAGTAAAACAAAGAATCTGTTAGTGACCCTTAGTAAGACAAAGAATCCATTAGTGACCTTTAGTAAGACTCCTTTTCAGTATCTTAAAAATGGGGCCAGAGCTCTTGACACTGGGAAAATACTGCAGTCTTCTCAGATGGATCAGCATCAAGCTGATACTTGGTATATAGTATACCACTATGAGGTGGTTCAGCGAATATGGCTTCGAGATTATGCTCCAATGATTCAGATCTAAATTTTTGGGATTGTCTTGGAAGGGAAAAACCCATAAAAGGATTTCATAAGACTGATTTAGATATTTGGGGTCATTCTAGAGATGGGAATCACTGTTTTATAGCCAAATAAATATGGTACACTAGACAAGAATTTCACAGAATGCTGCATCCCGCCTGTCTGCAGAATGTCACAAAAAAGAGCTAAAACAGAATACTAACCACCAGTGTCGGAAAAGCAGTATCTGTGTCTCACTTTCTGATAGCTGCATGTGAGACAAAAACTTGGGGAAATTTCCAGCTGTATTCCACTGCTCTTAACGTTAAACAGGTTCTTTTGCTTTTTTGGAGAGCCAGCAGTAATGCTTTGCTCTAAGGATTTTAAAGAGGAAGATTTACAGATGAAGATTTTAAAGTTTCTATATTTTCTTTTACTTACAGTGTCCAGCCACATCAGATATTCCCAGCACTGTTCGTATGTCATCTCAATCAAGTGGAATAATTCTTTCCCTTTAATGCTGTTGGTGATGTACTCCACATAGCCAAGGGCATCGAGAAGGCGTCTTTTCTTGGTACATAAGATGATTCGGTTGAAGTTGGCATATACTATGTTAGATCCTAGTCTCTTGAATTCACCCATCAACTGAAAAAATAAATTACTATTATGGTCTTCTAAAGATTTGCCAGAAAATCCTCCCACATACAAATCAACAGCACCATCATGATGCCAAGTGAAGCCATGTTTTAATATCCTGGCTTTCTACTAACAAGTGGAAAATGAGTATTAGTGCGTTGGTGATGAACAGGATGATGCAGAATTGTCAACAATTTCAGAGACTTGGTTCTTTATGAAAGGCCAAAAATAAAATATTGAATGTTTCCCCTTACGCGACCGACCGTAAAAAATCGTAGCGACTGAGATTTTTTTCCGATTTCAAAAAAAAAAAAAAAAAATTTCTACCTTTGTGCCGAGTACCAAAAATCTGGGTCTTCAGCGCTCTAGATAAAGGTGTTTCTAACGAAAAACGCTTGCAGTCCCAAACTAATGAGTCAAGAATAGGCTACTCCCACTAAAACAGGATTATCCATCATAAAAACGAACGGCATCGTCTTTTAACTATGTTTGGAGACAAAAGAAGCAGTCCGGAATAGCCAAACAAAAATGCGCTCAACCACCTTAGATAAGACTGGCAAAAGATCAAAGGATTTCAGTCATCTTTTGAAGTCACTGGCTGCCGCTCAACGCACATGCCGATAGGTTTTATGTAGAGTAACCTGGAGCTGAAAATTTTGGTGTCGGGCAAAAACAAAAGGTCATTTCTTTGATGCAGAGCGGCATGCGAAAGTTGTTGGGCAACGAAATTGCATTCCGGGTATTGTTATTTTCAATTTGTCTTTTTCTGAAATACACGGAGACTGTTAAAAAAAAGTAAAATCAGATTTGAAGTTATTAGACTAGCGAAAATCGCATAAAATTATGCTTGAAAGGGTACATTTTTAGGGTACTTTACGACGTGTGCATATAGGGAAAAAGCAGATAAGCATGTGCATTGGCTAAGTCTGATCAGAGTCATCTCTGTCTGGACAAACAATTCATCTAGTATTAGGTTGAAAACTATTTCGATTATTAGGAAACGCACGTGGCTGAAATCTCATTTTGCCGACGCTAGTCAAAACGTCTCCAGTGAGCAGACAGATAATGGATAATGTGCCAAATGTGTCCAACATAACGCGAACGCGCAGAAAATATTCGCTTTTCTAATTTATGGTAAACGTTTACACTCATAATCCAAAGATCAAAGTCGTGAATAGGAAACACCAGTCGCATTGCATTACTGCGCAGGCTGATCGGGGCATATAGTATAAGGTACCTTTCCGTCTCACGGTTTTATATGACACGTGTCCAGTTCAATGCGGCGTTCTTTGATGTCTGATCAACATAACCACGTGCAGGTGGTTACCGTATTTAAAAAAAAAACTACTACCCATTTTACACTCCGTTATAGCGTATTCCCTGATGAGAATGCGTAACTCGCAATGACCATAATTAATGTTTGCATGTTGTTTTGATACAGATTGACCCGTTCGCCCTGATCTTCATATTTGGGTTGTTCCAGTATCTAAAACAGGGTATGTGACAAAAGTGTATAGACAACGATGCAACGAGAATGCGTTTATCTCCGGTGCATCCGATCCCATATTTGCTAACAATGAAGCCTTGTCGGGGTCACACTGTTCTTATCGTAAAACTTGAATGAACGTGTTATATACTGTTCTTGGCTACATGGCCAACATTAAAGAAGGAATGCGACAGACTTTATAAAATATTTGTGTCTCAGTTTGGACTGTCACCTCATATCTACACTGCTTGATTAAACAAACATAAGTAACCAGAATAGACCATGATCAGAATGCGCATTACACATGTCCCAGATATGGCACGTTCACACTTACATTTAATCATGAGTGTGTGCGTGTTTTGTACTTGTGTGTCTTATACTTCCATGCCCCACGCACTTCAGCGGAACGTATTCCGTAGTCGCAGTAACGGGGCGCCATTCGCCCATCAATATTTAATTATAAAAACTGCGTCGTCTATTTTTAAAGGACTTATATGCTAGTCCTTTTGAAAACACTCCTACGTCTTAATTTGATATGGAAAACTATCAGATAAACGGCTCGAATGAGGAATCAGCATGTCCCCGCTTATAAAGATTATCTGGAGCTCTGACTTTTCCGGGGAAAAAAAATTAAATCCCGACCGACCTACCCACCTTTGAGAAAAAGGGTCGGGTAAGGGGAAACAAGAATATTTCTAAGGATGGTCTAAAAACATTCTTTACAAAATCAGCAGTCAGCAGTGATTAAGAAAGAACTTCATAACTTTCCTTCTATCTCTGTGAAAACAGTGAGACCTTTTATTACGGCTGCTTCACAAAGGTAGTGGTATTCACAGTTCCGAAATCCACACTTACTTTAAACAGATTTACTAATACCATATGCAGTAGTCTTGATAATTCTGAGATAGGTATTTTATCTTTTTCTCCCTTTTAAAATGTAGTGACATCTCATTTGAACCACCTCAATTTCAACATCACATTATTATAAAGCACAGCAAAGCCTCATTATAAATTAACCCATTATACCATAATAATTCTAAGTGTTGGAATAGACCGGTCTGAGCAAACAATGTAGATACAAATCTGACTGCTCCTAAGTAGCAGTCTGATAAGGGTCTACACTGTTTGTCATTTCATCATCTTTTAGACATGCTACTGCATTTTCAACTCCAAAACTGTTTCATATATGGACAATTGCAGTAACCATTTTAGGTGTCCTAATTTTCATAATATTTACTGTTTTGATAATCAAAGACTGCACAATCATGTGATGGCATAATAAAGGGACTGATAGGTCACTGAGACTCCACCCTATAGAATCAGAGTTCTGCGGTAACACAACATGCCACTACTAAGGCAAAGTTATCTTACCTGCAAAAACACCTTTTTCATCATGTTCTGTAAGGTTCTTCGTAAAGCAGGATCATACAACAGAGATGATGGGGATCGAAGCCACCTGATTAAAACACAATGAGTACAAACATTTAATGCATTTATCATAATAACTATACTCAGTACATTTAAAAACGCAACGCTTAGTTTTTCGGAAATATCCTTTTGATTTTTTAAGACAAATATTTGAAACACAAGAGATATTTAGATTCACATCTTTTCTGCCATTTCGCTAAATTTCGTGGCATTTTATTGTGTATTCCATTGTGTATACTTTCATCGTGAAGTGTTACCACTAAAATTAAAATTCACAAGATCAAATCGTAACGCATGAGCCTTGCTGCGTCGCATTCACTGATGTTTTATTCATCAAATGCTCTGACATTTTGTTCCATTTCTGAATTAAACCTTCACAAAAGCCTTTGCAATACTTAAAGAGAATTCAGCGCACCCTAAAATGCCATGTTTCTGTTCATCTGAGACTTGTCGCTTTAATTACCAATCAAATGGTAAAACTGGTCATTCTGGCATACTGATGTCATTTTGATGTGAGAAAGAGAAAGTGGCATAAGTTATGTGTGAGATTGTTTACAATCTTCCTCCTAAAAACGTTTACCGCCGATATTGCAATTGTATACAGTCCGTAAAAAGAAATGCATCACAAGTTTTTGGCAAAGAGCATAAAAGTTTAAAACTCCTAAAACTTTTCATTTCTCCAAATTCCTTTCCGCTTACCAAAGAGAAACATTCGCACGAGTCCCAAATGTCTGCTAGACAGCATCAGCGTGTCGAAAGCATCAGAGTTGTTAAAAATGACAGTGATTGATCTGTCTTGTCTATGTACGCATTCTCTTGACTGAACCGGTTTTTATCGATCTTTAAGGGTACTGGTCAGTAGAAAGGGCACCTTTTGTCTAAAAGATGTGGCCATATGGCATCTTAACCATCCCAATAGCTCTAAGTTTAAGACTTTATAAACTGGCAATCTGGAGGCGTTTTTTTTAAAGTGTTAATCATGACAAAAAGTTTTGTTGATTGCAATTTGTTTGTTATTTGTTGTTTTTCCTTAATGCTGATCTACGAACTATCCAGTAGCGTTGACCAAATGTTTTTAAGTGTTTACATGATACGCGCACGAGCAAATCTTTATTTTCATACCTGAGTGATTATCCACTGCACTACGAGTACGCAGGAGGATACTTTATGCCAAAACATAAAGATACAGTTGCCTGACATACATTTATATGCTATTTTGGGTCAAAATATTATCAATTACGCAAAAATGTAAAACCGAAAATGTTGCGTTTTTAAATGTACTAAGTATATTAGAACACAAACCATTCTAGCAATTTTGCAGATTTTTTCGATTTGCCAATTGTCATATGAAGCATATGTAACTTCAAGGGTAAATATAATAATTGAAATTGTACATTTGGATGTTCATCAGATGATGAAGCTAGTAGTCGCTCAAGTTCTACCTGAAGTGCTTACATTTCATGGAATTTTAGCTCCTTCCACTAGCATCATCATCCAAACAAAAACAAAGATTAAAATTTGATTCTTAACTATATAGCTCACCTGTAGAAATGTATGATCTGGTTATCAGCAAACACATTGGAATATGCTGTCACATCTCTCACCCAGCCTTGTACCATGCTCTTTAGGATCCTAAAAATAAATCAAAGTTAAGGTAAATAAATGAGTACAGTTTCAGGGAAAGCAACCCTTACCATTTTTGTTTTGTTTGCCTTTTCAATAGGGTCAACTCTTATAGGAAAGAATTTGCTCCCGTACGAGCAAATACTTTCCTTTAAGAGTGAACCCCTTTTTAGAAGAGTTTTGTCACCCAGGGAAGCAAACAGGAAGTCACACTTAAAAATGGCAGTAAAACACAGGGATGTATATATGCATATCAAATGTTACATCTAACAAGGTTCATAAAATATTATTTGTGAAGAAACAAGAGCTTGTAAGTCTAAATCACAAAAGTCTGGCTTATCTTCCATTTCAAGATAAGTGGTAAAATCCAATGGTAATTCTCAGATTATAATATTATTCAAAGTCTCTTTTCAAGAGTGAGGGAACTCTGGTTTAACGTCCAACCAACAACAGGGTCATATGGAAAAGGGACCTCGGTTTAAAGTCTCATCCGAAAGACTTAAGAAGCGGGGGATTGATCTTTCAACCCCTGGATTGGTAGTCCGGAGTGTTATCCACTATGCTACAGCCGCTCCTGTCTCTTTTCAAGAAGATTTTTTTTCACAATCATTGTTCAACCCATTTCCCCATGCCTCCAAAGCCTACATGCTTGATCAAAAGCAAGCAAATTCAACAGAATTTTCACGGTAGTAAACATTCCTAATGCTCTGCAATATTTGCAACTCAATAAACAAGACCTGTCCCCGTACAGGATAGCTTGCCTGCAGTGCCTTGCCCATCACATAAAAAAAACTTTAACGTAAAAACTTTAAAATGTGACACCCACGCCCACGCCAACGCCGACGTCCAAGTGATAACAATAGCTCTCTGTACTTTCATACAGGCGAGCTAACAATGATAAGGAGTACATGTATACAGAAATAAGGCCTAGAAAACCTCAGTTACTAAGAAGAAATATGTCATTTCAATCTTTACCAAGAGGAGTTACAAAAAGCACAAACCTGAATGTAGCTGAACATAGAGCAGTTTCATCATAACTTGTCATCATAGTAGCTGCACCTTGTCCTTGAACCATCTCTTCAAGAGATGACTGAGGCATCGTATCAAAACTCACAGCACTTGCTCCCTCTTGATCATTCACATGTGAGGACTGCAAGTTAAACATCATACTGATCTACCGTAATGTGCCAAAATTTTGGGACACCTAAAATAATTAATTTTCCATTTGTCCTAAACGGAAAATTAATTAACGGAAAATTAATTATTTTAGGTGTCCCGATACTTAAGCACATTACGGTACTACTGAGACGGAAACGGAAAATTAATTATTTTAGGTGTCCCAATACTTAAGCACATTACAGTACTACAGAGACAGGAGAGCCTGAGCAACAGTGCAGTCTGATCAGGGTTTCACTGATCCAGCAGTGTGATAAAGATAAATGGGCACTTGCAGAACTTAAAATTCCACATACTATCAGATTTCTGTAAAAATTTGGAATGAAGCTTTATCATTTCTACACTAAAATTATGTTTTTGCCTTCATTATGCCTTCATTAGAACCACTTCAGCAAAGACATTGTTGCTTCTAGAAATTAGAACTGTGTTGGTGAAGGATTATTGTAAGTTTTTATTAATTTTCCAGGAAAATATATGTTGTCACAATCTCATTAGAACCAGCTTTTTGATACAGTTCTAATGAGGGGTCACAACATTAAGTTTTCCCAACAAAATAGAAAACAAGATCTCAGAATTAATATTGGCTGATCCAGTTATCTGTATTTGAGCCGTGATACGACAAAACCAATGAAGTAGCATGTGTGCAATGCTAAGCCTTAGATCAGCCTGGGCATCCCCACAGCCTGACCAAAGTCTTCACTTTCGGCATGGTGATAGCTAAGACCCTTAGCTACCATTTAAGCCTACAGTGAAGATTGGGTGGATGCCCAAGCTGAGCTGAGTTTCTGTGTAGCACACACGCAACTTTGTTTTATTGGTTTTGTCGTGTAACAGTTCATTTCTGCTCCCCATACCAAGATCTATAAAACTTTTGCATCATTCAGAGCTCTGAATTAACTGTACCTCTATGATGGTGTTAACAGCAAGACTAGCAATATCAAGCTCCACACAGACAGTTGAGTAGGCCCCAGGGTTGTTGATATCTGTAGATGTCGTCTCCTCGGACTCCATGCCCAGCCTAAGGAAAAATCGACTGCATTTAATATTTGCTAATTTAAAAGTTTTTTTTTTTCTAATTAAGGTTGATATACTTTCAGGGGAAGAAACACTCTCAATTTCATTTTTGTCTCCCTTCTCAATGTAATTCCCCTCTAGATAGAAAGAATTTGAGCTGCAACACGAGAAAACCAACAAAGTGGTTGTGCACACGGTGCAGACTCAGATCAGCCTGGGCATCTACCCAGTCTGATCAGACCCTTCCCTATGCGCTTAAAGGGTAGCTAAGGGTCTAAGCTACCTCCATGTGGTCAGCGAAGACTCTGATCAGACTGGGCGGATGCCCAGGCTGATCTGAGTCTGTGCTGGGCGCACAACCATTTTGATGGTTTTCTCCTGTCGCGGCTCATTTGTCCTCTTTCCTTCAAGAGTGAATGTATCTTAAGTACAAGTTTTTACATGAAAGTCAATAGTAAAATCCTTTGAAAGTAAGGAAAGCATCAAAGGAATAAAAGCAGCAAACTCAGTTAAATCTGAAACTCCCAGACTTTTCCCTAACTTTCTTGGTATGTGTTTCAAATTTCCCTGACCCTTTTGCAACATTCCCTGACCTTTCATTGACCCTGAAATTTTTTAAAATTTCCCTGAATTTTCTAGGATGCTTGCAACCCTGCACTGTCTTCACATGTATATCTTTCAAAGAAAAAAATTGAGCCGCGACACGAGAAAACCAACAATGTGGTTGTGCGGCCAGTGCAGACTCAGATCAGCCTGGGTATCCGCCCAGTCTGATCAGAGTCTTCGCTGTCTGCATGGAGGTAGCTTAGACTCTTAGCAACCCTATAAGCACTTAACGAAAAGTCTGACTAGAATGGGCGGATGCCAAGACTGATCTGAGTCTGCTCTGGGCACACGACCACATTGTTGGTTTTCTCGTGTCTCCGCTCAATTATAGTTTAAACCAACCACAAACCTGTTGTCATCCGCCTCTTTGCCCCCAAGGTCAGGTCTCTCTGTGGGGGAACACCAAAGAATATGGTTGTGTTTGTTTAGATGTCGAGCAAAGAAAATATCACAGCCTGTTAGGGTTATGTCCTTCGGTAAATTGCCGACTGGGATATGTAGATATCGGCACTGTTCTGTCATAGCCTGAAAATGTTACAGAATGGTTAAGAGGTGTATTTGATTACAACAGAGATTTCTAAATAAAACAAAATACAGTAGATCTTTTATGGCTCAAACCCTGATGGCTAGTTAACCCTGCCAGACTAAAACTCAATCCTCGTCCATATGCGCCCATTATAATAAACAGAAAAACTAAGAACATGATTGCATGTATAATTGGAAACTGAGCCTGAATAACAATGAATTGTGTCAAAACCTGTCATACTATTTCCAACGACCTCCTATGTTCTGCAATATAACAAGGCATGCATTCCTAATATTCATTCATGCCATGTACATCCAACATTTATTCTGTATCTTTTAAATTCATGGGATACAGACTGCTCATTCATAGTGGTTAAAAGTGTATTTACTTTCCAAGTGATCTTGTGATCTTGACATGTCGCAGAGAAATGCCGAAATAAAGCTCCCACTTTATCTCAACCTGGCACTGAGTACAACATAAGACTACTGAATTGATTCTGCTATAAAACAGGGTTTTCCTCTCTCTACAATGACCCCAAATACTTAAATTAGTGTTACGAAATTCTGCTATAATGTGGGTTTTCTCTTCCAAAACAATCCCAAAGATCTAGATCCATCTTATCCTTCCGAAACCAGGAAACAATAATTCCATGGAATGTGGTGTCGAGCTCCTCTGTGCAATGGCACAAACCAGAGCTAAATCAGAAAACTCGACACAAAGTTTAAGCTGCCCAAGACGACAACGATACCAGGAAAGTAATATCCATGTCTTGCTTCTGCTGTCACAGGTGAATATATTACATACCTGGAGAATGACTTCTACATTCATGTAGTGTTGTAGCATCCTTCTGCTGCCAACTCTTTGCCAGTCTAATACACTGTACAGGGTTTCACTGCAAATATATATAAAAAAATTTCTACATCTAAAAATTGTGAATTTAATTTTTCAGATTCAGATTTCCATCACTGTAATCTGTGAAATAAGATTTCAATCCCTGTAATCTGTGAAATAACAATTATCACATGTTACATAAAATAGGATTTTTTTAACTATCTGACAATTCTTTCCATGTTCTAAAACACTGAATTCAGCAATGTTAAATTTACATTTGATGCAACTTAGTAATAAGAATTGTAAGGCAATATATAACTTTAAACTGGAGCAATTTCTGAGTTAACCACAACTGTTCACCTAGGTTAGCAGGGCAGGCTAATATTTTAACACTCAAATATCAATTATGACCATGTCAAAAAGCATTTCTCTTATTCAATTGCTTTGTTGGAGAAATGTATTTGTTTAATTTTATTCTATTACTTTGTGTGAAATACAGATCACACCATTAATGAGCTACAACAGGACAAAACCAACAAAGTGGAATGTACCCCAAGCAAAGACTCCAGCCTGGCAATCTGCTCAGCCTGATCAGTCTTTGCTGTGCACTTAAAGGGTTGCTAAGGGTCTAAGCTAGCTCCAAGCTGACAGCAAAGACAGGTAAGAAGGGGAGATGCCCAGGTTGATATGAGTCTTCGCTGGGCGCACATGCCACTTTGTTGTTTTGTGAAATGATGTGTGTTTTGCTTCATCATGTCAAGGATAGACAGAACAAATACAGAACATTTCAGTCATGGGCATTTCAGTGTAGGTCAGTTATGGCCAAAGTTCTACCAAAAATACCTTTTTACTGGTGTAATATGATTTACCAAAATAATAAATGCAACTTATTACTGTACAATCACATTCTGAATCACATTCTGACTGATAAACAGAGTAGATTCAGATCAGCCAGCTTTAGGAGCTGGATGATCTGATCTACCCTGTTTGCAGGGCTTTATCTGCAGGGCAAGCGTTCATGCAAATATTTTTATGTTGGTCCTAAATATGCACAGCCAAACTATCTTAGACTACAATCTCTGTGGCCATAATGCTTGCGCACCAGACAGAAAGGTATGCCATTTAGTTTCAATTCTTAGTCACTGCTAACCATTCCCTCTTATAGTCACTATTCACTTTTAATGCTGTTCACTATTTTTTTACGAAGTGTTTTCTTTTTCTCTCACACAAATCATACCCCATAAAAGTTTGAAGATATTCACCTGTCTGAGATGTGTATTGGCACCAACGGGAAGTCTCCCAAATTTGGCATAGAAGATATCAAATGCTGGAAGTCTGAAAATAAAAGCTTTGCTGTCATGTATCTGTTTTACCTGCAATGTGATTTCAGTCTTAATATTACTGCATCAAACAGATTCTACTGTCAGCAGAAACCATTTGACACAGTAACAATACAGATAAAATCACTTTCACTTGCAAATTTAATGACGTCTAACTTGGCTTGACTGGATGGCCTGGGGTTTTATGACCTTTTCATCAGTACTTAAGCTGTTTGGGCCAGTGGAGAGAAATGAGAGATGATGAACAAAACAGATCCATAGCTTATAGAAGACACACAAACCGAGCCACAAACTCATGATCCTAAAATTACAGTTGCAGAGCATACAGCCCCGCCCATTTGACCAAACCATGTGGATATTTTTCACAATTCTTCTTTTTACTCCTGTCAGACAGCTCGAATGCAACACTGATTCACAAAATCTTGCTTGTACCTGTATTTTACTTTTCATATTTCCAAGTACAACACAGTCAGATCTAGGGCTGAACAAGTGACAAGGTACTATGTACCCTTGCGACATATATATTTGTGGTATTATTATAACTTTTGAACACTGCAATGAAATCTGGGGAATAAAAATTCTATTATTCCATATAAATAAAGTAGGGAACTTACTTTAGATATCTGCTAGAGTATTAATATTTTTTCTTTCAATGAGCACACGTTAACCCGCCGTATTTGTTTATACCCAAAGGACCACACTTTCTAATGACGTCATATATATTCGTGGTATCCCCAAAAACTGCTCGTACGATGTCCCAAAAGTGCAATCATGTATGATTTTAGGGTATATTGTATTTCAAATATTTGTTTAATTATTAAACCCAACAAACTCTAAAACTGTTAGGGCTATTCCAGTAAAATCTATATGGGGGTGGAGGACGGCACTTCAGTTTTCACATAGCCTACGCAAAATAAAATTTTCTACTGGTATGGCCTGGGGTTATTTTTTTTATTTTTTTCAGATATAACCAGCAGGGAAAAAAAATTCTTAGCATTGACAACCCATGGGAAATTAAAAATAAATATTGAATCATTTATTCTAAATTAAAACTAAATGATTATTTAAAGCATTAAATGAATATACAGCATTTACATGTACTGTTTGCCAAAAAAAAAATGAATAAACCTTCTTTATACTTAATTCCTGTTGTTTTGTTTATTTTGAAGGGAAAAAGCAAACTTCAGTGACTTTATATGGCTGTTTTAACCTTGTATGATAGATTTTCCAATCCATGAATGGTCTAATTTTTGGCTTGCGATGACGGTCGCAAGCCAGTATTCAAGTGGTTTAGTGATACCGAGTTATTTTCGGAAGAGACGATACGTCACGCTTAGTCGGAAAATACCAAGAGAGTCTATTTTTATCCATATCCGATTTACCTCATCTGCTAAAAATAACAGACGGAAAATCTATTTTTGATAGTGCATGTACTTTGTTTTGATATTTCCGTTAAAAAGCATGTTTTTCTTTCACAAGTGCCTTGAACTTGGCCACATATCTTTTGCTTTTTATAAACTGATTGCATAAAAATGAAATTCTTAATTTAATGCAAAATATTTGGCTTTGCATTCTTAAAAATATATCGAAACCTGTGTAAGAAACAGTGTATATTTATAGCTTAGTTTACAAGCATTAGCTTTTCTAAAATCATGCAGCGGCGTCGCGAAAAATAGGCCTTAGGGCATCACATAATCTGACTAGTCAAAGCAGCCGGCACACTGTCCAGAGCTTTATGACAATGGAGTAATTGGTTAGATGATGCGATGATGCTGGGTATAACTTCCAGTACCGGGACGTACTACTGATTTGGATTATAGTTGGGCAAGGGCCTACTGTGATTGCCGTAGGTGCGGGTGGGGGTTGTGTGGACATTTTTCTTGCTTTTATGACACTCTCTTATGTTGCCTCTTTACTTCACCTATACAAATGTACAGAGAAATATTTACACTCGTCAACGTTTTCCTTAGATGAACCTATACTGGGCTGACGATGTTCATACATCCATGAACAACACTCATTCATACAAGCGTAAGCGACGTCACGGATAATTCAAATAGATGATTGGCCGATGTAACGTTTGATATACATCATGTCATAGTGGCGGCTGTTGTACATCATTATAAAACACGTTGGTTTATAGCTATTCTTCGTCCTTTCTTCGGCGTTAAATTAGTCAGAACTTCACGAACAAAATTGATATGAAAACATAGCATACATATAAAAGATAAATTTCATTTCTCAGAAGTTCATGGAAGTATGAACGCAATGGGTTCCATGCTTTGTTGCTCCCGAATGGTGTAAAGCAAGTTATTGTCTCGAACAATAGCAGCATGCATTTTCTTCTCAGAGTGTCAAAATTGCCACTGATGCCACTAAAACCAAAAATAAACTTCAGTAAATATAAATCTATTGTCTTCTTTGATGCCTAGTTCAGATATGCCAAAATTCCATAGACATGGGTTTTAAACAGTCTTTCCTAAAATTTGATTCAAACTAAGTGACTCAGCAGCCGTAAAGAAAAGACTTGAAATAGGTTCATATGGTAATTTTCCTTGAGACATGCCTACGGCCAAAACGTTGGAAAACTCTCTCTCTCTCTCTCTGTGTGTATGTGTGTGTGTGTGTGTGTGTGTGTGTGTGTGTGTGTCTTTTAAATATTTCCTCAGTTTGTTTTTCAAATAAATTCTACACTTGTTTTAACCTCACACCTATGGATAATGCCACCATTCAAAAAGTTAAGAAATTAAGTGCTTTGCTTATTAAAAGATAGCAACAGAAAGTGCACAAAAATTGGGTTCACTTCAATAACAACTCATGAAAATTTCACTGGCTTAGCTGGGCAAGCCTTCCTTTTAAAAGGAAATTTTATGGACAATTCTGGCAGCTCTTCAAATACTATGAATTACAAAATCTAAAGGACAAAATCCCTATAAAATCACTGAAATTACTTTTCACTGTAATGGAGAAATATCCATTAGATGGATTAATCGGTTTTACACCCCTTTTAACAGTATTTCAGCTCATTTTGACCCTATGGGAGGTATCTGTGTCCATGGAAATCAGAGTTCTGGTCCGATCCGGCACAAAACGTAAATATACTCATGTTTGAAATGTTTCCAATACTTAAGGTATATATGGTAAGCCTTTCACCGAGTTCAAAGGCACCGACGTTCTGACACGTGTTGGCCAACTGCCAGCTGTGACTGACTGACCTAAATTTAGTGGCCCCAAGTGAAACAGACTGATCAGCCGGCGCACCTGCACAGAATTTCCATTGTCAAATGAGTCTGGGCGGATGAGCCGACTGATCGGAGATTTCATTGCCATAACACACTGTGAGGCTTTTTAATGTAGTATGGCTCATTTTACGCTTGATAGCCGTCGCGTGCAACAGATATCTTACAGTCTTGTGCATCTGCGCAGTCTGATCAGTCTACGTTATATCAACGCGTCAATATCATTTTGGGATGAACGGGCTACAACTGGCGACCAGTGCGAGTTACTCATTCTGATCAATACATACGTGATTACCGAGCGTACAACCGGTAGTGCAATGGTTAAAGAGGGTAACCTTGTCGAATCCTGGATGTTGATTTCAGTTTCAGATCAAAGGACGCCGCCGCCTGTCAAGTGCAGCTCAATGTGTCAGACTGAACTGAGAGGCGGGAGAAGGTATCTTAACCCAGGCAAACGCTGATAGCAAAGACTCGTATCAGCCTGCGCAGTATTGTAATGCAACTGGCGTTTCCTTCTTGGGGTTATGAGTGTCAACGTTTCCAAAGAAAAGCGAATACTTCCCTGGAAGCTAATCAGGCTACGCTTGCTTCATAAGATACATTTTATGTGATGCGGCTCACCGTCCACGGTGATTTTAAGTTGTTTCATCAATTGGTGTCGTGTGAAAATCTGAAATGAAGACTAATTAGTATCCGTTTTTGACGAGGATTAATATACCTGGGTAGATTGTTCATCCGAACAGAGTTAACTGTCATCAGATTTTTCGAGTGCGCATACTAATCTGCGTCGTCTGTGTATGCACAAGCTGTTAGGTGCCTTTTATATAGCGCCGTCACAGCATAATTTCATGGTGAGATCGCTTCCATGCGTTTGGAATTGTGGGTGTGCAAATGTCCAAAACCAGCCTGCGCTGTCTTGTCCTTATATAGGTACCTATAGTTATCTTTTGTAAAACTTGAAGATGGCCAGATTTTGTCTTAGCATGCTACCAGTTGCCTCGGAACAAGACTGCGCTATGTACGGCGCTGGCGTAAAATTTACTGGAGAAAACCCAGGACAGGCATGGAGCCGACGAACGAAATCTCGAAGTCAGATCAAGGTTTTCCCACACGGAAGTTATGCAAGGAACAGAGGACCTTGAACGGACAAACAAGACTCGGATCAGCCTGCATATCATCTTGTCTTTGCGCATTAGTAATTCTATGGATTCTAAATAATAAATAGCCAAGACGTAGACTCTGAACAGTTTCTGCAGATGCGTAAGCTGTTGGAGACTTCATTGGTACATTCGGTGTCACAGCATACTGATCGTTAGTGTAAACTTCAAAGACACCGCTAGACACTGACAATCGATCCGTGGCACGTGCAGTTTTGTCCAGGTGTGTCAGAAGAAAAGATACTTATTGCATTTGCAGAGAGAGCTGACATAGATCAGCCTGCACATCCACGCAGTCTTATCGGAGGCTTCGAACGTACATGAAAGCTGACGGAATCGAACAACGATCAGTCTGCGCTTATGTGCGACTTTGTACTTCGACGATACCCATTCCGACTGCACATGCAACATCAAACGTACCGATTTTTCCCCCAATGCGCTAGTCAAGTCCGCCGTCACGACTGATCTGATCAAGGAGGCACATGAAAGATAAAAAAATATCAAAACAAACTTACCTTGATAGGCCACTGTACAAGGAAAAGTGTGAAACCAATTAGTAATTAGTGATCTAAGGATACAATTACCGGAGAGTTAAAAACAAACAAACACGCTGTAAGTTTTTCTAATCTATTTTATTTCATCATTTGTATACAAATTAAGGTACCCAAGCTAATCTCTTTAATTGCGGGACGTGTTAAAATGCCTGAAGCACTGCCGACTGGAACAGATTTTATGCTTTGATTTTATAGAAATGGCGGGAGCATGATCGTAAAAATTGGGATACTGACAAAATCAATTAATTTACCAGCTTGTAAGTATTGGGACAGCTGCAAAAGTAATTAATTTTTGGCGTCCCAAAACATAGAATTATTATGGTAACCATAAAAATCTAGGATTAAACTTTTGTTTATACCTCAAAAGTCGCCACTAAAATTTTCGGTGGTGGGTTTTGAGCACGGGTGCGGGTGGTGGGTTTCATACCCGATCAGGAAATAGTGGTACTGCCGGTAACGGCTAAAGGTCCGGGTTTTAGTACCGGAAACCGAGTTTCAAAATGGCCGGTCGTTTCTAAAATGCGATGTCTTCGGTAATTTTATCGGATTTTAATGGATTTTCCTTCGTGTCTGCACAATTATCGGACTAGAAAGAGTAAAAATGATCCAACCTCTTGGTGTTTGACAACCTACAACAAATAATTATTATTTTAAAACACAGCCTACGAGAGATTACCAATTTTCAATGACCCAGCCAGCAGTTATTTTTTTTTCTCTCCAACACCAGCCTACGGAACATAAAAAATAGCCTTGCCGTCCGCCACCACCATATAGATTTTAATAGAATAGCCCTTAGTTTTAAAGAATAAAATTGTATCACATTTGCTAATTGCCACTTTACTCCTTAACACTGCAAGACAATACGAAATTCATATAAGCCATGACACTTTTTTGCCAAGGTAGAAAAAAAAATTGGCTGGAGTGTTGCATCACGCATCATCAGGTTTTGTTACTATAAATAGACCACAGCAGAACAGATTGGCCTGGTTGCATCATATGGTTTTGTATTTTCATATTTGGGGCATTTACAGGCCTCGAAATTTTTTTGTGAACATACTTGTCCTGCAGGGCAAGTGCTTTCAATTTTTTACTTGTCCTTTCAAAAATCTACTCGTCCTTAACAACTGTCTGATATCACTCGTTTTTCCCTTGAATGTATTCTACTTTCAGTTTCATTTTCACTCGGTTATTTCCGGTACTTTCCGTAGGTATATGGTTTCGTCCCAATTCAGGTTTTGCCAAAGAGGTTTCGTTAATAAAGATTTCTGCACCAAAGTAGATTTTTTCTGCTTTATTCAAGAGAGGATGTGAAAATAATGTCCTATACAACTATTTGAGTTGGATTATGCATTTGTAATCGTGCAGTTATAGAGCGCAAACAACTTAGGCGAAACCACGTTGGTGCGAATCCTCATCGGGTCGATGTTCGATATGCGCAGGCGCACCGTTTATTTACAGTTTGCCATTTCTGTTTTCATTTTTAGATTACACGATGCGGGATTTCATGCTTTTTGCGTTAGTCAATATTTGTTTGCTGTAATTTGATCGATTTGTAAAGTGCTTTTCCTGAATGGCATGATTAGACAATTTTCATGGAGGAAAAACCTACTCGTCCGGCAGGGCAAGTCAGTGACAATTTCCACTCGTCCTTACCAATCAGCTACTCGTAAATACGAGCGGACGAGTGTAAATTTCGAGCCCTGATTTAAAGATGAGTGAAAATATGCGTTAGTGAAAACAAGTTTAAATTGACATGACAATTTGATAAATATGTAATTCAGACATGTTCAGTAGCAATGTGGTCCATTGTTGACAAAATTATACTGGGATTCACCGTCTGTCAAAACAGTATGACGTCATACAGATGGTGTGCTGGGTCAGGAAATGCTATTTTCGGAATACCACGGAAATGTAAATACCACGAAAATATATGTCGGACCGATTATAATCACCAAACTTGCATAGACGTGTTAAAATGGTAAATTTTTAGTTATACTAAACTACAGCTGAATCTCGATATCTCACTGATATCTCCAATTGCCCTCTTATCATAGAATATAGTTTGGGCGCATTTTTTTTCCTGTATATTTCAACTCCTGTTATCTGAAATTACTGGTATCTCAAAGTAAATTTTCTGGGGCCAGAAAATTTACTTTGAGATATCAGTAGTTTCAGATCACTTTCAATTTCAGGATACCGAGATTTAACTATTATCCATACAAATATTTCACGTTTACCATGTGGAGACTGGACAGCTATGTAGGTTGGACCTCGTTTCTCATCCTTGTATGCTGACAACATTCTCTGAATGCCCCTGTACACCTGATGGACATCTTTCTCTAATTTATACTCTAATCTGTGACCACCAGGGGGCAGCATATCTTCCTCAGCTCCTTTTGTCACCCTGTTAAAGAAATTTCTCCAAGTTACCATACTGACCCTAAATATATTTTCAGCAAACAGTGTAGGGCATCAGACTTCTTCTTAAATTTGGACTTGTACTTTGACTAAACGGAGGTCTGTAAAATAGTGAAATTGTAGCCATAAGACAATAGACAATGACTGATTTTGGTAATCCTAGACATTGAATCATTAGATTTCATAACATCAAGACTATGCTCCAAGGAGGCGTATTCTTTCCTTTGAGTTGACCCCCATTGAAAAGGGAGACAAAAATGAAAATGGTGGAGTTGCCTCCTCTGAAATTATTCACACTGACCTTAATAAATGTTTCTATTGGGACAGCTCATCACAACCTTACTGATTTCTATAATTTTCAGTTTTTAAGTTTGCTTAAAGGCCCCATTGCTCTATCAGCATGAAATATTTTATCGTGAGGTATCGCTGCAAGCTTCTCACTACAGTCTCGCCATTGATTATTATCGTGATTGGCCGCCTTTGAAAAATCAAAAAATGTCCTTGAGTTTACCATAAAACAGATTTGAAACAATAACTAGGTCATTTTAGTTGCCAACCAAAATGACCTACTTTCGATTTCACAAGCTTTATTTCATGATAAAAATAAAACATACAGGCGGTAAAAATATAAGGTACAGGTATTTAACAGGTGATAAAAATACAATGTACGAAAAAAATTAGGCAAGGATCCCATTGATTGTGCCGCTGTTGCATTATTGCATTGCTTAACGGGGAACCAGAGACGAAACCCGTATTTTTATGGAGAGACTTATCATTTTCCAAAAATACCTTGTTCCTTCTTTTTTGCCATTTGTATGCTACAAAAAAGCACATTAGCCGACATATTTTCATCAATTCTGTAGGCTGTACAGGTTTCATAATGATTTGTATTTTGACGGTTTTTACCTTTGATAGGACTATGGAGACTTTAACAGAGATTATACATGTATGGCAAACAGAGCAAACCCAGAGGTATGTGCTGTTTGCTCAGGCATGTCTATTCAAAAACTGAGAATTTCCTGGTAGATCTTACTTGACATTCCTTTCTGAATTGAACATGGCATTCAAATTTGGCATCTGATCACTGCGGACTGTATCCACCACAAACACTGTTCCTTTCTTGGCCATCGGGAAGAACAGCCCATACATCATCTTACTACCACTGAAACATAGAATACAGAATTGAAATGAAAACGAAAATTCAGGCTCACAATATAAACTGTTTATATATGTGACTTGTGACCAAAAAGAGTGCTGACTGTCAACAGAATCTAAGGTTACAACACCTCTTAAAGGAGACAAAAGATGTTCTTCATATACATGTATTAAGAACAGAAACTTCTGATCCGCACATCAATCTTGACTTTCATGTTCGTTTAGCAATTCAATACTTTAGTGCATCGCTCCCTATCTTTTTTTCATGTACCATGCTGAAGGTCCCAAAATAAGTATTTGTGAAAACAGTGTAGACCAAGATCCCAATCTGCAGAAACTGATTTGGGTCAGCACTAGCTGCATATGAAATTACAAGAATTCCAAGGAATGTAACATCTCCCGTTTTGTGCATCGTCACAAAAAAGCTAAACCAGAAAGCTTGTCAAAAGTTCAAAATGCCACATCCAGAAATATTTATCTACATCTCACATTCTGTTGGTTGCAGGTGAGATGTTAACCTTGCCCCAAAACTCCCATTCAATTGTAAATTGACTTGTCTAATTTGTGAGCTGGCAGTCCACTTTGGAATGCTGGGTATGATTGGGTTATTAGTAAATACCATAACGTGCCTAAACTTTGGGACACCTACATGTAAAGTAATTAATTTTCCATTTGTCCCAAATGGAAAATCAATCATTTTAGGTGTCCTAATAATTAAGCACATTGCGGTATGACAAAATCAATTAACAACAATTTAATTTTCATGATACTTAAGTACTTACCATACATGATGGTAAAGGTATATGTGTTTCATGGAAGACGGTTCTAGGTAACTGAACTGCGCCAGTGTGCGGAACTCAAGATGCTCCAACTCAAATGTGTCTGTCTCCTGCAGAAATAGAAAATGAGCTAACAAATGTACACAATCATCTCATTTGTTTGTTATGTTTTATTTTTCTTTTCTTATTCTTTCTATCTTTTTTTATATTGTTATTATTATTATCATCATTTTTCTATTTTATTCTATAGTTTTTGCAAGATCTGAGGAATGTCAGTCAACATGAGATTCTGTTTAGATTTGTTTGTTCCCACATTTCAGGCAATTAAACAGAGCTTAACCTGTGTTTTTGTCTTTTCATGGGTAAATCTTAACCTGTACAGGTAGAAAACTTAACCTGCATTACAGTCTTTCCATGGGTAGAAAACAACCTGTGTTACAGTCTTTCCATGGGTAGAAAACTTAAAAACAAATATTCTCTTCTATAGAGAACACATCCTCAGTCTTTATTGGTTTTATGACCCAGTTATGTAATTACCTATGTGAAATGGGGCATTTCCTTTGATGAAATAGCAGTGTCAATGGACTGTTGCATAACAGGATTATGAGACTCAATATACAAGAAAATTTGTCTTTAACCTGTCCATAGGTAGGAAATTTAACCTGTGTTTATAATAGAGTCTTTCCATAGGTAGAAAACTTAACCTGTGTTAAAGTCTTTCAATAGGTAGAAAACTTATTCTGTGTTACAGTCTTTCCATAGGTAGACAATCAAAATAAATAGAAATGAGTCATCACCAGACCATTTTGTTACATATGCCCTTCCACTAACCACAGAAGATGTGCGTCTAGTTAAACATAGATATGGTAAAAACTAACAACGAATATCTGTAAATCACAAAGATACTGGGAGATTTTAAATATAGTCAACAACAAATATCTGTAAATCACAAAGATACTGGGAGATTTTAAATACTGTCCAGTTAGGCTATTGTGACAGTGACGTCACTGTTTATTTACTATTTTGGATTCTGCCTATTTTTCAAGACGGGGATGTTAAGGTTCCATATAAGCGACATAGTTATTATTTACAACCATTCAGGTAAATAGCAATTGTGGCCTAGTGGTTAAATAGAGGTACCATTGTAGGATTTTTTGGTGTGGCAGACAAGATAGCGAAGGTTCGAACCTTGACATTGTTTTTTCTTTCTTTCTTTTTTTTATTATTAACTTTTTTATTATTATTATTTTCTGTGTATGTGTGTTTCAGCACATGGTGGCTTAGGCCTCTACTGCTTTTGGCAAAAATAAATGTACAAACCAGTTGTATCAGATATATTAAACAAAACAAGCAGATGTTGAATGAATATGATAGTGGTTGTCATGGTCGGGCGATGGGTAGCTTTCAGTGCCGGGGCGTCCTATAGATTTGGTTATACTAGGGCAAGGGTCTACTGTATTTGCAGTAGGTGCGGATTGGGCTGGTTTGGACATTTTTCTCTCCATTAACAGATCTCTTGTTCTTTCTCATTCTCTCCTGAACGACTCGATATACTGAAATACTGTCTCAAGGA
This sequence comes from Ctena decussata, assembly GCA_963989385.1. Classification (NCBI taxonomy): domain Eukaryota; kingdom Metazoa; phylum Mollusca; class Bivalvia; order Lucinida; family Lucinidae; genus Ctena; species Ctena decussata. The sequence continues at coordinate 60,794,778 of OZ022504.1, forward strand.
GCCGTTTAACCTAAAACAGCCAACCAACCAACCATAAATGTAGCATGTTTGGAATGAAACATAAAACAGATCAAAAATAAAATAAGAGGCAGATGAAAGATTAAAATCCAAGACTGGAGAATTGCAGGCATCAAATTATAAAGTTTCATTTTAAATAACAGAAAGAAAAAAAAATGATAACTTTAAACTGACCCGGATTCGAACCTGCAATCTTCTAGGAGAGTAACAATACATCGGACTATCGATGTATTGCAATAGTAACTCGGCCGTTAGTACTGCATCGATAGTAAAGTGAGACATCGATGACTATCGCCGATAGTGTTTTGGACTATCGATAGTTTCGATAGTCTCCTACATTACAATTTTTTCAGATAATTTCCGCTGTTGCCTTCTTTCTTTAAAGCGAAAGTGAGCGGCAGACTGTTTGTACAAACATGGCTTCCGTTAGCTGACGTATGGCTTTATATTACGTCTGGGTTTTGCTTCCATACATCAAGAAATTTCACCTCTGGCGTCTGACATACATTTGATAAGTGTTACATACGGCCGTTTGATGTTTGATGTTGTCCCGACGTATAAAAGTCCCTACTGTCTATAAAACGTTAACACGTGTCATAATTAATCTGATATACAGAGCTCCAGATAAGGGGCATTTTTGCGATTTTGATGCAAAGAAAATGGGTAAAACGCCTGCAGTCCCAAACCAATTCCTCAAGAATAACTTTACTCCCACCGTGAAAGGAACTGACATATCATGAAAAAAAATGGAAGCGTCATTTTAGGCATAGGAGTTCTTTCGAATTCCAGAAAAATGAATTCGCTCAGCCGCCACTGATAATAGTCCAGTGCCGAAACAGGTCACAAAGATCAAAGCATTTCGATCAGCTTTTGATGTCAAAGATTTAGCCGCTAACGGCACGTGCCGAAAGGTTTACTTATTAACCAATATTGATGCAATTTTGGAACAGGTGTTTATTATACCTTACGGTCTGTGAGGTAGACTCGGCTCAGCCTGCGTGTCTGCGGCGCCTGATCAGCGTACGCACACACGTATATACGAATAATTTGAAATATGAAATTTAATTTGTTTAGCTGTGCAGTCCGGTTTTGGTACAGTATTTTCGCACGAAGCTATTCTGTCGAATCTCGCTGGACAGACGAATTATATAATAATCAGAAGACAGTCATTTTATACGTATTTTCTGATCAGGCTGCGCAGATACTATTTCTGACTCGCTCCCTACTTTTTTTTGTCAAATCCCTACCTTTTTTTTGTCAAATCCTCTAACGATGTTCCCCAGGAGGCCCAGCTTAACGAATTCGTGGTTGCACACTCTAGGTACTGAGTCTGTCTGTCTGTCCCATAGTATTCGAATTCGCGATATGGTCACCACTCGGTCCAGCTGCGAATGTCTCAATCGTAACACACAAGATAATCGAAAATTGTTTCTGCTGGCCCGCAAATGTACGGTTATCTTTCTGAAACCATTTTTCTTTGTTGATGAGACAGCGTACATGTTTTCCCATTTCAAGATTTACGATGCGTGGTTATCAAGCAGACGATCGGCGCATGGCGTAATCAACCGGCCGGTCGCGTCTATTATGCTATTTGTATATACTTTTTTCCGCGTTCACACTGCGCAGACGTTTCCCGGTATCATGTTCAACCCTTTTCGAATATACGCAATATGCGTTCCCCGATAAGGCTGCGCTGACGTAATACGGTAGCGAGAGCTAAGCTAGTCGCATGTACACTTCTTGCTCCATCAGACTACTGAGACTTGACAGCCGTTTTCCGCTGATGGCTGATCGGAATTTTTTTTCTCTATCTTACTTAATTTCAACAGTGCGAAAATAATGCATTCTGATCAGGTCTACGCAATTATTGAGCACAATACTAACGGCAGCGTTGATGTGCAATAACCTGCTCGTTTATGGGTCAAACATTGTAGAGATCAAAAGAGCCGCTATAAATTGACTATAATTGCCACGTACAGTGTATCCATGAGACGGGTATTAAAAGGTACCTGGTTGCATACACCGATAAATCAAATCAGCCTGCGCAAACCGGTCTTTCCTGTTCACATCTAACAGTAATCATGAGCTCTGTACCTGGCGACAACTAAATATATTCAGTAAATTAAAGCACTCACACGCTCCATTAACAATGCGGCTCATTTCTCCCAGCGGTAATGGACGGGGTGAGTTTACCGTTAATAAGCAACCGCAGAAACTTGTTAAATCCTCAGTTTTCAGAATCCTCAGGATTTATGGTTTGTACATACAAACAGAACAAGACAAAACTTTATTCATGTAGGTAAACATGTCCGGTCACACATAGGGTGACATATGATATTTACATGTATACAAGTGGCAAGTAATATTTATGAAAAAATATTATTAACAAAAATGTTTCAGCTTCTGTCAGCTGATTCTTCAACATCTCCAGATGCACAAAACATTCAGGGAAGGCAAAATCTGCTATAGACAGATAATGGTTCATGGCCCTGGAGAATTCAGTTGGCCATTAGAACACATTTGATTTCTTTGGCCAATCAGATGAAACTACAAATGAAAGGTCTGAAATGTAGGGCTTTATGCATAAATATGCCAAACCAGTGCACATTTGAAAAATAACTAGAAACTGTGTTTATGAAACACACTGATTGATTAAACTTTGCTGATGTTTACCTCTGTTGTACACATTTTATACATACAGAAAACAAAATGGGAATGATACCATATTCATTATTTCTTCCTTAAAACAAGAATGTATTTTTCAAACAATAGTATCGCAATAGTATTGCAATAGTAGTCCACAACAGTAATAGTATCGCAATGGTACTTCTTGCAATGTCAATACTATCGCAATAGTCATTTTTGGACTATCGTTACATCCCAACAATCTTCTATCTGCAATGTCGCCACGGTACCTCTACACTACACCACATTGCTTGATAGAAGACAGTCAATTTAATATATTGTTAATTTAACAGACTGGACATTTTTATGATACGTTACGGTTTCACCTATCGCAAAATAATGGTTCAGTCTGTTTACATTCTGAATATCCTAACCGGACAGTACAGTCAGTCACATAAATTGGGCATTTTCTGTGTAGTATCTAAATGAATTTTATTTTGTGAGGTCTGAAGGCATGATCTTTGTCTCAAAACTATTGAGATGTCCCTTTTTCCCTGCATCAAACAGAGAGGGTTATAAAATACCCTACCCTTCCAGCCATAAACTTGGCAAAGTCTCTGTTGACCATCGTCACACATCCTAACTTCACAAGAGCTCGGAATATCAGTGGTACTTGTGTTTCATAAACACCCTCAATATCAGGAGATGACAGGTCAGCACTTATTTCACTGCAAAAAGAACCAACAAATCAGTCATTAAACTCTATAAAACAGAAAACATCCCAGGGCTTAATATTCCATTTCAGGTGCATACAGATGTGGGACACCCCTTGTTCCCAAATTTGTTTAGCCACTATGACCAAGTAGATTTGGAACTTTGACTCTTTTTCGTTTCATAACAGCCTTGGAAATGTAGTTAACCAGGAGTGTGAAAAGAAATTTAGTACTTTGCATGTCATTTATCAACCAAGAACAAAACCAAATACTGTAACGCAAAATATTTCAGAGACTTAAACCAGTTCTACAATGGACTTAGTCTTGCAGTATGACCAAGCATGTGATGTCTTGTAATATTTCTAGCATAAGTGTGGTCCCTGGTCAGGGTCTATATCATTTGTTCAAAGAGGTGGCTCAAATACCAAGGGATAATCTGGCAAATGAACTTACTGAGCCAACTCACGATATCTCAAAGTTGAAGTTCATCCTAAACTACTGATATCTCAAAGTAAATTTTCTGGTCCCAGAAAATTTACTTTGAGATATCAATAGTTTGAGATAACAGGGTTGAAATGTAAATCAAAACAGACATTTGTCCATACAATATTCTTTAATATACGAGGCATTTTGAGCCATCAGTGTTCAAGATATCAAAGGTTGACTGTATCTGAAACAGCAAACAGCACAGAACATCAGGCTTCACCCCTATCCGTCAGCCAAAGCCAAGTTGACTTGTCCAAATTAGGGAGAAGTCTGACCTGGATCTGTACCCTTGCCAACGTTTTCATTAACTGATCTATGTGTTGGACAACTTCATCTGTTCAATCTGATGATGAAAGCATGCATTACAGAACTGCAATATCCACATTTAGTGTAGACAGGGAAATAATTTCCTTACTTGATGTGTTCTTGGTAGATATCTTCAGGGACTGAGTACTGATACAAGTTTAACACAGGGTGAGATCTTGGTAATGTCTTCACAACTTTCTTCCACACTGAAATAACCAAACGGAAAACACATTTATGCTTTAGTCAGGTAAAATGCTTATACAGTGTAGACCTAGATCAAACTGTTTTAAGAAGCCATCTGATCTGGTTCTGCAATGTTTGCCAAAGTTAATATAGAATACTGGGGTATTTTTGTGACCCCAAATCATTCAGTTTTCACAGTTTCCATGCAAGTTTTAAGGAACTGTTTTCATCAACTGGAGTTGATCATCTGATATTGTGAGTCACAATCCAAAGTTTTCTGTCTCAGTTATGGACTATGGTTCCTCCCTAAGTTTACAATAAATAACATCACTGTAATGATCATACAGTTTTTCCCAGAATCATGGGCACAATTTCTGGCTCTTTTACAAAGAAATACAAACTCTTTTGAAACAGATATACTGATATGTCTACAAGCTGGGGATCTTCTGGCCTTAGGTCACTCAATAATAAATATTCAAGCATGCCAAAAAGTAGTATTGTGCCGATGATCAACCATAGTCGAAAATAGATCTTTCTTACTGTCATGACATTTTTCTAAAGTCAACTAACATTAGACACTATACTTTTAAGCAACATGCTTGTTAACAAGTTAAGTTTTGTAGACTGATGAATATACAATGTAATACTGTTTTTGTATGCCCTGGAAACTTTTACAGATTTGCTAAGACTTTTGAGCTAAAGTATACCCAAAATAAACCACTTTAAGATGTTGGAAAGGTGAAAGAATACTGTTGTTATTACTTAATTTATAGTGACTAAGTTGACTATTTGTTGATAATCGGTCACTTCAACAGAAGCAATGCTTGACTACAAAAGTTTGGCCGATTCCCAACAGTACCAAAAAGTATACAAGACCTGTAGCGGGACAGGATAGCTCGCCTGACTGGGCCTTGCCCATCTCCTAAAAAACTTTAACATTTTGCTAACACCGACCCTGCGGACGCCAACGCCAATGGTAGTGCAACAGCTCTTCCTTACATTCGTAAAAACTGCACTTACTTGCACCTTCTCCAACTTTGGGTGATTTCTGATTCACATAGAACACTCTGGGGATGTTCAGCTTCATAGCATGAAGATCATTGCCAATCAGAGCCCACAACTTGAACTGACCTGGATGGCTTGTCTCTATTAGCTGTTAAAAGAGATTGTGTGCAGAGCTCTAGATTTGATGGAGTGCTGATAACAGTTCTGGGATAATATCTGGTAAATCTCCATAAAATCGTATGTTCTGGCCCCTCATTAGAATCATCTATCAAAGCATGTGACCCTAAAAGCACTGAGTACTGGGGCAGACATACCACATCAAAATGAGAAGATCCTAGTCTTAGTAGAGAAGATGTCAGATCAAGGTCTATTCTTTTTGCCATTTTTTAAGTAATTTTTTCTAAAAAAACCCAAAAAAACACTGTTTAATAGCAGGGTCTTAAAACTATGGATTATTTCAGTAAGTGTCCCAAAGCTCCAAGGTACGGTAGCTACAAGGTAAATTCTGTTTTGAAATGGCAACTACAATTAATAGATGGTTTCAACCAAGATAATCATAACGTCCGGATTTCCAAATCTTAATAATAAATAAACAATATAAGCCGCGACATGACAAAACCAACAATGTGGTTGTGCGCCCAGCGCAGACTCAGATCAGCCTGGGCATCAGCCCAGTCTGATCAGATTCTTCGCTGTCTGCATGAAAGTAGCTTAGACCCTTAGCTACCGTTTGAGCACTTAACAAAGAGTCTGATCAAGCAGATGCGCAGGATGATCTGAGTCTGCGCTGGGCGCACAACCACTTTGTTGGTTTTCTCGTGTCGCGGCTCATATGTAGATTAACAAAAAAGCATACATCTGCAAATTTGTGCAATAAAGTATGACTTGTTCATAGGTTAGAGCAGCTATATATTTCCACGAATGCAATACATGGACAGCCTGTCACATTAATTCATTCATATTTTTAACATCCATTCAACCTAACAGCCAGCTGACCTTCCATTTCAAATGCTCTTCTCGTTTAGAGTTGTACCTGTACTATCTGCCATGGCATATCCATGATACTTCTAGCTGTTCTCCGAAGGAAACCTCCCAGACCCCTACTGCTGCCAGTAAATGATGTCCCTGTTGGGGCATCACCAAAGTCAATTCTTCGTCTCTTTCTGTCTCGTCTCTCTTGAGCCTGAAGCTCCCATTTCTTCTTGTGGTAATTCAGCCATACATCACGCTCTTCCTGTTAAATTGTACAAGATACAGTTTTGCAGATAAGCTGGGTAACAGGGTAATTTAGGCATAATTTCCTACATTTCTCTATAAAAACCTATGTTGTCAGCCTACATTAGAACAGTCCCGTCACAACGTATGTTTTTGTTGAGAAATAAGGAAAATTATCTTTGAATTATCCTTAATAAAAACCCACCTCATCTGGAGTTCTGACTACAGCATACGAATTTTCACTGATACAGTAAGAATTCCATGAAAGGGTGTCGTACCTGTCAGCACGATGTCACATAACAGAGCTACACAAGAAATGTTGACAAAAGTTTAAGCTGACGACGACAATGGAAAAGTAATACTTATATCTTGTAAAAGATGCAGTGTTCAACAACCTTTTCAACAATATTGAAATTGCAAATATTTAAGGCCATTTGAGAAATGGATGACATGACAATAAGGAATAACTGAATACAGAAGAATCATGACCAAAACAGGACCTGGATACATAAACTCAAACACAGAATTGTTGGTTGGTTGGTTGATTTGATGCTTAACGTCCACGGTAAACAACTAAGGTCATGTCGGGACGGTCAGTTAACCTAACCACACTATTCCTGGGCAGGCTTAGACCTCCTTAGCGGTTAACCAGTACTAAGTGTACATACTTTCGCCAGTAACTGACAACTGCCCTTCTTGAATCAGCGGAAGGAGAAACGAAAGTATGTGGCCAGACCGGAATTCGAACCCAGGACCTCTGACTTACGAGAATTGTTGGAGCAACTAGTTCGTATACCCAAATGTGCTTAAATATTGAGACACCTAACACCATTAATTTTCCATTTCGGACAAAAGGAAAATAAATGGTTTCAGGTATCCCATTATTTAAGCACCGTAGGGTATTAGCATTACAGGAACTGGTTCAGGTGTGCCAATATTTAAAGGTAGGTTCCTGTACTTTGGAATGCATCATAATTTTGATGATCTTTCATCCAAGTTGTTGGAAAGCACTTATAAAAGGGAATGAATAAGTTTCACTAAAAGGTTTAAATCAAAAAAATACTAGAAAAGTTGTTTTGCAAGGGATTTCCTAACTCTGCTTCGCACACCAGTTAGCGCTATTTTTAGTTCGCGCCAAAAATAGATAACGCAGCTGACGTCATGTTGCATTGCATTTTGGGATAGTTTTAACCCATCCGCCATTCCAGGACCTCTAGGAGAGCTCACGGCAAGGGAAAATTGACCTTAGGAGAATGGCATCAGAAATCTCGCACTTATAGACATGATAAACATAATTATTTTTAGAACTGGAATTCCAACGAAAGAAAATAAACCAAAAGGGAAAACGACTATTTTCTTCAACATCTGACGAGTTTCACAGTGGGAACAAATTCAGAAAAATAAGAGAATTCAATACTGCTCAGAAAAAGACGAAATTATTTAGTGGACACAATTGTTATCGCTAGTCCAGGAACCTACCTTTAAAATAACTACGGTATTCTGTTTCTATACTCACCCTTGTATTTCCCATGGGAGGTGGGGGACCAAGGGCATCTCTCCAGGACTGGGACACATCTGTCTGGGAGTCATCCTGACTCTGGGACCCCTCTCCACTCACTCTCTTCCTTTTGTTAGACACAGCAACCTTTGAGCCTTTGTTTGGTGTACTTCCAAGATCCTCTAAGTCTGGGACAGGGGCTGGCTGTGTGAACACGTGATCATCCTGCAAAACACATTTCTAGTAAGTTTTGTTCTCATATGACTGGCATCACAAGAAATGGGCAGCTGCAGAGTCTGCAAAGATGCTTCCTACTTGCCATATAGATTCCACAGATTTGTAGATCCAGTAGCTTAGGATGGATGGATGGATGACTTACGATTTTACGTCCTTTTCAACAGTATTTCAGTCATATCAGGACGATGGGCGGATAATAATGAAAGGCTGTGTGCAATGGAACCCCGTTTATGATGGAAAGAACTCCGCCTCTGGAGGGGCTCTAACCCATGACTGCTAGATCAGTAGGCCAGAGCTTAACCCACTGAGCTACCGGGGCTCCTGCCAGCAGCTTAGGCTTTAATACAGCAGAAGCGCAAAGTGAAAAAAATCTTACTTCTCCGTTATTTACCTGCTGAACTGGCTTTGGAGCTGAAGCAAATATTTCACTGATTTTCTTCTGCTTAAACACATCATTTCTCTCCAATAACTTCTTCTGAAGCCAATCAGGATGCGCTATCCGAGGAACTGGGTTGGGAACCTTGAATGAAATTTAACAAAACATGTAATCTAAATTCTGTTAGCAAAATTGAAATGCAATAGCAAAAGTGTTTCTCCTCTTTTTCCATATCAAGTCCTGTAATGGTTTATCATGCATCTGCAGGCAATACTTTTCCTTGAAAGGGTTTCAAACTGTGGACAACGGTTGCCCCAACTGTAGTATATCTTGCACTTCTTATTATTTTGAAGAATTCAGCTTTATTTATATTACAGCAATCTAGCTGCTATCCTTTCTATTCTCAGGGGAGTAAAGTGTCTGGAAAAGAAGGAGGGGTCAATTATTTTCTAAGATATATTTCATGAGTAACCGATAAATATGAGTTGTTCTTGGACTTTGTGTGATATCAATGGACAGGATAATAGTTTAAAAAGGCTGCACCTGTTTCTCTGTCCTTGACCATTTTTTTCTAATACAATGCAAGACCATGACACTGGCCTATTAGGTGCCAACACAGATGACTGCCTGCTTGAAAATCTGTGTCATTGAGGGGTGTTCAAAAAGTGTTTATCACTTATTATGTTAAACTCTACAAGGCATGCTGTCACTGTATTTATTTGGCTATAAGACACCTTTTTTCCACTTCCAAAACAACCAGAAAATCTAGATGCATCTTCAGATGGATCTAGATTTTCGAGATTGTTTTGGAAGGAGAAAACATCTTATAACAGAATAAATGTCTGATTTAGATATCTGGGGGTCTTCAGGAGGGCAAATTGCCTGTCTTATGGCCAAATAAATATGGTATCATACGATGCGAAATGTACAAAAGAAACACAATCTTACAGTCTGTAAGGCAGCAGGAATCGTTATTATCTTCATCACACAACCTCCCAGCCTCTCTATATAATACTGCCAGTCAATAATCTGTAAAAGATAAATACAATCAGACATTAAACTTGTTACCTTTCTTTGAAATGAATTTATGGTAGAGTATAGATTAAGAAGTCTCAATATATAGTTTTTGCAGTAAATCTAAATTCTAATGCATTTACAAATATCACACTTCTGACTGTTCAGAATATAAAGTGGGATACTTAATGTCACTACAGAATGTCACTTCTAATTGGCTGACATCTGGTTTTACATAGTGAAACTGCCTTTTTACACTTTCAAAGTTGAAAATGTGCACAAGTATACCTAGAATTAGAATAAGAATATTAGAATAACTATGTTGCAAACACATCTCTTCGGTTTCATGGTTGCAAATTGCATTTTATGGCTTTGCATCAGGGAGGTAAATCGTGGGCTTTATGGTTACAAAATGTACTTAGAGGTTCCACTGACAAGGACGACATACCAAGCAGTAAAATGCAATTTGCAATCATAAAACAGAAGATTCACCTCTCCAAATGACAATTTTGAGTACAGTTGTTACCTATATTGCACAGAAAGGCAATTATACATACTCTGGTATCGTGCAACACTTAGAGCAGTATACCCTCTGCGGCAGTCCAGGCAGACCTACAGGTCGACAATTAAATGAAAGCAAAGACAAGCAATTTTTCAGAATCTGATCTGCTGTATTTCAAACACTCTCCAGGCAAAGGAAGTTTCCAATGATGAATGTGGAAAAAAAATCTATGGAAATTGATTTTGTATCTCTCTTGCTGTGGTCTTTCTAACAAAAAGGCCACATGTTGTTATGGAGACAAAGTTACATACCTCTCTAATATCAAAACTGTTCATCCCCGGAGTTTTCAGCCATTTTCTCAGGTAATGTTTCTTCACTCCTGGCTCAGCTTCAAAAATTGTCAGTGGTATGGCTCTGTAAATATAAAATGTACTGTAATTCTAGAAACTGGGACACCTAAAATAATCATTGCATTTGTCCTAGAGGTGGAACAGTTTGGTTTTATGATGCAGTAATCTTATTTAATTGAACATTTTTGTCACATTAACACTTAAAGCACCAAAAATGAAAATAGTTCAATTTGTAAAATTCATACAAAGCTGCCTCATCTGGATCTACACTGCTTACTCTCTAAGTTCTAAGACAAAATGACGTTTTTTTTAAATTTTGTGGAAATAAATTTTATTGTCTGCTTTTCTGGCACTTTAAAGGTTTAATCGAATCACAACCTTTCAGGACTCTCTGCTGTGGAATCTTGCATTACTTCATAATGGAGATTCTGTGACTTTACAAAATCTTTCCATAGCTTTATTACCCTCTAATACAAGAATTTTAATTTTTTGCATCCTGTACAAGAGTGTACATTCTTTTTTCAAGCCTAAAAACTTTACCTTTCAGTAACAGGGGCTCCCTCTGGCTTCTTAGAGATAACAAACTTACAACTGAGACCAGCATCTTTCACCATCTGATCACCTAGAAACTGGAAGGAAAATAAAGCCGCTATTTTGTCAATTCTTGCTAGATGACAGGAAAAAGTCGTTATCTAAAGTATATCTATGCAAAATGGAATTTTCTCTAGCCCAGTAAGGATCTTTCAAGACTGAGGCTGCCTAAGACATAATTGTACTGATCCCACTATATATGTGTATTTCAGAAATATCTGATCTGTAAACTGCATACTGATTGATCATGCTGATGTGAATACAAAGCATTAGCCACGACTCGACAAAACCAATTAAGTAGCATGTGCTCCACCTAGTACACAGGTCAGCATGGGTATCTGCCCATTCTGATTAGTCTTTGCTATGCACTTAAAGGGTAGCTAATGGAATAAGGTACCTCCATGCTAACAGTGAAGACTCTGACCAGACTGGGCAGATGCCCAGGCTGAGTCTTTGCTTGGGCGCACGTTTCACAATGTTGAAATTGTCTTGTTGTGGCTCATTTGTTCTTTGCCATGACATAGTACTGGAATCAATTCTGGTCGCCTAATAAAATATGAAGCCATGTCTGGTAAAAGAAAAACTGAACTTGCAAAGAGCTGAGCAGCACACGCCCAAGCTGATCTGTGTCTCTGCTGTTTGCACTATCAAAAAGCCCTCTCTAATCATGGCACAGCCCAAATGTGCTCTTACAACCAACAGATACTCCCCTATGCACCAAAATATTTAACATACCTCTGCAAGTCGTCTTGCTGTACTGATGGAAGTTGACTTCTGTGCTCCGTAGTCCTCAAGTTTTCTTGACATACTTCTCTTCTCAGAAATCAACTCAAACAACTCAGAATCTGGCATGTTGGCTGCCTGGGATACAAATACATGAATAGTATTATAAACATTTAGCCAGTTGGTGACCAATTTTTATGACCCTGTGAAGATTATATGACAAAATTAATATTAAACAGAGTTAAAAGATAAGGAACTCTTTTGACGAGATTTTCTTCTTTTTTTCTGGAAAAGCAAGAACCTGGAGCCTTAAAAGTGTTCACATCTATCGTAAAACTGGTCAATGATCTCCTTTTTACACACTAATTTGCATGTTCTTTGCATGTATTGAAATTTTACTGAAACAAAATGTCAAAACTGACTGGTTCACTGATGCATTTTTTTTTTAAATTAAACTTCCTCAAAACTACAAAGTATTAGGTTGTATGGATACACTTTCTGATTCAGCAGCCTGTTTTACAAAGGGGACACCTTTAACAACAGTACTCACTTTCTTGGAAGGTGGATCCCTTATTAAATTGAGTTTCCTTCCTTTACAGGAACCCCAGCAGCTTGGTGGATTGAATGCTGGCCTGCTAAGCTACATGTAGCCATTCGACTTTGGTTCCTACTGATGAAAGAAATCTTTTCAGCTGTAAACATGGTTACATTGCACACAGCTGTTCATGATCTTTTAAAGCTCCCTTAAAGCTGATATAACTGAACTACTGTTGAAAAAGACATAATATCCCAAGTCATTCATCCTTCCGTCTTTCCTTTACAACCAACCACGTGGGAAGGGAGAAATTCTTCAAAATCAGAGTGATCTCCCTTGGCGGCTTAAGTTTTGACATTTCCTTACCTTACTGAAGAGTACATCCAGCCAGTAGTCAGCTACTTTTGCAACAGCAGCATAACATTCCTCAAGAGTTTTGCCCTTTAAGAATGCCTCAAATACTGAAGACTGGAAAATCTTGATTAGTTCTAATTCTCCATTTCTCTTCACTTCAAAACCCTGCCAAACAAAAGCATGAAATGACTTATTGATACTAGAATTTCTCACCAACCACTTAAGTATATCCCAGGGATTTCATTAAGAGGAAGGAGGTGGGGATTTTCCCCTTCTACTTTGTCAAAATTAGGTATTTTCCCCCTGCTACTTTTGACAAATTTGTATTGGGAAAAACCTAGAAAATCCCCCGCCTACTTCCCCTTGACTGCCAGATGTCAAAAATTTTATTGAAACCCCTGATATCCCTTTTTCCCCAAAACAAAAAGTACTTTCTAACATATATGTTTCAATCTTGCATTAAACTCATGTATTGGTAAAATAAACCAGGTAACACTTTAATAAATATCTTATCAGTATATGAAAAAATAAGTGAAAGATACAGTACTCCTGTATCTGAAAATCACAACACTTCAACAGTTTGTCATGATTCAGACAGAATCACATTTCGGAATCTAATCAGCATATGCTTTACACTTGTGAGAATATGTAGAAAATGATTAACTCAACTAGAAAATATATCATAAAGCATCATTTCAATACAGAATTCACGATTTCAGTCACAATGTCAAATACCTCCCCACAACAGTCTTCATTTTTGCGATTTTTCGAAATGGGGGTACATGTGCATTCTCTGCTGCCAGGAAGAATGCAATAATCGCATTGATCTCAAATTTTTAAAAAAATTTACATGACTTATTGGGTGTACTGAAAATTGAAAATAAGACAATTACAACAGATGCCATTTACTGATGACAGTGGTCAAGACAAAGCAAGTGGCCGGTTAGAAATTGTGCTTAGTATATTTTTTCTCGTTTCATTCATCTTTTGTCACCCAGAACACCCTCACTGTCAGATGAATGAATGATAAATTCACTTATTTAAATCAAACACTCTCATTAGCCTATGAATAAGATTATCAGCAAAATCTCAGTGAAAGTCTACTAACTTGTAGCCTGCTGGAGAACAATAGACAACTTTTTGAAAACAGTCTAGACTCAGATCAGACTGAGCAGCAGTCTAGTCAGGATCTACAGAGTTTATCTTGTTTTCCCCTTTGAAATAATGATCAGTAAAGTACAGTTCCAAGGCAGAAAATCCATTTCAGAACTAGAAATGTTTTTCAGAGAAAAACTGATGTCCCCCCCACCAGCCCATTTCCCATCCCCTCTAATGAATAAAAAGCCTGAACAAGTAAAATATCTAGACAAGTTTGGAGAAAATCCATCCACTGGTTCTTAAGATATCCTTCATAGATGACTATAACCTTGAAAATGAGGTCAAGGTCACCAAAATCAAATCATCTCTTAAACTTGTCCAAATGATGTATCCATGCAAGTTTGGTGAAATTCCATCCATTGGTTCAGGAGATTTTAGTGGGTACAAAAAATTGTCATCTAAGTCCTCCAGTCCTTGCAAATGAGGTCAAGGTCACCAAAATCTGACCAGCTCTTAAATTTGTCACAATTATGTATCCCTGAAATTTTGGAAAATTCCATTCATTGGTTCAGGAGGTATAGTGGTTACAAGAAATTAACATCTAGGTCCTCCAATGACCTTGAAAATAAGGTCAAGGTCACCAAAATCTAAAAACCTCTTAAACTTGTCCCAATGATGTATCCATGCCAATTTGGTGAAATTCCATCCATTGGTTCAAGAGATATCACTGGTACAAGAAATTTTCATTGAAGTCCTCCAGTTTCCTTGAAAATGAGGTCAAGGTCACCAAAATCTAATCATCTCTTAAACTTGTCCAAATGATGTATCCATGCAAGTTTGGTGAAATTCCATCCATTGGTTCAGGAGATTTTAGTGGGTACAAAAAATTGTCATCTAAGTCCTCCAGTCCTTGCAAATGAGGTCAAGGTCACCAAAATCTGACCAGCTCTTAAATTTGTCACAATTATGTATCCCTGAAATTTTGAAAAATTCCATTCATTGGTTCAGGAGGTATAGTGGTTACAAGAAATTAACATCTAGGTCCTCCAATGACCTTGAAAATAAGGTCAAGGTCACCAAAATCTAAAAACCTCTTAAACTTGTCCCAATGATGTATCCATGCCAATTTGGTGAAATTCCATCCATTGGTTCAAGAGATATCACTGGTACAAGAAATTTTCATTGAAGTCCTCCAGTGACCTTGAAAATGAGGTCAAGGTCACCAAAATCTAACTACCTCTTAAACTTGTCCCAATGATGTATCCATGCCAGTTTGGTGATATTCCATCCATTGGTTCAGGAGATATAGTGGGTACAAGAAATTGTCATCTATGTCCTCCAGTGACCTTGAAAATGAGGTCAAGGTCACCAAAATCAAATCAGCTCTTAAACTTGTCCCAATAATGTATCCATGCAAGTTTGGTGAAATTCCATCCATTGGTTCAAGAGATATTGCGCATACAAGAAATTAACATCTATGTCCTCCAGTGACCTTGAAAATGAGGTCAAGGTCACCAAAATCTAATCAGCTCTTAAACTTGTCCCAATAATGTATCCATGCCAGTTTGGTGAAATTCCATCCATTGGTTCAAGGGATATCGCGCATACAATAAATTGTCATCTATGTCCTCCAGTGACCTTGAAAATGAGGTCAAGGTCACCAAAATCTAATCAGCTCTTAAACTTGTCCCAATAATGTATCCATGCAAGTTTGGTGAAATTGCACCCATTGGTTCCAGAGATATCGCGCATACAAGAAATCTGTCACAGGGACGCTGACGCCGACGCCCGGGATCCGCACTGAAAACAATATAAGTTCCCCCCTCACCTTTGGTGGGGGGACATAATAATCAATATGCAAGGCATTAAAGGTGTACTACCTTTAGTTCAGCCAATGAGCCATCAAAGTTGAAAACGGCATATCTTTTCTTTAATTTCTTGCCTTCTTCTTTTGATGCTGGTAATATCATGGCAAGATATGGCCCATCAACTTCAAAGAATATGGAGTTTTCACTCCTCACTGTGTAGGTCATACTGTTTTGATCAACTAGCTCTTGGTACTGGTCATTTGTAAAGAAATCCTGCAAGCAATAAATTATATTTACATATATGAGCCACGTCATGAGAAAACCAACAGTGGTAGTGCCTCCAGCGCAGACTCAGATCAGTGTGGACATCTGCCCAGTTTGATCAGACTCTTGGCGTAGTGCTCAAAGGGTAGCTGAGGGTCTAAGCTGCCTCCATGCGGACAGCGAAGACTCTGATCAGACTGGGCGGATGCCCAGGCTGATCTGAGTCTGCTCTGGTCGCACAACCACTTTGTTGGTTTTGTCGTGTCGCGGCTCATATGTTCTGTCACTTTCAAACAGGAGGAATTGGGAAGTATCAGAACTTATTGTGCTGCAAAGATACTGATCAACAGATAGATGAACCAAGGCTGCTTCTACACAAAAGATCATCCATCACACAGGATTTTAGATCCATCATTTAATAATTATGACAGTTCTAAAACACAAGCTTACATGTAATAATACTCAGTATGTAAAACATGCAACTCTACATGAAACAGCTCATTTTATACAATTTTCATTTTTACATAAGCCAGGATTTTGAGAATTCTTTTTTTCTCTTAGTTCTTTGTTAAATTCAAGTTGTGTGTTGCCTTGCTAAGTCATTCTGGCGAGATCGTATAACCCAATTCTACTTCTATTGAGCAATAATCAAAGTGTCTGTAATTTTATCCCAAATAGTTCTGGTTAATCTTGAACCGAGTTTGAAACTTTAATAATTATATTACCTTAACCATGACATTCAGCATAGCTCCAGGATAAGAAATTGTCACTTTTGGTTTCTTTGGATTTGTAGTCTTGACCACATAGTTCTCTGGAAAGGTTGCTGGTAACACACACCAAATTCCATCTGTATCAAGTTCTAATGGACGGCTGCAAAAACAGGATGGAGACTGTATAGCTATGTATCGCAAGTCCAAATATGGCGAGGTCTTTTGGATAATAATTGCCAAAGCAAACGTAAATCTCTTAATCTATATATCAAGGATACCCATTTTTCTGGACCTCAGCAAAGAGTGCATACCCATATCAGACCCTATACTGTTTTCCATTCAGCAAAAGGTGTTATAAAACGCACCAAGACCAGTCTGCACAACTATGTACCCTGGTCAGTCTTCATTGTTTCTAGGCAGATTCCACTGGATCCATACAGTCTGCTTATGTACAAAGCAAATGTCACACTAGACTGCTTACTGTTAAAACCAGATCAGCTCCAATTCATCTGGGTCTGGTCACCGAAAACTAATGACTTGGTTGTCCACCAGATATTACATTTTCCAAGATATTGTATGCCATTTTTTGCTAATATTGTCACAAGCTTCTGTATGTCAAAAGTCTCTTTTTTGCAGCTATTGAAATTAGAACCCTTGATTTCGTATGAACTGGAATATTAAGTGGAAGATTTAAATTATTGGCTAATGACTTCATTTAGCTAAAGATACTTTTAACAACTCTGCTAAGGTGGCTGGATGGATGATTTGGGGTTTGGTTTCCACAGTACTTCAGTCATTTCTTGCAAGCAGGAGAATGGGTGTCAGAGATGATGAGAATATAGAGACGATGAGAATAAAACAATTAAGAGGCTGAAGAATATGGAAAATGAAATGCCGCAACACGACAAAAACTACAAAGTGGCATGTGCATCCAATGCAGACTCAGATCAGCCTGGGCGGATGTGCACTTAAAGGACAGCTAAGGATCTAAGCTAGCTCCATACAGATAGCAAAGACTAATATCAGCTTGGGCATCCCCCCAGTTGCTAGGTGCACTTTGTCGGTTTTGTCATGACGTGGCTCAAACACTGGTACAAACAACTTGTTTGTTTGCTTCTGCATAACTAGCCTGCTCTAAACGAGAAGAACAGTAAAAGAAACAAGTGTGAGAGACATTATCACATTCTTACCCAATCTGTTCCACTATTTCCCTGGCCTTCGTGATAATGTTTGCACCTGTGAAGCACACAATACCAGCCATCTCCATACTGTACCAACGAGCCCTAAAAAAACAAAGTTAAGAAACTGGAATATTTTATTTTGTTTTGAGTACAGCAAAACAACACTGAATAGCGAAAAGAACCCAATTGTTGACATAGAAAATAAGCATATAAATTTTTCAATATATCACTTAGAATATTCAGACAGAAGAGTCTGTGCAAAGTGTACTTCATGATCAGACAGCTCCTGATTATGAATAGTGATCAGGGTCTGCACTGTTTGCAAACAGCATAAGAAATCATCCACTGCAAGAAAAAATGTATTTGTCCAAATTCAAAGCTGAACAGGTATGTTACAGAAATGAGCCATGACACGACAAAAACAACAAAGTGGCATGTGCGCCCAGTGAAGACTCAGTCCGCCCAGTCTGATCAGAGTTCCCTATCCGCATGGGGGTAGCTTAGACCCTTAGCTACTCTTTAAGCACACTGCAAAGACACTTATTAGGTCAGACTGCCCGTCTGCCCATGCCGATCTGAGTCTTTGTTGGGCACACATGCTACTTTGATGGGTTTTGTTGTGTTGTGGCTCAAATCTTCTTGGTACATAATTGTAAATTAAGCTCATTGAATATATAGCACTTTGGTGATAGTTCAGCAATATTTTTTCTTCTTCTTACTCCATAATATTTATGTTTGGAAGGGTCTTTAGCCATACTGCTCTGGTGAAATAGTCTTAAGGACTTTCTTCTAGATAGGAATCTTTGCCTGACCCTATCACCCACTCCTATCGTAAGTGTCTCACCCTTTTCTCATCACATATCCATAGAAGGAATTCAGGATACATTTGTGAGCCAACTGCAGTGAATCATACAGCACCACCATCCCGTTAGACTTTTTAATTTCAGCGGCATCTCCAGCATCTTGTGCTTCAGATAACTTCTTTTTCCATACCTTCAATGAAGTACTGGCTAGATTTACAGAGTCAGACAAAAAGTACCGCATTTCTTCCATTATACGACAGATTTTTCCTTCCAAAACAATCCGAAAGATCTAGATCCATCTTATAAGATGGATCTAGTTCTTTCAGATTGTTTTGGAAGAAAACCTCCATCTCATTGCAGAATGTCAAAATGCTGAGTTAGATATTTGGAGACATTGTAGAGAGGTATATGATGATAACGGACACACCAGTAAATTTATCTGGGTCTAAGACCCATAATAAAGACAAGTCAGTGAACACAGGCTTACAAGTGGCTTTTCATGAAAAAGTAGGAAAAAAGTAGGAATCAGTTCAAGAAAAAAGTAGGAAAAAAGTAGGAATCTTATGATAAAAAGTAGGAATTATTTATACAAACTTACAAATAAATCTTGTATACATTAACTCACTTTAACGCTGCAGAACAGTTCAGAAATACTCCATTTACAAGATATAAGAGCTGTTTAACTTCAGAAG
The DNA here is from genome assembly GCA_963989385.1 of Ctena decussata. Taxonomy (NCBI): domain Eukaryota; kingdom Metazoa; phylum Mollusca; class Bivalvia; order Lucinida; family Lucinidae; genus Ctena; species Ctena decussata. The sequence goes on from OZ022504.1 coordinate 60,814,065, forward strand.
GCTCTGAAATCTTACTGTACATGTTGCTGTCAACCTGATTTTTTTTATTTATTAATCAAATTGAACATTTTAAACAAACCATAAAACATAGTGAAAGAACTGTTCAATGTTGTTCCGGTGAGAGAGAAAGAGAACCAGCTGGTAAGTTGCTTGTATGAAAATGCTGCTTTGAACAAGATATAATGGTAGTTTATATGAAATAGGAGGACCTGAGTGTGATCTGTCAGGGCACAAGGAATGAGAGCAGTCAGAGTTGAATGGACAGCATCCCCATGTCTTTCTCTGGAACATGCGTTAGAATGATACACCTTACTTTGATTAACAGGCACAACTACTGCAAGATGAGTAAATGTGGTCATTTGCACCTCTAGACAGACATGGAAATGCTAGCAATTTTGCAAGGTTGAATGGCCATCAGAAGACACTTTTTGCTTAAAAAGAATGACTATAAAAATGATATTATTCATGTATAAATGGGGGGCCTGGGGGGCTCTGCCCGCCAGAAGCCAAAAACAATTTAGAAAATCACATTCTGATAGTGCTCCCCAGCTCTTCAAAATTAAGAGCTTGCTCCATAGCTCCCTGTAAATAATTGCTCAGGCTTCCCAGCTCCCTGAAAATAAATGGCAATTCTCCCCAGCTACCCAAACCCCTGGGAGGGCCTCATCCTTCACATTAAGCAACATGCATGTTCAAAATGTTCAACACATTTCCCAGAGAGGCACCATGCGGCTTGCATAAGAGGTCAACAGTAGCATGTTTGAAGACTCTGTAAGAACCTCATCAGTAGTATATGCCATCAGTCCTTATATCATCGAGCACATTTCATTCTGCAACAGGCTAAAATATTATGAAATATACATTTTTTTATCTTCATTTTCATTCAAAAAGTAGGAATAGTAGGAATATTTTTGAAAAAAGTAGGAACAGGGCAAAAAAGTAGGAAAAGTAGGAAAAAGTAGGACTACTTGTAAGCCTGTAAACATGAAACATGTACATCATATCCTGTCATTGACAACTTCATCCATGACCACTGAGCTTTGTCTAACACTGATTATATTGAATCTCGTGTTAAAGGTAGCTGGTAATGGCAGATTGTAGTGGCTGTTGATGTTTGGCAGTATATTCTTATTTTCCTTAAAATGACATGGTGGGCCTGAAACTTTCTAATAGGGCAGCTGAAAACAGGACTACATGGAAAGTGATTGTTGTAAAGTCAACTACATGTATGGTGCCCCAACAACCTTGCAAGACTATGGGATAGATAAGACACGGGACTAGAATGCAGAATCTTGCCTATATGCACGTTGTTGTTTCATTATTTTCCTCAAGACACCATGCAGCTTACAAGAGGCCCAAATGGGCCTGATATCGCTCACCTGGCTATTGTGCAATGGGACCATTCTGATACAAAATTGGTCCAATTCCACTGAGAATTTCTCATTTTCACAGTTTGCAACTTTTAGTAACAGAGGCCAACTTGCCTGGTCTTTATATATTTACTTTTGAAACACCTCAATGCAAGAATCATTTTACCACAAATTTCATCAAAATCCATTCAGGGGTTACTGAGATATTGCCAGTTTCATGTTTTGTGCTATTTTTAGTAACGGCAGATGGCGGCCATCTTGGATTGCTAAAATGCAAAAAATCGAAAAGCCTTCATGCAAGGACCATTTTGACACAAATTTGGTCCAGTTCCATTGAGATTTTCTGATTTTCACATTTTTCTATTTTTAGTAACAGAGGCCAATATGACTGGTCTACAGTTAGATACTTTTGAAACATCTCAATCCAAGAATCATTTTGACACAAATTTCGTCAAAATCAATTCAGCTGTTACTGAGATATTGTCATTTTCATGTTTTGTGCTATTTTTAAGTAACGGCAAATGGCAGCCATCTTGGAATGCCAAAATGCAAAAAATCGAAAAAGCTTAATTAAAGGACCATTCTGACACAAAATTAATCCAACTCCATTGAGATTTACTTATTTTCACATTTTTCTATTTTTAGTAACAGAGGCCAATATGAATGGTCTACAGTTAGATATTTTTGAAACATCTCAATGCAAGAATCATTTTGACACAAATTTCGTCAAAATCCATTCAGCGGTTACTGAGATATTGTCATTTTCATGTTTTGTGCTATTTTTAGTAACGGCAGATGGCGGCCATCTTGGAATGCCAAATTGCAATTAATCAAAACGACTTCATGCAAGGAACATTCTGACACAAAATTGGTCCAATTCCATTAGAGGGTTCTTGAGTAATTGTCATTTTTATGTTTGTGCTATTTTTAGTAACACCAGATGGCGGCCATCTTGGAATGCCAAATTGCAATTAATCTAAACGGCTTCATGCAAGGAACATTCTGATACAAAATTGGTCCAATTCCATTCAAGGGTTCTTGAGTAATTGTCATTTTTATGTTTGTGCTATTTTTAGTAACGGCCCCCATGGTGGCCATCTTGGATAGTCAACATGCACAAAATTGAAATAATTCAATTCAAGAACCATTTCTGACCAAATCTTGTCAGAATTGGTTGCATTTTCTTTAGATATTGACATTTGAGCAAAATCGGCCTTGTAAACGCTAAGTAGGTCACTGTGACCTAATTCCGCTATAGATTTTTTTTATTTTTATAATTTTTAATATCAAGGTCCCACTTATGTTCCATGCAAACTTTCAACCAAATATACCAAATGGTTCTGGAGAAGAAGTTGATTTTGTTGTTTTTGCTATTTTTAGTAATGGCGGCCATCTTGGATTTTCAACCTGACCCAATTTTACAATTCTGAGACCCTGGAGTCAGGTCATGCTCCATGTGAAATTTGAGAACCATGGGACCAGTAGTTTTAGAGAAGAAGTTGTTTGAAGTTGTTTAAATAGGGTCATTTTTGACATTGGCATTTGAGCAAAATTACACACGTAAACAGAAAGTAGGTCACTGTGACAAAACTCCGCTACAGATTTTTTTTCATTTTTAGAATTTTGAATACCAAGGTTTCACTGATGTTCCATGCCAAAATTCAGACAAATATACCCAGTGGTTCTGGAGAAGAAGTTTATTTTGTTGTTTTTGCTATTTTTAGTAACGGCGGCCATCTTGGATTTTCAACCTGACCCAATTTTATAATTCTGAGACCCTGGAGTCAGGTCATGCTCCATGTGAAATTTGAGAACCATGGGACCAGTAGTTTTACAGAAGAAGATGTTTGAATATTTGTTTTTAGGTGTTGACGGACAAATTCCGTGACGACGCACGACGCACGCATTGGTATGACAATAGCTCACTATGGCCCTTCGGGCCAGGTGAGCTAAAAATGTTTTCATACCTTAGTCAAACCTTTGAACTCATATCTCCTATCTCTGAATGCCCTGACAGTGTCCACATAGAATGAGTTCTCTCTCTGACATATTGTTGCTGTTCTTTCCTCCATTCTGGTCTGTTTTGTTTTCTTGTATGCTTTTCTACAGTATTCTGTTAATAATTTGTAAATCTTAATGAATATTCCAGAGTCCTACATAAGAATTTTTGGTGGTAATTCTGGCATAGTTTTTTTTATTTCGCCACAGAAAGAATGTTGTGACTCCCTATCAGAAGCATCTCAAAGCAATTCTAGGCCAGGACCAATGAGTGTATCTGTTGAGAATTATCAAATATCTAATACAGAGATTCAACAAAATACTGAATTACCTGTCTGTGGACAGTAGTAACAGAACTAAGCTAGGAAAACTGTATGGGGGTCTATGCGGCCAATGAAGCTGCTGTGAATGCCAGACAAGCAATATACCTATTTCTTCCTGCTGCTCAAAATCCACTCCTCATCTGCAGCACTGAGTAAAGATCAATTCTAATCAGTTCTAATTTTCTTGTACCTTGTACCATTTTCTGCAGTATTCTGATTATACATTTTTGTGGAATACACAGTAAAATTGCCTTAGAAACAGTATAGGTGCAGTCTATTTAGAAGCTCTAATCATGCTCTGCACTGTTTGCAAGTCTAACACTATTTATTACATTTTTTCTACATAGGTGACTATACATACATTTAGCCAACACCAAGTATTTTCTACTTTTTCGTTTCTCAATCGTATGAGCACAGAAGTCTCACTTTAAAAGTAAAAAGTATGCAAAGACCAGGAACTGAAACAATCAAAATCCAAATCCAGCCCTCAAACCATAGTTAACACTACCTCTTCTGACATTTAATTAAGACTTTTGCTAATCAAAACCCTTTTTATCAACATAGACGACTACATGCCAGTCAACACCTAGCATTTCCACTCTTAATTTCTCCAGCTTATGAATGCAAGAAGTCTCACTTTAATAATACCTCTTCTGCTATTCTTTTTTCACCAACTAAAGCTCATTTATGACAGTTAAAGACTTTTGATAATCAAAAACCTTTTGCTCTGTCAATTCATTTTCTAAATGTGCCCAACTGACAAGAAAAGCTAGCAGAAGGCAAAGAAATATTGCATGTATCGTAACAAGAATAGAAGTGCCTCAGCAAGTGTTGCAGAAGGTAAGTCCTTACACATTACAATGCTCATTTCAAAGCAAGTCTGCATTATTTGCCGTTTTCCAGCATTTGTATACATCATCAGACAATATACAAGACTTGTTGGCTTTTAGCTCTCCTAAGTCATGCCAGCCCTCCACAAATAAAATATTTAACCAAACCATGCTTTTTGGACATGGGCACTAACGTGGATGCCAGGATAGCAATAGCTTCCCAGGATGTACTTTCAAACAGATAAGCAATAACGGGACAATTGAAATTTTATGGAAAACAATAATTAGTTAAGGTACATGTACCCATACATACTAACTGTACTTCTGTCTATGGAAGCCTTACCTGCCAGTCTCTTTTTCTCTATTTCAGCCTGTTCCTGTTTTGTAAGTTCATGGAACGCCCTCTGTGGTCCACCAGGCATAAAGGGAGGAAACTTCTCATTTTCTAATTGCTGCTGAATGCGGTGATACTCACTTCTTGATGCAGGCACTGAATAAAATTGTGATGTATGAAATAAATTGCAGAAGTCATGAAAGATTCACAAGTCTTTTTGACACATTTTAATAAATTCACACAAACAGATGGCAAAATAAGGCTGTCAGTGGTTGTTAACTCTCCAGCTCTGGACATAAAAAAGGCCCCTTTTGTGCCACATCTAAGCAAGAAAGCTTAACTAACAGCTAAACAGCTCCTCTTGAACCACCAGCAAAATCTCTGAACAGACAGTATTTGAAGGCTGATGATTCTCTGCTGTTTGCATGTTCCCTGTGTTGAAGATAACATTAGGTATACAGACAAACCTCCATTGCCAGGCAACTTATTTCACTAGAGAGACAATTGAACAGATGAGATTTTGCTTCCCGTAAGTTGAATCTTGGGAGCTATAAAATGAATTTCACACAACTGTTTAAAAATATACTTACCACATAGTCTATGCTGCCAATTTCGATTGCTGCCAATACCTTGCTAAGCTCATCAAAGCAGGCTGTGATCCGAGACATGACACCAGCTCACAACCACTTTGACGTCTCATCAAAAATACTTCGAATATCCAAACTAATGGTGCTTAGGATACAAGCTCTCAACTCAGTTCCATGCATTAGACAACTGAGTTCAAAAGATCAGTTGCCATATAAATGTCTTAATATCTGTACCCAAGTTTTCAACCAAAAATGGAGTGGTGATGGTGTTCTAAAAATGAGGACAATAGGTTGCAGCCACTAGGCTAGCACTTTTTATATGAAAACTCAAAAGAATCAATCTTTTATTTATCCTCAAACCATCCCATAATTCAATGTTGTTCTCAGGAGTGTTTATGAGGCTCAACAGAACTGCCTCAAGGTCAGCCTCATGAAGCCCAGTGACAATTAGTTTCTTCTTGTAACAGTTTTAGCTTAATAAAAGCTCATCCTAGAGCTCCAGGATGTGGAGGAAATTTTAAATATATTCAAAATTTCAGGAAGAAGTTTTGGTCCAAATTTTGGATTTCCCTATATTAGACTTCTTGTTTACTTCCCAGGAAAACAAAGCCCTTCCAACATGGGGTCTGCTCTAAAGAGCAAAGAATTCGCTCCTAGGTGAGCAAATACTTTCCTTTTAGAATTGATCCCCATTTACAAGGGAAAACAAAAAAAGAAAATGTTGCTTCCCCTGAAAGAGTACCTAGCAACCTTAATATAAAATGCTAATTTTCCCAGTTTATGGGATAGTATACATTCTTGACTTGCACAACTTCAAAAACAGTAAAATGATGTGGATTTTATCTTTGAACCTTGCTAAGCTCATCAAAGCAGGCTGTGATCTGCAACAGTAAACCAGCTCAAAGCCACTTTGATGTCTCATCAAGAACATTTTCACATCAATTAGGCTTTCAGACCATTTTCACTAGTGCCAGCAAATAAAGGGTATTTGTCAACACAATGATGTGTCATACCATCTTAGTATGTTCAAGTTCGCGATATGTAGTGACCTCAGAATTAAAGGAAGTCTGCTGGGAGGAAGGAGTATTCATTTTATCAGCTATCTGTAAAATTGTGTTTATTTTTAAGTAATCAATTCAGCTAACTTTTTACCACTTCTCTGATTAAAAGTGTTTGTGAAACTGCTAACAACAGATTTCTACTTTAGTAAATTGTTGGAACCGGAGTAACACCAAACCCTTTTCAACACAAACTAGCTACCAGCAGCACAACTTCTGAAGAGCCCGTCAAAGCAGGCTGTGATCTGGATGCAATTCCTCAGTTCACAGCCACTTTGACTGACATATCAGCAAGTCTTCCGGATCCTGCAACGACCACCACAATACTGCATGTGGAAGGCGGCGGACTTCAGCACCAGCGATCAACACTCTAAGCAAGTTTGAATATTTTCAAATGCTTTTATAACTGTATGTGGATAGTGAAGAGCTGATGTCAGTTTTCATTTACTTAGACAACAGTGACAACTGGATAATTGGTTTGTGTAACACTGAACACTAATGGTGTCTTATGGACAGAATTTCATACCATTGTGTTTCATTTTCTATTTTTTGGAAGTATTCACATCATTAGCCTATCTGATCCCTTTTTTTTTTTACCAGCAGAATAGCATCAAAAGATACGTCACATGAAGGGCCAAGACTAATTGCATCCTGCACTTCAAACACTGATCAGTATCTTTATCTTCACCATTTTGATTCATCATGATTCATAAACTGCTACCCAGCAGGCACATGACATCGAAATGACGTTGTACTGACATCGATGTGACGTAATGACATTGCATCGACGTCATTTTGACGCTATGATCCTGCTGGGTATGCAAACTGGACAGACTGATCAGACTATGTGTAAGTCCAAGCTGATCACATACTTGCTGTTCCCATATGCAACAGGCAATGTTCATATAATCAATCTTGTTCAAGTGGCACCATCAATTCTAGCTGCCTAGATCAAACTGCTCACCAAAGCAGGCTGTGATCTGACGTAAATTCCACCAGTTCACAACTTCTTTAATGGGCACTTAAGTCTCCCACTTTTCAATGCTGTTTCTTGTAGACAGCTTTTATCTTTCACCTTTCCGATTATCCTGCGGTACCTTTTAGTTGAAGTTGAACAGGAAATTAAATGGAACTCTTTTTTTTGCCTGGACACTGTTACACAACATTATAACATCTCTGCAGCAGGTCTATTTCCCTGCCCACCAAAGCTGGCTGTGATCTGATATTGAACAACAGTACACAGCCAATTTGATGGCACTGAAATAGCAACAAACTCTTTCTACATCTCATCCTGGGTACATACTTAGGACTAGATGATCTGACTGCCAAATATCCTATTTACCCATAATATCTGGTGATCTTATAAATTTCCATCATGGATTCCACTAGATTTGAATTTGGTAAAGTCTATTTGTCCTATCAGTGAATGTTTTATCAGTTTACTTTTTTCATAACAGTTATGTTACTGCTGGCCAAACGAGCAGTTGACTTTAGGTCTACAATGTAAATGTTTGCTCAGATGGACTGTCTCAAACAATAACTTAAGCATTTCAACCATACATATGACCATTCTGATCGGGTTTCAGTCTGCCCTGATGTCTAAATATCCAAGGTAAATTTTGAATGAGGGCCAACATCTGAAACTATCGAACACTGCCGCTGTACCTTTGTCAAGCTCGTCAAAGCAGGCTGTGATCTGACTTATTTCAACAATTCACAACCACTTTGACGGCTTGCCAAGAGAGATTCTGTTCAGATGACAAGACAGGTATCACTAATATGTAGATATCCAATAAATCCAGCTGCAATCAACCCATGTTCAAAGTCACTGTGACACTGTCCACTGGCAAATAAGCACATTCAACAGTAGCAGAGTTTATAAATATTGTAGGGAAGCCCGCCAAAGCAGGCTGTGATTTGATGGTAAAAACATTTCACAACCACTTTGACAAACACCAATACAAACTTCATTTCTGAAAACAACATCTTTCTACATGCAGGACAGCTTCAGTGCTCCAGAAAAGAATGGGTAACAGGAATAATTTAGGGATAATTTCTCTTATTTTTCTATAAAACATATGATGTGACCCCTCATTATAATCATCTCTCTAATGACCCCTCATTATAATCATCTCTCTAAGACAGTTCTAGTGGGAAGTCCCAAAATTTTTTTGTCAAGAAATAAGGAAAGTTGTCACTGAATTATCCTTAAAACCCTGCCGTAGCTGGATTATTCTTAATTAAGAGCATACCCAAGAGCAACACCAGCTACTTAATGTAAGTTCTTTGGCACATGTGAATTTTGTATAAAGGTAACAAATCCAGCTTGTAACAATAATTTTGTTTTGTTACAGATGTGCATGGAAAAAAATTATCATAACTGTCTCAAGGTTCAGTAATAGCAACTCTGCCAATTTTATGATGGCCTGCAATATAAATTGGGATCAAGTCTTACAGAGAAGAATTTGCTCCCGATGAATATTTCTATCCATCTATCTAACAACCTATCATAACATTCTGATCTGTTGTCAAATTCTGTTATCTCATGCAGCCTTCAGCTGACAAAAGCTCGTCAAAGCTGGCTGTGATCTGACCAGTTAAAGCAATTCACAAGCCACTTTGACAGACTCTTGCTAACTAAAATCAAACACAAACTTCTTGTCAGTCTGTGAGGATATTCCACTTGCTTCAAACATGCATGGTTTCAACCAATGTGTAATGTTGTTTGATGGACACAGAACAATTGATCTCAATCAACTGAACTTTTTTATAAAATCTGCGCAAAGCACTTAATTAAACGAATATATGCTTGAAAAATTGCTCAAGCAGTACAACCAAGGTTTCATGTATTAACAGAGACATTTTATTCAAGTGATAGTTTTGGCAGTATTAGTCAATTTATTTACAGACATACGAGCCGCGACATGACCAAGCCAACAAAGTGGCATATGCACCGAGCAAGGACTTGGATCAGCCTGAGCATCCCCCAAGTCTGATCAGAGTCTTCAATGAGTGCTTTAAAGGTAGCTTAGGGTCTAAGCTAGCTCCATGTGGACAGCAAAGACTGATCAGACTGGGCGAATGCCCAGGCTGGTCTGTCTTGGCTGGGCGCACATGCCACTTTGTTGGTTTTGTCATGTCATGGCTCATATTTACATATGTCTGTAAGAAGCCTTTTTGAAAACGGTGTGTGTGTTTTACTGCATGGGCCACTTTCTTATTAATCACTGCTTTTACCTATCAACGCCTTCAATGTACAATGTATATGTGTGACAGCAGGTGGAATACTAAATTAGTGATAATTGTACAGAAAACTGCAATTCTTACTGATTTCTCCTCTCCACATCCAAGGCATTTTTCTCTGACAGGTAGCACCAGGCTTGTTGAAGTCACAAGCTGCACATGTTGCTTCATCAACAATGGCAGGGGGCTGAAAATAAATAACATCACAATTACAGTCAAACCGGTCTTACGCAAGCACCCAAGGGAAGGGCCAAAACTGCTTGCTGAAGACAAGTATTTGCTTAATACAGGTCAATTTACATTGAAAATGCTGCTTTGGGATGAGATTTTGGCCTTTGAAGACAGGTGTTTGCTTCATACAGATTTGACTGTATCCTTAACACAGGGGCAATTTGCTCACATCTGGTGGAAGTGTTATTCCATTCCAACTTGAAATACAGGATTCAATTTTATTTTTCTCACCAAAATTCCATTAACATAATCACTACTTTCTTCTCTAATTCATATAATTCTCAGTAGACATGCATGACAAGAAGTGTCCTCAGTATTGTACCAAAATACTGGACAGTAAAAAGTATTCTATTCCTGCTAAAAGGCTTTAGTCCAGAATTACAGAAATGGATGGGTACTCATTATAAAAGCATAATCTTGTAATACCTGGAGCCTGTTAGTCAATATAATGTTTGGGTACATAGCTCCAACATCCAAATGGTAAATGATGGGGTTCTCCAGTCTGTTGGGACAGTCTCGCAACATTGACAGGCGCTCTATAATGTCCGCACAAACCTGCAATAAATAATATCTACTTACTATAAAGACCAAACAGTTGTTTTGTTACTGTTTAACTTCCACAGTAAACAGCTATGGTCATGTCAAGACGGTCAGTTAACCTAACCAATCTCTTCCTGGGCAGGCTTAGACCTCATAAGCGGTTAACCAGTACTAAGTGCACTTACTTTCACCATTAACTGCCCTCCAGGCTTCTTGAATCAGAGGAAGAAGAAATGAAAGTGGCTGGACCAGGTATCGAACCCAGGACCTCTGGCTTATAAGTCAGACGCCCTACTGATTGGGCTATGCGGCCCAAAAGACCAAACTGACAATATCTTGGAAATATCTGCAAAACCTTATCTGAGGCTTTTAAATACAAACTGTACAATGAAATTTTAAAACAAGAATTCCACTGAATGCTGTGTCTTTCCTGTCAGTGCCTTGTCACAAAACCTAGCTAAACACTAAAACTCAACACAGGGCTCTAGATAAGAGGGAGTATTTGATGATAATTAAGGATAATTTTCCTTATTTTTCATCGTAACCATATGTTGTGACCCCTCATCTGAACCGTCTCGTCGAGACGGTTCAGATGGGGGGTCACAACATATGTTTTTATGCAGAATTAACGAAAATTATCCCTAATTATCAACAGATACTCCCTCTTATCTAGAGCTCTGTCAACAGAAGTTTATGCCACCGTTGACTACATCAGAAAGTAATACAAATGTCTCGCTTCTGCTAGTCGCAGGTGAGATAAAAGTTGGGGCATATAATATAATTAGTGCAATTGTCCTGAAAACGGAACAGTATGATTTTAGGATGCATTTATACATCCAAAAGATGCAGATGGAATTGCTAATACTGTAAACCCTAGTCAGAGTGCTCAGTCTTGGTCTGCACTGTTTGCCTAGTCAGACCTATCTGTCCCAATATTTAAATTTTTTACAGTATCATCTATACCATGAATGTATGCCTCATATGCACATATTGCCACCACATAAAACTTGCCATATGATGAGACTTATGCAAACAGCAGAAATTCAGATCAGCATGCATATTTGCTGTCTTATCAGTTGTGCATCTTTGAATCAAGAATCTACAGATCATGAGCGAAAAGTGAAGACTGTACTGTCTGCAAAACTGGGTCTAACCTGACATGCTATTTTCTAGAGCCATCAGATCGGGTATATATTGTTTCTGAGAACAATGTCAAAAGTGACGTCTACCCTGTTATTGCTTGATGAAACTGTGGCACCAACAAGTACTACAGTGATTGGCTATGTGTCAAAAACCTGATGGCTGTAGCACTCCGCAATTTGCTCAGGAGCTGTTGCTAATATATTCAGGGTCATGAAGGTAGTCCATTTTACCTCACTGAAGTTTGTCACTTGATCCAATGGGACCTTTTCTTCAACCTCTATGGAGAACTTCATGGTGCTTTCAACCTTGTCAATCAGATTTTGGAACGCTTCTGGCACCTACAGTAGATGTGATAGAGATCCAGATAAGCAGATGATGTCAGGATTGTCCCATAAACATTACCACATTTTTCTGTTATAAGACAGGGGTTTTCCCCTTCCAAAACAATCCCAAAAATTTAGATCCATCTTACAAGATGGATCTACAGTTTTGAGACTGTTTAGGAAGAGAAAAACCTTGAAGTCTAATTATACACAACTGATTTACATATTTTGTGTAATTTTGGAAGAATAAACTCCCATCTTATAACCGAATAAACACAATATAATGAAAGATCCCTGACAAGGCAGTTCTTTTGTGGAGTACACACAAGAACAGATGCATGAACAAATGGACAGACAGACAGATGGACAAACAGAATGATGAAAACTATATACTACTTGACATAGGTTAGCTGTCTAATTATCTCTAGATTTTATCTGTTACCCCCGACTTATCTGAAACACTATACTGGGTATGATACATGTGGTAACGGTTTAGGAAACCTGACAAATACATATACTCACCATCCTAAATCTGCAAGGTATGTCAGCTCTGAAAACTCCAGATTCCAAAGCTTCTACATGACCTCCAACATATGTCTCGGAGTCCATAACATGACCATCTTCTGTCAGTTTATTCAGAATGGATTCTTGTTTATTCGGGAAAACTATGTTTGCATGATAGGCTTGCACCATAAGCAGTGCTTCACACAATGTTCCTGATCCTTTCCTCAAAACCTACAAGACAAATACAATGTAATTCAATCAAACAGAAGCAAAATAATGTGCTTTTAAATTGTAAATCAATGCACCAAAAAAAATCATGAGCTAAATAACACACAGGAATATAAAGATTTTTTACACAACTCAGCATATCCTACAAAGATGATGGGACAGAAAACTACAATATCAATACTACACATAGGTAAAGCTTTAACTCAGATAAGTCAGTGCAATTCTGGTCCTAATTTGAGTCTTTGCAGACTCTATATGAGCGGAGGTCCTTTATTCCTCCTGTTCTGCTTGTGTGCGAGACATCCAACAATAATACTGCAAAGCTTCAATTTTATTTTTGTATCTGACAGAATAGACTTTTCTGTCTTAAATTCTGATAGAATGTCTACATGCACAAACTGAGCATTTGCAATCAGTGGCAGGTCAAATGGCTCTTTATCAGCATACTTCAGTTCCAGCAAGATCTGTCCTGTTGTTGTAGCATATAACTTACACAAATTAAAACTTGGTCCTAGCCCTTTTCAAGCAGCAAATTTGACTATCTCTGACCAGAAAGCACAAGAACTGGGGCCGTATTCATAAAATGACTTAAGTGGTTGCTATGCTGTTGCTAAGGCTATTTTATTTTGAAGGAGATTCCCTACAACTATGAAATTTGCTCTGGAGGAACAGTCTTACAAAGACTGTTCCTCCAGAGCAACTTTCATAGTTGTAGGGAATCTCCTTTACAGAACTTTAGCCTTAGCAACAGCATGGCGACGACTTAAGTTGTTTTATGAATACGGCCCCTGGTCTGGATTTGAATTAAGGGTGGCCACAAAATTTTGGAAATCAAATTCCCTGATTTTTCCCTGATCTGGTTTGATTTTCCCTGATAAAATTTCTCCTGATACTGTCACAAAAGCCTTCATTTTGAAGTCATTATGACAGAAAGTATCTCCATTTTTTGTAGAAAAAAAACCCCTCAAACTATTATATATTATGCCTTCATAATGTTAATAATTTTCAATTTACTTACATGGTAGCGAAAATCAATTGGTCAAATATTTATATGGCCTCCAACCTTCCCTCATAGCCATACGGTCACCTCCAAATGAATGTTACAAACAACACTGTTCTAATGTTTTTTAATCATTTATTTTGTCTTATTTTATTTTCATTTTTTTTTTTTTTTTTTTTTTTTTTTGGTCTATGGTAGACTGTCTAAACATTTTTGCCATTTCCAAGCTAACAGCAGTGTGGTGCAAACACAAACCAAGGCTCAGCCTGAGGGTAATTGAGCCAAAAAGAAATGCTCCTTCTGAGTTCAGTTCAGAGAATTTACAAGCTTATATGTATGGAAAAGAAGAGAAGACAAAAAGTTTGTCCAAATTTCTCAAAGATATTCAACAAGCTTCTCCCTTTCTGGAGCCCTAAGCTGAGTCCTGAAGACAATAAAAAGACAATAGGATTTGAAACCTATTAAACTATTAACAAGATGACCATTGAACTTTAGACAATACAAAATGTCTCCTTACATAACATTAAACCAGTGGTATAAAATGTTCTATAACTTACACATTTCTGGTGAATAAATTACTTAGAATAGGATTTGAAACCTATTAAACTATTAACAAGATGACCATTGAACTTTAGACAATACAAAATGTCTCCTTACATAACATTAAACCAGTGGTATAAAATGTTCTATAACTTACACATTTCTGGTGAATAAATTACTTAGAACTGAACTTAGAGGCACAAACAATACTTATCACTTTATAGAAGTATACTTAATTTTTCATCAAATTACAGTGTCAGTAACTTAGCATCAAGGATCATTTGATGTCAACATTTGGCTATTTAACAGTCTACCATACACATTATTTTATACTTTATTTGAACCATAAAGTAAATTAACATGTGCATATAAATGTAGCTGAAAACTTGCTGCTCATAGAATATGTTCAGTGTTTTTCTCCTAAAACTACTTTTTGTTAGCTCAAAAATAGCTTTTTAATTTCAAGAAAATAAGTAGGTAAGCATACAATGCTAATTCAGAGAAGCATGCAGTACTGAATTATGTAACACACATGACTGTAACCACACAAACTGGACATTCATATTTCAATTTAGATTGTTTTTCAATTCTCCACTACAGAAAAATCTCTTTTATTGTATTAAGATTTTTACAAATCATTGTTTTCAGATAAATGCTCATTACAAAGTTCGAAACCTATGGAAGGAAAATGCTTATTCAATACTTTGCACTATACACCTTTCCTATAATTCAGAGTCTGTTCGAGTTTTGTTCCTTGCAACGCCTATGACGTCATCTATAGGATAGGCTGTTGTTTTTCATTGTGTAACCAAATAAATGCCGGTTTTCCGTATATTCAAAACTAACATTCAACGGTTAAGATTAAGACAACTATTTTGTTCCAACTATATTTAGCTCTTTCTTTGTCGGAAAATAATCATTATAACTTTATAGCATATGGGAATTTGACATAGAATTAAAAGATTTCCGACTAAAATTTCGGGCCAAAATTACAGTAATCAACGGCATGTATCACCAGTACAGCTTCCAAAAAAATAAGGAAAAGAAAGAAAATCTCGGAAGATTTTCAGACCGTTATTACAAAAGATACAAAACGAACGATTAGCTGATTATAAAGCAGACACACGCTAAAATGACAACAAAGTGTGCTGACATGGAATTCGTTTGTGTAATCACCGAATCGCGCGCATTGCCGCTAAAGACAAACACCTATGACTGTATATTACTTAGACACGTGTTCCGGAGGCAGCTTTAAGACACCCTACCGTGAAATGGAAACGATCAAATAAATAATACCGAAGATAAGTAAGAGATGTAAAAAATAATATAAATTCAACCTCGGGTTCAAACTTACGGAAAACTGTCTGGATGCTGATGCTTTTAGATCGGTGTATTGCACAAGAAACCATAAATATCAGCGCTATAATCTGTCCGGTAATAATGCGTAGTTACTACCTGAATGCTGACGTTTTACCTGTCGGAAAAATGGAAAGAACTTTTCAGACTTACGAAACTTATTTATACGAAATGTAGCTCTTTTATATTGAACAAACGTGAATGTATTGCCGGGGTTTAAAAAATAAACGCGTCGATGAAAGGGGTCGTGAAAATCATGAGCGACTTGTCGGGATTCTCAATATGGTATTAAAATAAAAAATATATATATATTAAAATAAAAAATGTCACATGACAACAGGGCAATTATACTTTAATTTGGTCTTTCAATGTATTTATTGCAGTTCACATTTACAAAACGTCTGCTTTATGCATGTTATGTGTGCGTGCAGTTGTACTGAATTCTATGGGATGCTCCTAGTTGACGTCACAGTCTACTTAGGTAGATAACTCGTGCGCGACTTTATCGATTTATAGGAAAGGTGTATACCCCTTAAATTATAAATTAAATTGTACATGCATATCATACAGTTGTCAGAAGGAGACTTACACTTATTTTATTGCAGAAAAAAACCACCAGTAACCATGATACCTGCTTGAAAAATTTCATGTTATTAAAATGGAATTTTTAAAATTCCCTGATTTTTCCCTGATTTTCATCAATTTTTCAAATTCCCTGATTTTTCCCTGCAGGGAATTTTTTTTCATCATTTTCCCTGTTTTCCCTGTTTTCCAGAGCTTGTGGCCACCCTGGAATTTCTGGGACACCAAATTTGGAGTCCGTGGTTGAGGGTTTACAGCCACACTGTTATTTTGCAGAAAAGGGTTTGAAATGCCATTCTGCCAGTTGGCGGCCAGAAAACTCTCGTCTGGTCTCTCTTGTCTGGGTACTTTTTCGTATCAGAGAAAGACAAGGCAGTCAAAGGAGGGACGGGCTCTGCCTTTTGTATGCTGTGCCTAAGGTTTGTTGTGCCTATAACCCCCACTGCTCTGACAGTAACTAAACTACAGGAAACCTTTATCTTTTTACTGATTTTCCTGTAAAATTTAGTATTAAAATGGCAATGCAGGGACTTCATATTTTCCAAAATGTGGTTCTGGGACTCCCATTTTTAAAAGGGTAGTGATAACCCTGTCTGGAACTATGCCATGCCTACAATTTGTATAAGCCTCAACACAACAAACCAACAAAGTGGCATGTGCGCTCAGCAAAGACTCACATCAGCCTGGGCATCCGCTCAGTCTGATCAAAATCCTTGCTGTGCACTTACAGGGTAGCTATGAGTCGAAGCTAGCTCCAAGTGGACAGCCCAGGCTGATCTGAGTCTTCGCTGGGTGCAGATGCAAGTTTGTGAGTTGTGTTGTGTCACGGCTCATATGTCAGACTTCAAAGAACTAATCAATGTTAAGCCTGTACCTCATCTGGTTCCATAGGAATGATAGTACAGAGGGCAAAGATGAAGGGATGGACATATTCCTGGTATAAATAGAATGTGGCGACTGCATCCGACACAGAGTAGTTCGACAACACCTGCAAAGCAACATAAAGAATATCATAAAGGTATAGTGCAGCTTCCTTACACAATATTTAAAATACTTATTCGGATTATCAACACTATCCTATGCAGTTGAACCATTGGTCCAATCACAGTTTATAAATGGACTGCATTGAATTAACAGATGCTTATGTTTCACAAGAACAAAATCTGAGTGCAAGCTCAAGCAATAAACCAAGGAAAATGTCCTGTTATTCACAACCCAATATTACTATTAAAGCTGTGAAAGGATAACAGAACCAAGTGCTAACTCCTAATGCATATGCATGTATGTAAGATGCGCTGTAAGAAGTCTTTGCTAGAAAAAAAGGTTGAAACTTGTCAAGATAAAACTGATACTAATTCCAAACATGCTAACTGTAATTTTTCATAAATTCTTCAAACTAATTCTTCCAAAGGGAATAAAAATTATAATAACAATGTATTGAACCACTCTTAATTTCAAATTTTCGGCCTTAGGCCTTCTTCAGGAAATTTGGAAACAATTATTTCAACTATCATAATTCTTATTTCAAATTTTCGGCCTTAGGCCTTCTTCAGGAAATTTGGAAACAATTATTTCAACTATCATAATTAGGCCTTCTTCAGGAAATTTGGAAACAATTATTTCAACTATCATATTATGATAGTTGAAAT
The DNA here is from genome assembly GCA_963989385.1 of Ctena decussata. NCBI lineage: Eukaryota > Metazoa > Mollusca > Bivalvia > Lucinida > Lucinidae > Ctena > Ctena decussata. The sequence goes on from OZ022504.1 coordinate 60,831,904, forward strand.
AATTGTTTCCAAATTTCCTGAAGAAGGCCTAAGGCCGAAAATTTGAAATAAGAGTGGTGTAATTTTTCAGTAAGTATTAACAAACGCTGCTATGCTGTTTGGTTGATAAAGTAAATAAATGCTTGCTTCAACAAGCAACCAAATTTGTACCTGAGGTTGTTCAGTAGCCATTCTACACATTTCTTCTGGATCTAATTCTGTTGGATCATACCGCAACTTTGCCTGAAATATTTAAATTCTTAAGGTGTATGGGTACACCTTCATGTTTTTCCAACATCTTTACAAAGGGAAATAACTTCATGACTTTCTGTTTGCTGCCTTGAATGATGTATCCCTTACCAAATTGGGTTCAATTCTTAATGGAGCAACATTAATGGGGTAGTTGCTTCCCCTTAAAGTGTGTCTATTCACCTCAAGTGATGGCTGTTGCTCAAGTTATGGGGGCACCCTGACGACAAATGTTGTGATGGCCTCTAAATATACAGCTTGCATCTCCTCAGAACCATCCCTATATTTCCCGTCTGCCTGAACTTCACAATAGTTTATAAAGTGCATCATTCTAATTTATCTCTGTCCGCAGTGTTTAACTACTTCAACAATTAACAACTTGCACTGGTGCAAAAATTACCTGTAAATTATCTTGTGTAAGCCCTCTTTCTCTTATTCCAGCCTGCATTATATATGCAATCTTAATACTTGACACTTAAATCCGGTCCATTCCAGCTGGCAAACAGACACTTAATTTTTTTTCAATCTTTTTTACTTAGTGTGACTTACTTTCTGTTTTCTATCTCCTTGCAGTTCAAAGCAGAGCAAAATTTCATTACTCTAATTTGGACAGAACCCAACAAGAATTTCTTTGTTACTTCATACTTCAAACTCAACTACACGTACTTGTGCTGATTGGTTGGTTGGTTGATTTGATGTTTAACGTCCACGGTAAACAACTAAGGTCATGTCGGGACGGTCAGTTAACCTAACCACACTATTCCTGGGCAGGTTTAGACCTCCTAAGCGGTTAACCAGTACTAAGTGCACATACTTTCGCCAGTAACTGACAACTGCCCTTCTTGAATCAGCGGAAGGAGAAACGAAAGTATGTGGCCAGACCGGGATTCGAACCCAGGACCTCTGACTTACGAGTCAGGTGCCCTACCGATTGCGCTACCCGGCCCGGCGTACTTGTGCTGAGCACAAGCAGTGGTCATTACCTTAGCAACAGCTTTTAGTCCTTGACTACCAACAGGTAAGTAGCTGTCTCTCTTCACCCATCTGTAAGGCAAACAAATTTGGCATTTTACACTCAACTATGGACATATGAGCTGCGACACAAGAAAACCCAAAAACGCGTTTGTTCACCCAGCACAGACTCAGATCAGCCTAGGCATCCACCCAGTCTGATCAGATGCTTCGCTAAGTGCTTAAAGGGTAACTAAGGGTCTTAGCTACCTCCATGCTGACAGCAAAGACTGAGCAGATTGGGCAGATGCCAAAGCTGATCTGAGTGCGCTGGGCGCACAACCACCAGCGCACAACCACTTTGTTGGTTTTCTTGTGTCGTGGCTTAATTCATCTTGACAGTGGCATGTTAACAATGATAGTGGAAACAAATACAAGTACTACAATAAATACTGCCTTAAGACAATAGGCCGGTGGTAACAATGTAGAACTTCCCGAGTGAGTCAGTTCTAATGTGGGGGCAGAACCTGCTTTTAGGGGGAATCAATAGTAAAAGCCTATCTTATCTGCAGCTCAGTCCAAGGTAATAATGAAAGTACCGTACGTTCTTTTCTGCATAGAATGATTTCAACCATTTCAGCTGTCAATTCATTTCCTTCAGTTTCCGGTTTCTTTTTCATATTTACCACAAATATTCAGACACTTAAATCATAACTTAAAATGGCCCTTCCACCCTCCAATCTAGACAAACCCCTTTGTCCATGGAGCCCTAAGACTGAGGCTCCTAGGACAAAGTAGCTCATTGGGTTAACACTGGAGACAGAGGTCTTTTCACTGTAACTGGGGTAATATTGCATATGGTTTTTCATTATCACCTTTCCACTGGCTAAATGACAAATACCGTTGAAAGGACAGCAAAACCAATAGTCGTCCATCCTTGGTTCCATCTGTATTTCATGAAACTCACTGACAAACAGTGCACACCCAGATCAGACTGCTTCTTAGAAGCAGTCTGATCTGGGTCTACACTGTTTGCTCAGATATGTCTGAATATTGAGAGTAAATACAGTACATCTAAGAAAACATCCTGTACCTGAAACAATCCATATGAGAAGCAGGCCTAGCCTTATACTCTCCTTGGCTGTCTTTCTGGAACCCAATCTCACGTGACATGTCTAGTCCATGAAAGGCTGCCCGAGCTTCAACAAATGGCCTAAAAAATATATGTTCTTTAAAGGCTCTTTCTTGCCATTATAAACCCTTCATATTTTCAATGACTTGATTGTATGCTCATTTTTTGCTTGGTTTGCAATCAGTTAAAAGTTTTGCGAAGTACATGTAACCGTAAACTCCATTTGCTGTAGGCGAAAAATAGTACTGCATTTTCACATAAATCCTCTTATTAAAGACTAAATTTAATCACTTTTTTGAGGATAATCAAAGAAACTTTACATTTGCAGCAGTCATCCAACAGCATACCTGTTCATGCAACAATCATTTGAACTTTTAATCTTTAACCTAGGAATTTTGAAAATAGTTAGTTCTATTAGGAATCAGTAATCAAAGAAGGCTATAAGGGCAAGCAACTCTGTTATTTATATTTCTGCTTCTCAAGACAATGGAGGTCAACTCTTGAAGGAAAGAATTTGCTCCTTATAGTGCAAATTCTCTCCTTTTCCTTTAAAGGTTGACCCCATTCTGGAAGGGCTACGCTGACCTAAAAGCGAACAGTAAGTCAAAGAAGTTGATTCCCTTTGTAAGAACGGAGGGGAAAAATACCGAAGTGTACCCATATGCCTGAACACAGCCTAGCAGTAAGTAGTGCAGACCCTGATCCAGCTCTACACTGTTGCTCAAGCAATTTCAATATTTACCAATCAATACTTACCAGTCAAACATATCTCCGTTGTATGTGGCAAAAATATGTGGTTTCACTTCAAGGATATGATCAAAGAACCTTTTCAGCAGCGAAAACTGTAAAGAAGTAATAAAACAATGAAATAATAATATACCAGGGACCAGTTGTTCAAAACTAATGACAACTTCAGTTATTGAGATGTTAAAATTTCAAACGTTAATATCTCAAATACTGTTTTACACCAATACTTTTTGTTGAAAAAATGTGAGAAGCTTTTGCATTGCATAAGCTTCTCACATATTTTAAAAAAAAATATCAGTGTATTTGGTTATGAAGTCTTAAAACACCTAATGAATTGATCTCTTAACGAGCTCGTTAGGCTAATGATGCTTTGAACAACTGGGCCCAGATTTCTAACTCAAAATCAACTCAAAACCAAGAGCACTTTGAGCACAGCTAGAACATTTTCAGGGACATGTTTCACTAATATTTTCTTTTACATCAGCATTTTAGTATAATCAGTAAGGCGTGAAACTGGTAATCTTTTGTCTGGATTAACTCTAAACCATAGAACAAGGATATCTGAGAGAAGACTGTATAAAATACAGATATGGCATGGAAGTTGAGGCAGAGCTCTAGATAAGAGGGAGTATTTCATGATAATTAGGGATAATTTTTCTTATTTCCCATCGAAACCATATGTTGTGACAACTCATCTGAACCATCTCGTCGAGATGGTTCAGATGAGGGGTCACAACATATGTTTTTATGCAGAATTAACAAAAATTATCCCTAATTATCACCAAATACTCCCTCTTATCTAGAGCTCTGTGAGGGCTCTGATATGTATTTTTGTGACTTCAGCAAACAGAAAACAACGCCCATAAAATGTCCTTAAAATGCTTTTGTACAATTGGAAAGATATTTTGATTTTAAGTGCAACTCAAAAATCAGACAAGGCGATGGGGAGTGCACATAAAATGAAGTGTGCTAAATTTTCCCCCCCCTCACAATGCATTTGAAAATGTAACATCACTTAAACTAATGACGTTGTTAGTTTGAACAAGGGGCCAAAAGTATAAATCTCTTTGACACCATAAAACAGAATTTTTACTCTTATCTATTTTCAGCTAAAATATCAGCACACTTGATATTATGTATATTTAAAAGAAGACTATAAAGTTTTTTTCAGCAAAAATATTGGCAAACTTGAAGGTTTTAACACATCTTTACTAACTCCTTCGTTCATCTAACAAAGCTTAGAGCAACTGAGTCACGTATGCTGTTGAACTGGCTGAACAACCACAATGCCTACACCCATCAGAGCTCTAGATAAGAGGGCATATTTGGTGATAATTAGAGATAATTTTTGTTAATTCTGCATAAAAACATATGTTGTGACCACTCATCTGAACCGTCTCGACGAGACGGTTCAGATGAGGGGTCACTTCATATGGTTTCGATGAGAAATAAGAAAAATTATCCTTAATTATCATCAAATACGCTGTCTTATCTAGAGCTCTGCTACACCCATCTTTCACATATGGAAAGATCAACGTACCTCATCTGGTTCATTGAGGATTATAAACGGTCCAGGAAATTCTGGTCTTGGTGTGTATTCAAAATCTTCCACATCTTGGGAGATTATTTCTCGGTTTGTTATCAGATAACCCTGAAACATGAACAAATCATATACTTTCTACAACAATTTTCTGTGTGTCTGCATAAAAACATGTTGTGACCTATCATTAGAACCATCTCACCGAGACGGTTCAAATTAGGCGTCACAACATGTTTTCATTGAGAAATATGAACAATTATCAAACAATTATCCTCAGAAACCACACCTTATCTGGAGCTCTTTCTACAAATAGCAAAGTTTTCATGCCGTCAGCTTCAACCAAATTTATTATAATTTCATAATGCCCAAAATAAAACAGCCTGTATCATGTAAATAACAAAACTAATTTCTCACATCAGAGCACTCGTTTGCCCAACAGACTAGCTTCTATGGCAACAGTGTACAATCGTAGTTCAACAATTATAGCAGCAGCGGTTGCATGGTGCCAGAAAAAGTGTCGGCACATGCATATGTCATGAAAAGTCAGAATCTCAAGCCATCTTTTCATCTCATTTTCAAGGTGACAAACTCTCAACCTCATTTCTTCTGTTTTGTTTATAGGTACATTCTAACGTTTTTGCTGTATCTGTAATGATGTATATTGTTCCTACCTGTCCATCAATCATATAAGAAATCATGATGATCTGGTCCATGGAAGAGTCTGGAAACTTGAGTGGAAGCTTTGTTGTCTCAATATCAAATGCCAGCACAACCGGGTCCTATCAAAGGTAAAAGCTCTTAAGAAATATTTATATCAAGAAACAGTTTTTGTCATCAGAAATTTCCTTTACTCACAGTTGATAGTTATTTTTAAAATCACCTATGAATTGATTTTGTTTCAGAAAACTGAATATGAGCTATTTTTTCTTACTTCTCTACTAAGATAAATATTGGGTAGTTTTATTAGAGTTTTGTTGGAACAGTGCTGAAAATCAAATTACAATTACTACCACAAACAAAAGAGCATCAACACCATGTCCAACTTCCATCTGGACTGAAGACCAATGAAACCCTGTCCCACTGTTGTCTGGTCAGTGATTTTTATTCAGCCTTTTCTTTTTCCAACTTAATACAAGCATACCCAGAAAACACTGCCATTCTCCAAACTTTAGATTCCCCCTCCCCCACCCCAGCTCCCACACACACAAATCGCCATATCTTTTTTTTGCCTTTTAAGTTTTGGCTGCAACACTGCATTAATTTTCCAAATTCTGGCAGTAAAGCTCTGTCCCAAAATGGTCAATAAAACTACTGAGTCTGAGTTTTGTCTGAAGATGAGTAGCATATATCTTCAACAAGACCTGTCACAGGGACAGGATAGCTCGCCTGAGAGCGCCTTGCCAATCACATAAAAAACTTAAACGTAAAACTTTAACATTTTGCTAACGCCGCCGCTGCCAATGCAAACACCAACGCCGCCGCTAACGCCGACGCCGGGGGTAGCGCAATAGCTCTTCCTGAACTTCGTTCAGGCGAGCTAAAAACATAAGAATTAGAATACCTACAGGTCTGTCCACCAGGTCCTCTCTTCTCTTAATCTCTGGTGGTGAGCTTCCTCGCCCTCTAACAGAATACCAGTGCCCCACAAACAGCTTCAAATCTATAGACACTCTCACATGGTAGGGAACATCATGCTCTCTAGAAAAAATCACATAAACCATAGTTTCAGAAGTCCAGACAAGTAGGGGTATCAGGGATAATTTGGGACAAGTTTCCATATTTCTCCATAAAAAAAATGTTGTGACCCCTAATTAGAACTGCCTTCACAATATGTTTTTGTGGAGTAATAAGAAACATTATCTCAGTCACAACTTATCTGGAGCTCTGCTATACTGAGCTGGAGTCTGTGTTTTATGCAAGGACATCCTTGGGGAAGAACTGGTAATTTGTTGGTGTTGGGTTGAATTACCTACAGTACGAGAAATGGTACTGTATTAATTAAAATTTCCTAGGTAGTATCCCTAACAAAAGATGCTTTCTTGCACACCGGATAAGGATATCCGCGTGCTTCCCCTGTACCTACAAATCTTATCTCACCCATGTTATCTCACCCAGGACCGGATAAAAATCACGAGCATTAAATGCATTGGTTGTAATGGAGGTCACGTATCTGCGTCGTCATGTGACTTTGGCGTTTTAGATGATTACGTCACGAAAACGGCAAAATGATGTCAGTTTATGCATGCCAGACTTCGACGTCAAGAACCGAATGGCCGTCGTTGAAAACGACGCCTTCTTTTAAAATCTAATAGAAACCTCTGAGCCACTAAAATTACGCATTTTAACAAATTCTAAAGATAATATAAAACGTGGCGTGCAAGAAAAAGTATCTTTCATGGGTGTGAGGTGCGGATAGAAAAATCTGTCACTCGGGATCACTGTTCGGCATCACTCGGCAAGCCTCGTGACGCCGAACAGTGACCCTCGTGACGGATTTTTCTATCCACACCTCATGCCCATGAAAGATACTTATAGTCCTGCCCAGGGAGGTAATTTTATTTGGAATAGCCCTAATGAAGTTTACCCCATCAAAAGAATGAAACATGTTTATCACAAGATACTGACAATGAATTTCAACGACAGAAAGTGCATACCATGATAAACTTGCATATGTAGGAGCAGTGTTACACTGTTTGCTTGGGCAGATGTCAAAAATAAAATAAGTTGTAAAAATTCTAAGTATTGTGACACTTAGGTCTGAGCAAACCATGAATATCCAAATCATGAGCAGTCTGACCAGGACCTACACTGTTTGCCATTCCATCTGCGTCTTTTGGAAGCATTAATACTGCATTGTAAAACCTTACTTCCATTTTAGGACAATTACGGTATAAAGTTGAGGTGTCCCAATTTTAAGAATTTTTATGGTAGTTAACCTTCCCCAAATTGCAACAGATAAAGCAACCTACCTGATGTCAATAATGTTATCCATCTGATCTACTATCTTCTTGGAGACCAAGTCTTCTTCATCAAGATAGCTGAAACAACAAAGTTGCAGTTACAGAAATGTCTAAATTCTCAACATTATTCTTATAAAACTATACATGTTGTCTTAAAATCAACATAGTTTCTAAAACTCCTGCATATTTTTCAAGCTCTTTAGGGTGTATGGCTACACATCAACGGTTTGCCCATCATTTTTATAAAAGTGACAACTATGAGCTGCGACACTACAAAACCAAGGAAGTGGATGGGTGCTCAGCAAAGACTCAGATCAGCTTGAGCATCCACCCAGTCTGATCAGCATCTTCGCTGTGCACTTAAAGGGTAGCTAAGGGTCTAAGCTACCCTGCGCTGGCTGACCTGAGTCTTCACTCGGCACACATGCCACTTTGTTGGTCTTGTCATGTCGTGGCTCATATTTGTTTCCCTGGAAAACAAATCTCTACTCCAATGGGAGTTGCTCTGAAAGGCTTTCTCTCTATACAGAGCTCCAGATAAGATGGGGTAACAGAGATAATTGAAAGATAATTTTTCTTATTTCTCAACAAAAACATATGTTGTGACCCCTCATTTGAACCGTCTCATCGAGACGGTTCTAATGATGGGTCACAAAATATGTTTTTATGGAAAGATAGTGATCATTATCTCTAAATTATCTCTGTTACCCCTTCTTATCTGGAGCACTGTCTATAGACAGAATTCTCTCTGAGATCAAGTCTATTCTTGAAGAGTAGCCTTCTTTGAAAAGAGAGACATGAGCCGCGACACGACAAAACCAACAATGTGGTCGTGCGCCCAGTGCAGACTCAGATCAGCCTGAGCATCCGCTCAGATTGACTAGACTCTTCGTTAAGTGCTCAAAGGGTAGCTAAATGTCTAAGCTACCTCCATGCGGACAGCGAAGACTCTGATCAGACTGGGCGGATGCCCAGGCTGATCTGAGTCTGCGCTGGGCGCACAACCACATTGTTGGTTTTGTCGTGTCGCAGCTCACATATATTACTAGATCAAATTGATCTCCCTATGTGTCAAGCTTAAAACAATCTTATTGTAAAAAAAAAAAAAAAAATAGTCTAGAACTACTTGAAAAGTAGATGTTTTCAAGGCAATATTCCTTGTAGCATTGCCTAATGTGTTGTCTGGTTTCAAAAACTTGAATGACTGCAAAAGACATTTTGCAAACTGGAAATAAAATGACAGCCAAATAGGACTAAATCAAAATATATTACTTTAAGTTTGATCTTACAATTTCAAAATAGTATTTCAATGATAGAGCACTTTACCCGAAGGTCTTCAATCACTCAAATCTGACAATTCTAAAATGTACTTTTTCTAACAGGGCAAGATGGGGCAAATTCTTTTTAGTCCATGATAAGGAAGGAGATAAATACGCACTTCTGTGCATGGATTATCTTTCCTGAATTTTTATCTTTTTCATTTTCCCTTCAGCAGAATATGTATATTTCTGAAGACTTCTGTTACTATGCATTATTAAAATTCCTGGACTGTTTAAAGTCCTTTCCATTTTCCTTGTTTACCCCATTTTCCCTGTTGCAAAGTGCCCTGAATTTTTCCCGACCTGGAAAAAATCATTTTCCAGATGTTTTTCACAGATTGTGTGGCAACCATGCTATTACCACCCAGGCTTTGTGGTAATTGTGATTTGGGGATATTTTTTTTTTAATTTCCGTCTTTTTGTTGTACACTATTGTATACCTTGTGTAGACTTCAGCTGACTTATCTCTATCCTTGTTTTTACGGACAGCTGGTTGAATCTCCCGTTTCACTTTGGTTAGGTCTTCCACAGAAAGAAAGGAGAGCTTCAGGTAGTACCTCTTCAATCCAACAAGATGGTTTGGCTACAATAAAAGTGACCTAATCAGTGCTCCAGATAAGAAGGGGTAACAGAGATAATTTAGGGATAATTATCATTATTTATCCACAAAAACATATTTTGTGACCCATCATTAGAACCGTCTCGTCGAGACGGTTCTAATGAGGGGTCACAACATATGTTTTCGTTGAGAAATAAGAAAAATTATCTTTGAATTATCCTCAATACCCCCTCTTATCTGGAGCTCTGCCTAATGTAAATGACTGCCCTTCTCCACACTACAGATTAAGGCAAGTTCAACATTTCTGTACAAATAAATTCTTCAACGTCAAATTTAGACATGTCCAGCTTTTCATGTCAGAGGACTTAATTCCTGAAGAAAACTTGGTAAACTACTGACCCTGAGCAGACTGTTCTTGATCAAGAGCCATAAACTTGGCTGTGCAATATCTATTCGACAGTGGGGTACATAAGGCAACACTGTCTCCCACCAATGCATTCCCTGAGCAGTGTTGGGAGCTCCTTTTGGAGGTAATTTGAAAAAAAAAGACTTCCAGTGTATCTACAATGTTTTTAGTTAAGAGATGTCCGTGGTTTAGTTTTATACTGTCGCTAATAAACAAGACTTTTTCTATAAAGTTCAAATTACATGCATATTCCATTATAACTCACCATTACCTTATCTGAACAGTAATAACAAACAATGCAGGCACTGATATGACTGCTCCCGTTTCAAAGCTGTCTGATCTGGATCTACATTGTTTAGTCAAATATTTTCTAATAAGTACATAAACCATACCAGATCCAAGTCCTCTTTGCCCACTGTTTCCACACTTGCTATCTTGCCTGTGAACTTCTTGGTTAGAAATGATGCCACTTCTCTCTCACAAGATTTCTTGGTAAGCACATAAAAGTATGGCCTGTAGGGCATTGTGGCCTGAAACAATACCGCGAATTATTTTGGCAAACTCTGCAAAACGAAATTCGGAAACTAGACATAAAACAACATATTATACAATCTTGAAAACATCATTTCAATTTTTCTGATACAGGAACATATAACAATTAAGCAGAATGTGTTTCAATCCAGTCTAGACATTTTCTTCACACAATCTATTACTGCATATAACAAAACACAAAATAGACAGCAAGAATGCACAGCCTTGCAAATTTATGGATTGTCAAAAATGGTAAAGAAGCAGGCTTCATCTTATTCATATGGCAACAGTGATGCTGCATTCACACTGCCAAATGATTGAAGAAAATGCAATAGTGTTGTGTCCCGCCTGTCTGCATGTTGTCACAATTTGTAACAAAGTGGCCCCTTTACTACTAATGGAAAAGCATGACGCCTCATTATCTGCTATTGCAGGAGAGGTAACAACCACATGATGAGAATTAAACATGATACTACATTTCCCATAATACTTTTAGAAACAAACTTTATCAAGAAATATTAAGTAAAGTGTGGCTACTACATTAATGATGCTGGTATAAGGTAGTCATATGTTTGCTTGTATGTATGGTAGGTAGTTTACTTTTTAGTGGATAATCTCTTAGTATATCAGTGGATTCATAACTATTATAAATAATGCAATCAGAACTTACCTTAAAGCGGCTGCCATCATCTTGAATGAAGTAGTAATCAACCGCGCTGACTAACCTTTTATCTTCGTCCATAATATCAGCCTAAAGAGATAAAGCATACGAGTAAACGGTAGGTATGTTATACTATTAGTCAGTGCTGGAAACTCGCAAGTTTACTGTGGTGGCCCAAAAGCTTAGCAGGCCTAACTTTCAGTGGCCCAAATTATCCACTAGCTAAAGTTTCCATTCATTTAGTATTGCCAGAAAGATAAATTTGGGCCACTAAAGGTCATATTTTGGAGATTTCTGGTGGCCCGAAACAAAAATTAGGAGCATTTGGCCACCGGGCCACTGGCCGTTTCCAGCACTGTTAGTGCATGTGCAAACAGCAGACCAAATTGGCCCGTTCTGTCCCGTTCATTGATTGATTGACTTGATGCTTAACGTCCACGGAAAAACAGCTATGGTCATGTCGGGACGGTCAGTTAACCTAACCACACTATTCTGGGGCAGGCTTAGACCTCCAAAGCGGTTAACCAGTACTAAGTGCACATACTCTCACCAGTAACTGACAACTGCCCTTCTTGAATCAGCGGAAGGAGAAACGCTTATGAGTCAGGTGTGCCCTACTGATTGTGCTACGCGGCCGAGCACTGTCCCGTTCACTAGCGCTCCAGATAAGAAGGGGTATTTTACAGGGATAAGAAGGGGTATTTTACACAGATAATTTTTCCATAAAAAAAATGTTGCGACCCCTCATTAGAATCGTCTCCAGACAACTCTGAGGGGTCACAACAGATGTTTTCATCTATAGAGAAATAAGAAAAGTTATCTCTGAATTATCTGTTATCCTTTCTTATCTGGAGCTCAAGTTCACATCAGCATTTCACAAAGTAGCATTTAAAGATTGTCTCCCTCGTTTATTTCATGTTTTCAGAAACAAATATTTTAACCAAATTTCATTAGACAATATGTAATTGTCTCCTAATTAGCCGTAAAAGTATTTAGAAAATGTCTGTTTATTCGATAAATGTGGAATGAAAGTAAAAAGTATGCAAAGACCAGGAACTGAAACAATCAAAATCCAAATCCAGCCCTCAAACCAATGATCTTCAAATTAAAATGCAAATTACCTATTTCCTCACGGCCTGTAAGAATATCGATTTTGACCACGTGTGTCATGTGATCATTTAGAGGTATTTTTCTTATTCGTGCACGTGATTGTGACGTATGAATAAATTATATTTGTCCAATAATGCGATTTCAACCGCGGTCCGCAACTGTATAAAAATTTATCTTATTTTTTCGTCTAAAGTCATTTTGATCAAATATTATTATCTAAACTCTAATTCAAATGTATAGTTAGACCATGTCGGAGGTATTCCATGAAATATTTCATCAAGTCAATTTTGTTATTATTATAAAGGGAGTAAATCTTTAAGGTGAATGGGTACACTGCCATGTTTTTCAGCAAATTTCAGAAAGGGACACGATTTTTTAAATTTCTGTTTGCCTACCTGAAAGAAGCAGCCCTTCCCAACTGGGGTCTACTTGAGGCTTTATTTGCTGAAACTACATAGTCTGGCCCATGTTCCTTCTTCTGAATGTATTCTCTGCTCTTGAAGGAAATCTTTGCAAGATTTTAATTTTACTTCGCTGCAGCTGGTGCTGTGCCGTGTGGCGGCCGTAAAACATCTCCCCATACATCATCCATAGTGCAGATTTAGATTATATTTTATATTTGTCCTTTGAGATCAAAGGAAATATTCTGACAAATGTGAAATTTGAGATTGGTTTAGTCTCCTATTGAAATAGTTTGCTCAACAGTACTGTCTGCTACATAAGATTCTGTCCAAGCATGAATGGCATTTTATTGCACAGAGCCTTCAGAATCACCTTCCCATCATCCTGATAAGACGGAAATACTGCTGAGAAGGATGGTAAAACCTGCTAAGTCATCTGTTATCTGGTGAGCCAAGTTCATATTTAAAGAAACAGCAATTTCAGTGCTTTATGTTAACTTCTGGTAGTTTGGGGAAATCAAACAACAATAACCTCTGGGCCCAGTTGTTCAGAGCATCGTTAGCCTAATAAGCTTGTTAAGAGGTCAACTCTTTAAGTGTTTTACGACTATATAATCAGATACACTGATATTTTTTGTTGTAAAAATGTGAAAAGCTTTTCACATTTTTTCAACAAAAAATAAATATTGGCATAAACATTAATGTTTGAAATTTTAATAAAATGCTAACTGTCAGTTTTTGAACCGGCCCTTGGTTGTTGAAGGAAAATTTAACATATTGCCAAATTAGTTACATACAGGGTGCATGTTGATGAGCCATCCAACTTTCTCCTGTGGATCTTTGTAGCGCTCATACCCAAACTTCTGGTCAATTTCATCATTCAGTCTTGCTCTTTGCACTCGCTTCTCTGTTGAATCTTCACGACTGCAATGATATGACAGAAATGTTTCAATTGAATTATTTTTTCAATGCTGCTATGTAGCTTTTAAGCTGTAACACAAATACGTGCTTAAAGAGCTCGATAGGGTGGGGTATTGAGGGTAATTCTGAGACACCTAATTTTTATTTCTCAACTTTAACATATGTTCATGTGACCCGTTTATGAAAATCCTCTCATGGTTTTATGGAAGAATATGCAGGGATATTCCTACCTTTCTGATCTCAGGGACAGGGGCCTTTGAATTTGGAAATACAGCTTGCAAATCATCAAACTTGGGAGAAAACTCGACTGGATGATAAATACAAGAGCTCTAGAATTCAGTTAAAATCACAGCAAAGTAAAGCTTCATCATGTTAAACCATTCTGAGTTTGCCTTTATTAGAATTATTCATGTAATTGCTACAAATGTGAATGTTAACATCTATAACTTTGCTATTTTTGGTCTGATTTTCATGAAATATTGGCAAGGCCTGTTGACAACTGGTTGTCACCAGACTTTTTGGAGTAGGACCACAACCGTCAGCTGACAACAGGTTGTCATCAGACTTTTTGGACCACAACCGTCTGCTGACAACCAGCTATACATTTTCTATTAATGGTTAAAAATGGGGTTTTATTTAAGTGAATTTGTATTAATATGTGATAACAGAGCTCCAGATAACTTTTTTTCAGCAGGGAGTTGCTAAATCCTCACTTTGTGACAAGCGAGTTTTGCTGTGTAACCCGTCAATGATGCCAAAACATGGACTGGGTCACCCGATTTTTAGTCTGGTTATGTACTATTTTTCAGGGATACAGACTAGCGGTCGCCCACTGCGAGTAAAAAATCGGGTGGGCGCCTAAAATTAAAATGATAGTCGCCCAGTTGCGATCGTCAGCTGTCCGGCTTGGAGTAAAATCCGCCACCTCTTAGGGTATTGCTAACTTCCGCGCCGATATCGGCTATGCATTTTCGGTGTTTCGTCATACTTGTGTGTTGGATTTTACTCACTATCGAGAAACAACATGGCCGCCTCCTCGTAATGGAAGATAGATTTATCAGTTAAAAATCTTAACCGTTTATGAATTTTTCGCGTGTAATATGGCGATACATCGCTGGTGTTTTACACCCGATTGCTAAAAGGAAACAAAACCATGAAGAAAGGAGGGTTTAGATCTGAGTCAGCCCACGGAAACGGCGCAATTCTCGCGCAGATTCTGAATAAAAGATTTCCATGTTTTAAATGTGGGCTCCTAAATTTCTGGCTGGGCGACTAAGTTTCAGTTTTTAGGGGCCCAGCTTGCTCCTATGAAAAATGAGTTAGTCTGTATCCCTGTTTTTTCAGATATGTAGTTACCCGTCTGCCGGATGATATTGAATTACGTCACACAGCACTTTTTGCACCGAACTGTCGCATTAATCGCGGGTAAAGCTGGGAAATTTCATGCGAATAAGTTCGGCAGTTATTCATTCAAGCTTTTGCAGACATACCCATTATTTGCCTATAACTCATGATTAGGATATATCTGTGCAATAAAAATTCAGTCCTTACTCCTATTATTCCCATAAGGCTATGCGCAAAATACAAGGCGTTTGTTGACGCTTCCGTTTCACAAACGATGTGTCAACCAGTATTTTAAAGGTGTTTTCCCGATGCATCATACAGGAATGCGTTTTCACCTTTTTTATGCATCAACAACGCACAAAACCCCTCTATATTGAGCTCTGTTATAAATATGGACCTATAATTATAACATAAAGCTTCTGATAGTTAATGCAAATGACCATGTTTACTTGCATGATTCTTGCCCTCTTGTCATTCTATTATACCCTAATGTGCTGTAGTATTGGGACAGCCAAAATAATAAATTTTCCAACCGCCGCCTGTAAATTTGCCATAGAAGTAAACTGAATTCTGTAGATGTACTATTCGGATGACAGGGTTCAATCTAGAAATTTGAAATTTGTCAGAAATGGCCAGTGGCCCATCAATATTTTGAAAAGGGGCCACCAGTTTTTTCAGAGGGGCCAGCATTTTTTACGACCAAATAACCAGGAATTTGGCATTTTGAACACCCAATTAATTCCAACTTACCATAGGACAGCAGTAAATAGCATTATTTTTGTTTTGCTGTATACAGATAACGCAAGTTTGTTTTTTTCACATCGTCGTGACAAAGCCAGTGACGGAAGCTTTTGAGCCATTCATTTTGAAATTATTTGCATAGAATTTCTCAGATTTTTTCACCATTTGATTGTCTTTCATCAT
Organism: Ctena decussata; assembly: GCA_963989385.1. Taxonomy (NCBI): domain Eukaryota; kingdom Metazoa; phylum Mollusca; class Bivalvia; order Lucinida; family Lucinidae; genus Ctena; species Ctena decussata. The sequence goes on from OZ022504.1 coordinate 60,847,638, forward strand.
TGGTGTCTTCCGCTTTCTTCGTTCTCGCTTACTGGCAGAATTTCCGCAGCGTCAACAGAAAAGAAATCACCAATTCATTTCTGTGTTTGCGAGATCGCCGACATGTTTAGAATAGCTGGTTTCCCTCGCATTCGTAAATGCGCAGTAAATAAATCGATATCCGGTTACCAGTCACGCTCTCCGAGTTGTCAGAACACTTTACGCTCAAATTTCAATACTGCGGAAAGCGTCTTCTAACACTGACTCGCTAAATCTATACACTGGAGCGCCGTTATAACGCGGGTGTCGGGAGCCATAAAATCGAACCGCGTTATAAGTGATCACGCGTAATAACGATCTTCAAGGAAATACCCCACCCACTAATGAAAAACCCCATGTTTACATGTTCGTAGATCTTATTTAGCCCTAACGAGGTAGATAGACATGTTTACTGCTTACCTGACACAACGAAAGTCATCCCTGAAGTAGCCTTTCAGTCCCTATATTCTTACTTACTGTGAAAAATGCACTGCAAAACGGTTGAAAACCATTTACAAAGCGAAAGTACAATCGTAATACATCGGCCAATTCCGTATCCTGAATTAAACCTACATCGACGAGGATGTCCGATTGAGCGAAAGTAGACCTGTTCGAGTTAATTCCCTTGTATATACACTTGCAAAAAGGTACCTTCGGACGAATAAAAAAAACTTATTTGCGCGAGTACTGACGTCGCCTACGAAAAAACTCTAAGCAGCCTACAGATAACCAAACCGGGTTTAAGCTTTGTTTTTTTTTTTCCATTTATAAAATTCTTTTATAATGTTTTCCTTGGAAGTAATCAGTGACTGCTACGCACAGCCTTTTTCCTGAGCTTCGGCTTGTGTATTGTGTATATGAGGTGACCTTCGCTGTTGGCCAAATTGGTGACACACGATATGCGCTAATTCTCGAAGTCTTCTGAAAACAATGACAGGTGTTAACACCCTGGCAAGACATCCGACGCTTTGATTGTCTGTGATAACTTTTGACACGCTGTTGATTAAAATTATGTAAACAACCCAATTAACTTTTAATGGTTAGTCGTGAACACCGACAGAAACCGCCGAAAATCCGCGATTTGTAGAAAAAATTTGGGAGCCACAGGACAACCGCGTTATACCGATTTCCGTGATATATCGGTCCGCGGTATAACGGCGCTCCAGTGTACTGCTAAAAATAAGTTATGCCGGCGCACAACAATTTCGGAAAAGCCCTGATGCATTGAATTTTGCACCAGTATGGCGCATTGGATTTTCAGAAAACGGGCCAAGGACTTTCAAAGCGCGCCATTGGCGCAAAAACGCAGCCTAGATTGAACCCTGGGACGGTATGTTGATGTTGCTACAGCAGTTGATGGAGAATTAAGTCACCCAAAACAATTCTATGAAGATCTATATTCTATACCAAAGTGGAATGGAATCCCAGGAGCCATATATCAGCAGATAAGCTTCCCAGTGTTCTCCCCAGAAATTTCAGAAGGCATGTTGCTTTTAGCACAAAAAGCAGATTTAGACTTGTTGATCAATTTTTAAAATCCTTAATATAGCAATTTTTTTAGGGATGGGTATTGCCAGAATTTTCGTATTGCGATATATTGCAATACACTCACACTGTATTGCAATACGTATCACAATATATTGTGACATTTGTTTTCTACATGTAAAGTACACTGGAGGGCTTTGCATGGAAGTAGATATAAGATAATAAAGATGTATTATCAGCAGGAAAACTTTGTAGTTACTTATTAACTGTAAGTATACCGTTTATTTTCATGAATGTTTGACAACCATATCGCATTTGCGGCACACTGCAACATTTTCAGTAATGGTAGAAAGGCATGTACTACCCGCAGAATTATGCCTCAGATTTTAGGACTGAAATAGCGGCGCGGCTTATACAGCAGAACAAGTTTTTTGAGTGAACATTTTCTCGGAGAAATTCACTGTTTGAAACGCCCAGTTGGTGTTTTCATCTTTCGATAACTTGCAACGTTCAATCTAGATATATCTAGCCCATATAAGGCATCATACCTATCAGCCAAAGCATGTTTGTACGGCTGATCCAACTATCAAAGTCAATTTTCATCTTTAGAAACAGAGAAATCTTCAATACGTTTTTCAAATACTGCGAAAGTTTACCAAGTCACGCGCCCTTCCTGTCAATCAATCTATTTTTAGCCCTGACTGGTTGCGGTATAATTTGTGAAACGAATTCGGGTATGTTGCGAAGCTGATGCCGAATTTGATGCGTGATAGTTCCCTTTCGTAACACATTGCTCTCGTAAAGCCGAATCCGGATTCGGCTAATTTGACAAATCTTTAAACGAAGACGGAAGAGTCCAATTAGGATGTGTCTGGGCGATAAGAGACCGTATGCCACGTGCGTATAGAGAATATACATCAAAACTGTGCAACTGTGCTTGGCAAACAGCGTCATCAATTTTTACTAGATAGAGTCCCCAGGATTCATAATATGCGAACAAGGAAGTCTATGGCCAGACAGAGATCATGCGCAGGGTGATCTTTGTTTTTCCGATAGTTACTTTATCTTGCGAAGCCAATCACACTAAACCTTGTTGTCCATGTGAGTTCTTAAACTACTCAATTAACGCTTATTACCGCTGATTGTGCAATTATCAAAGTCTTTAAGCCGATCAATTTTTATTAATCTTTTCATGCCGGTCCGTCAAGCGATATATATTTTTTCCAGTGACTGGTTTAAACCGGTTGATCAAAGCACCGCCATTAGGTCAGAAGCGTTAGGCGTGAAATATAAAGTATGATTTTGATTTTGTAAACGATCTTTTCAGTAACGTTTTAAAGAATAAGAAAAATGTTTATATAACAATGAAATACGTTATGGCTTTTATATCATGTAGGAGCTAAAATATCGTCAGCGTATCGATACGGGCAGACCGTATCGCAATACGTATTTTTTTCTGAACGTATTGCGATATACCGATATATCGATATTATTGCGCATCCCTAAATTTTTTGTCAAAATTATCCTAAATTTACATTCTAAATAGTTAACTGATGATCCTTAATGCATTTAAAACAATTTCATTGGCTAAGAAATGAAAATAATAGCACTTCAATAAATTTTCATTGGAAATTAAGGCATGTTGCAAATGTAATTTGAAGAGGAAGGCATGTTGCAAGCGACATGCCTTAATGGTCTAGGGAGATCCCTGCTTCCTATTTGTGTAAAATACGGACCAAAAATACAAAAGGTCTTCAAATTCCAATCGTACCATATATGGTAGCCATGTCTCAGCTTACAAAAGCAGCTCAAATTTGCCATGTTGTATTTACGCTATAGCATGCGAGGCCAAACTTTTATCTGATAGCCATTTTTTTCCTATTGCTAGCATTCACTAATCCAGGGGTGATAACAGACCGGGATTCCCAATCCTGAAAGTCTGTCAACTGAATCCTGAATTCAGCCAAATATTTCTTAAATCACTTATAATTAGCTATAAAATCCAATATATCAATAGAAATCAGTCAGTTTATGCTTATTTTATGCAAAAATTCTGATCTAAATATGTTAAAACCAAATTTCAACAATAATGGATGCGACAATATCCTGAAATCAGGATTAATCCCGAACTTTATCACCCCTGCTAATCATTGCTTCAGCGCGTGCGCTGTCTGAGCCTGTGCTGTCAACAGCACTGCCGGGACACCTCTTAGGTAAAACAAGAGCTGTCGCCCGACAGCATAGCTTGCCTGAATTGGTGCTTGCTCATCACACAGCCGCTATGGTGGTGTGGACTGCTATGCATATTAAAAACTTCATGCAAGCATGTCCATGGTGTGGACTGCTATGCATAAAACTTCATGCAAGCATGTCCATAATGAAAACACATTTATAAACAAAAGCTATCTCAGAAATATGTCTTAAAATAAAATTAAAATAAAAGAAATGAAATGAAATTTCAAAGTCCATGATGAGCTTGAGGTAAAAAAACAGACAGGTTGGGGGGGGGGGGGGGGGGGGGGGGGGGGGGGGGGGGGTAGGGGGGGGGGGGGTAGGGGGGGGGGGAGGGGGTTAGGGGGGGGGCGGTAATTGGGAATGCTATGCATAAAACTTCATGCAAGCATGTCCATAATGAAAACACATTTATAAACAATAGCTATCTCAGAAATACATGTAAGTCTTAAAATAAAATTAAAATAAAAAAAAATGAAATGAAATTTCAAAGTCCATGAGCCTGAGGTAAAACAAGAGGGCCATAATGGCCCTGGATCGCTCACCTGAATATCTTGTGAACTTAACCTCAGAGACAGCCATATGACTGACAGAGTTTCACAAAGATTAAATGGAAAATGAACCCTTTATTGTGTACCTAAGGTTTTTATAAGATTTAACCTAATGACCTAGATTTTGACCCTACATGACCCAGTTCCAAACCTGGTCTAGATTTCTTGGATATGAACATTCTGGTAAAGTTATCAAAACTGTGCCTTCTATAGTGTACACAATGTTTTTCTAAGGTTTAACCTAGTGACCTACTTTTTGACCCAACATGACCAAGTTGCACCCTTGGTCCAGATTCGTTGGAGACAAACATTCTGGCAAAGTCTCAAGAAGATTAGAACAAAACTGTGTCCTCAAAAGCGTTCACACTGTTTTTCTAAGAACTGACCTAGTGACCTAGTTTTTGACCTGACATGGCCCAGTTTCAAATCTGATATAAATTTCATGAAAGTAAACATTCTGACAATGTTTTACGTAGATAGGATCATAACTGTGCCCTCTAGAGTGTACATGAGGTTTTTCTAATATTTAACCTAGTGACCTAGTTTTTGACCCCACAAGACTCAGATTCAAATTTGGCCTAGATTTTATATAAATAAACATTCTGACAAAGTTTCATGAAGATTGGATCATAACTGTGCCCTCTAGAGTGTGCACAGGGTTTTTCTAAGATTTGACCCAGTGACCTAGTTTTTGACCCCACATGACCCAGTTTCGAAGATGGTCTAGATTTCATTAAGATAAACATTCTGACAAAGTTTCATGATGATTGGATCATAACTGTGCCCTCTGTGCCATTCTAAGATTTATTTCTATTTTTAGCTCTGGCGGCCATTTTGTTCAGGGGAGCGGAACCGTCTGAGCAATTTTTGGTCAGAGCCATGAGTAAAACATTTCTGTGAATTTTTTTTGAAATCGAGCCATTGGCTTTAGAAACGATGATGTTTAAAGCTTTTTTCTATTTTTAGCTCTGGTGGCCATATTGTTCAGCGGGGCAGAACCGTTTGAGCAATTTTGGTAGAGGGTCTCTTAAGGAACATTTCTGTGAAATTATTTCAAAATAGGCCCAGCAGTTTTGGAGGAGAAGTCGTTTAAAGGTTTTTCTATTTTTAGCTCTGGCGGCCATATTGTTCAGCGGAGCGGAACCGTTTGAGCAATTTTGGTAGAGGGTGTCTCAAAGAACATTTCTGTGAAATTATTTTAAAATCGGCCCAGCAGTTTTGGAGGAGAAGTCGTTTAAAGGTTTTTCTATTTTTAGCTCTGGCGGCCATATTGTTCAGCGGAGCAGAACCGTTTGAGCAATTTTGGTAGAGGGTCTCCTAAGGAACATTTCTGTGAAATTATTTCAAAATCTGCCCAGCAGTTTTGGAGGAGAAGTTGTTTAAAGGTTTTTCTATTTTTAGCTCTGGCGGCCATATTGTTCAGCGGAGCAGAACCGTTTGAGCAATTTTAGTAGAGGGTCTCCTAAGGAACATTTCTGTGAAATTATTTCAAAATTGGCCCAGCAGTTTTGGAGGAGAAGTCGTTTAAAGGTTTTTCTATTTTTAGCTCTGGCGGCCATATTGTTCAGCGGAGCGGAACCATTTGAGCAATTTTGGTAGAGAGTCCCCCAAGGAACATTTCTGTGAAATTATTTTGAAATCCGGCTAGCAGTTTTGGAGAAGAAGTTGTTTAAAGCAAAAGTTGACGCCGGACGCACGACCGGACGACGGACAAAGACCGATCACAATACCTCACCTTGAGCACTTCGTGCTCAGGTGAGCTAAAAACTGACGGGTAGGGGGGGGGGGGGGGGGGGGGGGGGGGGGGGGGGGTTAGGGGGGGGGGGGGGGGGGAGCTAGGATGTATCAAAACCCTGAACCATTATCTAACATCAGTCCAAGTATTAGTATCAACTGAGTCCATCATCGTGGCACTGTGAAATTATGTCTTCATAAATATAAAACTTTAACCAAAATCTTTAAGACAAAATTCTAAGACGATGACCTTGACTTCAAGGTCATCCAGTGGGGTAAGTATAAGGTGTTCTGTAAAAACTCAAAAAAGAGTCTAACATCAGTTCAAGTATAAACTAAATCTCAGCAAAGCATCATGAATCAGTTTGCAATTACAAAACTTTAAAAAAGACAAAAATGTCCGAAGTCCCTGACCTTGACTCAAGATCACTGAGCGGGGTTTGGGGGGGGGGGGGGGGGGGGGGGGTACTCTGTAGATCTAACTACAGTGCAAATATAAAAAGAATTCATCCATGGGTTCAGGAGATATGTGTCTTTAAAAAACTTTAACCAAAACATCCAATCAATAAAAAGACAATATTCTAAGTCCATGACCTTGACATCAAGGTCACAGAGGGGGGTGGGGATAGTACCTTTGAAAACTTTAGACCAATATCTAACTTTAGTGTAAGTATCAAAGGAATCCATCCATGGGTTAAGGAGATATTGGGCATTATAAAACTTTAACCTAAACATCCAGTCCAAAAAAACAAATTTTCTAAGTCCATGACCTTGACATCGAGGTCACGGAGTGGGGTGGGGGTGGTACCCTGTTAAACCTTAGACCAATATCTAACTACAGTGCAAGTATCAAAAGAATCCATCCATGGGTTAAGGAGATATAGGTCTTTAAAAAACTTTAACCAAAACATCCAATCTGAACGCCGACGCGGACGCTGACGCTGACGCGGACGCCGACGCCGTGGTGACAACAATAGCTCTTCCTGAACTTTCGTTCAGGCGAGCTAAAAAATAAAACATGGTTACCAGTACTAAAGCCCCGCTATCCCAGGCCGTGGTTGCAAATGACTGGTGCATAACCAGACTATTCCTGGGCAGGCTTAGACCTCCTATGCGGTTAACCAGTACTAATGCACCAGTCGTTTGCAACCACGGCCCCCATGATTTTACCTAAGAGGTGTCCCGGCAGTGCCGTGCATATGCCTGGCATTTGATTCCCGCCACAACTGCGGAGAAAATAGTGGAGTGTTTTTAACGAAATTTACCGGGACACATTGTCAGAATATGGATTTTTATATTTATATGATCCCCTGGGGGGCGGGGACCTTTACCAGGGATTCGACATAAAAAATTTCCCCAGAGTGCAGGGTTGGTTGGTTGATTTGATGCTTAACGTCCACGGTAAACAACTAAGGTCATGTCGGGACGGTCAGTTAACCTAACCACACTATTCCTGGGCAGGCTTAGACCTCCTAAGCGGTTAACCAGTACTAAGTGCACATACTTTCGCCAGTAACTGACAACTGCCCTTCTTGGATCAGCGGAAGGAGGAACGAAAGTATGTGGCCAGACCGGGATTCGAACCCAGGACCTCTGACTTACGAGTCAGGTGCCCTACCGATTGCGCTACCCGGCCCGGCAGAGTGCAGGGCATATACCAGGGCTTTGCAGAGTGAAAAGTCAATATCCCTGCTATTCCCCGGCCCAATGGGGGCCGTGATTGCAAATGGCAGGTGCATAAGTGCACATACTTTTGTCAGTAACTGACAACTGCCCTTCTTGAATCAGCAAAAGGAGAAAAGAAAGTATGTGGCAGACTGAGTATTGAACCCAGGACCTCTGACTTATGAGTCAGGGGCCCTACCAACTGCGCAACAAGGCCCGGCACCCCCATTTGAACAAGGTTGGTAAACAACCACTAGCAAATTTCAAGCATCTGATCCTAGCAGTTTCGGAGAAGAATATTTCTAAGTATATTCTATTTAAAGCTACTGTATACTGGCATCATGTGTTACCGATAGCCTATCAGGACCGTGAACAGCATTCTAAAGATACTAATAATGCTGCCTGTTTTTCACCATATATGAAATAATTGGTCTATTTTCATGCTTTACTATGCAAAATTACAGCGGAGTTCTCCAGCATTGTGTTGATATGTGCCCCGGATTGAAGTGTGTAGAAATCGGCCACTCAAAATGTCTGTAATGTATTACCAATAGTTCATTGACTGAGGCAGGCGTCATGCGCTGAGAAACTGCTTCCCCTATAAAACTACGGTGGCCCATAGCTGTATTATAAAGCTGTCTTAAAACTATGAGTTCATGTTATATATTATGAACAATGTTAAAACAAACATTTAAATCAGAAATAGAAATATGAAAGTAGTGACTGGTGACTCAGGCTTGGGTCCTCGTCGTGGTGCTTATGTGCACTCATAAGGCTGTGCAACGTTTCTGACCAGTTTCGTCAGATTATTCTGACTCAGAGATTTTCGTGTTTGAAATAGCCTGTTGCTGGCTTGTTTATATTGTCCCGCGCGCCGCTCACACGATCCACGCCGAAAACGGCGCTCCCTGTCACGTGAGCGGCCCAGGGCCGCTCTAAACGGCTCCGAATTAGCATAGCCGTGAGTGATGCTCACTTGGTCACGTGAGCGGCCCCACTGTTGTGTGAGCGGCCATAAGCCTCCCACGTGAGCGGCGCTGGACCGACCACGTAAGAGGTACCGCCGATAACGCGAGCAATTGGCACCGCCACGTGATCGGCGCCAAACCGGCAACGCTCACGTGACCGCTCACACACAGATTTACTGTTCTGTAGACAAACTATTCTTCGTAGCAATGTCATCTTTTTTTGGCGTTTTTTTTGCGGTTGCAACAGGAGGTAATATTACAATATTATCTCTCCTGGTGCATATAAGCTATGAAAGTGTTTACTTGTGTCTTATTATAGTATTTGGCGACATCTTTGATTGTTTTACGGGGAAACAATAAACTAAAGAATGCTAGACAGTGAGAAAAGCACTGCCGTCCGTCAGAGACAGGGCTCTCGATCACCGAAATATGGGGCCAAAATTCGGCCCCATTCCCAATGCCAAAAAGTATGTTTTTTTCCCAATTCCAGATGAAAAATTCCCAATCTGACTAAGCCTGTTTGGTCCAAGAATACACTGAAGCGCCGTTATACCGCGGACCGATATACCGCGGAAATCAATATAATGCGGTTGTCCTGTGTCGCCCATTATTTTTCAACAGATCATGGATTTTTCGGCAAATTCCGTCGGTGTTCACGACAAAATAACCATTAAAAGTTAATTGGGTTGTTTACATAATCTTAATCAACAGCGTGTCAAAAGTTATCACAGACAATCAAAGCGTCGGTTGTCTTGCCAAGGTGTGAACTTTAGAAGACTTCGATAATTAGCGCATATCACGTGTCACCAATTTGGCCAACTCATATACACAATACACAAGCCGACGCTCAGGAAAAGGGCTGTGCGTATCAGCCACTGATTACTTCCAAAGAAAACATTATAAAAGAATTTTATAAAGGAAAAAAAAAAAAACAACAGCAACAAAGCTTAAACCCGATTTGGTTATCTGTAGGCTGATTAGAGTTTTTAGGCGACGTCAGTACTCGCGCAAATAAGTATATTTTATTCGTCCGCAGGTACCTTTTTGCAAGTATGTATATACAAGGGAATTAACTCGAACAAGTCTATTTCGCTCAATCGGACATCCTCGTCGATATAGGTTTCAATTCAGGATATGGCCGATGTGTTAGGATTGTACTTTCGCTTTGTAAATGGTTTTCAGCCGTTTTGCAGCGCATTTTTCACAATAAGTTAGAACATAGGGACTGAAAGGCTACTTCAGCGATGACTTTCGTTGTGTCAGGTAAGCAGTAAACATGTCTATCTACCTCGTTAGGGCTAAATAAGCGCAACGAACATGTAAACATTGGGGTTTTCATTAGTGGGTGGGGTATTTCCTAGAAGATCGTTATTGCGCGTGATCACTTATAGCGCGGTTCGATTTTATGTCTCCCGACACCCGCGTTATAACTGCGCTCCAGTGTACTGCAGTTGTATCAGTGCAAAATGGATTAAACAAGAGCTGTTGCCTGACAGCATAGCTCGCCTGAATTGGTGCTTCCCCATCACACAGCCGCTATGGTGGTGTGGACTGCTATGCATAAAACTTCAGGCAAGCATGTCCATAATGAAAACACATTTATAAACAAAAGCTATCTCAGAAAAAAAGTCTTAAAATAAAATTAAAATAAAAAAAAATGAAATGAAATTTCAAAGTCCACAAGCTTGAGGTAAAAAAAACTGACGGGTGTGAGTGTGTGTGTGTGTGTGTGTGGGGGGGGGGGGGGGGGGGGGGGGGGGGCTATGTGGACTGGTATGCATAAAACTTCAGGCAAGCATGTCCATAATGAAAACACATTTATAAACAAAAGCTATCTCAGAAATAAGTCTTAAAAATAAAATTAAAATAAAAAGAAAATGAAATGAAATTTCAAAGTCCATGAGCTTGAGGTAAAAAAAACTGACGGGTAGGGGGGAAGGGGGGAGGGGGCTACTAGGATGTATCAAAACCCTGAACCATTATCTAACATCAGTCCAAGTATTAGTATCAACTGAGTCCATCATCGTGGCACTGTGAAATTATGTCTTCATAAATATAAAAGTTTAACCAAAATCTTTAAGACAAAATTCTAAGTCGATGACCTTGACTTCAAGGTCATCCAGTGGGGTAAGTATAAGGTGTTTTGTAAAAACTCCAAAAAGAGTCTAACATCAGTTCAAGTATACCGTATTTCTTCGGCTATAAGACGGGGATTTTTCCCGCCGAAATGACCCCCAAAATTTGCCCCCGTCTTATAACCGAGGCTTTGGACACCCTAGCTATTTTCCCCAAATCCCTGAGCAGCTGGTCACGGTCCACGTTCGTAAATATGCAAGGCGCTCCCAAGTTATGTCCAGGTGCATCGCAAAACCCAATAGGTGTTGAGACATAAACAATACCTCTAGTACCGATCACATGAAATGATACCGTATGCATACACTGATTGCATCTAGCAAAACCGAATTTCTCTACTGTGTGCCCTCATTAAACTCCTTTTGAATTCCAAATCCGCAAACAATGTGTAACATTTTTTTCCTAAACATTCATACAGGTATTTTTCTGCAACCTGGAGGTAAAACGTAAGGCACTTTTACTCTTTCTCTGTCGGTATTAATATCCTGACTTGACCCGAGTGACCCTTCAAAACTGAGTCGGTTATGTAATTATTTTGAGAGCAGTATTGATCCAGTTGTAGTGTGTAAGATCAAAGAGGCCGCAACAAGTGAGCCGGTCAATGACCTTTAGGTGACACAATTATGTTTGTTGAACTACAGGTGTTGGATTTGGATATTGACTGTATTTATGCTAAATATTCGGCCAGTGAATAGAAACAAAATCTGTTTAATATGGATCTTCCATCCAGGAATATTTTTTCTCCACTTGTGTACATGCAAAGCTAAATTTAACTTACGGAAATACGACCTTTGCTCATACTGGATAAAATAATGAGGTAATTAATCCAAGATATTTATGCACATTACGGTAACTGCATAGCGGCAGTAAACATCGGTGACCGGTGATGACCTTTGGGGAATTTAGTAGTACTCCCAGCACCTCAGCAGAACGAAGTAACGGGGCACCGATCATCCGTCCATGTTGGGGAATTGGCAAAAAATAGGCCCGTCTTATAGGCAAGGCTAAGCTAAATACTTGCCCAGACAGTCCAAAAAACACCCCCCGTCTTATAAACGACTCGCCCTATAGCCGAAGAAATACGGTAAACTAAATCTCTGCAAAGCATTATGAATCAGTATGCAATTACAAAACTTTAAAAGAGACAAAAATTTCCCAAGTCCCTGACCTTGACATCAAGATCACTGAGCGGGGTTGGGGTAGTACTCTGTAGATCTAACTACAGTGCAAATATAAAAGGAATTCATCTATGGGTTCAAGAGATATGTGTCTTTAAAAAACTTTAACCAAAACATCCAATCAATAAAAAGACAATATTCTAAGTCCATGACCTTGACATCAAGGTCACAGAGGGGGATGGGGGTAGTACTTTCGAAAACTTTAGACCAATATCTAACTTTAGTGCAAGTATCAAAGGAATCCATCCATGGGTTAACAGTGCTCCAGATAATTTTTTTTTCAATCAGTACCGTACTGGTCAAAATTTTCTTGGATCAGTATCCACAATTCTGCTTCAGTATTTGCACTGAACTGACAGATGTAACATGAAAACATATTTAATTTTAACAGTATTTCAGTGGTACTCCCTGGCTGTGACTTTGCCTTGTAAAATACTACTTCTGCTTTTACTGTATGGAATTATACTCTTTTATATACCCCAAAACGCCATATCAAAATCTGATTTATTAAACGATTCTATCATGACTCAACCTTGTGAAAGCTCCTTCTGACTGCTTCACAAAATGTAAATATCAAAATGAAACTGATTTACAAATTGTGGTTGATGTTGCCAGAGTGAAGTTTTCACTAGGCTGAGTCATGAGACACATGTATGAAGAAAATTCTCTGCAAGTACCAAGAACCAAAACCATTACTATATGATCATTAAGGTCCATCAAGGCTAAAGAAGTCAACAAACTATCAGTTGGTTTCTGTAGCCTTTTCAGTCTTTAGTTTATGTGGCTATAACATGATCAAGAATGAGTTTGCTTGGTACCTGTCTCAGCAGATACTTCAAGATGTTCCAAACATGCTCTATGACACATTTTTTTGTGTTAAAAATTTCAATTTTACAGTGCTACTATAAGTACGAACTGGGTTCATGCGAATCACATTTGGATTTGAACTGCAATTATCTACCTACCAGAATGTTTTCCCTTTTCTACAGACTACATGCAGTCATAACCGCACCTGAGTAATAGCATTATCTCATAGTTGCATCTACAATTTTCGGTTGATTATTAGTAGGCACAAAAACCGCATAATAGAGGCCTGCTTGTCCCATTCCTTTTTCGAAGCCATGCTTTCCTACTTTCAGTTTTGAAGCGACTGGTTTACAGTCCATCTATTTTCCACGCATTAGAAACACAAATTCAGAAGGAAATGTTTAGAATCAGTCAGCTTCTTGGTGAGTGCGACGCATAAGGAAGCTCAATCTACTTGATGATATTATAATGCAAGCGTCTATGAGAACTCGTCAAGGTGGTACGGACTACCGGAAAAAATGATCCGTAACGGCTTGAAAGCGTCCGTACCGGGTACCGATAAAATTTCCAATAGCTCCGTATCGACCAAAAATGATCCGTAATATACACAGATACGGACGCTATCTGGAGCACTGGGTTAAGGAGATTTTGGGCTTTATAAAACTTTAACCAAAACATCCAGTCAAAAAAAAATACCAATTTTCTAAGTCCATGACCTTGACATCAAGGTCACGGAGTGGGGTGGGGGTGGTACCCTGTTAAACCTTAGACCAATATCTAACTACAGTGCAAGTATCAAAAGAATCCATCCATGGGTTAAGGAGATATAGGTCTTTAAAAAACTTTAACCAAAACATCCAATCCGAACGCTGACGCTGACGCCGTGGTGACAACAATAGCTCTTCCTGAACTTTCGTTCAGGCGAGCTAAAAACACTTAAAACTAAAAATGTTAACATAATTTATAACTTTAAAAATCAGGAAGCGATTACATTTTCAATCAAGATCGTCATGTTTTGTTACTGGAAACCGGTACTGGGTTTTATCATGTACTGTTAGAGTTACTTCCCTTCCATTAGAGGGCGAATAGCCTAGCGATTTTGGCTGCAATATGTTAATATTTTTTTTGCTTCAAGGGCCAATATTGTTGTGGTGAACAATATTTTGACTTATTCTTTAATTTAAAGCCTTCCAATGCTAAAAATTTGATGGGAGTTTTCACCTGGATGATTCAGTTGTTTTTGCGTTTCGTACCTGAATCGATTTTCACAGACATTTTCGGCCATATCCAAAATCATAAATGGGATTACCGGGATATCCAAGAGTTAGTACAGTGATAGTGACACACCGTGGATGTTTTGTACTGGCAGGACTGAAAGTTTTGTCATGTTCTGCAATGTGACAGTCCACTTTCTTCCAACTTCACATAACTATTGTACTTTGTTCTACATAGCCAGTCATGGCAGTAGAACAGATTCCTGTTCCAATAGTAACAGCAACATAACCAGGTCTACTGAGGTGTCTGAGAGTAAGTTTTTTGACCTCTGATATATTGTTTTCAGGGATATAGGGAATTCAATCTGAAGGAAGAGGGATATTTTTCCAAGTCATATTTTGCAACAAAAATATTGAATAAATTAAACATCCAAATTGTTCTAGAAATTGCATAAAAATGATCAGTGAATGATGATATGCACAGCTTAAAATTGATAAATTCTAAGCTTTAAGTCTAATTATGCTTACTTATAGTTCACAGATACTTCAAACCTAGAGTGTTATACTGTTGTCATATTGTAACCCTTTTTTCTAGGTCCTAGTCTTGTCTCCAGTTTGAGAGTGGCAAGATAGGGAAGTTGCCAGTTCAAATGAAAGAAAGAAAAACTCAACATACACACAAACAGTTTTGTTATTATCTAATATCCCAACTATTTGATAAAATTTATTATGATTCACTTTCTGCTATGTCTGCTTATTCACTGGATTCCTCTGAAAATATACTGAGAGAAATAAGTTTAGCAATTTTTCCAAACGGTTGTGAAATTTTCTTTTGGGATAGTATTCCCAGGTTGTTGATCGCATATGGTTAGTTTAAGTTAGGAGACTGCGATTACATCACACTTGGACGAAAAAGGTGACTTAACGCACGTTTGACGTCACTTTAAATGAATCCACAATTTACGCGGGCTTACAAACAATTAAACAAACAAAATTGTCAAAATGCTTTTGAAAGGTTTTAACTGTGTTCTTGAACAAGAAAACCGTAAATGGGTTTTCAAATAAACGCATACGACGGCAGCAATGAGGCACGTTAGTCTGACGTTAACTTGCCGAAAAATTCAACCACCATTTTTTAACATTATCAGTTGACGTTTTGACTCGAATCTTTTTGCGCTTTATAACTGTCAACTGTGGGGACACTATCAAGCTAAACGATTACCCCTGGTAATCCATTTGTTTTAATGCAACGACCAGACCCTGTCAATATTTGAATGGAGGCGTCAAGTTTACGTTATGACGGAAAATGACAAAATCTGTGGATATGTAATGACCCTTAGGCGCACTTAGAGAAGAGCAACTTTAAGTTCAATATTCCTGATGTCAAAAGGATCTTTGATGGTTTTTAAAAACTGACGTCAGAATGACGTAAATGTCGAACCGGGTGTGGTTAAATCTACGGGAATAGCGCCAGTTTACAGCAACAACTTGCTTGAAAGAGTTCTGGTCAACTAGAGGCCTTGCCATTGCAGTTTGGTTGAAGATTTTTGAACAATTCGTGAACGGTGACTTTTGCTCAGCCTTAATTGCTTTGTGAATGCTAATTTTGACGGCGTCATAAGCACATATACGTTTATCATGGTAACAATCCTTTAACACACAACACTGTGTCCGTGTTCACAAATGTCTACACTGCCGCAAATTAGCTCTGGTGTAAGATTTGAAGATGAAACAGCACCTGAAAAAAGATGAGTTGCATAAAAGATTTATGGCATTTTTTTGGTTAAACCCTTTGGTACAAATGCAACGCGATTTTGCTCTATAAATAAACTTTCGGACTTAATTGTACGGTTTCTGGTACCCAAAATGATGCATTAAACAGCGGAAACAATACAATTTCCCACTTTTTAAATAAGTCTGAATTATACGCTGATTTGTAAAAAATTGCTAAACTTATTTCCCTCAGTATATAACAATACCATACGTAAGTTGTGTTGGTCTGACAATGTAAACTTCACTCATAGAACAATGTAAATTTTCCCATTTTTCGACAAAACAACGCTATTTTTCCCAATTCTAAAGGCCCTGGCCCCATTCCCAAAAAGGGGTGTGAGAGCCCTGGGAGAAAGGAGCTCCACTGAGTCTATCAGCTCCACACACTACGAATGTCCGAATAGGATCAATGTTCAAGGGTAAAGCCGGAGTTTTCCACTTTCCAGTCACTCCGAACTTTTCAGAAATAGAAATATATTGAGGACTGAAAGACATGACCTCTCAATAACGGAAGAAATACATACCTGATCTTAAAATCAGATGATATCTCAAATAGATAAGTGTCACAGACTCTTAAAAAATCTCACGCCCCAACAGAGGATCGAACCCGGGACCCTTCGATCTAAAGGCGGACACTCTACCACATCGCTATGAAAGCCGGCTTGTACCGCAAGGGAGTACAAGCGTATGATATACCCAATTACCTACAGACTGTGACATTCTCCCCCACTAAAATTGGACTTCGTCCCTGAAGTTCCAGGCTGAACAGCTGCGTATAGAAACAGGCTCGAGGAATTACTGCACAGCGGTCAGGTTGGATTTTAGGTTGGGCGCCAATTGTCATGGACTCTTAAAAAATCTCACACCCCGACTGAGGATCGAACCAGGGACCCTTCAGTCTGAAGGTGGACACTCTACCATGTCACTATAAAAGCCGGCTTGTACCGCAAGGCAGTACAAGTGTATGATATACCTAATTACCTACACCCTGTGACATCTCATGAAATATCTTCCTGAAGGATCCCAGGACTAAAACTTTTGAACAATGAAAACAATGAATTAGCAAGAAGTCTACAAACTGCATACTATCTATCTACCTATCTTCCGTTACGTCTTAACCCCCGAGGGGGACAACAGACGGGTTCCGGCGAACCAAGTGCTGAAGTGGGGTAGCTGGAACAAATGTATAGGAAAGTATGTGAAATGAGTGCCTATTTTAAATATTCAATGCAGGAAGCTGTGTAGCTGCAATCTATTTTTAGCACCAATGGGTAAATAAACACAAGAGAAAGTGTCCTTGGAAGCAGTCAATACACGCGGCTAAATTTCAGCAATTTTTAATGGGCAAAAAAGTGTTATAAAAGAAAATGGATTAGAAACATAGTGTTTTACACAAGGGGTAAGTTTACCTTTATTCTGGGCATTTCAGTTGAAGAGTTTGCAGAGTTCTAGTAAATTCTTTCGTCTGTCGAACAAGCAGTATGTATGTGATATGTGACATAGCCAGGGGCGGATCCAGGATTTCTGGTTAGGGGGCATTAAGCTGGCGGTCCAGGGGGCCGCTAGGGCCCCTGGTGGGTGCAGGGCCAAGCCCTGGCCAGGGGTACAGGGGGCTGGAGGCCCCCGGAAGCTCCTGCGTTTTAGCCATTTCTAAGTGGTTCAGAAAGGTTTCCAGAGCCCCACTTATCCGTTCTCAGGGTAAACAATTAGATTTCTACGTTTGTGAACGGAGCGAGCAAGAAAAAATCGGACATTTAAAGAAACAGCTATAAATCATTAAAAAAAACTTTGCTTTGGCGATTTAGGGGGGGGGGCCCTCTTGAATCCGCCACTGATCGCCACATCAAAAAAGCTCGTGACATACAGGAAGCTATCAGAAACACATGGCTGGTGATAAAACATGATGCCACGATACTGTCTTTTAAAACAGACTTGCGGGAACCTTACAATGGATTACATGGTCATTTCTTATGTAAAATTACCCATAGAAGAGGTCAAACTACGTACAGGAGGAAAATCGTTGGAAGAAAGCTTCTGCAAATGGCATATGTCTGATTTTAAATCACAGGCAAAATTCCACAGAGCGCGCTTTTTTAATTTCTTACCCTACACTTTCGGAAGGTTGTTGCTGCTGTTCTGCTTTGAACTTCCCGCTGTTTTGTAGCACCATTGCTGAGATCAATCATAAATTATACAATGAAAACGATGAGAAAGACTTCTTCCTCAAACTCCCCATAAAATCGTGATTTTCGTGAAAATTGAGACCTCGTTGTTCCGCCTCAGCTTTTGTCTTTGGGCGCGAAATTGGAGATGTCCTCGACCTCGTACGAAAACAAAAATATTTTACTGGACGAAATAAAAAATTATTTCGTAAAAATATACATTTGAACGAAATAACAAAATATCATTATAACTATTAAAATGCACTGCGTTATAGAACAGAAAAATATACTGCATACAGTGAAAACCAAACAAGACAAAACAAAACATATCAGAACCAAAAAAAGGTGAAATTATTAAAACAGCCCTACTCTATTTCGTTCAAGTGTTATTTTGTATCTTTGAAAAAATCATTAAAATGGTTTTCGGCTTCATCCTCAATCGGTAAAAGCCACG
Source organism: Ctena decussata (assembly GCA_963989385.1). Classification (NCBI taxonomy): domain Eukaryota; kingdom Metazoa; phylum Mollusca; class Bivalvia; order Lucinida; family Lucinidae; genus Ctena; species Ctena decussata. The sequence continues at coordinate 60,866,012 of OZ022504.1, forward strand.
ACTCGCCGTCGGTACGTCGAATTACCGAAAACTGCAATAAAACCCTATCAACTTAGTGTTCGATAGACTAGTTCCTTGCACAACTTCCGTTTCGTATGACTCACTACAGTCTATTTAGTCGCCTGGGAACGAGGCAAAGTGTTCGAGACATTAATAGGATTCCAGTGAAGTGTAAAATACTGTCAGGGACATACATCCTTCAAGCCAATAGAGCTAAATTTAATCAAAATGAAGTTAACCCTGTATGTCTACTCTGTAAAAAGAGCGACGAAACCCTTCATCATTTTATCCTGGACTGTGAGGAACTAGAATATGTTAGAAAACCAATATATAATGACTTTCTCAGTATATTAAATACCCTGTATGAGATACACCCGGCTGTTGCTGAATACTCAATGCTTCAAATTGTGATAGACAGTAGTTGTCTACTACAAGTCCCTGATGTCAGAAATAAGAGGAAAATTACCGAACTTATTGACCTGCTTCACTATCATAGTAGACGCTGGATCTACACAATACACAGTGCAAGATACTGTCTATTGGAAATTGTATCAAAAAGTGTGAGGAGAAGGTAGGCGCAGCAACACACATAAGACACCTACTGTTCAGAAAGACAAAAGTTTTTTTAGATAAGAATTCCTCATTGTATATAACTTATGAAATGGTGGTGGATTAATTCTGGTGTGGTGTACAGTGGACGAGATCGTATTAACTATTAAGCCTAAGAAGATTTTACTAGTGGAGTACTAGGTGTGCCTATAAAGGCAGAAATTATACAACAGAACAGAACAGAACAGAACTGGCAAAAAAAAAAACTGGCTAGATTGCTTCAGCTCATACTAGATTATACAGCAATAACTCAGCTTGTAGATAGCCTGAACTGTAACCATCAGCATCTAAAGACTTTGGAATTTCATTGCCGTAGACTTTGTTACTCTCTACATTGTGAGAGGTACAAGAGACTTGAGTCAATATCCAGATTAATTAAACGTAAACGCAAATAGAGGCATACCGAGCTACACACAGGAGGGTCCTACTTAATGTTTTTACCCATTTTATAGACTGTAAATAAGATAAAGATTAGCTGTAAATAGAGTGGTGACGGATTGCATCATTTTAACCCCCTATAAACCTACTACTACTCCGTTGGAGGTGTGTCGGAATCGGCAGAATTTATGTGCTACAGTTACAGTTACAGATGGCAGACGTCTTTCAAAAAAGATAGATAGATAGATAGATAGATAGATAGATAGATAGATGGGATGGCAAGGGATAGATAGATAGATAGATAGATAGATAGATAGATAGATAGATGAGGCCCTCCCAGGGGGGTCAGTGCTTCCTTGCTCGCTGAAAATAATGCCCAAATCTCCCCCAGCTCCCTTAAAATATTTTCCCGTGCTCGCTAAAAATAATTGCTAGTGCTCCCCAGCTCCCTGAAAATAAATGACCATTCTAAACAGCTCCCCAAAACCCCTGGGAGGGCCCCATAGATAGATAGATAGATAGATAGATAGATAGATAGATGTGGCCCTCCAAACTCATAATTTTTAAAGTTAAGCTGTTCATTGTTAAAAATGACTTGATCGTTTTTATGCTGATAATTACACTGTTATTTGAAGCGTAATTGTTATCAAACTGAAGCTGTGAGGCATGCTACAAACATTCATTAATGCTTATGGGTATTTGTTGTCTCCTTTAGCGCCTAACGGGATAGGGTTTTGACAGATTAATGAGGTATGACAAGCTGTCTTTTGAACTTTTGGTGAGATGCCTTCTGAAAGGGGTGGGGGCGTCCGTGGCATAATTCTTCAGAAGGGCGAGTGGTCTCAGAATGTTGGGCGAGTTGTCTTTGGGGCGAGTTGTCTCAGAATGTGGGGCGAGTTGTCACCTGAAGGTGGGGCGAGTTGTCTTGTGGCGAGATTTTTGTGGGGCGAGTTGTCTGAAGGCGAGTTGTCCGGAAGAAAACGAGGCAATATAAAGAAATGGTGAACTCTTGAGTTCGAAACGATGAACCTTGGTACGATTTAGAACTCCACAAATGGTCTAGAACAAGAGATAGATTGAAAACGATAGCAACAATAAGTAAAAAGACTATCGATTAGCGTAAATATAAAGACACCAGAAATAAAGTAAACAATATGAAGAAATATGCAAAGGAAAGATTTTGTAATAATTTAGAATTAACTCTTACTGACAGTTACGGTTCCAATAGACGAGATTTCTGGAAACTTAGCCAATATTTTATTAAGAGCAACTCTTCCAACTCTTCATCAGTTTTAATTCCTCCACAGTGCACCGTGTCATAATTAAAAAAAACCTTGCAATTATTTTTAATCGATCTCTAAGAGAAAAACTACATGTATTTCCAGACTTATGGAAAAGAAATATGGTTCCCATCTTTAAGAAAGGGGAACGTTGTGACCCGTCTAATTATAGGCCTGTTTGATTCTGTAGTCCCTTGGGTAAAATAATGGAGCGCATTGTTTTTAAGAAATTATTTAACTATTTATATACTAACGATTTATTATACAAATATCAATCTGTTTTTATTCCTGTTCATTCGACAAAGTTTCAACTTGTGGATATTTACCACCATATATGTCAAACTTTGGACAACAAGCAATACGCTTGCATGGTATTTTGCGATATTTCGAAAGCATTTGACCGTGTTTGGCATAAAGGTCTATTATTTAAACTAAAACAGAATGGAATAGATGGTGACTTTTTAGAATGAAACTATCTAAAAGAACGTAAACAGTATGTTGTGTTGAATTCTTCAAGCTCGGAAATTAAAGGGGTATCGACTGAAGTTCCTCAAGGCTCAGTTTGGGACCATTATTATTTCTTATATATATGTCAATGTTATTACAGATCAGCTATTATGCTTAACTGGATTGTTTGCTGACGATAGTTCACTGTTTATATCTGCAACTGATATTCGGGATATTGAAGGCATAATTAATCACGATTTATTGATTCTATCACAGTGGGCAAAGCAATGGCTAGATAAATTTAATCCTAATAAAACGGAACCGATCTTATTTTCATTACGAAAGCTGGATGTACTGCCTGATTTGATTTTCGACGACGTTAAAATTGATCTGGTTGACCAACATAAGTATCTTGGTCTTACTTTTAATGCAAATGGTAAATGGCATGAGCACATTGAAAACATTTTATCATCAGCATCTAAAATAATTGGAATAATGAGGAAACTTAAATTCAGTTTCAGTAGAATAGCATTAAAACAAATTTACATTTCGTACGTTCGACCAATCTTCGAGTACTCGTCTATTGTATCGGGTAATTGCACAGCTGAACAAGCTAATTCACTGGGAAAAATACAAAACGAATCTGCCCGAATTGTTACTGGGCTTACCAGATCAGTTTCTCTGGAAAACCTATACGATGAATGCGGATGGGATTCTCTATAAGAAGAAAAAGTCAGAAATTTGAAATTCATCTATAAAATGATACATAATAATGTCCCTTCTTATATTTTGGATACTATACCATCAACAGTTGGAGAAATTTCACGCTATGTTCTTCGTAATAAGCAAAATATTTCCCTTTTTTCCTCCACGAACTAACAAATTTGCTCAGTCATGTATTCCATCGTGTATTAATGCATGGACTAACCTTGATATACAGCTTCGTGATGCTGAATCCTATTCTTCGTTTTGTTACGAGTTGAAAAAAGAAGAAGAATTTTTCCTTCAGTTAGAATACCAAATTATTATCTAAAGGGTAAGCGCACATTGCCAGTTTTACATTGCAGACTATGTAAAAATTGCAGTGATCTTTTCAATGATTTGTATCATAACCATCTTCGTGATAATCCTATTTGTGAATGTCTTGAAGATATAGAAGATGCTGAGCATTTTATTTTCAATTGTCTGAGATATAACCATAACAGAGTTGTATTTTTCAATAGAACCAGAGCTTTCCATCCATTAAGTTTTAATGCAGTATTATATGGTAACCCTAATTTGACTGACGATGACAACAAATTACTATCGCATTTAACTCTGTTCAGTCATATATTCAGGATACGAGACGATTTAATATCTTACTAATCTTAACATTTCCATTTGAAGTAAATAAAATGTACGTTCAACATTCTAATTATGCAAGGTTGAAGAAGCTAATCTTTAACTGTGACCTGATGTTTATTTACTTGCTGTTTTACTGTCAGTATTTTCTTCCGCGTTTATTTCGTTTGCTTTAACCTGAACGGTGAACAGGAATATGTTACACAGAGGGTCGCTCGGTGAAGATTTTCTGCCAAAAAAATGATCTAGCCTTGCTATAACATATCCTTATTTTTTTATTTCAGGTGAGGAAAAGAAGTCATCGGATGACCGTTCGTCGTTTGGTCGCGTTCCGGGGAGGCACCCATGGAGTCTTTAGATACTTATTTTATATACTTATCTTATTTGTGCGGCGGTTGGGCGGGGGTTCCCCTCACTGGAGTGACCCCAGGAATCCATATTAGTTGTATATGCGCCTGTTTTTATCTATTTTTTTTTCTTTTTAGAGCGGTCCCGAAAATCTAGATCTGGCTTATAAGACTAATCTGGAGTTTTGGGATTATTCTGGAGTGAGGAGGCCTCCGTCTTGTAGCCGAAGAATTACGGCATTCATTCATTTATTTATTCATTTATTCATTTCATTATCATCATTTATTTATTTGTTCTATTATTATTATTTTTCTTCTTCCTTCTCCTTCTTCTTCTTCTTCTTCTTCTTCTTCTTCTTAAACTCTTGTGTATTAGTTGTAATGCCATGTTGGACGTGTTGTATGTGTTTTAGGGGGAGGACTGTAACTAATGTTGTGAGAACTTGTAGCCCAGCCCCATTGTTTGTACTTATCGTTTGTACAAAGGCAATTAAATGTGTTTGAATTGAATTGAATCGTTTGCAGACTCTATGTGGAATGTGAGAAGAAAAAGTGTTGCAAAATCATACAAAATATTAAAACGGCGTGGCACCAAAGCTCCATAGTCTTTCGGGTTTCTTGTGATAGGCAGCTTGTGATGATACAGGTATACCCAGAAGTCGTGTAGTTGCTTAAACTGTTACAGCTTTGTCCTTAAATCATCATAGTAGCATGGGTGGGTAACAAAGTATTTATAAATGTCTAGTTTAACATGCGGCATCACAATCTGCCTATCAGACTAGCATCAAGCTAGCATAAAGTGTGTTTAGACGTCTCGAAGTTAACTAAGCTGCCACACCAATTGTGCATATGTCCTGTATTTACAAAATCTGATATTGTTTACACTCTGAATGTCTTGTAATATCCTTGCGTATGGTAGCATATAGTGTCCATTGATCTGACCGTTTAATTGCCTGATCTGGAATCACAGTGTTTTACAAAGATCTTCTTGAATTTTTACCTGATACTCCATTGTCTACGTAAGATTGTAATAGCATTAGCTGCAAGGTTATATACGTGAACGGTTCTTATTCTTAGGCTTGCCATAATAATGAAAATTACATGGTTATTGAGGTTATAGTATGTGCAATATGCGCTGACATCAGTAGTTCATTCAGCAGCCTGACATGGTAACGTATTCTAAGACTTAGAGCTAAAACTGATATAGCCTATGGTATGGTTTGAAATAACCTGAGGCAGTACCAGCGTTTCTACACGGGTCTAATAGTACCCTGAACTGACATCACAGTGTTAACAGTGTTTTTCGTATAATTTGCTTAGTCTGTTGTAACCCTTCTGTTGGTCTAAATTATTTAGTTTAGTAAAGATAGCTGAGTTGCCACCTATTTGGGATAGAGCTGCTGACTCGGCTTATCACTTGTAATTTATTGTTTGTTGGGATGTCTTTGTCGGTATTTCCCTTTGATGTTGGGGATGGGGCTTGGGATCTGATTTAGTCGGTTCCTGAAGTGTAGTTACTCTTTAAATTTGTATTAGCACACATGTTCTAGTAGAGGTCCTGTAGTAGCCTGAGATGGTTTGCTTTTCTCTGTAGATGACTCTAGAAGTTTGAACTTGCAAGACAGGGGCCAGGGACAGAAGAGACCTTATTGCTAGCGGAACTGAATAAGCGTTGTTTGTTATATAATTTCGGTAGAGGTATTAATTAAAGTAACTTAAGTGTCAGTATGATAACAAACAAAAGGTCTCAAGAGAGTCGCTAAATCAAAGACTGGATATGTGATATCTGCAGCGTAAAAGACATTGCCCTAAGGGGTATTGTAGTTGTGTGAGTTTGCACCTCCCCTGAATATCTTATATACTTTGAGTAAGCACTTCAAACTCCCTAGAGTGTTTGTAGCAGTCTCAGCCGGTACCACTATTCCCAGCTTGAGCAAGCTGCGTTTTATCATGTAATCAGGTAATTAAATTATGTCTTACTGCTTTTGAACACCTTGTTTTAATCACCTTTATCCATGCCTCATTATTCATCATATCATCCCTCATAATATATCATCATAAACCAAAAATGATTTGCAGATTTCACAGCTGATACGATACTCACAAACATTCTAAACTGAACTAATCCATTTTTTTTTTAAATATTTCGGTCTTGTTTTGACTCCGGCCATTCGCGCATGCACTCCATGTAATACTCTTTAAGAGGAGTTTGGAGTACCTGATAGATACAGATACGCTGCTGCCTGTCACAGAGAAAAGAATCTATCCATTTCAGTGCCTTCCCGCCAAAACCATAGCCGTACAGCTTACATTTAAGTAATTCATTGAAGTTCGAGATGATTTTTAAGTGCCAATCTGACAGCCCTTATCCAAGATTTTGGTTCAGTCATTTATAACCGTGATCAACTGAGTTTCACAACTATTTTCTTCCGAAATGCTGCCAATCTTCTGAGCTAAGGGTAGGGCCCAGCCATCCTCTTACTATCTTTGTTGAAGTATTATCCTCCTCTGGGTAGGAACGTGAATAAGATTCGGAATAAAAGTTTGTAACTTAAAAAAGTCTAACTTGCCGACACCTAAAAACTTTTATAAAGTCTATATACACGTCGGATGAGAGCAGGCAGTCATTACCCCCAGGATTTTCTAACTGTAACTTGTGTATATGGATTTTATAGAATTTTATTCTATTCTATTCTATCCCATAGCCTTACTAGGTCGTTGGGGCACCACATATGACTTCGAAACAATCCCTTGCCACCTTGTCCTGTCTTCAGCTGCCCTAGTTGAGCAAAAAAATCCATTCCTGTCCACTCCTTGATATTGTCTTCCCACCTCTTCTTCTGTCTACCTCTACTTCTTTTTCCTTTCACTGTGCCCTGTAGAATCGTCTTTGTAAACCAGAAGACCTAGAGACGTGGCCAAACCACCTTAGTTTCCGTTTCTTGACCAGCGTCAGGAGGTCATCATATTCTCCTATGGCTGCTTGGATTTTTCTGCGAACCTCCTCATTAGTTATATGGTCCTTGTACGAAATGTTCAGTAACCTTCGGTAGTATCTCATCTCAAAGGCCTGCATTCTTTTCTCTAACTCTGCTGTCAAGGTCCACGATTCACAGGCATACAGAAATATGGAAATGACAAGGGAGCGCATAAGTTTCACCTTTGATCCAAGAGATATGTTGCTATCTCTCCAAACTGGTTTGAGCTTGGTATGAGCTGAAGTGGCTTGTGCAATCCTGTTTTGAGCCATCATTTGAAGCTTGTTGCGGTACCCAGCTTCTGTCCTTTTACTTTGATCTCCCTCTGGATGCCATCTGCACCGTTTGCCATCAGCTTGGTCTTCTCAGCACTGATCTCCATCTTATACCTTGTGCAGGTTTGGTCCAGATTTTCAAGTAGGGCTTCTAGTTCCTGCTCTTCCTCGTCTAGAGCGTCTATGTCATAGGCAAACCGTAGATTGGTAATGTTTCTGCCGCCTATGCTAAGCTTTCCGTCATGTTCTTCCAAAGCATCTGACACGATCCGTTCGAGAAGGGTTTCTTGATAGTTGTTCTATAGTATAAGTATCTATCATGGGTGTGAAGTGTGGATAGAAAAATCACGCGGCTTGCCAAGTGATGCCGAACAGTGATCCCGAGTGACGGATTTTTCTATCCAACCTCACACCCATGATGGATACTTTTCTTGCACACCACGTTTTGTTTTAACTTCAGAACTTGTTAAAATGCGTAATTCTAGTGCTTGAGAGGTTTCAATTTGATTTTGAAAGAAGGCGCCGCTTTCAACGACCGCCATTCGGCTCTTTACGTCAACTACCGGTTGGCATATACTGACGTCATTTTTGCTGTCTTCGTGACGTCATCATCTAAAATGCCAACGTCACTTGGCGACGCAGATATGCGACCTCCAATACAACCAATGCATTGAATGCTCGTGATTTTTATCCTGTCCTGGGTAAGAACACCTAGGTAAGATTATAACAATCCATCATGAGTGTCCATGTAGGATAGGGAAATCTCACCCGAGGGGTCGGAATTTCATCCAGGGACGAGGCTTGCCGAAGCCTTGGTTTAAATTCCGACCCCGAGGGTGAGATTTACCTATCCTACATGGACTGGCTCATGATGGATTATTTTTCTCCCACTGTTAGCGGATTTTAAACCTCAAATCGGAGTAGGCTTAAGAACAGGAAAATTTCTAACTTTTTAACCAGTGATCAGAAGTAAATTTTGAACAGCCCAGTGTGTTTTATCGGGTCGTAAAATGGGTGGAAATACAGTTTGCACCTCAAAACTAGAAGGAAAACACGATTTATGGACTATTTTATCTTCCAGTGGGCGAAAACAAAATGCAACTTAGCCTCTCGCGTCACGCGCGTCAAGTTTGCTAGCGACGATTTTAACCGGTTTTAGTGACGTCATTAAAATTGAGTGACGTCACAAACCCATGATCTGCTATCAAACGTCATCCGTTATGCTTGCGTGTCCATTTTGTTAATTTAAAATTAAAATATTAGGCATAAAATGAAAAAGTCTGGTTGCTAATATAAGAAAGATGTTGCCAGGTGTAAGATTATAACAATCCATCATGAGTGCCCATGTAGGATAGGGAAATCTCACCCGAGGGGTCGGAATTTCAACCAGGGACGAGGCTTGCCGAGTCCCTGGTTGAAATTTCGACCCCGAGGGTGAGATTTACCTATCCTACATGGACTGGCTCATGATGAATTATTTTTCTCCAACTGTTAGCGGGTTTGAAACCTCAAGTCGGATTAGGCTTCAGAACAGGAAAATTCTGACTTTTTAACCAATGATATGAAGTAAATTTTGACCAGCCCAGTGTGTTTATCGGGTCCTAAAATTGGTGTAAACAGAGTTTGCACCTCAAAATTAGACGAAAAACACGATATGTGGACTATTTTATCTTCCAGAGGGCGAAAACAAACTGCAACTTAGCCTCTCACGTCACGCGCGTCAAGTTAGCTAGCGACGTTTTTAACGGTTTTAGTGACGTCATTAAAATATACCCTTTAACGGTCCTACTAAAGACAGAAAAGGACTTTTGCCACCGAAAAGGACCGAAAAGAACTTTCGGGCACCGAAAAGGACTTTTATTTGCCATTAAATGCCATATAAAACATATGTTTTAGAATTTTTTGTATCATCATGATATTAATCAGCGCTTGAATAATACTTTTATAAATTGTAGTATCTTTATTCTAAAGTTTCACAACAATATTACAGCACCGAAAATGACTCCACTTCTGGTCAGTGAAGAGATGGCATGTACCGAAAAGGACATCTCAAATGCCGAATTTAGAGCACCGAAAAGGGCATTTTTCACTTAATGTTCAAGAAATTATGTTATGAAATAAAATATTCTTACCCTAAATGTCTTTTTGAAACGTTTTATAGCATAAAATGGCATATAAAAGGTCCTTTTCGGTGCCCGAAAGTTCTTTTCGGTCCTTTTCGGTGACAAAAGTCCTTTTCTGTCTTTAGTAGGACCCTTTTAAAATATAGTGACGTCACAAACCCATGATCTGCTATCAAACGTCATCCGACGATGCTTGCGTGTCCATTTTGTTCATTTAAAATTAAAATATTAGTCAAAAAATGAAAAAGTCTGGTTGCTAATATAAGAAAGATGTTGCCAGGTATAGGATAGAAATTCCTTATATGAGCTGAGAGCCTATCTTATATAGGCAAAGGTGGGAGAATATAACAACCCATCATGAGTGTCCATGTAGGATAGGGAAATCTCACCCGAGCAAGCCTCGTCCCTGGTTGAAATTCCGACCCCGAGGGTGAGATTTTCCTATCCTACATGGACTGGCTCATGATGGATTATTTTTCTCCCACTGTTAGCGGATTTTAAACCTCAAGTCGGATTAGGCTTCAGAACAGGAAAATTCTAACTTTTTAACCAATGATCTGAAGTAAATTTTGACCAGCCCAGTGTGCTTATCGGGTCCTAAAATGTTAGCACCTCAAAATTAGACGGAAAACGCGCTATGTGGACTTTTTTTTATCTTCCAGAGGGCGAAAACAAAAATGCAGCTTAGCCTCTCACGTCACGCGCGTCAAGTTAGCAAGCGACGTTTTTAACCGGTTTTAGTGACGTCATTAAAATTGAGTGGCGTCACAAACCCATGATCTGCTATCAAACGTCATCCGACATGCTTGCGTGTCCATTTTGTTCATTTAAAATTAAAATATTGGTCAAAAATGAAAAAGTCTGGTTGCTAATATAAGAAAGATGTTGCCAGGTATAAGATAGAAATTTCTTATATGAGCTGAGAGCCGATCTTATATAGGCAAAGGTGGGAGAAAGAAATTTCTTATATGAGCTGAGAGCCTATCTTATATAGGCAAAGGTGGGAGAAAGAAGTATCTTATATGAGCTGAGAGCCTATCTTATATATGCAAAGGCGGGAGAAAAGATTTTCTACCCCAGGTGAAAAGAATGGCATTTTCTATCCGGTGTGCTAGAATGTCTTATTCATCTTTCAGCTCTGGCATTGTCTTTACAACAGACTCAACACAAACCAATGTCTTAAGAACAAATAACCAGTGTGTACAATACTGCTCCCACAGATGTGTAATAATGCCTTCCGACTGTTACTGTGGTTTGTGTGTAATTTTGTGGTAATTAGCAACACTCAGGCGGGGTACCTAAATACCGGAAAGACCCGGAAAGACGCAAAAAGACGCGGAAAGACGCAAAAAGACCCGGAAAGACGCAAAAAGACCCGGAAAGACGCAAAAAGACGGCAAAAAGACCCCCAAAATATATTGTATTATGTTTTAGTTTTCAAAAAAATGGCTTACCAATGTGGTTCTCCCTAATGCAAGCTGGAGGGGCCCCAAAACCTTGTGCTTAACTGATTTTTACCAATACAGGCCAATGTAAGCAGCAAAAAGACGACCCAATTTGTATTGATATTTGAAAAAAAGTATGGAGTAATGTTTAAACCTTTTGCAATATTCTATTCTTACATGCTATAGAAAAAAGACGCTCAGATCAGCGGCAAAATGGTCCAAAGGAGACCGCAAAAAGACGCAGAGAGATGACAAAAAACAACAAGAAAAAACGTACGTGACAGCAAAAGGACTAACCAAAATAATTATCTTGAAATGTAAAAAAAAATATACATGCATATAACAATTAAATTTCTTTCATTATCGTTTCTAGTGTTTGACACAGAACAATTGCCCAGAGCGAGGACAAAAAGTCCATTGGAGACGGCAAAAAGGCGCAGAGAGTTAGCAAATAAACCTATAAAGTCAGCAAAAAGAGCGATTAAAATAGAATATTAGAAAAAAAATATATGAATATTTTTTTAAAATATTTTTCAATATCTTTCATTTCTTTTTATATTAGATACTACCAAGAAGGTGCAGAGCGACGACAAAAAGTCTAATAGAGGTAGCAAAAAGACGCAGAGAGACGGCAAAAAGACGCAGTGAGACGGCAAAAAGACGCAGAGAAACAGCAAAAAGACGCAGAGACGGCAAAAAGACGCAGAGAGACGACAAAAAGAAGCAGTGAGACGGAAAAAAGACGCAGAGAAACAGCAAAAAAGACGCAGAGAGACGGCAAAAAGACGCAGAGACGGCAAAAGACGCAGAGGGACGGCAAAAAGACGCGGAGAGACGGCATAAAGACGCAGAGAAACAATAAAAAGACGCAGAGAGCGGAAAAACGACGCAGAGAGACGGCATAAAGAAACAGAGAACCAGCAAAAAGACGCAGATATACGGCAAAAAGACGCAGAGACGGCAAAAAGACGCAGAGAGAAGGCAAAAAGACGCAGAGAGACGGCATAAAGACGCAGAGAAACAATAAAAAGACGCAGAGAGCGGCAAAAGATGCCAAAAAGACCTATAATGGCAGCAAAAAGACCAACCAAAATAATTCAATGTTCAGAATCAGTATTATCTAATAACAATTTTATGCTCTAGTATTACACTCTACAGGAAAAAGACGAGAAGCGAAGACAAACTGTGCAAAAGAGTCAGCAAAATGCAAAAAGTGAGTGAGTGAAATGGGTTTTGCGGCACAGCATCACAAAAAGGCTAGTTCGCGCCGAAAAGGCTATAAAAGAGAGGCGGCAAAAAAGGCCTATAAAGGTAGAAAGAAGACCAACCCACATGCATAAACTCTTTATAAACTCTATATCCACTGTATTATTCAGGCCCGGATCCAGACTACTGATAACTTGTGGGGATGGGAGGTGCCGAGATGTACGCCTGTGTTCAGGGCGGGGTGGGGGCGAGGAGTGGGGCTTGAAAATATATGACATAATTAGGGATCAATTTTTGAGATTTTTTATGTATTTTTGCCTTGAAATATTTGTTGTGATATCTATTTAGAATCGCCTGGAAATATTTGTTGTGATATTTCATTAGAATCGCCTCACCGAGGTTATTCTGATGAGATGTCTCATCTTACCACTTGAATCTTTCATCAGAAACTCCTTATTATCTGAAGACCTACGTATTAAACATAACTCAGAGGCCCAGATGGCGGGGCTGAAGCCCAAAAGCCCACACCCTGGAACCGGGCTTGTTTTTATTTCTTGATGATAGCTTTAAGAAAAGGGTAAAAAAGAACAAGGATTTATTTAAATGGAATCAATGGAAGAATGAAATACGAATAATACGTTAATCTGTGACAGGGTATAAAGCAACTAAACTGAGTTGTGATTAACTTTCATGTCAGTTAAAAGTTACTGTTACAGGTTTTTAAATCTTTTCGAAAGGAAGACATCGTAAAAACTGCAATTTAACATAATATAAGCCACGACACGAGAAAAGCAGCAAAGTGGTTATGCGGTCAGCGCAGACTGAGATCAGCCTGGGTATCGCTAAGCACTTAAAGGGTAGCTAAGGGACCAAGCTACCTCCAAGCGGACAGCGAAGACTCTTATCAGACTGGGCCGATGCTCAGGCTGATCTGAATCTACGCTGGCCGCACAATCTATTTGTTGGTTTTGTTGTGTCGCGGCTCATTTGTGATATGTTGCATGTTTGTTCACAAATGTAGATTATTATTATTATTATTGTTATTATTATCACCGAATAGCTTGTGCCAAGACAAGCACATATGTCCGAAACCATTTAGGATAGATGGATGCCTTTTGCATTTAAACAATTTTTCACAACAGTATTTCAGTCATTCTAAGATGTTGAGGAAGTTATAATAAAGCACTCTGTGCAGTAGAACCCCGTTCTTGGTTGATGGTTGGTTGATTTGATGCTTAACGTCCACGGTAAACAACTAAGGTCATGTCGGGACGGTCAATTAACCTAACCACACTATTCCTGGGCAGGCTTAGACCTCCTAAGCGGTTAACCAGTACTAAGTGCACATACTTTCGCCAGTAACTGACAACTGCCCTTCTTGAATCAGCGGAAGGAGAAACGAAAGTATGTGGCCAGACCGGGATTCGAACCCAGGACCTCTGACTTACGAGTCAGGTGCCCTACCGATTGCGCTACCCGGCCCATCCCGTTCTTGTCAGGCATGAATACGTGTTTTCATGATTCGAATATTATTCTTTATTAACATAATATATATACCGCGCCCTCCTACAACATGCATTAAAATATAAGCCCAGTGCGCATATACAGATAAGCACACGGCTGTCACTGGTCTGGTTCTGCGCATGCACTTTTTTCCATGTGACTTCTCGCGGGTAATTATTTTATTTTTATTTCTTTATTTTATTTCAATTTTTTATTTATTTACGTATTTGTTTTTGGTCTTTTTTCATGTCTCAAAAGTGTTTTCTTAAAGTAAAACAATTAAAGCCTTTACGCTTAAGGATATAATAATTGCATTAAAGTCACCTTCTTCGCAGAAACAACATCACACCTTTGAGCAATCGATCACGCCAAACATAATCGATATAATCACACCTACTCTAATTGATACGTGTGTCGATAATTCAAAGTTTTTTTCTGGTCTGTATATTGAAAAAAGTTTACTAAACACCAGATAATGCAGAAGGTGATCAAAATGATTTAATACATAGATATTTTTCTTGTTTGAATGGCAAAACCTGTCCCAAAAACTGAGTTTTCTTGAGCTCATTATCTCAAAACTGAGGAGCTTTGATCACATAATAATAATAATAATAATAATAATAATAATATTATTATTATTATTTAGAGTTCCTGCTACATGTATATACTGTGCCGAACTACAGACGACGGCGAGTTTGATTTCTTGATGGGACTTGAAAGGCTGAAACAGGTGAAATGATCATTTTGCTTCATCTAGAGTTATTACACGGTATGTTTTGATTGTTTTGGGTTTAATGGCCCCTTTAGACAGTATTTCAGTCTATATCGGGCCGTCTCCAGAGAGAGAGAGAAAGAAGAGCGAAGTGATAGACGAGCGAAAAAATGTCCAAACAACCCCCACCCGCACCTACTGCAAGCACAGAAGGCCCTTGCCCTACAATTATCCAAATCAGTGATACGCCCCGGTACTGGAAGTTACTCGCAGCACCATCGCACCACCCGACCACCCCCGTACACGGTATGTAGGCTAATTTACGTACACGGAAGTATTACGTACGAGACATTGCGAGAAACTGCGCGTGACAGGTAAAAAACGTTGTTTTTTTTTTCTGACAGTTTTTCTTAAATTTAATATCTCTGCACTGACAAAATATTTTACAGATCTGTTTTTACCATTATATTTGGCCTATTTGCTTCTATCCAGAACCGTTGAGACGCTGAAGATGCACGCATGCATCTATTCGAAAATTCATGGGCTCTGTCTTAAATACTTAAATTAACTCTTTGCAGAATAAACTAGAATAAGAATATAAGTATAAAACTATCAGTAGTCTTCGAAAAGTCGCAGTATTATGTTGTTTACCCATTAATGTCAAGTGACTAATTAAAGGAATCTGAGACAACATTGCAGACCGGTTCATTTCCAAGTCACAAAATCGTTCAGTCAAGGCACACAGAGTAGACCTACATAAGAAACTGCGCTTTGCGGCGTCGGATCCGTGTCCAATTTTTAGAACAGTTCACTAGACAAAACTGTGCAGACTCAGACAAACGCCGCAAATCGCAGTTTCTATATTAGGTCTACACTGTTTGCCTTGAATGAACGAACTCATAACTTGGCAATAAACCTGTCCGTGCTGCATGATGAAACAGTCCACTAGCCATTCATGGGTTAATA
Organism: Ctena decussata; assembly: GCA_963989385.1. Classification (NCBI taxonomy): domain Eukaryota; kingdom Metazoa; phylum Mollusca; class Bivalvia; order Lucinida; family Lucinidae; genus Ctena; species Ctena decussata. The sequence continues at coordinate 60,881,622 of OZ022504.1, forward strand.
TACTGTAAAACACTTAATATGTGCGGTATCAAAATTTCGCGTTTTAATAAAAATGACATATGACGCACGTTAAGTTTGCCGTTCATGATACACCATGGCTATAGTTTATAAAGAAAATTCGGTGTCAATTTGAGAAGATTTTTCATACTGTTATATTTCATTAACTATACAGTGTGGCATATATTAGAACCGCCTCTTCGAGTCGATTCTAATTGGATGCTTCACTTTATAGTTTAATGGAAAGGTAATAAAACTCTTAAATACTCATCAAATACTCCTTTTTGTCTGAACCTCCGTTATGTGTATTAAATCTATGTAATATTGACGAACTTATATTTTGGCGCTCTTTGCCTTATCGCCAATATCGCCAAAATTAAGTCATCTAAGTCACCGCCAAATATGAGTGCTTTACAGTATGTCGTGTAAATTTGTTGTAAACCAGTTGACATTGCTATTAGAAGAAAAAGAAAAAATAATAATAATAAAAAAACAACAACAGAAAGATGAAAATAATAGATTAAAAAATATATTATTTAGGAAAAAAAATAGAAAAAAAAGATTGGTGAAGATTGTTAGAAATACCTTTTTTCTTTTTTTTTTTTTTTTTTTTTTTTTTAAATAACAAAATGAGGATGGAAAAGAAAAATTAAAGTTTTCCTAACAATAAGTCCTAGTCACCTCCGCGTGGTACCAACTGGAAACTGCATATTCAGAACTCAGAGAGATTTTTGACTTGCAGGCCGACGTGACAGGGCGAGGAAGTATATGCTACTATCTTTCACCCGTTTAAGAAGATCATGAAATACTGACACCTTTGCTTAAAGGTCTTTTGGCCTTTTTTGTTCCATTTTTGCTGTCTTTTGGCAACTAAACCTGGATAGTCTTCATTTGTTAATAATGAAGCGAAGCAAATAACTAATTCACATTAACTAATTCTATATTTTAACAGAATTTCGTTGGCATTTTTGCCGTCTGTTTTTGTGCTTTTCTGCTGTCTTCTAAGGACTTTTTGCCGTATCTCTAGGTCTTTTTGCTAGCGTCTTTCTACTGTTCCTCCGTGTCATTGAGCTTCTTTGTCACAAATAATATATAAAAAGATACTGTAAAAGGTTCATTCACTGTTTAATAATACTGTTTGTATATTGATAATTCAAAGAAAGTTTACCTGGTCCTCTCGTTGTCTTTTTGCTGTCGCAAAAGCCCAATTAATAATAATAATAATAATCATTCTATTCTATTCTATCCCATAATCTTACTAGATCGTTGGGGCACCACAGCTGACTTCAAAACAATCCCTTTCCGCCTTGTCCTGTCTTCAGCTGCCCTAGTTGAGCTGGCAAAATCAATTCCAGTCCACTCCTTGATATTGTCTACCCACCTCTTCTTCTGTCTACCTCTTCTTCTTTTTCTTTTCACTGTGGCCTGAAGAATTGTCTAATCATAATAATATAAAAAAGAGGGAACCTAATGAGTTGGAATCAGCATATTAAATACATGTATGAAGATCTAATTTTGTATGTCCTAGGAAAATTTAATAGGTCTTTCCGCAGACTTGTATTCAAAGTAAAATATGTATAAATAAAACAAATCAGTTAAAAATTAGGTTCAAGACGTCTATTTTTTCTTGTATGTTTTTTCATCTATTTCTTGATATTGAAATCAGTTAAAACTATATTTTACGGGGTCTTTTTGCTATTTTTCCGGGTCTTTTTGCCGTCTTTTTGCGTCTTTCCGGGTCTTTTTGCGCCTTTCTGGGTCTTTTTGCGCCTTTTTGCGTCTTTCCGGGTCTTTCCGGTATTTAGGCACCCCCCACTCAGGTAGCTGGTGCGCAGAACAAGGGCTGAGTTTTATTTTTTGCAAAACACAGCTGGGAACCACTCGATATCAACGATTGATCATGTCAAAAACGTTAATATTTCAGCTGTCAAGGTTATGTTTCGATTTTTTGTGGATTGATGAATTCTTAAATAGACTAAAAGCTGTCATGGGTTTTCTGGCCGCTTGTGTATATACATAATAATGTATCGGTCATTGCAATATATTTTCGTGACCATTACGGCCGAGTATCATGACGTCTTACGTTATCGCCAGTCATGTGTTATCGATACTTTCCTTTAGGTCGCGAGATTTTCTTATGAGATTATGTCATAATATCACGATGACCCTTGATCCTGTTGTCTGAAGCTTTGTCTTCAACTCAGTGAAAACAAATCAAATAGACATGCTTAGAAGATCATGACATTCCAATTACAAATGCAAAGGTCAAGCCTAAAATTAATCGGCATTAAATCCAGATCAGTTCCATTACATAGGAAAGCTGACTGGGATGGTTTTAAATCTTTCATTATGACCAAAGTTTCAGAAATATTGGGCAGCTTCCAAGACAGTACCGTCGAGGAAATCGGAATGCTTCTAAATCTATTACTCAGGGATCCAAGAATTCATTCCAATAAAAAGGCTGTGAAAAACACAGCCTGTCCTGGGTCACTCAAGAAATACATCAACTTATAAGAAAACGAGATAAATTATATCAAAAACAAAAGAGGGAACAGGAAAAGATAGGTACCACTTCTAACAGGTCAAACATCTTTTTCAGAACAAACTAAAATTAGCATATAATAAGTAGGCGAGGTCTCCTGCCAGCCGGCTGGCAGGAGACTTTTTGGTCTCCTGCCAGCCGGCTGTCACTAGACCTAAAAGTCTCCTGCCAGCCGGCTGGCAGGAGACCAAAATGTCTCCTGCCAGCCAGCTATTGGAATGCTAAAAATAAATAGTGACATCACATTCCATGGAATTCTTGAGTTAAATGTATCTTTTAAATGTTGATATGACATATCATAATTACCATAACAAGATATCTGCAATCAAACAAGAAAAAAAAACACAAATAAGAGGGACATTCTATAAATAGATTTCCAAGGGAACTAACTCAAATTATACTTTCCAATGGAACTAACTCAAAATACTACTTTGCCATTTTCACTGACATTTTATATGCAATTCTGTTAACACAACTGCCTGTAGGATAAATGGTAGTGTCATCTTATAAATCTATATATATTTTACCTTGGGGGAAGAATTAGTAAATAAACCATTTTGTCTGACTGAAAAGTAAAAACACAACAGTAGAGAATAGCTTGTGATGGTAACCAGTATTAAATTTTGCTTAAAAAATGTATTTTTTCAACATATATTTATTATGTGTATATATGATGTAAATGTATTCTTTGAGCTATTTGTGTTAATGGTTAAATGACTTCCAGACAATAAAAATAGGGATAAAGAACAAAAAAAAGGAAAAATTTATATCTTTTTCTAATAGTTTCATGCTATTACCACAATTAATTTCAAACTTGATCAAAGTGAAAGCAAATATCTACCTGTTTAATGTTCAATACAATAAAATGTAGCTGTCTTGTCTTAATGCCATGCAAAATATCATGTCTTTATCAGTATTCCTGTAGCCGGCTGGCAGGAGACTTTTAGGTCTAGTGCCAGCCGGCTGGCAGGAGACACTTCCTAATAATTATCTGGCTGACATACTCAGGGTGGGCTCGGTGGGGGACAATAGAAATTCGGGGATTAATTCAAAGAAGCTCTTTTCTCTTATCAAAAATAGCAGACAGGATGATCGGGGCAGATAATGCAGACAATACATTGCATAGTGATAATGTTAAAACGACTAACCTTCTAAATCAACAATTTCAGTCTGTATTTACATGCTTATCCCCACTTAGGCTAGGGCATTTATGCACTCAGAGCATTCAGAATTTATTTCACGAAAATTTTCCCTCCAACTTAAAACCTCCATGCCCTTCCATGCCAGAAATAAATATTGATTATAATGGAGTTCTCAAACATTTGGTTAACCTAAATCCTGAGGAGGCTGCTGGGCCTGACTCAATTAAACCTGTTGTGGTAAAAGAATTAAGGATAGAGATTGCCGCTGTTATATGTCTGCTGTTTGAGAGATCTCTTCAAACTGGACAACTACCTCTGGATTGGACAAAAGCTCAAGTTTGTCCCCTTTTCAAGAAGGGGGATAAAACAGACCCTGTCAGTTATAGGCCCATCTCCTTGCCATGTATTGTGTGCAAGGTGATGGAGCATCCAATCAGAGCTCCAGATAAGAGTGGGTATTGAGGATAATTCAAAGATAATTTTTCTTATTTCTTAACGAAAACATATGTTGTGACCCCTCATTAGAACCGTCTCGATGAGACGGTTCTAATGATGGGTCACAAAATATGTTTTTATGGAGAAATTTGGATAATTATCCCTGAATTATCTCTGTTACCCCTTCTTATCTGGAGCACTGATCCAATATTTCTAGACACCTAGCCCAGCATCATGTCCTTTATGAATTGCAACATGTCTTTCGTGAAAAAGGCTCCTGTGAGACCCAACTTAATCTGCTTGTGGAAGATCTCGGAAGGCAGTTGACTTGGGGAAATCAAGTAGATTTAGTTCTTTTGGATTTCAGCAAAGCCTTCGATAAAGTTAACCATTTGAAATTGCTCTTTAAACTCTCAAATTATGGAATTAAAGGAAACACTCTGAAATGGATAAAGTCTTTTTTGATTGGTCACTCTCAAACTGTTGTACTGGATGGGGAGTCTTCAAATGAGGTTCCATTCACCTCTGGGGTACCTCAGGGGTCTGTACTGGACCCGCTCCTTTTTCTGCTGTACATTAATGACCTTCCTGAAAACATACAGTCTCAGGTTAGGCTCTTTGCTGATGATACCCCTGTTTACTTGACTGTGTCTGGACCAGGAGACAGTAGTGTACTTCAGTGACTTTCTCCAGAATAGGGAACGAACCTGGGACATGGAGTTCAATCCAAGCAAATGTCAGGTGCTCCACATTTCTAACATGTGCATCTTATTGGAAAGCAATTGGATCTGGCAAAAAATCTTAGTAAATAAACACCTCAAAGCCCTTTTTCTCTTCACTTCCTGTCGTCAAATTTTGATTCATCTTTTTCCGGTATGAATAAACTCCCCTAGAGTGACACCTAGCGGTAGATCCAGTTACTACAATATGTAATTTGTCCATTTTCACTTATGTCCATACTTCTCGGCCATCAGTTCATTGAAAATTCAACTTCGTAGTTGACACAACCATGGACGCTTTCCTGTCTGTTTATTTACTCTATGACGCTGTAAACAGAACCGGTTGCAGCGCGTGACTGTGTTAGATTTCAAAACTTGTATAGAAGAGCAAATGTACCATAGGTCCTTATCATGACAACATAGAGAATTGGATTTGTATCTTGTTTTATCTAACAACTGTTATTGCTGCAGAAAAGCTTATATAAGATTTTATTACAGTTTGAATTCAGTGTATATTTATTGTGGAGTGTTCCAGGTGTTAACTACATGTACCAGATGATATGGGGAGTCTAACTGTTGTAAAAAAAACAATGACGTTCAACATCATGCTGTCAATATATTTGTAGCAGTACATATTTTAGTTAGTTATGTAGCATATCTTTTACATCGATGGATAATGTGAGCTTTAAAAATCAAAGAAAAAAGTAACACTATTTTCATCACAAATATGAATGATTTTTATGCGCCACTGTCGATATTTTTGTTGCAACAACAACACAGTGCGTGTCAAAGGTCCTGTTTCTGGGTCAGGCAGTAGAACAGTTGGCACGTAAAATGGTGTGTTTTCTCCAAGAATCAAGAGGGAAAGGGTGAAGTTTTACGCAAACTAGGCATATATTTGTTGAAGTTGCTGTGTTGCGAATACACTGAAATAATTTGTTAAAATATCGATAACATACAGGTCTGGATATTTTCATTGCGCCAGACCTCTAACTTCGCTAGGTTTGACATGTATTAGTATAAGTATGGCTTCAAAGGTCTGAAATAACAATGTGAAAATGGTCTGTTGGTAATATTTATGGTGGCCCATCTGAATTTACTATCAATTTTAATACAGATATCTACTTTAAAATGCAGATATCTATGGCCAAGCACCCGGAATTCGACCACACTCAGTTTTCGACGATGTGAGCAGTTCAGAGATAAGCCCAAGAGTTGCTACAGCATAATGCTACTGAAATGTAAACCATCTAAAATCAAAATCGTCAGTAGGTGCATTCAACCAATACAAGTAGAGTAGTAAACTTAGGCCCCTCCCACTTGTGCAATTTCTCCTTTTCGCAATTAACGAAATATTTTTAGGAGTAGGTCACGTAAACTCAATGCACTGCATATATTCGTAGGAGCAAGAAATTATAACTCTATCTGCTTAAATCAGAAACACTGTGCATTAACATAACCACATTCTCTAACCGTTCCTTTACATTTCATGAATCATGATTCATGAATATTATGATACTTATCATGGTCGAAAACTGGGAGGTGTCAGAGCTCTAGATAAGAGGAGTATTTGATGATAATTGAGGGATAGTTTTCTTTATTTCTTATTGTAACCATATGTTGTGACCCCTCATCTGAATTGCTTGTCGAGACGGTTCAGATGAGGGGTCACAACATATGTTTTTATTCAGAATTAACAAAAATTATCCCTAATTATCACCAAATACTCCCTCTTATCTAGGGTTCTGGGTTACCAAAAGTTGACAGGCCATGTGAACAAATACAGCCTCCTGTCAACTCACCACAAGTGTAGATGGAAAAGAATGTTGTGGTGTTGTAAAAAAAGACTATTTGGTCATTTAGAATGATGAATTGTGTTCTGGATATTCAGTGTACTTTGAAATCACAACAGACACAATTTGATTGTTGAAAACTGGGAGTGGTGGCATACATTCAAATTGGGGTATATTCATTTTAAAATAAGTCTACATTTAAATGCAGACATTTGTATTTCAGATGCAGATATCTGTATTTGAAATGCTGATATCTGTTCGGTTATTGAATAGAGATACCTGCATTCAAATAAGAGATATCTGCATTTTAATTGCAGATACCTTTCATTTGAAATGCAGATATCTTTAGCTTAATCAGAGATATCAGTATTTTTAGAAACTCAGATATCTATTTAAAATACAGAAATCTCTAATTGAAGCACCGATATCTCCAATTGAAATACAGATACCTATAATTATCATTTAAATAAAGATATCTGCAATTCATATTGAGATATCTGTATTTCTAATTTGTAGGAAATACAGATATCTCTCATTTATATAGAGATCACTGTTTTTTGAAATGCAGATATATCTCTATTGATGAACTTGATTATTTTCAACTCTTATGTGCAACAGATGATAAATACTCACTTGCTCAAGCTAACCAGCACTGAGTCCTTTTCCCTCCCCCAGTCACTGATAACTGCCCTACTTAAGTTGGAGGAAGGATTAAATTTTTCTATGGAAGGTTGTTGCCTGACCTATGTGGGATCTCTATCACTGATGGTCTTGGGGAAGGACTCTTGTGAATGTCAGTCCCAGCCAATGAGATTTGAAATACCAAGGAATGATGCTTCCTGGTATGCCTGCATGGGGGAACGAGGTCATTTGTGGGTATACTGGCTGAACCCTTCACTAAGTTCAGACCTTTGTAAAGCAATGTGAGTCTGCTATCTTTCCTCCTCTTTTTCAGAGATTCCCACTTAACTATGACTATCAGTGCTCCAGATAACAAGGGGTAACAGTGGTAATTTAGGGATAATTATCATTTTTTCTCCACAAAATCATATTTTGTGACCCAACATTAGAACTGTCTCGTCGAGACGGTTCTAATGAGGGGTCACAACATATGTTTTCGTTGAGAAATAAGAAAAATTATCTATGAATTATCATCACTATCCCATCTTATCTGCAGCTCTGACTATGCTGGTAAAATTTAGTGACTAACAAAATTGCCTTAGGTCTTCTGTTATAAATATTAAACTATTTTTTTCAGATTGAGTTTGTGCAGACCAGCATGTGTTGCCAGATGTATCCACACAGAAGGGACACCACTATGTTTTCAGATGACACACAACCTGGAGTAAGTATAAATAATTTGGATGCTTTTACAGTACTTCAGGTAAGAAGGGGTGACAGGGATAATTTAGGGATATGTTTCCTTATTATAGCCCGCCACACATTAGTGGCGGGGTATTATGTTTTATACCCCACCACACGTTAGTGGCAGGGTATTATGTTTTCCCTCTGGCTGTCCGTGTGTCTGTCCGTCCGTCCGTCGTACGTACGTCAGTCCGTGAGCACTTCGTTTCCGTTCGATAACTTGAGTATTCATCAACAGATTTTCCTCAAACTTGGCATATGAATTGGTCTTCGGAATATCTCGGGATTGTTAATGGGAAAATTTCGATATCTTGTGACAGAGTTGTAGCCCTTGTCATTGTCGCGAAAGTGGTTTTTGGTCTGTTATTCCTTTACACTTTGAAATATTGTGATGAAATTTCACAGAAAATATTGAAATAATATATTTTTTCTGTTGTTCGCAGATTTTTGTCCACCAGGGTTATCTGCCCCTGCCCCAGGGCTGTATACATGTATAAAATCATGAAAATTCTATATAAAATCAGGGTTGAAAGTGATTTTCCAGAAACTTGCAACAGCTTATCAAAACAATATTAGCTTTCTGTCATGATCAACATTATGTCCTGAGCTGTTATCTGCCCCTGGCACAGGGCTGTTTGCATGTATAAAATCATGAAAAAAATCCATATAAAATCAGTTTTTTGGTATATCTTTACGAAATTTCACAGAAATGATATAACTAACATTAGCTTTCCTTTACAACCAGAATTTAGTCCAGCAGGGTAATTTGCCCCTGCCACGGGCATATATACATGTATAAAAACATGGAAAAAATATAAAATTAGAGTTGAAAGAGATTTTCTGGAAACTTGCAGGAAAATATCAAAGTAGTATAAGCTTCCTTTTATGATTAAAATTTTGTCCAGAGGGTTATCTGTCCCTGACACAGGGCTATATCCAGGTAACAAATCATGAAAAAATCTGTATAAAACCAGAACCGAAAGGGATTTTTATGAAACATGTAACAAATGGTCAAAGCAGTTATAGCTTCCAGTGATGGTTAAAATTTTATCACAAGGAGATTAATTATCTGCCTCTGTCCTTGAGCTATATACAAGTATTAAATCATGAAAACAAAAGCTATGAAAGGTTTGCAGTTGTTTACAACGCTTTTATTTTTTCATAAAAGCATTTTTAACTGTCTCCTCAAGATGGTTCTAACGAGGAGTCACACTGTATGTTTTCATTTGAGAATTAGGAAAACTTCTCTGAATTATCCCTGTTACCCCTTATCTGGAGCTGTGTTTAAAAAAACAGAGGACCAATGGTCCTGTAGCTCACCTGACACCTGTCAACAGACACAATTTGTCATTTCGCTCATTTGTTACAAATTTGAAACCAGTAGCTTAAAAGGTGTGCATATTTTAATTTAAAAATCTCAGTGACCTTGAGCAAAGTTAAAAAAATGACCTTGACCTTTGATGACCTTGTCTTCATGTATTCATTTAGTTAACCATATTTTCCAATTATTTTATCTAGTCTTAAAAAATTCCGTAACATCAAATGTTTAAGCATTTTCCCACATAACATACCAAAGTTGACCTTGCCATAAATTTGTCTATTTCAGGCTGTTCCTCCAGAGCAAATTTCATAGTTGTAGGGAATCTCCTATATAGAAATTCAGCTTTAGCAACAGCATAGCAACCATTTCAGTCATTTTATTAATACGGCCCCTGGAGTCCATCAGTATGAGAATTGAAACAAGCTATCTCATTGTTTCTCGGGACATCAAAGAGCAAACATTCTCTAGTGGGTCATAAAACTCCAACAACTTACCTGATTGGTTGTTGCTTGTTTAAGGAATTTACCTGGAAAATGATTGGCAGCCTTATCATCTCAGTGGCCAACAATCTTGGGCATAGGGATTAATAATGCTTGTTATCAATAAAACAGTACATGTAGCTAAATAATAGCTCCGCCCACTTACAGCCTCATACAGGTAGCTTAATCCTTTGTTAGATGGCATAAGATCTAGGCATTTAGGAAAGAATTTGCTCCCCAAATAGATTCTTTACTTTAAGAGTGGACCCCAATTTAGGGGGAACTCTTCTTACATTCTTACAGGGAAGCAAATGAGCAGCGACGTGTGAAAACCAACAATGTGGTTGTGCGTCCAGCACAGACTCAGATCAGCCTGGGCATCCGCCCTGTCTGATCAGAGTCTTTGCTGTCCACATGAAGGTAGCTTAGACCCTTAGCTACCCTCTAAGGGCAAAGCAAAGACTCTGATCAGAATGGGCGGATGCCCAGGCTGATCTGAGTCTGCGCTGGGTGAACGACCACATTGTTGGTTTTCTCGTGTCGCGGCTCAAATACTAAATCATTGGATGAAAGTCTGTAAGAGTTCCTTCAAGAGCAGAAAATACATTCAAACAAAGGAGCATGGGCCATACTTCAATATGATCTGGTTACAAAAGCCAGAGAAAAACATACTATAATTTCTTAATTTTGATTAGGCAGTCGATTCAAAGACTGATTGGTATAAAAAAAAGTCCAAATGAATAAAAAGGGATGGTCTATAATATGAGTCTAAACCAATGAAAAATTTCTGATTTATCAGAATATATCCTCCGATCTCAAAGGATAAAGATAAAATATAATCTGCACTATATATGGCTGATGTAGAACTGCCTTGATGAGTTGTCTCCCTATGAAAAAAGGCATAATAAACATGGGGTATATCCATTTACCAGAATACCCAATATATAGGGTAATTAAGGTATTTCACCCATTGTGATTGTTGTTTCAGTTCTTGTAACGATGTTGGTATTTCACCCATTTCTTCCTTTCCATCTTATCTGGAGCTTTTTATTGTCACCCGATGTAGGCAGAGGGGGGCTATAGAAGTGACCCTCGTATGTCTGTGTGTGCATTCGTCCTTCCATCCGTCCATCCATCCGAAATCTTGTCCCCATAACTCCTACAGATTGTATCCTTATGATATGAAGATGTGCATATGGTTTTCAATTTTTGTTTCGGCCATTTTTGATGGAGTTACGGCCTTGCTGACTCAAACATTGACCCCTCAACTCCTGCCACACCTTGTATCAGATTGACTTGACATTGTGCAGAATGTTTCATCCTGATCTGAAGATATGCATGTGATTTTGGAATTCCAATTGTCCAAGTTTTTACAAACATATTGGCCCTTGGTCTTTTTTGGCATTTTTATGCCCCCAATTTCGGAGAAATTGTGGGGGCATATTGGTTTGGGCCTGTCCGTCTGTCCGTCTGTCTGTCTGTCCGTCTGTCCTCTATCTATAAGTCAAGAACCGTAAGAGCTAGGAGCTTGAAACTTTATACACATGATCAGTATGAAAAATAAGCGAACACGTGTTTTTTCTTTTTTCCGCGGATCACATATTTTAAGAGTTATGCCCCTTTTTCAACTTAGCCTGTGGAACCTTGTGAACAAAATATCTCAAGAACCCTTGATGCTAGGATCATGAGGTTTTGCAGGATGAGAATGCCCAAGGTGTAGATGACCTGATTAACTTTTGAAACAAATTCGTGAATTTTTGACCGAGTTATGCCCCTTTTTCGACTTAGTGCATTGTAAGCCTATGGCACCTTGTGAACAAAATATCTCAAGAACCCCTGATGCTAGGAGCATGATTTTTTGCAGGAAGATACTGCCTGTGGTGTAGATGACCTGATTAACTTTTGAAAAAAATTCGTGAATTTTTTATTGAGTTATTCCCCTTTTTCGACTTAGTGCATTGAGGCCTATGCTACAAAGATACCCTAACATGTAGTCAAGATTTGTAAAAGCTAGGAACTTGAAACTTTATACACATGATCAGTATGGAAAATAAGCATACCTGTATTTTTTTATTTTTCCGGCGGCCATGTATTTCCAGAGTTATGCCCCTTTTTCGACTTAGCCTGTGGAACCTTGTGAACAAAATATCTCAAGAACCATTGATGCTAGGATCATGAGGTTTTGCAGGATGAGAATGCCCAAGGTGTAGATGACCTGATTAACTTTTGAAACAAATTCGTGAATTTTTGACCGAGTTATGCCCCTTTTTCGACTTAGTGCATTGTAAGCCTATGGCACCTTGTGAACAAAATATCTCAAGAATCCCTGATGCTAGGAGCATGATTTTTTGCAGGAAAATACTGCCTAAGGTGTAGATGACCTGATTAACTTTTGAAAAAAAATTGTGAATTTTTGATCGAGTTATTCCCCTTTTCCGACTTAGTGCATTGAGGCCTATGGTACAAAGATACCCTTACATACAGTCAAGAACAATAAGAGCTAGGAACTTGAAACTTTATACACATGATCAGTATGGAAAATAAGCATATCCATGTTTTTTTATTTTTCTGCCGGTCATGTATTTCCAGAGTTATGCCCCTTTTTCGACTTAGGCTGTGGAACCTTGTGAACAAAATATCTCAAGAACCCCTGATGCTAGGATCATGAGGTTTTGCAGGACGAGAATGCCCAAGGTGTAGATGACCTGATTAACTTTTGAAACAAATTCGTGAATTTTTGACCAAGTTATGCCCATTTTTCGACTTAGTGCATTGTAAGCCTATGGCACCTTGTGAACAAAATATCTCAAGAACCCCTGATGCTAGGAGCATGATTTTTTGCAGGAAAATACTGCCTAAGGTGTAGATGACCTGATTAACTTTTGAAAAAAAATTGTGAATTTTTGATCGAGTTATTCCCCTTTTCCGACTTAGTGCATTGAGGCCTATGGTACAAAGGTACCCTTACATACAGTCAAGATCAATAAGAGCTAGGAACTTGAAACTTTATACACATGATCAGTATGGAAAATAAGCATATCCATGTTTTTTATGCCCCCAATTTCGGAGAAATTGTGGGGGCATATTGGTTTGGGCCTGTCCGTCTGTCCGTCTGTCCGTCTGTCTGTCTGTCCGTCTGTCCGTCTGTCATATCAAGAACCGTAAGAGCTAGGAGCTTGAAACTTTATACACATGATCAGTATGAAAAATAAGCGAACACGTGTTTTTTCTTTTTTCCGCGGGTCACATATTTCAAGAGTTATGCCCCTTTTTCGACTTAGCCAGCGGAACCTTGTGAACAAAATATCTCAAGAACCCCTGATGCTAGGATCATGAGGTTTTGCAGGATGAGAATGCCCAAGGTGTAGATGATCTGATTAACTTTAGAAACAAATTCGTGAATTTTTGACCGAGTTATGCCCCTTTTTCGACTTAGTGCATTGTAAGCCTATGGAACCTTGTGAACAAAATATCTCAAGAACCCCTGATGCTAGGAGCATGATTTTTTGCAGGAAGATACTGCCTGTGGTGTAGATGACCTGATTAACTTTTGAAAAAAATTCGTGAATTTTTTATCAAGTTATTCCCCTTTTTCGACTTAGTGCATTGAGGCCTATGGTACAAAGGTACCCTTACATAAAGTCAAGAACAATAAGAGCTAGGAACTTGAAACTTTATACACATGATCAGTATGGAAAATAAGCAGACCCGTATTTTTTTATTTTTCCGCCGGCAATGTATTTCCAGATTTATGCCCCTTTTTCGACTTAGCCTGTGGAACCTTGTGAACAAAATATCTCAAGAACCCCTGATGCTAGGATCATGAGGCTTTGCAAGATGAGAATGCCCAAGGTGTAGATGACCTGATTAACTTTTGAAACAACTTCGTGAATTTTTGACCGAGTTATGCCCCTTTTTCGACTTAGTGCATTGTAAGCCTATGGAACCTTGTGAACAAAATATCTCAAGAACCCCTGAAGCTAGGAGCATGATTATTTGCAGGAAGATACTGCCTGTGGTGTAGATGACCTGATTAACTTTTGAAAAAAAATCGTGAATTTTTGATTGAGTTATTCCCCTTTTTCGACTTAGTGCATTGAGGCCTATGGTACAAAGGTACCTTTACATATAGTCAAGAACAATAAGAGCTAGGAACTTGAAACTTTATACACATGATCAGTATGGAAAATAAGCAGACCCGTATTTTTTTATTTTTCCGCCGGCAATGTATTTCCAGAGTTATGCCCCTTTTTCGACTTAGCCTGTGGAACCTTGTGAACAAAATATCTCAAGAACCCCTGATGCTAGGATCATGAGGCTTTGCAAGATGAGAATGCCCAAGGTGTAGATGACCTGATTAACTTTTGAAACAACTTCGTGAATTTTTGACCGAGTTATGCCCCTTTTTCGACTTAGTGCATTGTAAGCCTATGGAACCTTGTGAACAAAATATCTCAAGAACCCCTGAAGCTAGGAGCATGATTATTTGCAGGAAGATACTGCCTGTGGTGTAGATGACCTGATTAACTTTTGAAAAAAATTCGTGAATTTTTTATCGAGTTATTCCCCTTTTTCGACTTAGTGCATTGTAAGCCTATGGTACAAAGGTACCCTTACATATAGTCAAGAACAATAAGAGCTAGGAACTTGAAACTTTATACACATGATCAGTATGGAAAATAAGCAGGCCTGTATTTTTTTATTTTTCCGCTGGCAATGTATTTCCAGAATTATGCCCCTTTTACGACTTAGCCTGTGGAACCTTGTGAACAAAATATCTCAAGAACCCCTGATGCTAGGATCATGAGGTTTTGCAGGATGAGAATGCCCAAGGTGTAGATGACCTGATTAACTTTTGAAACAAATTCGTGAATTTTTGACAAAGTTATGCCCTTTTTTCCGCCGGTCATGTATTTCCAGAGTTATGCCCCTTTTTCGACTTAGCCTGTGGAAACTTGTGAACAAAATATCTCAAGAACCCCTGATGCTAGGATCATGAGGTTTTGCAGGATGAGAATGCCCAAGGTGTAGATGACCTGATTAACTTTTGAAACAAATTCGTGAATTTTTGACAAAGTTATGCCCCTTTTTCGACTTAGTGCATTGTAAGCCTATGGAACCTTGTGAACAAAATATCTCAAGAACCCCTGATGCTAGGAGCATGATTTTATGCAGGAAGATACTGCCTGTGGTGTAGATGACCTGATTAACTTTTGAAACAACTTCGTGAATTTTTGACCGAGTTATGCCCCTTTTTCGACTTAGTGCATTGTAAGCCTATGGAACCTTGTGAACAAAATATCTCAAGAACACCTGATGCTAGGAGCATGATTTTATGCAGGAAGATACTGCCTGTGGTGTAGATGACCTGATTAACTTTTGAAAATAATTTGTAAATTTTGGATTGAGTTATGCCCCTTTTTCAACTTAGTGCATTATTTGCCTATGGAAGCTTGTGAACAAAATATCTGGAGAACCCCTGATGCTAGGATCATGATTTTTGCAGGTTGATATTGCCCAAGGTGTAGATGACCTGATTAACTTTCAAAAACAATTCGTAAATTTTTGACTGAGTTAAGCCCCTTTTTCGACTTAGTGCATTGTAAGCCTATGGTACAAAAGTGCATTGTAAGCCTATGGTACAAAGGTACAAGCATTATTGGATGAACCTTCTCTAGAGACAAGCATATGGTTGGGGGCATAGTGTTTCATAAACACATTTTCTAGTTTATTTTTCTGCCGGTCATGTATTTCCAGAGTTATGCCCCTTTTTCGACTTAGGCTGTGGAACCTTGTGAACAAAATATCTCAAGAACCCCTGATGCTAGGATCATGAGGTTTTGCAGGACGAGAATGCCCAAGGTGTAGATGACCTGATTAACTTTTGAAACAAATTCGTGAATTTTTGACCGAGTTATGCCCCTTTTTCGACTTAGTGCATTGTAAGCCTATGGAACCTTGTGAACAAAATATCTCAAGAACCCCTGATGCTAGGAGCATGATTTTTTGCAGGAAGATACTGCCTGTGGTGTAGATGACCTGATTAACTTTTGAAAAAAATTCGTGAATTTTTATTGAGTTATTCCCCTTTTTCGACTTAGTGCATTGAGGCCTATGCTACAAAGATACCCTAACATGTAGTCAAGATTTGTAAAAGCTAGGAACTTGAAACTTTATACACATGATCAGTATGGAAAATAAGCATACCTGTATTTTTTTATTTTTCCGGCGGCCATGTATTTCCAGAGTTATGCCCCTTTTTCGACTTAGCCTGTGGAACCTTGTGAACAAAATATCTCAAGAACCATTGATGCTAGGATCATGAGGTTTTGCAGGATGAGAATGCCCAAGGTGTAGATGACCTGATTAACTTTTGAAACAAATTCGTGAATTTTTGACCGAGTTATGCCCCTTTTTCGACTTAGTGCATTGTAAGCCTATGGCACCTTGTGAACAAAATATCTCAAGAATCCCTGATGCTAGGAGCATGATTTTTTGCAGGAAAATACTGCCTAAGGTGTAGATGACCTGATTAACTTTTGAAAAAAAATTGTGAATTTTTGATCGAGTTATTCCCCTTTTCCGACTTAGTGCATTGAGGCCTATGGTTCAAAGATACCCTTACATACAGTCAAGAACAATAAGAGCTAGGAACTTGAAACTTTATACACATGATCAGTATGGAAAATAAGCATATCCATGTTTTTTTATTTTTCTGCCGGTCATGTATTTCCAGAGTTATGCCCCTTTTTCGACTTAGGCTGTGGAACCTTGTGAACAAAATATCTCAAGAACCCCTGATGCTAGGATCATGAGGTTTTGCAGGACGAGAATGCCCAAGGTGTAGATGACCTGATTAACTTTTGAAACAAATTCGTGAATTTTTGACCAAGTTATGCCCCTTTTTCGACTTAGTGCATTGTAAGCCTATGGCACCTTGTGAACAAAATATCTCAAGAACCCCTGATGCTAGGAGCATGATTTTTTGCAGGAAAATACTGCCTAAGGTGTAGATGACCTGATTAACTTTTGAAAAAAAATTGTGAATTTTTGATCGAGTTATTCCCCTTTTCCGACTTAGTGCATTGAGGCCTATGGTACAAAGGTACCCTTACATACAGTCAAGATCAATAAGAGCTAGGAACTTGAAACTTTATACACATGATCAGTATGGAAAATAAGCATATCCATGTTTTTTTATTTTTCTGCCGGTCATGTATTTCCAGAGTTATGCCCCTTTTTCGACTTAGGCTGTGGAACCTTGTGAACAAAATATCTCAAGAACCCCTGATGCTAGGATCATGAGGTTTTGCAGGATGAGAATGCCCAAGGTGTAGATGACCTGATTAACTTTTGAAACAAATTCGTGAATTTTTGACCAAGTTATGCCCCTTTTTCGACTTAGTGCATTGTAAGCCTATGGCACCTTGTGAACAAAATATCTCAAGAACCCCTGATGCTAGGAGCATGATTTTTTGCAGGAAAATACTGCCTAAGGTGTAGATGACCTGATTAACTTTTGAAAAAAATTTGTGAATTTTTGATCGAGTTATTCCCCTTTTCCGACTTAGTGCATTGAGGCCTATGGTACAAAGGTATAGGCCATTTGCTGTCTATAAAACAGGTCATTTTGCAGATTTTCTCTTTTATTACTGGTGATAAAATTGATTTTTTTCCTCCACTAGTATTGTCAAACTAATACATAACTGGAAACTGACTTTCAGAATTTTATCTTGTCAAGTTTTTGCTTTTGTCTATTTAATTCTTTACAAAAAATTACAAAAATTACAGCTTGAGTACAGGGGAGTACAATAATTTAATGTAATAGCTATATGCAATGCCCATATATGCATCACAAACAAGAAATGTTTCTATAGATAAATTAATCCTATTCATCACCAATCAATTCTCTCCCCAACCAATAAATAAGTGAACTTCATTTTTACTCAGATGAAAAGATTAACAGGTATATAGGTGCCATTGAGTAACGCTGTACAATTAACTAACAATTGACATAGGTAATTATTGACCAGTCTAAGGCTGTTACATAAATAAACTTACTCCCTTGTAAAATACAGATAAAATATCTTCTAAAAATGGGCAGTTTTCAAAAGAAACTTTTTAGTTTCACAATATAATTTTGAGGAAAATTATAGATTAGTTATGTATAAGATAGACATTAAAGATGCGCTTTACTTCACAGTGATGGCTGTGGTAGTTTTAGAGATATTTAGCAAAACGACCTGTTTTATAGACAGCAAACGGCCTATACCCTTACATACAGTCAAGATCAATAAGAGCTAGGAACTTGAAACTTTATACACATGATCAGTATGGAAAATAAGCATACCCGTATTTTTTTATTTTTCTGCCGGTCATGTATTTCCAGAGTTATGCCCCTTTTTCGACTTAGCCTGTGGAACCATGTGAACAAAATATCTCAAGAACCCCTGATGCTAGGATCATGAGGTTTTGCAGGACGAGAATGCCCAAGGTGTAGATGACCTGATTAACTTTTGAAACAAATTAGTGAATTTTTGACCAAGTTATGCCCATTTTTCGACTTAGTGCATTGTAAGCCTATGGAACCTCGTGAACAAAATATCTCAAGAACCCCTGATGCTAGGAGCATGATTTTTGCAGGAAGATACTGCCTATGGTGTAGATAACCTGATTAACTTTTGAAAAAAAATCGTGAATTTTTGATCGAGTTATGCCCCTTTTTCGACTTAGTGCATTGTAAGCCTATGGAACCTTGCGAACGAAATATCTGGAGAACCCCTGATGCTAGGAGCATGATTTTTTGCAGGAAGATACTGCCTGTGGTGTAGATGACCTGATTAACTTTTGAAAAAAAATCATGAATTTTTGATCGAGTTATTCCCCTTTTTTGACTTAGTGCATTGTTATCCTATGTAAGCTTGTGAACAAAATATCTCAAGAACCCCTGATGCTAGGAGCATGATTTTTTGCAGGAAGATACTGCCTGTGGTGTAGATGACCTGATTAACTTTTGAAAATATTTCGTGAATTTTTGATCGAGTTATGCCCCTTTTTCAACTTAGTGCATTATTTGCCGAACCTTGTGAACAAAATATCTGGAGAACCCCTGATGCTAGGAGCATGATTTTTGCAGGTTGATATTGCCCAAGGTGTAGGTGACCTGATTAACTTTCGAAAACAATTCGTAAATTTTTGACTGAGTTAAGCCCCTTTTTCGACTTAGTGCATTGAAGCCTATGGTACAAAGGTATAAGCATTATTGGATGAACCTTCTTTAGAGACAAGCATATGGTTGTGTTATGAATATGGTGTTTAAGTTGGTGTAAATATTTTCTTTTACCATGATTTTGCAGTTTTTAGATGTTTACTAGGTTTGAAATAAACAAGTTGTTTACATTGTACTTTAGAACATTCTGGAATAACTATTTTTGAATATTTCCAATAGTCACAAAAGTAATCCAGTATGTTTAAATTCCAGTATAACTTAGTTATTCCAGAATGTTCTAAAGTACAATGTAAACAACTTGTTTATTTCAAACCTAGTAAACATCTAAAAACTGCAAAATCATGGTAAAAGAAAATATTTACACCAACTTAAACACCATATTCATAACACTTCCCCTCTTCAAGGAAAAGAAAGTTTTATGAAATAGAGCTTTCTTTTGCCATATGACCAATTATGAAACAAAATTAAGTTTAATGCATATACACTGTATATATATCAGTACTAATCCAGACATCATGTAGTAATAGCCAAATTTAGGCTCTTGAAA
This sequence comes from Ctena decussata, assembly GCA_963989385.1. Taxonomy (NCBI): domain Eukaryota; kingdom Metazoa; phylum Mollusca; class Bivalvia; order Lucinida; family Lucinidae; genus Ctena; species Ctena decussata. The sequence goes on from OZ022504.1 coordinate 60,901,191, forward strand.
GTGCATCCGGGATAATATTATCTTTTCCTCTGATATGTCTGATGTCAAGATTGTACTCCTGCAACATGAGACTCCACCTGAGTAACCGCTGGTTCTTGTTCTTCATTTTATGAATGAAGGTCAGTGGATTGTGATCACTGAAGACAACAATTGGTGTGGCTGAAGAAGATAAGTACACTTCAAATTGCTGAATAGCAAGGATGAGAGATAAACACTCTTTTTCAATAGTAGAGTAATTTCTCTGATGTTTGTTAAACTTCTTAGAAAAGTAACAAACAGGGTGATCCACACCATCATTATCTTCCTGAACCAAAACACTGCCTGCACCAAAGTCACTAGCATCTACCGCCAATTTAAATGCTTTGTTGAAGTCTGGTGCTAAAAGACAACTGATGCGCTTTCTTGGTATGGCAGGATATTATAGGAAGTTCTGTAATAACTTCTCTGTAATTGCAGAGCCCTTGACAAATTTACTAGGTAAAGGAAAGAAATATATTTGGAATGAAGACTGTCAAAAGTCCTTTGATAAGTTAAAGGCCATACTTAAGAGTGCTCCAGTTCTCTTAGCACCAGACTTCAACAAAGCATTTAAATTGGCGGTAGATGCTAGTGACTTTGGTGCAGGCAGTGTTTTGGTTCAGGAAGATAATGATGGTGTGGATCACCCTGTTTGTTACTTTTCTAAGAAGTTTAACAAACATCAGAGAAATTACTCTACTATTGAAAAAGAGTGTTTATCTCTCATCCTTGCTATTCAGCAATTTGAAGTGTACTTATCTTCTTCAGCCACACCAATTGTTGTCTTCAGTGATCACAATCCACTGACCTTCATTCATAAAATGAAGAACAAGAACCAGCGGTTACTCAGGTGGAGTCTCATGTTGCAGGAGTACAATCTTGACATCAGACATATCAGAGGAAAAGATAATATTATCCCGGATGCACTTTCAAGAGCCTAAATTTGGCTATTACTACATGATGTCTGGATTAGTACTGATATATATACAGTGTATATGCATTAAACTTAATTTTGTTTCATAATTGGTCATATGGCAAAAGAAAGCTCTATTTCATAAAACTTTCTTTTCCTTGAAGAGGGGAAGTGTTATGAATATGGTGTTTAAGTTGGTGTAAATATTTTCTTTTACCATGATTTTGCAGTTTTTAGATGTTTACTAGGTTTGAAATAAACAAGTTGTTTACATTGTACTTTAGAACATTCTGGAATAACTTGGTCCCTTAATAATTTCTGATCCCAGAAAATAAAGTCTGTATGAGCACATGAATATTTCCAAATCCAATATTTTTAAGTTGGTGTAAATATTTTCTTTTACCATGATTTTGCAGTTTTCAGATGTTTACTAGGTTTGAAATAAACAAGTTGTTTACATTGTACTTTAGAACATTCTGGAATAACTATTTTTAGTACTGAGAAAATATTAGACCTTTCTGTTGTAAACATTAAGAATCTTCTGGTATGAAATTATGTCAGAATTGAGTACTTTTTGGTAAGATCTATTTTTGGTTAGTTCCGGAATGTTCCTAGATATTATATAAAGAGGACAGATTTTCATTTAGATGATCTTTGTATGAAAACTTTCACCAGTCTATAGTTAAATAAGTTATACTGGAAATTATTAAAGGACTTGTGTTTTAAATTCTGAGGGACATTCAGACTAAAATAGTTATTCCAGAATGTTCTAAAGTACAATGTAAACAACTTGTTTATTTCAAACCTAGTAAACATCTAAAAACTGCAAAATCATGGTAAAAGAAAATATTTACACCAACTTAAACACCATATTCATAACAGTTGGGGGCATAGTGTTTCATAAACACATTTTCTAGTTCCAACTTTTGAACCGTTTGACCGAGAGAGCTGAAATTTGATATGCTATTAGTTTTTGGTAAATTGATTATTCTTATTATTGTTCGGATGTGCTAAATGGATTAGTGACAGAGTTATTCTCCTTCCATAGATAATAGACATACACTTAAAGGTAAAAGGATAACTTCAGAACTGTTCATATAAATGTGCTGAATTTTCAAAAGTGCATTGTTCATTTTTCATCAGATTCATATTAGCAGGATTATGGCATTGTTATTTTGACTTTTGGTATACACTCTTGTTATTTGAGCCGCGACACCACAAAACCAACAAAGTGGAATTGTGCCATGCAAAGACTTAGATCAGCCTCGGAATCTGCTCAGTGTGCCCAGGCTGATCTGAGTCGTGTCAAGGCTCATTTTAAGATGTATAGAGACACCTGCATGTTTTTCTGCCAATGTTACACAAGGAACAACTTTTGTGATTGATTTCCTGGAAAAAAAACAAAGCCCTTTCAAATGGGTTGTTCTCTTAAAGGAAAGAATTTGCTCTTTTCACAGAGCAAGGTCTTTCCTTTAAGAGTTGACCCCCCCTCGCCAATTTAGATGGGTGGCAAAAGTGAATACCGTAATCGACCGATTTACCACACATGCCCCTATAACCGCACTCCAAGGCCATTTCCGGAAAAACTGCACAAGCGCATACTGCTTTTTCTTTGAAACTCTCACAAAACCCAATAACTAACAGGGAACTCAAGGCTTTCATATCATGAAAAGTATAAACACAAGGTGTTTCCAGTCCTACCCATGTTGCGTCTTTCCAGTCACCCTGCATTTCATTGTTCTGAGTGTGCGGTTATTAGATACATTTTAACCACATCTTTTTGTTGCAATTTTGAAAAAGTTAAGTGCATGGTGCGGTAAATGGGTCGATTACGGTATGTTAGAGTTGCTTATGGAAGTAAATCCATTCACCTTACAGAGCTCTAGATAAGAGGGAGTATTTGAAGATAATTAAGGATAATTTTTCTCATTTCTCATCGAAACCATATGTTGTGACCCCTCATCTGAACCGTCTCGTCGAGACGGTTCAGATGAGGGGTCACAACATATGATTTTATGCAGAATTAACAAAAATTATCCCTAATTATCACTCAGCTCTCCCTCTTATCTAGAGCTCTGACCTTATGCTATTTTCTTCCTTCCAGTGCAGTACAACTAAAACCAAGAGCAAAAGTAGATCAAGCAAGAATGTCCTTGATTGAGAAGCGTAAGAGAGGTCGGATAGAAAAAATGTTGAAGAGGTTTGAGAGAATGTCAAGAATTGTGAAGCCTGTTGAAGAGATAGAGGGAACTCCCAGACTGAGGAGAGAGATTAAATCTGGGTACAAGTATTAGCTTTTACAAAAAGCTTGGTCTCTGTTTGACACACAATATTTGTGGTTGCTACGCATGTTTGAAAATATTTTGTTGTTGAAATATGCTTTTAGAATTGTTATGGTGTGGTGCAAAAACAAGAATGCATGACAGACAAATCATTGCACTTTTTTATGCCCCCACATCATATGATGCTGGAGGCATATAGTGTTTCGGACGTGCACACATGCATGTGTACATTATTACGTATGTACGTACGTACGTCCTTCTGTACGTATTTCCTGAATGTACATCCGTCTGTACATGATCCTGTTAGAATCGGGTTATGATTTTTGTGAGAGATAGATTTCAGGATTCCTATTATTGTAGCAACTTGAAATTTTTGTATGAAGATTTATATCTATTAGTACAACAGGAATACACAAGAATCAGGGTATGATGATCCGTATGTCACGGTCCACTGACTTCGGACTTAGGCTAATTTTGCAAGGTTAAGATTTTTGTAAGGGATAGATTTTAGGGTTCCTATTATTGTAGCAACTTGACATTTTGTATGAGAATTTATTTGTACATGTATGAGAATTCGTATCCATAAGTACAAAGTACAACAGGAGGACAGGATGATCTGTATATCATGGTTCACTGACTTCGTTTCTAACCAGGTTCTGTTATACACAATATTTTCCAATTTGGCCATACAGTGACTCTGAAACTGTATAAAGGGCTGCAGTTGGGCTCAAATTAAACGTTGGGCAATTTCAGTGCAGTTCAGTTCTCCTAACAACTTTGGGCATTGCTTTGCCTATGGCCCTTTATAGAATACAAGTCTGCCTCTATGAACCTAGCTATCCTACAAGTGCCAGTCCATTAATCAAGGTGCCATGTTACTCAAGGCATTAGGCGGGAGCATCTGTGTACTATGGACACATTTCTAGTTCACATTTTTATACCATCTGGGTTGCCATGTGATTACCTAATCAACATGACAATCATGCAGATTGAGGTAACAGTTCCCAGGATGCATGCCATATGATGGCGTAAACTTAAATGCCTTCCAGGGCAAATCCAAACATTAAAACTATGTCCACGGGCATGGTGTAGACAATAACAAAAATTGGGATGAAAAGGACTTGGTATGATAAGGCCAATATTTGGCCCCCAGAAAATTCAGTTTTCAAAAGTTCTATTTCGATAATAAAAATGTATACATGGGAAAGTTTCAACCTAGAATGTAACAGCAAACACAAAATTAAGCAGTACTTGCATAAAAACTTTGTGTTTTCATCTTGAACATACCCATACTCCCAGTAGATTTTGACAAAAATGAAGATTTTGGTAGCCTTTGCAGTTTTCAAAATATATGAGCCCGGTCTCCAGCACATTTGATATTTTGTGTGCAGACAAATAATAGATATATTGACGTGTCATGAAAATATTAAATGTGCTGGAGACCAGGCTGTATGTTTATTTTTTAATTTTTTGTTACCAAACTGGCAGCTCTTGGAATGTATTTCCAGCGTTCCCAACTTAAAAACGCCATAGACAAAATAAACATATGTTGTGGGTATTCATTTTCTTAGTTAGAACACAGGGAATAATTTGGTACATGTACACATTTTATTTTGATCTGTTGAAATTTTTTGGTTAGCGTCTCTTGACTTGCTAAAGTGAGTAAGTGGGGTACCTGGACAGGCCTTGTGCAGTGTCAAGGTGGTTAACAGTACTATCCAACGTACATTGTATATGCATTTCATCAAAAGCATATTACCAAGAGCTTTCAGAAGCTATTGTGACTGTCATATTTCTTTAAAGGAAAAGCTATCAAACTCGTTTTTCTTGCAATTTTCCTGAATATTATTTAAACAACACAGGCATGTCAGAAATCAAGTTATTCTGAGAATTCACAAAGACGAAACATATTATTTCTGTTTGTTCCCATACACATGAATGATAAGCAACAGAAACCAAGTAATTTTAAGAGAATTTGAAGGGGGGCCAAAAACAGCCCTTATCACACCAGGTCCTTTGATTTCATTTTACCTTTTAAGAGCCCAAGGTCCTTCCGCTGATTCAAGAAGGGCAGTTGTCAGGTACTGGCGAAAGTATGTGCACTTAGTAATGGTTAACCGCTTAGGAAGTCTAAGCCTGCCCAGGAATAGTGTTGTTAGGTTAACTGACAGTCCTGACATTACCATAGATGTTTACTGTGGACGTTAAGCAATAAATCAATAAAGAGCCCAAGGTATGGGTTGGTTTTTTGTCTTGCCTGAGACTTTGCCTAATGTCTGGTTTCATCAGTAAAGAGCTGATTTGATCATGCTTGATAGTTTGAAAAGAATCGGAGTCGGGGCTGACACCAAGATGGTTCAGTAATGAACAGCACCGCCAAGATAGACTTGACCAAGGGGCCTTCTATCCTGAGATCTAAGGGTCCTTCTACCCTGAGTTCCAAGGGCCCTTCAGGTCCTTGCATAGGGAATTAAGGATACCATGTCAATGTATGTAGCATGACAGAGCTAAGGTGACAAATAATTATCGTCAAAAACACACCAACAATAGGTGAGACTTTGCTACATCTGGTGCACTGACCTTCTAGGAAGCTTTTTCTCAGTGGCCTTTGGCCGTGATGCTTGCATAGTGTCTGGTTAGCTCACCTGAGCCGAAGGCTCAGAGGTGAGCTTATAGGATGGGAGTCGAGCCGGCGTCCGTCCGTCCGTGGGTGCGTGGGTGCGTCAACACTTTCAAACATAAATATCTCAGAGACCAGTGGGCCGATCGCAATCAAATTTTATCTGAAGCATCATTTGGGTGGGGGAAAGGCTGCATTTGGTTTTGGTGCCGATCAGCTCAGAACTCTGGTTTCCATGGCAACAGACAGCCCCCATAGGGTTATAATGGGGAAAATGGCGTCATCACGTTTTCTCGACTGTTTTTGATTAGATCCTTATCATACTTGCAGGTAATGATGACATACACAAGAGCTTGGATGAGTTCGAAATTTGGCCAGATTCAAGCAGATACAACAGAGTTAGCTGCCCTTGAGCATTTGAAAAAAATCCCATAGGATTATAATGGGGAAAATGGCGTCATCACGTTTTCTTAATTGTTTTTGCTTAGGTCCTTATCATACTTGCAGGTAATGATGACAAACATAAGAGCTTGGATGAGTTCGAAATTTGGCCGGATTCGAGCACAGACTACGGAGTTTGCTGCCCTTGAGCGTTTGAAAAAAATCTGATAGTGTTATAATGGAGAAAACAACGTCATCACATATTTCTAAAAAAAATTGGTCATCGCTCTATTGCCTACATTTCTCAACGGATTTTAAAATTACTTCACACAAATGTAGGCCATGACAATATCTCGAGCAAGTTCGACTTTCAGGATGCTGCGCCCAAGGTCAAGGTCACTGTGGCTATTTTTAGCAAAACTTTGTCAGAGCTCTAGCACCTACATTTCTCAGCAGATTTTAAAATAACTTCACACAAATGTAGGGCATGACAATATCTCGAGCAAATTTGACTTTCAGGGTGCTGCACCAAAGGTCAAGGTCACTGTGGCTATTTTTAGAAAAACTTGGTCATCGCTCTAGCGCCTTCATTTTTCAACCGATTTTAAATCAACTTCATACAAATGTAGGGCATGACAATATCTCGGGCAAGTTCGACTTTCAGGATGCTGCACCGAAGGTCAAGGTCACTGTGGCTATTTTTAGAAAAACTTGGTCATGGCTCTAGCGCCTTCATTTTTCAACGGATCTTAAATCAACTTCACACAAATGTAGGGCATGACAATATCTCAAACAAGTTTGACTTCCAGGGTGCTGCGCCCAAGGTCAAGGTCACTGTGGCTATTTTTAGAAAAACTTTGTCAGCGCTCTAGCACCTACATTTCTCCATGGATTTTAAAATCAACTTCACACAAATGTAGGGCATGACAATATCTCGAGCAAGTTCAACTTTCAGGGAGCTGTGCCCAAGGTCAAGGTCACTGTGGCTATTTTTAGAAAAACTTTGTCATGGCCCTAGCGACTACATTTCTCCATGGATTTTGAAATAACTCGACACAAATGTAGGGTATGACAATATCTCTAGCAAGTTTGACTTTCAGGATGCTGTGCCCAAGGTCAAGGTCACTGGCTATTTTTAGAAAAACTTTGTCATCGCTCTAGCATCTACATTTCTCAACGGATTTTAAAATAAATTCACACAAATGTAGGGCATGACAATATCTCGAGCAAGTTTGACTTTCAGGGCGCTGCAATCAAGGTTTTTGATTAGATCCTTATCATACTTGCAGGTAATGATGACATACATAAGAGCTTGGATGAGTTCGAAATTTGGCCGGATTCGAGCACAGACTACTGAGTTAGCTGCCCTTGAGCGTTTGAAAAAAATCCCATAGTCTTATAATGGAGAAAACAACGTCATCACATTTTCATTTTTCATCGGATCCTCTTCATACTTTCAGGTAATGAGGATATGCATAAAAGCTTGGATTAGTTAGCATTTCGGCTAGATCCCACCACTGACTATGGAGTAGCTACCCTGAGCATCCAAAAAATCAATGTCGCCACTTTTTCTTGGTTTAGACTGATCCGATCCTTTTCAAACTTGCAGGTTATGAGGAAATGCATAATATCTTAAACAAGTTCAAATTTTGGCCAGATCAGGCCAACCACTACGAAGTTAGCTGCCCTTGACAGCTCTGTCTATTGTGCTCTTGATCGGATACTTTTTAAACTTGCATATATTAAATGAGGGCAAACATAATGTTTTGGATGAGTTTAATTTTCAGCCTGATTGGACCACTGACTGTGGAGTTAGCTGCCCTTGAGCATCTTAAATATCACTATAGGTTTACAATGTCTCTCAGGTGAGCAATTGTTGCCCTTTGGGCTACTTGTTATACCCATACCCCCCCCCACCACCTCACTTTGCAAACTTGTTTGAGGTATACTGTTTTCACGTTGTCTTTCACATTGTCCTTTGTCCGTCCGCAACACATTAAACTTGCTCCGATTTGTTTCAAATTTTGTCCATGGATGCAGCACGTGAAAAGAGTTGATACTTATTTTTCAGTTTTTCCTGTATGAGTTTTAATGCTGAGTTATGCCCCTTTATATTTTTCGTAAAAAAAAAATTATCGCAACTCCTCCTAGACTGCTTGACCAATTTTCTTGAAATTAAGTATGTGAACACATATTGGTATGAAGATGTGCATTAAGGTTTCTATTTTGAAATCTGACCCCTCTTTCCTGAGTTATGCCCCTTGTTGATATTTTTGGCTCTAATTTTCGGGGGTTTTAGTTGTTTTTGCTTTGATTTTATTCAAATTTGGTTCATAGATGCATCATAAGAAAATAGTTGACACGTGTTTCCAGTTTTTCCCGACAGTGTTTTCCTGCTGAGTTATGTCCCTTAATATTTTTCGTAAAAAAAAAGTTTATCGCAACTCCTAGACCGCTTGACTGATTTTTTTGAAATTAGGCGTGTGAGCGCATATTGGTATGAAGATGTGCATTAAGGTTTCCACTTTGAAATCTGACCCCTCTTGCTTGAGTTATGCCCCTTTTAAGCTCGCTTGAACGAAAGTTCAGGAAGAGCTATTGTTGTCACCCTGGCATCAGCGTCTGGGTCCGGATTGGATGTTTTGGTTAAAGTTTTTTAAAGACCTATATCTCCTTACGATTCTTTTGATATTTGCACTGTAGTTAGATATTGGTCCAAAATTTAACAGGGTACCACCCTCATGACCCCACTTAATGACCTTGATGTCAAGGTCATGGACTTAGAAAACTGGGGTTTTTTTTGGTCTGGAAGTTTTGGTTAAAGTTTTTTTAAAGCCCAATGTCTCCTTAATCCATGGATGGATTCATTTGATACTTGCACTATAGTTAGATACGGGTCCAAAGGTTTTCAAGGTACTACCCCCAACCCCTTATTGAACTTGATGTCAAGGTCATGGACTTGGAAAATTGTCTTTTTATTGATTGGATGTTTTGGTTAAAGTTTTTGAAAAGACCCATATCTCCTGAACCCATGGATGGATTATTTCGATATTTGCACTGTAGTTAGATATTAGTCCAAAGTTTTACAGAGTACTACCCCAACCCTGCTCAGTGACCCTGATGTCAAGGTCAGGGACAAAGGAAATTTTGGTCTTTATTAAAGACTTCTAATTGCATACTGATTCATAATACTTGGCAGAGACTTAGTTTACACTTGAACAGATATAAGACACTTTTTTGAGTTTTTACAAAACACTATATAGGGCCACAGTCAAGATGGATCAGTAATGAACAGCACTGCAAAGATAGCCTGGGGCCTTCGGCCCTGCATCCTTGGCCCTTTGGGCCCTTGCATATGGAACTAAGGATAACATATCACACGCTATACATCTGTATTTGACATCTTGTCTGAACTGACAAATCTAATAAAAGCCTGATAGAAAAGTCTACTGCTTTTAGTTAAATTGACTCTGTGTATTTAATTTTCCGCAATCTTCCGTTCAGTTTACCCCGACTATTGCAGAAATCTTCTGCAGCCTTCCACTAGTTTTACTCAAACTATGTGCTTTTAAATCTTCACCTACTTTTACTTAAACTGACTCTGTGCTTACAGGATTCTGACAGAAATCTTCTGCAGTCTTCCCTTCAATTTACTTGGACTCTGACAGAAATCTTCCGCAATCTTCCGTTCAATTTACCCTGACTTGGACAGAAATCTTCCACAATCTTTATCAGGAGATCTGAAAGAGTTGACATAGGATGATGAACAGGAACTATGTCTAGAATTGCTTAATGGGAATGGATTATTTTAGAGAAAACATACTTTTTACCTCCCTACTCAATTGGTATCAATTCTTAAAGGAAAGAATTTGCTCTTTTTGGATTAAACCCATTTAGAGAGGGGTTTCTTTGCCCAGGGAAGCAAACATAGTTTATTTAGTAAAACTGGCAGAAAAACCTGCAGTCTGATCTGGGTCTACACTGTTTGCCCTTGTATTTCTGCCTCAATACTTTGAAAAATTTAAGATATGCAAATCAGACAGAGGAATAGGCTTAGAATCTTTATGTGTGCATCCTGTTGATGATTGCAGCCTGAGGGATGGGCTTAAAATTTTTACCATGACACGCTTTCTCAATAAAAGGGTGCAATTCACATTTCAAAATAATCAAAATATCAATTAGCACCTACATCACTTCCGTATTCTTTAATGAAGTGTTTTCTCACAGTAGCACTTCAAAGATGGTCACCATTTTCGTTATTTTCAGCCAGAAAGGTTTGTTACCAGTAACCAGTAACGTTCAGCGCACTATATTTCACATAAAGACGTAATTCTAAGAAATCAAAGTTGTTTTTATATATACCAAGAATGATTATTCTTTGTGGATTGTATCTTTAAAGGCAACTATTAGTTTAATGAAGAGAAGAATTTAGAAGATAAAAGCGGTATAAACTGTGTCACTGAAAGACAAATGAAAGCTCAAAAATATACCACAGAACGATTGAATAGGCTCGTTTTGAGGTTCAAAAAATGAAAATTGCAATTACATTCTACAACAAAAAATCGACTTCGTGAGCATTTCTCTCCATATACTGTTTGGACCACAATTTCTTTAATACTGGTAAAATGGTAACAAATCTTTCAAATAATAGTACTATTCAATCAGGATGAATTCAGTACACGATTATTGAGAATCTAGTTGGTAAGTAAACCATACAACTCTCGAAAATGTGAACTTACCCAAAACATAAACACTGAGTACATTTTAAGTAGTGAGAAATTAAATGTATATTCAGTTGCAACACTAGGATGCAGTCAAAATGTTCGTTACTTTTTGTGTTAAAACAGTAGTAAAGCTGCTATTCTTAAATAAAATGGCATATGCATACCAAAACACTGTGCTTATAGTGCCAGTAGAATGTTTCCACAATTACAAAGTAGCCTAGTGTGTGTTAAAAAGCTTTTCTCTTGTTATTGTTTAACAACCTTTTTTATTTTCAAAGAAAATTACAACTATACGCGCTATTAACTACAACATATTCTTCCAGTTCATGATATCATTAGGGATTCAACCACTTTTAAAATACTGGTTGCTCAGCAGTGAATGAAAAAATGCAGCACGCAAGGGTCCTTGATAACACAGTTTGCAACAATATCAGTAGAGTCTGGTGAAAGGTTCGTTACTGTAGGTAACAAACCTTTTTCTGTTTAAGAATGCTTGTATCTGAGAGAAAACATTCCCAGGCTTGTAAACGATTATGTATGTACACTTGTACTGCTGACTGTTCTTACTGGCAACTTAAAAATGTGCATTTCTGAACGTCACGTTGCATTCATAGATTTTCAAAAACAAATATATAAAGGTAGTTACAGTCCATATTCATAAGACTTGTGTAGAAGCACTATATAGCGCCACTTCAAATCAAAACTGCCTATTTGAGAAGAAAATACAGTACCGTTTCATAAAAGATTATGTTGAAGGTATTCATCGTTACACAAACACATCATTTATTCAACATTAGATAGTGAAAGATTCTTTACGCAGAGTAACAAACCTTTCATGTAACTTTTTGGAGCTGTATTTAAGGAGCATCATCGGTAATAATTATAAAAGCACATTAAAAGATTTAAATGTTTCCACAAGGTAAAGGTACACGCTAGCTCTTCATTTAAATTTTATGGCTATATACAACGTGTAATGGATCGAATGGCTTCGCAATGTTATTTCTCTGGCATTATTTACAGTATACCATGATTTTCTGTGTTAATGATAGCGCCAAAGCTTCAATAACTCTATAAAATTAAAAGTTATACCACCAGAGCTCATATGACCCATGTAAGTATGATGACCAATAAGCAAACCAATTTGTGGTAACGAACCTGTCATTACGAACCTTTCTTTTCAGTGTATCTGCCATTGTAACTTTCAGCAAATCATTTGCATGGTCCTGATTGTAGTTTATTATTACAGTATGATACATTAAAATGGTCATGTAGCACCATTTGAAAATCACTTCACTAATTTTTGCGGTAAGTAAGGTAACGAACCTTTCATCCTTAAGTCAAACTGTAGGTTCAGGGCCTAATACACTTATATATCATAAACTATCGTATATTTATCCAGCTACAGAGTTGTTTTCTGAACTCCTGAATATCAAACCCGACTGGTTAACCCTTCATGTTGATATTTCTGTAATGTTTACAATGCCATTTGTCCTCACAATGCTAGGTAACTAACCTTTCATCAATTTCGGCGACAAGGATGTATCAAGGAAATAAAATTACAGGAATTTATAAGTACAGAATAATAATGGTTTTTATAGAGCAGACTCATGTACAATTCCAAAATCTTCTTTGCTAACATTCTGGTGGAGTCATGTATTTCATGCTAAGACCTCAAAAGTTGAAAAAGTGCTCGGCGACAGTAACGAACCTTTCATTTTTGATACTTTGGGCTTCTACATGATACCATAGGTGGCAGCGTCATGGCATATTACACTGTGAATAAATAGAGGGACAGCATAACTTTGTATTTTGAACCTAATTTTACGGAAAAGAAAGTCGACGTGTAAAATAGTCACCGGCGACACTGAAATTGGCTACTTGCACCCTTTTATTGAGAATGGGTGATTAGCAAACTGTTGGTGATGATGGATTAAAATTTATACAGTATGCAAAATGTTGATGATTGCAGAATGAGGGATGGGCTTAGAACTTTTACAAATTGCAAAATGTTCATGATTGCAGAATGAGGGATAGGCTTAGAATTTATACAGTATGCAAAATGTTGATGATTGCAGAATGAGGCATGGGCTTAGAACTTTTATGCAAAATGCAAAATGTTCATGATTGCAGAATGAGGGATGGGCTTAGAATTTATACAGTATGCAAAATGTTCATGATTGCAGAATGAGGGATAGGCTTATAATTTATACAGTATGCAAAATGTTCATGATTGCAGAATGAGGGATGACTCAGTTTATACAGTATGCAAAGTGTTCATGATTGCAGAATGAGGGATGGGATTAGAATTTTCACAGTATGCAAAATGTTGATGATTGCAGAATGAGGGATGGGCTTAGAATTTTTACAGTATGCAAAATGTTGATGATTGCAGAATGAGGACTAGGAAAAATCCAGATCTTACTGAGGAGCAACAAGAAGAAGTGATATTATTAAAGAAGGAGTGGAGCCGTAACAGATTTAAGTTACATTATCAAGAGCAGATAATGATAAAGAGGCTTTTTGCTGTCCAGGAGAAAGCTTTACAAAAGTTACGAGAAGAATCCGAAGAATTGTATCAGCAAGCTATACAGGTGAGCCCATGTTGATTGAGATAAAAATTACCGTATTTATTCTGTTATAAGACGGGTTATTTTCTTCGAAAACAATCCTAAAAATCTAGATCCATCTTACAAGATGGATCTAGATTTTTGGGATTGTCTTGGAAGAGGAAACTCTATCTTATAGTTGATGAGTAACTATAAATGGCCTGAATTACAAACAGCTTAGCATTAGTTCTTGTTATCTGCCTGTTTGAAAAATGGAACATAGTATGTTGTGCTGGTGAGCCTGTGTAGAAAGAAATAAATAATTTGAGTTATAATAAATGGCCTGACTTGCACAGAGCGAAACATTAATTATTTTTAGCCAACCCCACTGGCATCCATTTGTCCATTTATTGTTAGCTTTTTCATTTTTGGATAACTCCTCCCACAGTTTACATCCGATGAAGCTGAAACTTTGTATAGAGTAAGACTGTAAGGTGGACTAGAGCATATCATTGCAAGAGTGTGCTGCAATGATTTTTAGCAGAGTTATAGCCCTTTCTTAAATTTTTAATTTGACTGCTTCTGGATAACTCCTTCTGCAGTTTTCATCCAATTGAGCTGAAACTTTGTAAATTCATGTAGCAAGATTAAGATGTGGAGTAGCCTGTATCATTTCAAGGTTAAGCTCCAGAGATTTAAGCTGAGTTACTGTCCATTAGTAAAATCTTCTTTTACGTTTTTCCAGCTTCTGATTTGCTTTTGTTGTTGAGTTCTGGTTTAACATCCCAGTAAACAATATTTCAGTCATGTCGAGAGGTTACCGCCTTTACCACAGAGGTCTAGATAAGAGGGAGAATTTGATGATAATTAGGGATAATTTTTGTTAATTCTGCATAAAAACATATGTTGTGACCCCTCATCTGAACCGTCTTGATGAGACGGTTCAGATGAGGGGTCGAAACATATGGTTTCGATGAGAAATGAAAATAATTATCCTTAATTTTCATCAAATACTCCCTCTTATCTAGACCTCTGTACCAGACCTGAGATAAACGACACACAGGGTGTGTTACAGCTACTAGCAGCTCTGCCACAGAGGCATCAGACAGCCCATCTATTTTGCGGGCCCTGCTGGGCGGGGGCCTTCCAGCTTTTGAAAGGCTTTACCTAGGAAGCTGAATTTTGGTATATTAATAGTATTTGATCTGTACAATATTTTGATAAAGGTGAGGTAATTCTGCAGTCATTATCTTTTCAGTACTATAAGACAAGGCATTCATTCTCATCAGACTCATACAGGCTCTTTATTCTTTTCAGCTTGATGAAGGATTGATGGCATACTCCTTTACAGGGCCTTCAATTACCCCACCCATCAAAGACTTTGACTCTGTAGATGGGGAATACAGTGACATTACAAACTACTTTGATAAACCACCAAAACCATTAAAGTGATATTTAATATGACCTTAAGATGTATGGGTACACCAACATATTTTTACACCATTTCTACAAAGGGGAGAAAACTTTCGTGACTTCTGTTTGATTCTCTTTGCAATGTAACTCTTTTGAAATGGCGTCTATTCTTAAAGGAAAGAATTTGCTCCTACTTTTCTGTAAGAACTGACCCCCTCTGAAAAGGGAGACAAAAAATGAAAATGGTAGAGTTGCTTCCCCTGAAAGTTTACCCATTTACCTTAAATGAGTCTCCCATATCAGTCAGAGGGCAAAGGTCAACGAAGCAGGCAGATTCCTTCTAGTGTTGATTTCAGAGAATCGTTCATAATTGAGCCGCGACACGACAAATCCGACAAAATGGCATGTGTGCCCAGTGAAACTCAAATCAGCCTGGGCTTCCGCCCTGTCTGATCAGAGTCTTTGCTGTTGGCTTGAAGGTAGCTTAGACCCTTAGCTACCCTTCAAGTGCAAAGTGAAGACTCTGATCAGACTGGGCAGATTCTGAGAGTGATCTGAGTCTTTGCTGGTCGCATATGCCACTTTGTTGGTTTTGTGGTGTCGCGGCTCGTATTATAAATATTTCATGATAAAAACATATAAAAGGTGGATGTTTATTATCTTAATTAGATTGAATCGAACATGTTGTGACAGATATATATAAAATGTTTTGCTGAATTTTTCTTTTCTGCCTCAAAAGCCACTTGCATAAATACTGAGCTTTCCTTACCATTTATTGTGAAAAATAATCTTAGAATTGTCATCAAAAAACACTTTATCTGGAGGTCTTGTCTTATCTTGATCAACACTAATTACCGGGTGTTACTGTCTCAATATATGTGGTCATTACTGCATTAATGACACATGAGCCGCGACACGAGAAAACCAACAAAGTGGTTGTGCGCCCAGCCTAGACTCAGCTCAGCCTGGGCATTCGCCCAGTCTGATCAGAGTCTTTGCTGTCCGCATGGAGGTAGCTTAGACCCTCAACTACCCTTTAAGCATACAACAAAGACTAGGATCAGACTGGGCAGATGGCCAGGTTGATCTGAATCTCGGCTAGGCGCACAACCACTTTGTTGGTTATGTCGTGTCATGGCTCATATGATTCTGGTCAGTGCCATATCAATGAAATATGATTCTGGTCAGTGCCATATCAATGAAATATGATTCTGGTCAGTGCCATATCAATGAAATATGATTCTGGTGTGTGCCATATCAATGAAATATGATTCTGGTCAGTGCCATATCAATGAAATATGATTCTGGTCAGTGCCATATCAATGAAATATGATTCTGGTCAGTGCCATATCAATAAAATATGATTCTGGTCAGTGCCATATCAATTAAATATGATTTCGGTCAGTGCCATATTAATGAAATATGATTCTGGTCCGTGCCATATCAATGAAATATGATCCTCGTCATTACCATCTCATGGGAAGTCATTACCATATCAATAAAATATGATTCCAGTCATTGCCATATCAATGAAATATCATTCTGGCCATTGCTGTATCAATAAAATATGATTCCGGTCATTACAGTATCAATGAAATATGATCCCAGGAATCTGTCCTTCTTTCAGACTTGACTGTGATTGGTTCATATTACATGCTTTAAAGAGAAAATGGACTTTCTCTATATAAATTCTGTCTCTCCCTTTAACCCCCCTTCTTGTTGGAGGACCCAACATGAATACCATAACTGTATACCAAGTTTGGGCTTTGATTGGAAGAGCCCTGTCTAGAATTATATCATATATTTCTTGATTGACTGTAGTAGATATGACAGTTTTAGCTTCACTTAATACTTGATCCCTCGAATCTAATACTCTCACTGTACATTCATACTCGCAACCAACATAATAACAGCCATATACAAGTACACCATCCATGGTAATATCATGAGAACTTTGGAACTGTATTGCATCAATGAGCTTTCCAACCTGCCACAAGCCTTCAGTTAACTCAAATCTGATAGCTCTTGTAAGAGCCCTCTTTCTTGTTATAAACCATTCCATGTCCGGTGCTGTCCGACTGTGAAGGTACTGATGCAACACTTCCTTTTCATCTTCTGTTAACAAATCCTGGTTCGAAACATGATTTACGAAATAATCCACATCCATGACCGGGAAACGGATAAGATACTTTAAACTGCCAACAACCCTCTGTCTATTGGTATGAGTTGGTTTTAATTTCTGCCGTTTACATTCACTCTCAGACCAGGCATAAACAGCTTCATAAACTTTGTCTTCGTCGGCACGTAAAGCATCTGAGTTAATTATTTTTCCCAGGTTATCAGTCTCTAGTTCCAGAAAGGATTCTGACACAAACACTTGGTTTGCATGTCCATAGATGTATTCAAGACAGTCTTCCTAAAAATAAATAAATTTTTGTCAGCACATTACATTGTATAAATTCGAGAGACTGGGACAGATGGGTCTGAGCAAACAGTGCAGATCCAGAGCAGATTCTCCTGAAGGAGAGTCACTTCAGGGTCTACACTGTTTGCCATATCTGCATCTTTAAGCTGTATCAATGCATTGAAAAACAAAATTGTTCAATTTTAGGACCATTACAGTAATGAGTCCCGGCAGGAGAAAAGCAACAAAGTGGCATGTGCACCCAGCGACAACTCAGATCAGCCTGGTCATCCACCCAGTCTGATCAGTCTTAACTGTCTGCATGGAGCTAGACCCATGCCACTTTGTTGGTTTTGTTGCGGCTCATTTGCAGTCTTGAATTCTATTTTGTGTAAGTTTATTTGCTTTGAAAAACACCATTGTATCAATTTCATGTGAGTGTTTTTATGAGAAAATTTTCAAAAATTACTTTAAAATTGCAAAAAATTTCATTTTCACATTTATCATGTTCTGGTGAAATGGTGCTTTTTATACGCCCGTTTTGAAAAAACGGACATATTATGTTGTGGCGCTGTCCGTCCGTCCGTCCGTCCGTCAACATTCTTGTACACGCCATAACTCAGTAACCATTTGGGATATTTTCATGAAATTTGGTAGACATATGTATTAGGGTGGGGGAACGTGTCGCGTACAAGAATGGTTGCTCCCCCTTTCTTACTTTTGAAGTTATGCCCCTTTGATTAATTTTTTCCCTGTAAGTCTTGTACGCGCCATAACTAGATAACCGTTTGGGATATCTTTATAAAACTCCATAGCAATGTGAATGAAGTCCTAAGGATGTGTCGCGTACAAAAATGGCTGCTTTCCCTTTCTTCGTTTTAGAGTTAATCCCTTTCATTAGTTCGAAAAGGCTATTTTCGTGTTTTCTTGTACAATATATTGTCAAGGGAAAAAACTAGAACTAAAAATGGTGTAACTTATCTATTTAGGTTATCTCCCTTGTCCAACTTATACCTTGGAATACTAACAGTATCAGTGTTAAATATTTAGATGATGTTGCAGTCATTATACCCCCACTTTGAAAAAGTGGGGGGTATACTGGTTTACATCTGTCTGTCCGTCCATCTGTCCATCCTTCCATCTGTCCTTCCGTCCCCATTTGATCAAATTTTTCATCAAAAATTTCTTCACAACCATACAAGCTAGACTGGTCATATTTGGCATACAGGTTGATGACGACATGTTGTATTTTGGGATTGAGAACCAGCCTTCTCCTGCTTATTCTTCCCTGTATTTGTCAGATTTTCTTTCTTTTCATACTTTGAATAGTGAAATTTTTCGTCAAAGATTTCTGCACAACCTCGCAAGCTAGAGTAGTCATATTTGTTATGCAGGTTGATGACGACATGTTGTATCGTGGGATCGAGAACCAGCCTTCTCCTGCTTATTCTTCCCTGTATTTGTCTGATTTTCTTCCTTTCCCTACTTAGAATAATGAAATTTTTCGTCAAAGATTTCTGCACAACCATGCAAGCTAGAGTAGTCATATTTGGTATGCAGGTTGGTGACGATATGTTGTATCTTTGGATTGAGAACCAGCCTTTTTCTGCTTATTCTTCCCTGTATTTGTCCAATATTCGTTCTTTCCATACTTTTAATAATAAAATTTTTCGTCAAAGATTTCTCCACAACCAAGCAAGCTAGAGTACTCTTATTTGGTATGCAGGTTGATGACGATATGTTGTATCGTGGGATTGAGAACAAGCCTTTTTCTGCTTATTCTTCCCTGTATTTGTCCAATATTCTTTCTTTCCATACTTTGAATAATGAACTTTTTCATCAAAGATTTCTTCACAACCATGCAAGCTAGATTAGTCATATTTGGTATGCAGGTTAATGATGACTTCCTGTATTGTGGGATTGAGAACCAGACTTCTCCTCTTTTTATTCCCTGTATTTGTCTGATTTTCTTTCTCTCTTTACTTTGAATAATGCATTTTTTTTGCAAAAGATTTCTATGCATCTGTAAGTTAGGGTAGGGATTTTTGTATGCATGTTGATGATAACTTGTTGTATTGTGGGATTGATAACCAGTCTTCTCCTGCTTATTCTTCCCTATATTTTTCCAATTTTCTTTCTCTCCTGACTTTATATAAAGTAATTTTTTGTAACAGATTTCACAGCAACCATTCATTTTTGGTATACATGGTAACAATGATTTCTCTCCCTCTTTATGCTTTTTGTTACGAAAATAACATCATTTGATTTAAGCAATTAAGCGGGGTATAGTCGGATTCGCTGACAGTTCTAGTTAATTATTATAGAGTGGTTGCCCCTGTTTGTCTGCCTGTCTATCCTTTTGCAATCTTGCTCATTCTGCAACTCCTTTAGGAAATTGAAACGGGCGTATTATGCGCCGCTTGCGAAGCCCTTGTTAGCACAGGTTGGGTCACACAGCGACACATGCTGCAGAACATGTCATGCAACCATAAAGGTTATATTTAGATGATTAGACATGTTGCATGCAACAGATTTATGTCATGAAACAGGTTTTTTGGGAGTGTTTTCACGGCGACACATGTTGCATGACATGTGTCATGCAACATGTATCGCCGTGTAAACACCCTTATGAAAGTCTGAAACATACCTCCAGCTGTGTTTCATTAAACCTGCAAGCTTGTCTCAAAATATAACAAGCTGTGCTAGCATCCATTTTCTCCTCGAGAAGTTTCAGACATTGTTTTACAAGGCCGTCAAGTTGGTATATCTTGGCTGCATGTAACAATGGGGTCAGAAGCAGGTAGTCTGTCGTTATCTCGTCAGTGTAGAGATACCTAAAATTGGCATAAGAAGCTAACAGTGGAATGGAAATTATTGTGAAGGACATGTAAAGTAGCAATTATACCGTAGTTATTTGGCTATAAATATGGGAGGATGGGGTGAAGAGGCTCCCATTGCAAAATTAGTTTAAATTGTAAATCAGTGGTATAAATCAGCTATAAGATGAGATTTTCTCTTCAAAGCCATTCCAAATATCTGAATAATACAACTGAATAATTATGGTGGTAAAAAGGTCTTATTGGATCACATTGTCAGATGAGATTTTCACTATCACAAACTTAGGTCCCTGTGGAAACTATACAGAGCAGAAAAAAAGAATGTAGGGTTGCACATCTTGTTCACACTGATAAAAATACATACAGTTTATCTTTAGAGAAAGTCATCTTCAGCTCTAACATACGCTTTTGTTAGATGGCTTAATTGGTAATTATTTTGTGGAATAGTAATTTACAAAAGTGTAGTTGGCAGCACAACAGTCTTAAGTATTTAGTCTGTTAGATTCAAAATTTTGTCTAATCACTTTTAAAATATTAACAGTGCAAAACGAGCTTTAATCAACTGTATACAAAAATTGAAGAGTTTATCGTAAAAGTTTGAAGTGAGAGCTAAGATGTTCCAATACATCATTACATCACTTTATTGTAGCTACTTACCAAAGCATATTTCTGAATACCTCTGGGTCGATATTTCGGACTATAATCATCGGGTCTGCTACTTTGCTGTTGAAGTACTCATAAAATGATGCACTCCTGCTCACCAGAACATACTTATGAGCCTTTATAATGCTGAATGGGTGTGCTTTACCCACTAGGAATGTGACATCACACAGGATTTCATGGGTCAACATTTCAGCATTGCACTCGACAACTGTTTTCCCTGACTGCCAGTCATGGTCCATTTTAAAACTGTAAAAATAGAAGAATCTGTCATGCATTTAAACAATCTAAATTAAACTGTACGTGCTTGCCATTTTAAACAGACCTAAGTAAAAACTGAATTGAATTACTTCAGAATAACTTTTGTTTTTCACAGTAAAAATTCTTAGTATTGGGTCACACAGTGCAGACCTCTGAACGAGGTTCACCATTCCAGCTGCATTATACAGTGTTAGAAATAAGCAATTGCCCACTTGCCCGACATGGGTTAAACTACCTGGGGGCAAGCTGATAGTCTTGGAAGGTTGCCCCCTGGACAACCTGAAATTTTGGGAGATAAAATTCTGGAAAATAAATTTGCTTCATGTCTTTTCTGAAGTTTTGCATGAGAAGCTTGAAACCCACCAATGTAGTGTTTTGAAGGAGACCTAGTCAAAGCAGCGCTGTGAAACTGATTAGGCAACTGTGATCAAAACTGTTGGTCAGTTATCTGTAAAATTCATGAATTCATGCTTAGTGTCTTAGAAAGGGTGAGCATTTTTAGACTATGTTTACTTATGTGACTTCGGAAGAAAATGATATGAAAACGGTTTATAATTTCAATGACATACAGGGGGGCAAGTTGAAATCTTGGGGGCAAGTTGAAATTCATTTCAGGTTGCCCCCAGGCAAGTTGCTGTCTGGGCCTTATTTCTAACACTGTGCATAGTTTGAATGCATTTCTGCATCATAAAACCAAACTGTTCTATTTTAAGGCCAGTTATGGTAATTATTTTAGGTGTCCCAACTTGTACAATTCTTAAGATATATTCGGTTTTATAGTTTATTTCACCACAGGGTATAATCTATTCCGCCAATTTTCGCTTCCTGCAGAGACTGTCCATCATCTTTGGCTTCCGCTGAGACTGTCCACGAACTCTTGCTTCCTGCAGATACTACTGTCCTCGAAAAATGGCTTCCTGCCGAGACTGTCCTCCTTATTCTGCTTCCTGCTGAGAGCCTTGGCAGGAAGCAGAATCACGCGGACAGTCTGCAGGAAGCAATTTATCATGTACAGAAGTCTCGGCTGGAAGCAAGAGTTTGTGGACAGTCGGCAGAAGCCAAATATGATGTACAGTCTCTGCAGGTAGGGAAAATTAGCGGAATCGATTCTACCCTGTGTTCACTGTACAGAAGACCATATTGTCCATGAGTACACAATAGCATGAACAATTTGTACATAGAGCTAGATGGCAATAGCAAGATATCTATACGGTATACAGAGCTCTAGATAAGAGGGGTATTTGCTGATAATTGAGGGATAATTTTCTTTATTTCTCCTTGAAACCATATGTTGTGACCCCTCATCTGAACTGTCTCATCGAGACAATTCAGATGAGGGGTCACAACATATGGTTTTATGCAGAATTAACAAAAATTATCCCTAATTATCACCAAATACTCCCTCTTATCTAGGGCTCTGGTTGAAATAATACCTGACATTTTTGTTGGTACTTGTGTCACTGCTTAACACACTCCTATTCACACCCTCTGTTTTAGCTTGTGTCTTTGGATTGTTGTAGTTCTCATTGCCTGCAAGGTCTTGGTTCAGCATCCTTCAGATAGCTCGAGTCCAGTCAGATTAACCTAGCTAAACAAACAATAGTACAATTCCTTTCTTACCCTTGTGACCTGCATAGTATGATATAGGAATAGCCTTATATTGCCACAGTGTCCTGAGTTATGGAGTGCACTAGCTATTGTCTATGGTAGAATGGGGCTTACCCTCTATATCCTTCAAAACTGTTCAATTGGGGATGACAGTCACTAGACCATGGAATATAGGTCACAGTCATTCCATTAATGGGGACATCTTTGTCTGAGCTCTCAGCCATGCAGGTTAAAAACATTATGATAATATGATTGACATGAAAAGTTGACCATTGATAGACAAATATATGAAACAGATGGTTAACCAAACCCCTATCTAGCATGTGCTTGCTTATAAAAGTGTGGCATATAAATTTCTGATGAACTACAAAAGAGAATTCTATGATACCTTTAACACCAGTTTCAGAAATCCCTTTAGTCCTTTATTACAGTTAGTTGACAATAAAGTAATTTCATGAAAATTGAAATAATTTGGACAGATAGGTCTGAGCAAACAGTGCAGACCCAGGTCAGACTGGTCAGCCTACACATTCAGAAGCAGTTTGATCTGGATCTGCAATGTTACCCAGCTTTGGATGCATAACCTATTGTAAAACTAAAGCCTTTCACTTTCAGTACAATTACAGTAATAATTATGTTAGATGTCCTATTTTTTAGAATTTTTATGGCTATCTTATTATCCAAAAATATTTAAACACCTCTTGAAAAGGAGAACAGAACATAAAAGGAAAGTCAACAATAGTTTAAAACAAAGAAAAAAATTAAAACAAAGAAAAATTACATGGTGTCTGATTGTCTGGGTCACTTTACTGATCTCTCTCAATGACTGTATTACCATAAAATCCTTAATACCTACACATGCAGCCAAAAGTGTTAAGCCCTATCAAACAGACTGGCCCAGATTATGATTTTTATATTGTTGACCATTCAACAGTTTTACTGTATTTATTCTCATTAAAATGGTGTTTTTTCCCATCTCTAGAATGATCCCAAATATCTAAATCAGGCACGGAGGTTATAAAACTTGAGTATATTTCTAACTCAAAATAAAGCACACTGATTGGCTGCTTCTGAGCACATGCTCAGAAGCAGCCAATCAGTGTGCTTTATTTTGAGTTTGAGAATATACTCAAGTTTTATAACCTGGGACCCAGGCTTCATAATAACGAATTGTTCTGAGATGTTTTTTTCCTTCTACAGGTACTACAATTCCAAAAATCTAGATCCATCAGAGTGGATCTAGATTTTTGGGAGGAGAAAACTCTCATTACTGAAGAAGAGATACAGTAATATAGCACAACAGACTCACCAAATTTGAAAATGGAAGACAGCGGCCCAATACATAAGGCTGTTTTTCTTTTAAGGTAAAAATAATAAAATGTGTAGCAGATCACTGTGTGCCTTGGGAGTCTGCACTGTGCACCATTCAGCCAGATTTAAATTCGAACATTGCCAAAAAATGAAATTTTGTCAACATGTTCAAATTATAGGACAATATATTTCTTTGGTTTTAAGACCAGGTTTTTTCCCTTCCAAAACAATCACAAAACTAGGTTACATCTACTCCCATACATAAGAGTTCTGCATTCCAGACATTCATATTTTACGTTTTTATGCTGTTATTTACATTTTTTGTTATGCACAACTATAAAAGGTAAAATAACAAGAGGCCCAGGGGCCACAAAGCTCACCAGATCTCTAGCTCAAAATTGCTGCCACATTAATATAGGCTCAAGATTGCTGTCACATTTGTAATGGTGAATACAAAATATATAACTACAAAGTCTCAGTCTGACAGTCTGTTGTGTTGATAACAAAATATATAACTATCTTCCACATTCTGATTGCCCTGGCAACAAAAAAGGATAACTTTCTAAGAATTTTTTGTGATTATTTTTCCCCTTTGGTTGCCATGATCAAAATGAGCAGTGTGCAGAAAAAGTATAGGGCTAATTGAAGACCACTCTAGGAATATTTCTGAAAATGTAGGTTCAGAATACATGTATCTGCAATGACTTAGCAATGAATCCCATTTATTATTCTTTTCCATTATAAGTTGCCATACCAACCATGTCCTTTGAACAGTGACAATGGAAAACATGAAATCTGTAAAGGCTAATATGATCTGTATGTCTATGAAGTCTCTGCCTCATAGAGCAAATGGTTTCCGACATGATAATCTAAGGTATTTTTTTTCTTCTATTTTTTCATTTTGGTAACCAATAAAAAGAGCAGTGGGCCAAAAAACATGTAGCTTATAAAGACTTCTCAAGGGACATTTCTATGAAAGTTTTGTTAAAATATCTGCAATGGCTTCGCAGTAAATGCCATTTTTTGATTTTCCCCATTATAAGTCAATGAAACTAAGTTGCCATAGCAACCAAACTAAGAAACCGATTTTCATAATGAACATAAAATTTCAATCCCCTAGCCCAAGGATGCTACAGATAAAATCTGGGCCCAATTGGCCCATTGGCTTCAGAGCAGATAATTTTTTAAGTATTTTTTTTTTCTGTTTTTGCATTTTGGTTTCCATGGCAACCAATATAAAGCGCAGTGGGCTAAAAAACATAAACCTGATAAAAGTCTTCTCAAGGAACATTTCTACGAAAGTTTTATCAAAATATATTTGATGGCTTAGCAGTAAATGCCAGTTTACAATTTTCCCGATTGTAAGTCTATAGGAACTCTAAGTTGCCATAGCAACCACACTAAAAAGCAGATTTTCATAAAAAACACAAACTTTCAATCCCCAAGCCCAAAGATGCTACAGATGAAATCTTGGCCCAATCAGCCTAACGGTTTTAGAGAAGATAATTTTTAAATATCTGTTTTTGTTCTTTTTCGCATTTTGGTTTCCATGGCAACCAATAAAAAGAGCAGTGGGCCTAAAAACATATGGCTGATGGAAGACTTCTTAAGAAACATTTCTATAAAAGTTTTGTCAAAATATCTGCAATGGCTTGGCAGTAAATGCCATTTTTCGATTTTCCCCATTATAAGCCTATGGGAACTCCTAAGTTGCCATAGCAACCAAACTAATTAGCCGATTTTCATAAAAAACACAAACTTTCAATCCCCCAGCCCAAGGATGCTACAGATAAAATTTGGGCCCAATCGGCCCAGTGGCTTCAGAGGAGATGTTGTTTGAAAGTGTTGACGGACGACAGACGACGACATACGACAGACGACGACGACGACGACGACGGACAACTGCCTATCCTATAAGCTCCCCCGGAGCCTTCGGCTCTGGTGAGCTAAAAACGAGTGCATGCGGACGTCTAATTTGTTGGACTAGGTTACATCTTACAAGATGGATCTAGATTTTTGGAGCTGTTTCTTTGGTTACTGGTATAAGATGGAGGTTTTTCCCTTTCAAAACAATCCCAAAAATCTAGATCAATCTTATAAGATAGATCTAGATCTTTAGATTTGTAACCCATATTATAGTAAAATTTTGGGGTCATTCTAGAACAAAATAAATGTGGCACCTGATTTTGATTAAACAGTAAATGGGAACATTTCCAGGGGGAGCTTATACTCACCAAGCAGAATTTGTGTCCCACTTCAAAAGGGCTTTACTTAAAGGAAAGAATTTGCTCACTATAAGCTTCTGTTTGGCCAGGTAGTTTCTATTTTTATAAAGGAAAACAGCTTTTATGATTGCCTGGACGATGAAGTCCAGGGAATCATAAAAGTTGTTTCCCTTTGTAAAAATAGAAAATTTCAAGGTGTATCTGTTCTCCTTGAATACGATAGCACTTGCATATAGAACACTTGAACTGGAACTGTCAAGGGCAATTGATTTATTAGAAGACTGGTAATTCTGCCGAACTTAGCACCTAATACAAATATATATTGTTTTGTTACTTTTTTCTAGAAACTTTTCTTTCACTGCACTGTTTTTATGCCTTCGCCATTAAAAAGTGGGGGGTGGGGGGTGGACATATAGATATAGTATCACCGCTGTCCATGCGTATGTCCTGTCCATACGTCCAGTACAAAATGGTTTCTGTTTGATATCTTTTATAAAACTTTGGTGTATTGAATTCATATTTTGTACACTGGTATATAATCATAAAATACAGGTTAAGATTAATTTAGGATAAAATCAAGATCAATTTAGGGTAAAATCCATCTATTATTCTGGGAGTTATGGCCCTTTTAGACCATTTTGTATGAAAAATGGTTTCTGTTCATTATCTTTTGAAAAGATTAGTGTATTGGATTCCTATTATATACACAGGTATATAATCATAAAATACATATGGTTTCTGTTCATTATCTTTTGAAAAGATTAGTGTATTGGATTCCTATTATATACACAGGTATATAATCATAAAATACAGGTCAAGATACATTTAGGGTAAATTTTCTCAATTATTACGGGAGTTATGGCCCTTTTACGACTTAATTTGGTACCAAAAAATGGTTTCCGTTCATTATCTTTGGAAAAGATTAATGTATTGGATTCATATTAAATTTTTATACACAGATATATGATCATATAATCAGGTCAGGTTCAATTTAGGGTACAATCCGCCAATTACTTTTGGAGTTATGGCCCTTTTTCAACTTCATTTCATACAAAAATGGTTTCCTTTTGTTAGTTTTTGAAAAGTTACTTGTTTCCGGGCTATTTCTTTTGGAAAGTTGAATGGCATTCATTTCTGTGATAAGATACAGAATGTACAGAACACTTCTCCTGATCCGAGAAGCACAATACATCTGCCTAAGGGAAACAATAAAACAATACAACATGTACCACACAAGTCTGCCTTTGTGAACCTAGTTATCCTACAAGTGCCAGTACATTAAACAGGGCGCCATCTTACATAGGGCACTAGGCGGGGGCATCCATGTCCTATGGACACATTCTAGTTATTTATTTGGACAAGCCATACTCCCAGCCATCCAGCAATATCCTTAGCACTGTATGTAAATGTCCCCCAAAATATCTTGCAGAGGGACACTTATTCTGAACTAGAAAAAAATGTTGACGGGACATGTATCCCTTTGCCTTTCTATCAAGCACCTATCTGTGAAGTTTCATGAGAAATTCCAAATGGTTTAGGAGCTTTTAAGTTTTAACCTAAGCACAGAATTATGGCAAGGGCAGATGATAACTAGAAGTGTCCATAGGATACGGATGCCCTTGCCTAGTGTCTTTAGGAAGATGGCACCTTGACTAAGATACTTTTAGGATCAAGGAACTGTTACTTTGGGTCAAAGTGACTTACATTTATTTTGCAGTCAAACCTTAGACATGAATATGACACAACTATGTTTTCATTATAGCCTATTCACATAGCGTAAGTGTGCACTATGACCTTAACCTTTAAGCTAGTGACATGGTCATTGAGTGCAATGAATAGCCTTGCCAAATAATTTTGAAATACCACCATGCAGGACAAAGTTATGGTTCTTGATGTAGCCTATGCACAGACACATCATCTTGTCATGATTATCATTTGTGCCAAATAATTTTGAAGTCCCACTATGCAGAACAAAGTTGTGAGCCAGGCGTGATTCTGGTAACACACAAACAAATGCACACACTGACAGGGATAACTGTATATGCCCTTCTGCCATTTCATAGGGGGGGGGGGGGGGGGGGGGGCATAAAAACTATAACAGCTGATGTCTTCCTTGTTCACAAGACGTCTGGATAAGTTAAACCCAACAGTTTAGTGAAATTTCTAAATCCTATACAAATCTGATGTTTTAAAGTTTTAGCCAGGATACTTAAGTCACATGAATGGACTGACAGATGGATGGACAGACGGACGGACGGACTTACGGATGGACGGAAAACCGGACGCTTATATCTGCAAGTTTCCTTCCTTGTCTGCTACACATCTGAAAAAGATATACTAATGTGTGAAGTTTGATGACTACATTCTGTATGCGTCGAGCTACTGTTGTCATTTGCTTTTTTTCGGGGCTTAACCTTGTCGCTACCACCTGCAACTTTTGTCGAATTTACACTGTGCTGCAATGCACAACTAAGTAAAAATTTAACCCATTATAATACTGTTTTTTTGCTATACTGATATAACCATAGAAGAGAAACAACTCCTCCGGGCTTATTCTAACTTGATTATTGAGATCCCTAGCTGCATTTTGATATATTAACGATGTGGATATTCCCAGCATTTTTCGTTATGAAACCCTAGTAGAATCACAAAACAGGTAGGGCTTATCGAAAAAATGCTTGGCACTAAACTACTGGTTTCTTGAGGGAGCTCGCAGCAAACATGATAAGGGTTAAAAGGCCACAGTATTCATGGTTTTGAAAATAGAACAAATAACATGTTACAGAAACATAAATAAATCCATTTATTTCAGGTTTATCTGAACTTTAAAACGGAATAAACATTTGAAATCTTGATGAATAATTCTTGGGTAGATTTTGTTTATTCTCCAAATACATGTACAATAGTAACCAATCATCTGAGCCTACTTGACTTTTTAATTTAGCCTATTATATTTAACTTAGTTATAATACAGGGTTTTATCCATCCAAAATTAACGCATTTACAGCCTTGTGTAATTCAGCTATAAAGTGAGTTTTACACTTCCAAAACAATGCAAATGATCTAGATCCATCTTTCAAGATGGACTAGATGTTTGATATTATTTTGGAAAGGAAGAAAACCCAACTTAAAATTGAATAAATATGAATGTGCTTAATCAGAAGAGCCTCTTTGAAGCAAATCTACTGAGGGCCACAACAAACCATTTTATGGCGAAATGAGAAAAATGATCCTTGATTATCAAAATTCAACCTTGGCAGAGCTCAGAAAATTGCTGAACAAAAGTGATCTTGAAAAACAACTATGGAAGTAAGAGCTGTCTGTGTAAAAATGTATGACGGCCAGATCACTAATACACTCACAAGTGCAAATTTGTGCACATAACTCCCCAAGAGACACACTTATGAAGACATTTCTTCCTTAAGCCATTGCATTCTGGGTATTGTTTGCCTCCTGCTGAAATTATCATACGCATTAAAAATCAAGAAAATTCTGAAAATATTGATCTAACTAACTCTTGCAGAAATGATGTCTAAGCAACAAACAGTTTGGATCACAGATCAGGCCCCACCTTTGTGGGGCCTGATCTGGATCCAAACTGTTTGTCCAGATACCCCTAAAGGAGTATCCCAAATGGAATGGGTGAGAAATATGTGAAACTTCCAAGAGCTCCATGAGCTTCTGGTAAGTTTTTGATGTTCCAGCTCTTTGATTTTTCTTGAACACTTTAAAAGGAACTGGTATCCTATAGGTCTACGACCGAAGTCTATCGTCATCTTTTTGCTGCCTCAAACTTGTCCAGCATATCGGTTGTCTAAAAAGAAAAGAAAGATTTATTTAATATTTAGAGCACTAAACAACAAATTAGTGAAACTGTAAACAGCGTAGATCCAGATGAGGCTGCTCACCATGAGCTGCCTCATCTGGATCTACGCTACTTGCCGTCAATTCAATTCTTTGAATTTTCAATATGATACAGCTTGGACAAAACATTTTCTTAAATTTTGCAGATGTAAATTTGTCATCTGCTTTTTGATGCTTAAGGGATTAGGAACTGAAAATTATATTTTTCAACCTTCATAAGGTGATGAAGACAGTAGGTCAGGAGCTGTAAAATAAAATGCAAGATTTATCAAACTGTCTTCACAACAGCGGAAGACTGACTACAAAATTGTCTAAAGTACATGTACACTGATACCCCACTCTCATGCCTTGTCAAAAGACCTTAAATCTGAAGATTGTTGAACATCATGTGCAGAGTAAAACAACAATTATCCAAAGTCTGATGTATATCTATTGAAATACAAATTCACTGAACAATTAAATATAGGTCACATTTTCTATTCCATAATGTTGGGAGATATGAAACAAGAACTATCAGAAGACAATAAAGTGCAATAGAACTTGCAATTGCAATGTCCACAGGGTGGTTACTAGAAGAACTATGGAAACAATGCCTTTGCAAAAATTGGCAGACAAACATGGGCGTGTACCCATGCATCTTAACCTTTATGGATTAAAGAAACATTACTCTATCTATAAGTATTTCACTCCCCTCTCACATGGACCTATATTCCAAAAGGAAAGAACTTGATTTCATGGAGACAGGAATAGACCTCTGACAGTTTCAATACAAATTTCACTACCACAAGTTTCTACATAAAACCAATTTTGATGCTTGATGTTTAAGGTCAAGTGACCTGCTTTTCAACCTGAGTTGAAAGGAATTGCTTTTTACCAAGCAGAATGTCAAAACTGCATGGAAAAAATTCAAAAAGCAATAATGCCAAGTGTGACTAGTTATGGCCAATATATTTCTAGGGAGGTTCTATTGTTTGTCGTATTTATTTGTCATCAGTTTAATAAGCAAATCTGCACTGCAACTGTCAGAGGTCCTTCTTTCATTTACGAGGAGCGGCTGTAGCTTGGTGGATAACACTCCGGACTACCAATCCAGGGGTCACAAGATCAATCCCCCGCTTCTCCGGTCTTTCGGATGAGACTTTAGACCAAGGTCTGGTCTCCATATGACTTCGCTGTTGGTAGGACGTTAAACCCGAGTTCACTCATTTACAAGTTAAGCCCCTGTCAAAGAAAGGTTTCCTGTATCAGAAAAGCTTTTATCCCAGATAAAAATGGAGGCTAAATCATGTATCTTATAAATAAGTTTTAGGGAAATACAGAATGCATTAATTCCATACAGATTTGACAAAGGAGCTATATAATATGGTACAATATATGAGCCGCAACACGACAAAACCAACAAACATGGCATGCACACCCAGCAGACTCAGATCAGCCTGGCCATCTGTCAAGTCTGATCAGTCTTCGCTGTCTGCATGGAGCTAGCTTAGACCCTCAGCTATCCTTTACCCACACAGTGAAGACTGATCAGACTGGGTGAATGCCCAGGCTGATCTGTGCCTTCACTGGGCACATAAGCCACTTTGTTGGTTTTGTCATGGCATGGCGCTCATATATTCTATACAGACATATCAGTTAATGATATGTTGAGACCATCATCTTCACCTTTGAATGCCTTAAAAATTCTCATTAACACTTTAAGCCCCAGTGACGAAATCAGCAAAATTTGCAAGCAGCATAGATCTTGATGAGGTGGCTCATTATGAGCTGCCTCATCTAGATCTACACTGTTTGCCCTCTAGTCTTTGAATTCTCAATATGAAATGTCTTGGACAAGTCATTTTTTTAATTTTTACAGACGTAAATTTTGTCGTCTGCTTTTTGGTGCTTAAAGAGTTACCGTAAGTTAATTGTCCTTAAAATGGAAATTTTGTTCTACAATCCAGTAATGCGTCCAAAAGATGCAGATGTATAGGCAAACAATGTAGGCCCTGATCAGACAGCCACTGTAGGAGCAGTCTGATCTGAGTCTGCCACTTTTGCTCACCTGTCCCAGTATTAAGAATTTTTACAGAAAGTCTACCTGTCTATCAGCAGATGTTTTCTAAATTCTTTGGCAATCTTTGCCAACTCTGATCAGACCGATCTTATGGAGCAGTCATATCTTGGAAACTCCATCTGATCCAATGAGCTGTTAAATATTTCTTTTAGTGAAACAGGCTGTTAAAATAGAGTTAATATGGAAATACCGGTATATGAATTAAAGGCTGAAAGCCAAAATGTCCCCTGATATATGGACATGTCAGTAATTATGAATTTCTGTGAACAAAAATGTAATATCCATATGTCTTTGCTTATAAGATGGAGGTTTTCCCATTCCAAAATAATCCCAAAAATCTAGCTCCATCTTCCATCTTACAAGATGGTTTTAGATTTTTGTGATTATTTTGGAAGAAAAACAATCTATCTATTGGTGGAAATACACACAACTGATTTACATATTTGGGGTACTTTATGCAGAGAGAACCTCTTCTTATAGCCAAATGAATACTACGGGTACAATCAAATCAAACATTCACTATTATTGGAAATGGACCAGTCCAAACAAAGAAGAAGAGTCCAGTAAACATTAATGGGTTAATGATAAACAGCAGAATTTCATAGCAAATTTTCATATTCAAATGTGATGGGATGCACCATCTGATCACTGCCTAAACTTGCTGACAAGCTTGTATTTTTGACTCTGATTTATAGAAAAGGAAGAGTAAAGAAGACAAAAGTAAGAAAGACTCAAACATTTTACTAAAAACATAGAAATAACAAATATAAATTCAAAACATCAGTAAAACTAACAGATCTCCAGATAAGGCCATATTTGGGGACAAAAATGGTTCTGTTTTAGTTCTAAAATAAAAGCACCGCAGGCACTGCATGATACCCCGCCACTGCTGTGCATCCTAACTTATTTTTTGAGATATATAATAGCTAAAGAGCCACAGAACTGAGATAGACAGAGATATGATGTCCTTACTGTAAATAAATATTAATATAAACCACCCAACAACGTGGAGCATTCTGACCAGTGTAGATTTAGATCAGGCTGTAAAGCATTTCTTTGAGCTGAGAGACTCTGTTTCCTATTCTATGGTGTTAAACATATCAGTGAAGTTTCATTCAGATATTCCATATAGTATAGGAACTACAAGTCTAAAAACATTTTTCAGATCTATCAAGGGGGAATACTCATTAACTGGAAAGGTAAGAGTGATGGTTCTTTGTCACAATATGTAACCTTTGATGTGAAACATACCTATGAAGTTTCGTTCAGATATTCCATATAGTAAAGGAACTACAGATAAAAAAAACGTTTTTCAGCTCAATCAAGGGCGGATAACTCACAAACCGGAAAGATCAGAGTGACAGTTCCTAGTCACTATATGAAGCCTTTGATGTGAAACATATCTGTGAAGTTTTATTCAGATATTCCATATAGAAAGGGAACTACAGGTCAAAAACCATTTTTCAGACCTATCAAGGGCAGATAACTCATGAACTGGAAAGGTAAGAGTGATGGTTCTTTGTCACAGTATGTAACCTTTGATGTGAAACATATCTGTAACGTTTCATTTAAATATTCCACATAGTAAAGGAACTACAGGTAAAAAACATTTTTTAATTCAATCAAGGGCGGATAACTCACAAACGGGAAAGGTAAGAGTGACGGTTCTTAGTCACAATATGTTACCTTTGATGTGAAACATATCTGTGAAGTTATATTCAGATATTCCATATAGTAAAGGAACAATAGGTCAAAAACCTTTTTTCAGACCTATCAAGGGCGGATAACTCACAAACTGGGAAGGTCAGAGTGACGGTCCTTAGTCACAATATGTAACCTTTGATGTGCAACATATCTGTGAAGTTTCATTCAGATATCATGAACAGTAAAGGAATAACAGGCCAGAAACCATTTTTCCAATACGAAAAAGGGCAGTAACTCCGTTAAAAATGGACGGATTTTGCCCATTAACAATCCCATACCACTCATCGCCGATAACAATATGTATGCAAAATTTGAAAAAATTCCGTGAATAAATACTCAAGTTATCGATCGGAAATGGTGAGCACGGACGGACGGACGGACGGACGGACGGACGGACGGACGGACGGACGGACAGACGGACGGACGGACACCGAAAGGTATAACATAATACCCCGCCACTAAAGTGTGGCGGGGTATAAAAATGCACAAGCTTTAGGATTGTAAAATTTAGCATGATAACTCTAGCAGAATCCTGCAAAGTATGCTCTCTGGTAGAAATAAGAAACAAAAAATAAGAAAGGTACCATAACCCCCAATTTTGTTAAATCGTATCTGGAGCTCTGACTTGCACAACAGGTAATACTGATAGCAATGACAATGCAACAAAAAAAATAATTGAGATGTGACACGACAAAACCAAAAAAGTGGCATGTGCGCCACCCAAAAGTGGAAGCCGAAGGCTCTGATCAGACTGGGTGCAACACGACAAAACAAAGTGGCATGTGTGCCACATGATAGCGGCAATCGAAGACTGTGATCAGACCAGGCAAATGCCCAGGCTGATCTGAGTCTTCACTGGGCAAACATCTCACTTTGTTTGTTCTGTTGTGTCACAGCTCATTTCTCAAAGTTAAAGACCCAGATACTCCTTTGTATTTCAGTTTAATTACATCAAAGATTCTACAAAATTACTGTTCCATGAACTCATAGGCTGACATCAAAAGCAGACAATCGAAACTGTTTCAAATGATAATGGACCACATTTTTTTTTTCATTTTTTTTTATTTATGTTTTTTTTATTTATTTATTTTTTTTTTAAATAAAATAATCACCACATGATTGTAATGCAATCCACAGTGAATGTCAATGAGGTACAATTAGAATTTGGTTT
Organism: Ctena decussata; assembly: GCA_963989385.1. NCBI lineage: Eukaryota > Metazoa > Mollusca > Bivalvia > Lucinida > Lucinidae > Ctena > Ctena decussata. The sequence goes on from OZ022504.1 coordinate 60,936,192, forward strand.
GAGGTTCTGAATTCTACGTAAACCAGATTCATTCACATTTGTCTTCAGTTTTTCTTTATTTCATCATTTTTTTTCTTGTTAATATTTTAGTAAAGTGCATACAGTCAATGCATATGCATAAAGGAAACATACACAGTAAGTATATTCTATGAATTTCACTTTATAATATATATGACACTCAGACACTCTATCAAATTCAATTTAATATCACATTTACAGATAGTCTTGTTAAATTCACATTTTATGACATTCTCAGAAAACTACTGAATTCACTTTTATATAAACGGTAACAGTAAATGTTTCCCATCGCCTTAGCTAGTCACCCTTGAGGCCATATGAGCAATGGGTGTCAGAGGCCCACCGTAACTTTGGCACAGAATATGAAAGATGGTACCCATCCCTCCCTTTACACTAGTTTTGACATAATACATATATAACATTCTCATTATATTCTATAAAATTCATTTAATATGGTATATAACATTCTCATATATGCTATTAAATTCAGTTTATAAGTTATAAAACATTCTCATGTATTCTATTATATTCACTTTATATGTTAATTAAAACTTTCACTATGTAATGCATAGCATGCTGAGACAAGACAAATACCATACTCACCATAATTAGAGTACATGCTCTAGTAAGCACACAACTAGTGTGTATCTGAGAAGCATTCTTGTTGTCTTATTAAATGCGCATAGCTTAACCACATACAGTTCCTTCCCAAATGTTGTAATCATCTGTTAAGCATCACAGACAACTTTATTTTCACCTTGTGTTTGATCTGTATATGCCGCTTATTGTGAGGCAACTTTGCTCAAGCTTCTGTTCACATGTGTCTGTTTAATAAAGCGATTTTTTTCATGATAATTTTCATGGTAAAAATGAAAATTCTAAGTGCTTATTGAGGTGAATAGGGTATGATAAACTGCCACAGAAAAAGTCAGGGAAGTACTGAATTAGGCAATAGTTTGAAGTAAACAAAAACTGTAAACTACACAGAACTAGCAAAAAGTATTCATGTCAAAAATCTAAGAACAGTGTAGTGAAATTACATACACTTTGACCTTACTTCTGCTCGTCAGAAGTGCCAAGAATAAGAATGAGAAGATAGTCCAGAAACAGTTTACAGTTAAAACTGAGTTAGCCATGCTACATTCACGAAAATTAATTCTGTGCACTGTAAACTGGTGAAACAGCTTGTTTCGTAGACATAAAGTAAATGGGTAAACACTCGTGTTTTGCAACCATGTGTAAGTTTAACAAAGGGGGAACAAGCTTTCTGACTTCCTACTTGCTTCCTTGGAAGACGAATCCAAAAATGAGTCTTCTCTTAAAGGAAAGAATTTGCTCCTTGACGAGAAAATTCTTTCCTTTTAGAGTTGACCCAACACTGAGGAGCAAATTCTTTCCTTTTAGAGTTGACCCCACTGAGGAGCAAATTCTTTCCTTTTAGAGTTGACCCCCTACTGTGAAGGAGGGGAAGGCAAAAATGAAAATGGCAGATTTGCATCCCCTGAAAGCCTACCCATTCACCTTTAGATCCTCTCTCTTTCTTATGGCACATTTCATGTAAAATAAAACTTTCTATCAAATTGGACAATAAACTCCCACCAAAAACATGCATAGTTATGTTAAGTTCTATCCTCTATGTGAGTGCAGGTGACTATATTAGTTCTATCTAGAGTGGGTCAGTATTCAAGGGCCCAGCGAGCCAACATGTCACTTACTCCTCGAGATAAACCATCCAGCCGGCTTAGAAATACCTAAAAAAGAAAATACTTTGACATAAAATGATTCAATACTGGTGCTTGACTTTTAATGGGAAAATTTCTGAGTTAAATGCAACAGTAAACATATGCTAATCTGAGCATGGACAATGACAAGGATGTGTACTCTAATTAGGACTGAGTATAGCCTATCAACTGGTATCGCAATTTATTATATGACGTCGCGTCGCTGCTATTCTGTGGATAAAGTCATGCATAAAAAGCATATGACCACACGTGTAATAAAACTTTGGCGTGTACAGGTAACATCATGGACAACGTCTATGTCAGCAATGCATTTTCTTATTGAAATAATGTTAATAGTGAAGGTGATATTAAAAACCCAATGATAAAGAAAGTCACATGATAAACAGAATCTAGTGGTCATTTCATATGAAATTTATGAAGCTTGCCAACAGCTCATTTCATATGAAATGACCACTCATGTAAGATCCTCTATATATTGTGCTTCAGCAATTCTGTTTAATATGTATCAAGTTCCTCTATATATTGTGCTACAGCAATTCTGTATAATATGTATCAGGTAAGAAAAAGTCACCAACAATGGTTTCTCAATATGTACGAGTATTAACCGATATCACATAAGTACTCCTTTACATTTGCCTCAGCACACTAAAATTCACTTATATGTTCTGAATCTTTGAAAGTATATTCTTATAACACATTTTCAATGAATGCCATACATCATCTCAAGATCTATGGCTACACATCCATCTTTTTCTGCCATTTTTTCAAAGGGAGGCAACTTTTAGAGGCCATAATTGCTTCCCTCAATGATGAAACCCTTCCTAAAAGGGGTCTACTCTTAAAGAAAAGAATTTGCTCCTAGTGGAGCAAATCTTTCCTTTAAGAGTTGACTCCCATTGAGAAGGTAGGCAAAATGAAAATGGCAGAATTGCTTCTCCTGATGGTGTATCTATACTCAGTACATTTAAAAACGCAACACTTAGTTTTTCGGAAATAACTTTTAGAATTTTTAAGACAAACATTTAAAACTCATGAGATATTTAGATTGACATCTTTTCCGTCACAGTGCTAAATTTCATGGCAGTTTATTTTGTATTCCATTAAGTTAACGTTCATTGTGGAGCGTTACCCCTAAACTCAAAATTCACAAGATAAAAATCGTAACGCATGGGCCTAAATTCCCCGCATTCACTGATTTGTTTTCATCAAATGCTGGGGAAAGTTGTTCCATTTCTGGTTAAAGCTTTATCAGAGCCTTTGCAATATTCGAAGCTGATTCTGTGTACCCAAAATAGCGCCCTGTTTCTATTCATCTAAGACGTTATTTTGATTACCAGTCTAAAGGCAAAGTTGGACATTCTGGCACAATGATGTCTTTTGGTGTCAGAAAGAGAAAGTGGCATAAGTTATATGTGAGGTTGTTTACTGTCTTTCTCTTCAAAATGTTGAACGCCGATATTACAGTTGTATACCGCCCGTAAAAAGAAATGCATCACCATTTTTTCGTAAAGAGCGTAGAAGTTTAAAACTCCTTAAACTTTTAATTTCTCAGAATTTCTTTTAGCAAAGAGAAACATTCGCATGGGTCCCAAATGTCCGCTAGAGTGCATCAGCTTGTCGAAAGTCCATGAGTTGAGATAAATGACAATGAGTGATCTGTCTTGTCTTTGGAGGCATTCTCTTTACTGAGCCGGTCTTTATCAATCTTTAAGGGTACTGGTCAGTAGAAAGGGCACATATTGTCTGAAAATCGTGGCCAGTTGGCATCTTAGCAATCCCATTTACTCTAAGTTTGGGATTTTATGAACTGGCAATCTGGAGGCAAATTTTCTTTCAGCGTAAATCCTGCCCAAACGATTTGTCTGTGGCAATTTGTTTGCTACTGGTTGTTTTTCTTAAATGCTGAGCTACGAACTATCCAGCAGCGTTGACCAAACGTTTTTAAGTGTTTACATGGTACGCGCTCGAACTTATCTTGATTTTCATACTTGAGTGATTATCTGCTGCAATACAGCTACATGTGAGAAGATTTTATGCAAAAACATAAAGATACAGTTGTCTTACATACGTTTAAATACTATTCTTGATCCAAACATTATCCATTATGCAAAAATAAAAAAACAAATATGTTGCGTTTTTAAATGTACTAAGTATATTTGTCTTCAATATTGAATGGTTGCAAACATTATGACTATATCAATGAAGCAATTCCACTGAAATGCCAGAACATATGTGGTTATGGTTAGCTACAAAAATTAACCAAGAATCAACATAAAATACCCCTAACAACCTAGGACATCAGAATGTGATGCAATCTTGATGTTACACCATTTCACATGTTCCATTGTTCTGAATCTTACTGTATGTATAATCTTGTACTTTTCAAAGTCTAAGTGCATCAAATCTGTCAATGAAGAGCAATTTTACTTCTGCTTCAGAAAATTTATTAATTTCACAAACACTTCAACCAGTTATGCTTTACATTATATTGTGACGTATTTGGTCAGAGAGTTTGCCATAGCTATAGTATTTCAATAGGTATACAAATTGTCAAATTCTCAGCAAAGTATAGTCCTTGTAAGACTTCATTTGGTGCATGCTTTTTTTTTGTTTGTTTTTGTTTGATAAGCTGTAGACATAAGGAGATTTTTATGGGATTCCTTATACATATAAATGATTGCAAAAGCATGCAATGATCTACCTGTATATGTTAAATGAAGAACATGCCACATCATGTAGGTTGTTGCCCTTGAAAATGCTCTGTAATTTGAGCTTTGAAACTTTAAATACCTGTATTTTGTCTACTAAAGATTTTCTCTTTGCCCTAGCCTCTTTGTTTTCTTCTTCGAACCTCAAGGCATCCATCCTCTCTAGTAATTTCATAAAAGTTTCTGTTAGTCCTTTCATCTGTTTCTCTAAACTCTTCACAGCATCAACTTTTATATCATCTTCTAAATAACCCTGTAAAGTGAGAGCATTATCTACTGTAAAAATTCTAAGTATTGAGACAAATAGGTCTGGGGAAACAGTGCAGACCAAGACCAGACTGCTCCTAGAGGAGAAGTCTGATAAGGGTCTACACTGTTTACCATTGCATCTGCATCTTTTGGGCACATAGCTTCATTGCAAAACCAAACTGTTCCATTTTAGGACAATTTTGATATTTTTTTTAACGTCCCAGGTTTTAGGGTAAAGGCTATAAACTCTGGACCGCATGCAGCCCATGAGACCTTATTTTAAGTGTGATTTGACAAAATTAAATTTCATCATAACATGTCCTATAATAACTGAGAAATGAAGACCTTTAGCACACTCAGTTGTGGCTGTATTCAATAAGGCATGAAAAACAGGTCAAGTATAGCAAGAGATGCTGAAGCTTGTATAAAGAGTCATCACAGCATGAACAAGACCTGTCACCGGGACAGGATAGCTCGCCTGACAGCGCCTTGCCCATCACCTAAAAAACTTTAACGTAAAACTTGAACATTTTGCTAACACCGCCGCCGCCGACGCTAACGCCAACGCCGGGGGTAGTGCAGTAGCTCTTCCTGAACTTCGTTCAGGCGAGCTAAAAATAGATCAAGGTTAATACATGACACTAGTGTTGTGCAGATAATGGTCACCACCTAAGTTCACATCAAGTTTTGTCACAAAAGCTCTGCTTGATGCTAAGAAATGGAAAATGTATATGTGGTTATGTTCGACAGAGCATGAAAAGAAGGTCAAGATCAGCAACTGATGCTGTAGAAATCAGCAATCAAGCTGGGGGAGGAGGGGGGGAGGGGATTTTGCCCTAAATTGGGCTCAGGGAGAAGTGAGAGTGGGAGAGAAAAACTTTTTTTCTATTTTAGAATTTTCATAAAATCATTCCTCAAACAAGCTGTTATAGCAGTTTCATACATGTGATGAACTCCGGATGACCATGTGGGAGATTTGGATTTCATTTCAGGGAGATTGAGTTCTCCATCAGGGAGACTTTTTGACGGCAACTTTGATGCGTCTTTTCACGTACTTTACTGAATTTTTTCTTATTTTAAAACAGAACATGAACTATAGCATAGTTTGTTTAGTTTACTTTTGAGTTACTTCCCCCAGCCCTCCACCCCCCCCCCCCCCCCCCCCCCTCTAAAAAAATATAAAATAAATACTCCTTTCTTTAATTATTACAATTATTCATTTATTATTATATTACTGTTATTTGTATCATTATTTTGGTATCTGTCTGACACAGAATCTAGCTTTTGCAAAAGGGTATACTTGAGATTTCATACAGATTTGCCTCCCTTGAAATTTCTATTTTCAGATTATCTACTTATCTTCTTTCATAAAGAAATAAGTTTTGTTTAAAAGTATTCAGAGCTGTGAAAACTGATAAAAATGTATAAAACAATGTTCAAATTCTGTTTTTGACACAAACTATACCCATGCACAAGACAGAAATATCAAAACTTTCATGCGTCTTTTTTACACCATTAATAAACAAGTTATCGGCCATATATAATAAAATAATTTGCACATCGGGGAAAAATACCTTACGGAGTAAACGACAAGTTAAGACACCGATCAGCCTGCACCTCTGTGCAGTCTAAACAGAGTTTTGCATCTATTGTCTATGCGTCTAAGGGAATCCAGGCAGTGAAAACCGGTCCCCGTCTGTACTGCGCATGTTTATTTTGTGTAGTTGTGAAACAGGGCTATCAGCTTCTTTTCACGTGACATATCCTAAACACATTCGTCGGTTAACACAGAACACAGCTCTGTGTTTTCACGGGTCAGTGAGTTTATTAGTGACCTGAATAATGGGGATTAATGTCAACAGAGATGATATGTTTGTTTATTGCACAGTCAAAACAATATTTGATGCTGTGAATACAGGTCAATACACATGTGGATATCTCCTTACTGGCGGTGAGAAAGGGCATGGCATTGGAAAAGGAGTATCAGAAAAAAATTATGAAGGGAAAACTCAGAATGCGGGAGATTCTGAAGACTTTCCGGGAGCGCGGGAGATGGGCTTCATTTCCGGGAGACTCCCGGATGATCCGGGAGACATCACATGTATGCAGTTTAGTACCAAGTACCATATCATACCATTTCAGCTTATTAGTATTTCAACTGACTATGTCAATTGTATGCATAATAGCTATTTTTCTATATAATTGAATGAAAAATGTTGTAACAGCATGCTACCACTTCTCCATTCCTGGCAGCCACTTCTCCCTATTTCAACTAGATTTTGAGTCTAGCTTGACCCCTGAGAAATGATATCATGATGTACATTTACAGTATGAAACCATAAATATTTCCTGCTGAAACTGACCTTATATAAGCAGACACATTAAAGACAATTCACTTACTCTGTGAATACCATCCAGCTCATATGTAATGTCACCTAACTTCTTCTCTTGTTTAGTCATGATTCCTTCTACTTCTTTAAGAGCTTTCATACTTTCATCATCAGCAGGCAGTGGCTAAAATCGTAAAATAAGAATACCATATTAATCCTAATAAATGCCCCGTTCTAATAAACGCCCCTGCTCTAACAAATGCCTCCTGCCTCTTACTCAATACTGGAAACAATCTTGTATTAACTTGAATGAATTCCTGTCACTATGTAAAATTTGTAGAAAAACAGGGAGGCTAATCTGTTTTTACTTAAAAATCATACAATGCAAACTTTGTTTCCAACAAATGGTTGCTGACTACCATAACTGAAGCAGTGATGACATTTCTGTTCTTTTGCATCATATACATGTACACTTAACACAATACAGAAAATATATTACTAAAGCTATTAAAATTTTAATTTAACAAGTGGCCTAAATGGGCATGAATCGCTCACAGTCAGTCTGGCTAGACCTATGCAACAGCATATTTTATTAGTTAATTCCTTATACTGTAAAACACTTATTATACATGTATTTGGCAGCAGCAAAATTTGGCGGTTTTTATAAATGGACCTTTTGGCAGATTTTTATTTTGGCTGATTTGTGATTTCCTAAAATAATAATAATAATTGTAAAAACAATTAACATTAATCAATCGGTGTTTGCTGCCGATATCGAAAGGTCAAATTGAGCCCAAATTGTTAAGTCTTCATTTATGCTTTTGAATGCATATTGCTAGGCATTTCTTTTTATAAATGAAACTGTTTATAGAGAAAATATTTTGTGCTGCTTCTGATTAAATCAACTCGGCTTGGGTACAAGTAGCTTGACATGTCAAATAAGCATTTTCACACTCTGTTTCCCCGGCGTATTTGTTTGAGACCTTCCGTGTTTCTTATACAATATAATCTGGATTAGCTTCGATATTATTGGAGGGCAGAGAGACTGAACTGTATACTAATTGCAGCCTTACCTTTTATGATATAGTTTAAATTGGCGGCATTTTAATTTGGCGGTTTTCTTCTTTTCCACCAATATCGCCAGAATAAAGTGACCGCCAAATATAAGTGTTTTACAGTACATCCTTTACATCCTATGTCATCAGTACTGACACATTTTGAAGTTACTTTTTGTATGGTCTAGTGTTTGGAATCTTACCATAAATCATATGTCATATTATATGACATACCAAAGCCTCCAGTAACCCACTATGCCCCCACATTTTTGAAAACAGAACAATCATATTGAAAAAGAGTCAGGTTTTGAATTTCATTGGTTTTGCAAACACTGTGACCAAACTTTTAATACCTTATTTCAATGCCTCAGCATGTCAAAAGCCTTTTGTATGGTCTAGTATTGGAATATTACCATAAAGGGATGGGGGTGGGGTGGAAGGGGATGTATAGCAGGGGCGGGGGTTAGATCTCTGTTCTGTTCACTCCTTACCCTTTTTCCAATCAACATAACTTTTGAGCCATTCTTCAAGCCAACCTCAGCTAATTCTTCATTTGGATCTTTCAGTGACCTCCCTTTAAAAGACATAAATGTCGGCATAAATGTCAGTAAAATTACTATAGAACACCGTCTTGAAAAGATGGTTCTATGATGAGGGACACCTCATGTGTTTTCATCGAGAAATATATAAAATTATAAGTACATGTAGTAAAAGAAGTAAACCTAGTCACATATCAAAATCTTCCATCAAAGGATACTGAAAATCAATGCAAAGGATATAAACTTAAAGCAAATGTTAATGAACAGGCACATGGATGGACTGACTGATGGACAAACAGGTGGAATTAAGAAAACTATATACCCCTCGACATATGTGGGGGGTATAAACAAGACCTGTCCACACACAGGTTAGCTTCCCTGACAGGGCCTTGTCCATCACTTAAAAGTCTTTAACCAATTTGGATGCTGTCACTGACATGGACACCAATGTGACAACAAAGAGCTTTTCCTCTACTTTTGAACAGGCAAGCTAAAAAGGGGCCCAATATAGCCAAGCTTGGTTCCAGACCACTAAAATGTATTTACTGCCCAAATTTTGTCCAGTGTCAGCAGATCTCCAGATAAAAAGGGGTAACAAGGATCATTCAGAGATAATACTTCTAATTTCTCAATGAAAACATATGTTGTGACCCCTCATTAGAACTGTTTCAGCAAGAAGGTTCTGATGAGGAGTAGAAACATATGTTTTTATGGAAAAATAAGGAAAATTATCCCTAAATTATCCCTTATCTGGAGCATTGGTAGGATCTGTAAACTGCAATGTCCCTGGTTGTTTGTTAGATGAAATACAGTATTTCATAAGACTTGCAGAAAGGAGGAAAAGCAGACCCTGATCCAATGATCTGAGTCTACACTTTTGCTCTGGCATTGTAACAATGTATATGATCATTATTCATTACTGTAACTATTTTACCGCAGAGCTCCAGATAAGCAGGGGTATTAAGGATAATTCAAAGATAATTTTTCTTATTTCTCCATGAAAACATATGCTGTGACCCCTCATTAGAACCGTCTCGATGACACAGTTCTAATGAGGGGTCACAACATAGGTTTTAATGGAAAAATAAGGAAAATTATCCCTAAATTATCCCTGTTACCCCTCCTTATCTGGAGCACTGAATTTTACCTTTAAAAATGAGCTTCTGAGATTCTGTAGGTATCTGGGTTAACTTGTACACTTCTTCATTTATATGTTTCACACAAAGGGCATCACCAGCTTGATCAGGAGACAGAGTCAGCACTATGTGAAACTTCCGAGGACCTAGCAAGATAGAATTTTGTCAAAACAATAAATAAATACATAATGAGAGTACATGTACATAACTCAGTTGGCACAAAAAATGGACAGATCTTTAACCATCACAGAAGTTTCTGTCTTTGAATTTAAGCTACTGTAAAAATTAAGAAAATTGGGACACCTAAAGTAATTACTGTAAAGTAATTGTCCTGAAAATGGAAAGTTTGGTTTAACAATGCCGTAATGCCTCTAAAAGATGCAGATGGAACGGCAAACAATGTAGATCCTGATCTGGGTCTTCACGGTTTGCTCTGACCTATCAGTCTCAGAATCATATCTATTTGGCCATAAGACATGTGGTTTTCTCTTCCAAAACAATCCCAAAAAATCTAGATCTTTTAACCCTTTTTTGACCAGTGGACTTGTCAATCCTTATCATTTGGATGAGTCTATTTGTAGTTTTAGGGGTTTCTGGTGAATATTTTCACTCTTACTGTATTCTGCACAGAACTTCCTGTAAGCAAACAGTGTAGATCTGATCAGACACCACATGTTGCGGCATCTGACTGGGTCTGCACTGTCTGCATATGTCCCCAGAATGGGTATCTCGTCTAAGTCCTAATTACTGACTCTTGGCACCACCCTGGGGCATGACCCAGGGGCTAAGACAGCTTACATGGAAGGTAATGCTATAGAGATATCGTGAACCAAATATGAAAAGAATCTGGGGCCGTATTCATAAAACGACTTAAGTGGTTGCTATGCTGTTGCTAAGGCTAAATTTCTTTGAAGGAGATTCCCTACAACTATGAAATTTGCTCTGGAGGAGCAGTCTTTGTAAGACTGTTCCTCCAGACCAAATTTCATAGTTGTAGGGAATCTCCAACATAGAAATTTACCCTTAGCAACAGCATAGCAACGACTTAAGTTGCTTTATGAATACGGCCCCTGATGTGTGGTTAACTTACAGAGATATGAGAAATCATTAAAGGTTTAATGCAAAACTTTGACATAAAGTTGATGAACGGCGGGACGAACGAACGGATGAACGAACAAACGAACGGATGGAATGACAAAATCTATATACCCCCTGATATACTTGGTATATCGGGGGTATAATAAATGTGAATTAGCTTTGATATTATGGGAGGGCAGAGAGACTGAACTGTATACTAACTGCAGCCCTACCTTTTATGATATAGTTTAAATTTGCGGCATTTTAATTTGGCCGTTTTCTTCTTTTCCGCCAATATCGCCAAAATAAAGTGACCACCAAATGTAAGTGTTTTAAGGTAAGTATTGTGAACTAAAATACACTGCTGCAAAGAAATAAAATAAATGTGATTCTCAAAGTCTGTGCAATATTAGGTGACAAAATTTGTCTGCAATTTTCACTATGGTGTCTGCATTTTAGTTCAGCTGTTGCAAACTGAGCTTACAATCTGAGACTTTTAATTATTTTAGGCTAGATAGTTTTGTTTGAAAGCTATTATCTCATGGTAAGTTTTAGTCATGCATTGTTCCATTATGTTTTTTTCATTTATAAATATCTAATTGCGCAATTTTACAGGACAGCAGTGAGCATCATACTATCTAGTTGAAACGGATGATGGAGGTTTTACCACTCTGCTTGTTTGCCACAAGAGGTTTCCCCACTTCAATGAGAGGGTTCACCCCTTTTCAAATATTTGCTTTAGGAGGTTTTGCCATATTTTGCTATTTTATTCATATGGTAAAGTATTATGACACAATACTATAAGATTTGGACAGACAACACAAAGAATAGTACATATTAAGCATTAGCTGGTGTTGTTTCTTCTAAGATTTTTCTTAGGGATCTACCAGTATATAGTTTGGGTTTTCCTGGCACTGACACACTGCAGAACATTTACTGTGCAAAAAGTGAGTAAACTTTCTTAAAACACATTGTTTTACATGTACTTTCAAGTAGTGCAAGAAATTAAGATTGCTACGTCTGCATGGCCGAAACAGGAAAGCCTAATGCCCATAGCAAAATAAACATATTCCTGGTCATTTGCTAACATCAGAAGTGCAGCATTTTAAATGTGGCTGGCCTGATTTTTGTCAGCTTTTTAGCAACATCACCATTGACAATAATGGTAAATTTTTAGTCTTTGCATTTTATGTGCCATTTGAACTTTTAAAAACATCTGTGCTCAAAACTAATTTCATGTACTTTAATTGCCTTGTTTGTTTACCTTACCATATCTGACAATGTATACATTTTCTGGTAACCTGCTGACTGAAAGTGACTGAGTTAGTTTTCTTGCTGACTGACAAGTTAGATACATGTTAAATCAGTGGGATCTTCTAGAAATGTTGCTTTTTTGAGAGCGCATTGTTGTGGTGTGGCCTGGACACCCAACCAGGTGCTTTCAATTTATTTCAGACTGAAATCATTCTGATAAAGGTAATGTACTGTGGACAGTCGCCTTGGGGGTGAAACCTCCCAGTGGCGAAATCTCTCACTCTCAGGGGGCGGAACCTACTAGTGGCGAAGTTGTTTAGTGTGGAAATCTCCAATGGTGAACTTGTTCACAAGGCAAAACCTCCATAATCCATTAGAACAATGTTCTGAAGCTTTAAGCTGAAACTGGGATAGCATTTGGCTCAACACTAGATTCTTTCTTTCTTTCTATATTTACTGCTACACCGTCTTTTCAGAGTATTATGAGTAGGTGTACTTTTGTACACTCCAGTGTTGCAGGATGAAAGTCTACATATAGCCATGTAGCTATAGTAGGGATCTTTAACCTGCACAGGGGATGACTCTCCATGCACAGGGGGCCTCCAGTTAACGTCCCGATCCGAAGGACGGTACACTTGTTAGCATCATCCCTGCAAATGATGCTAGAAAAACACGTTCGGATATAGGAAGTTTTCACCCTTGGTGAGGCTCGAACCCACGACCTCTGGCGTCAGAGTCAAGTGCACTAACCACTGAGCCACCGCGCTTTTTAACTCTATGACAGTGTTACCAGACAGCACAGTACTACTAGTTGAAACCATGTTCTGATGCTAAGATAAATGTAGATGTTACTGATAGAATTGGGCTTACTATGACTCCTCTCTGCGACCCCACTCCATGTTTTATACTACCATTTTAACCCCCACACATAATCAACAACAACAACTACTCTGCAAAGAGGTGTGCCTTGACTGGCAGAAGTTATAGCCAGCATCGCAAGCAGGCCGAAAGGGCCCGGTGTAACGGTCAGTTTTTTCCCCCGGCCCAGTCTTTCCCCGGGGAAGAACTGGGCCGGCCCATTTCTTCCCCGGGGAAAAAACTGACTAGTCAGTTCTTTCCCCCGTGGAAGAAACTGACCAGTCAGTTTTTTCCCTACCCAGTCAGTTTTTTCCCCACCTTAAATTTTTCTGATAGCATATTGTTTTATTATTTTGAGTGGGGACTGACCAGTCAGTTTTTTCCCCACCCAGTCAGTTTTTTCCCCACCTTAAATTTTTCTGATAGCATATTGTTTTATCATTTTGAGTGGGGAAACACTTTGAAGGCTTTTTTTTAAATCCCAGCAAGACATTTATCGCTAAAATTTCCATCCTAGAAAGTGTAGAATAAAAGTGGTCTGCCCACTCTTTCCCCGCACTGAAAGAGTGATAATGTAGGTTCTTTAGAATGCGATAATAACCCTTTTTATGAATACAAGTGAAATTTGTTATATGCAAGAATTTAGGAACTTTGGTACTGAAAGGTAATGCATTGAGCTCTTACAAATGGGGGTGGGGAAAGACTGGGCCGGCCCAGTCTTTCCCCACCCTGAATACAAAGAACTCCTGTTTTGAAATAATATGATTTTAAAGCAACTGGTATTTGTAAAAAAATGGCTAATTTTATTACAGAACTGATCTGGTAATAAAATTTTGTTTCACTGTGTAGCAAGAGGTTGGGATATACTTCTCTAGGGAGGGGTGGGGAAAGACTGGGCCGGCCTATTCTTTCCCCACCCTGAAAACAAAGAACTCATTATTTGAAGTAAAATGATTTGAGAACGACTGGCATGTAGAGAAATAAGCTAATTTATATCAGAGAGACAAGCTGGTAAGAAAATCTTGCTTCACTCTTTACCAAAGGGGCTGAGCATTGAGGGGCTGAGCATTATTCAGCACTGAGGGTGGGGAAAAACTGGGCCGGCCCATTCTTTCCCCACCCTGAAGAAAGTGATAATAATGGTGGAAAGACATACTTGGATTTAGAAATGGGATTTATTCCTGTTTTTATGCATAGTAGTAAAATTTTATAAGTTCCAGCACTTGTCAACTCTGGTAATAATATGTTATAATTTTAGCTCTAGTTTATGGGGGTGGGGAAAAACTGGGCCGTCCCAGTCTTTCCCCACCCTGAAATCAAAGAACTCATTATTTGATGTAATATGATTTGAGAACAAATGGTATCTGGAGAAATTGGTTACTGAATATCACAGAAACAAGCAGGCTAGCAAATCTTGTTTCACAGTTTACCATAGGGGTTGGTTATTCTGCACTGGGGGTGGGGAAAAACTGGGCCGGCCCATTCTTTCCCCAACTTGAAAAAAATGATAATGGTGGAAATCCACAGTTGGATTGAGAAATGGGGTAAATGCAATGATTTGAGAATGACTGGTATGTGGAGAAATCAGCAAATTATATCAGAGAGACAAGCTGGTGATAAAATCTAGCTTCACTGTTTACCATAGGGGTTAGCTATTCTGCACTGGGGGTGGAGAAAAACTGGGCCAGCCCAATCTTTCCCCACCCTGAAGAAAGTGATTATGGTGGAAATACATACAGTAGAACTTCAATGGCTCAAACCCTGATGGCTTGTTAACCCTGCCAGGCTAGAACTCTTTCTTTTGTCCCTAGAAGTCAGTTTATATAGAAATTAACCCTTGATGGCTAGAACTACCCTTGGCTGGAACTAATTTTCATGGTCCCAAGGGAGTTCGAGCCAACGGAGTTCTACTGTAGTTGGATTAAGAAATGGGGTTAATGCCTGTTTTTATGCATACTTATGATATTTGATATGTTCCAGCATGTATGAACTCTGGTATGACTATGTTATACTATAAGCTCTATTATATGGAGGGGGGAAAAACTGGGCTGGCCCAGTCCTGCCCCACCCTGAAATCAACAAACTCATTATTTGAAATTAAATGATTTGAGAATGACTGGTATGTGGAGAAATCAGCTAATTTATATCAGAGAGACAAGCTGGTGAGAAAATCTAGCTTCACTGTTTACCATAGGGGTTGGTTATTCTGCATTCGGGGTGGGGAAAAACTGGGCCGGCCCATTCTTTCCCCACCCTGAAAAATGTGATAATGGTGAAAATACATAGTTGGATTAAGAAATGGGGTTAATGCCTGTTTTTATGCATACTAATGAAATTGGATATGTTCCAGCATGTATGAACTCTGGTATGACTATGTTATACTATTAGTAGTCAGGACGCTGAAGCCGAAAAAATGCAACTTTAATGCCCCGGCGATTCGAAAGGAAATTTTTACCAAATTTGATAAGCATAACATTTGGGCTTCCTGATACGGTATGATGTGGTCACTGAAATAGGATCCCGTGCTTTTAATTAACCCTTTTTACCCCTACCCCTTTTAAACCTTAATTTGCTCAAAATGAAAACGCTACAATTCTGTCCATTTAGAGGTGCACTAAAGTTTTCTGATTAATTCATGAAATGACGTATTTGTATGCAAAGTATCAGTTTCTGAAATAATTTCCAAAATTCATGCTTAAAATATTAAGAAAACCGGTGTATACACATATTTACACAAGGATAATTCATCCTACCAGTTATTGGTGTTTGAAGGTACTAAATTTCATTTTAAATCGCTGTCTTCCAGATTCTCATCAAACTGCGCATAGAATTATAGGGCAGCTGACTCGCAAAATATCCAGTGATAATGACACTGCACTCTGCACTTCATAAAACGTTTCTCTTTGGAGTCTAACCACCACCATGGATCCCGTTTTCCTCAGACGTTCATTTCGATTTGAATTTCAATTTGAATTTTTCCCCGTGCAACTGCAGTTTTGACAAGAAAACCAGCCCAACCACTTCTGGATCTGCAAAGACTTCCAACAACTTACGCATTCGTATTATCACTGGCGTTTGTCTGTTACCGCTCGATAGTTACATACGTTACTTCATATAATTTTGTTAAAAAATATAATGAATGAAGACGATTCAGAAGATATATAAAGATGTAGTATACAAAAACAGGATCATATTTGTTTTACTTCATTATAGTATAGTTACTATAATTTGTAAAAAAAAAAAAAAGTTTCAAAAAGCTTTTCATAGCAAGTAATACAAATCATATATGTTACCCATGAAACAAAAATAATAAATAAAATAAAATAATATTTCAACTTTAAATCATTTCGTCGTTCAAATATGTTTTTGAAAATAGTGCTTTTAAACTCAGCATTTTTCCTTTGTCTTAAAAGCTAATACTGTACTGTAACAAAATGAAGTTTTATACATGTAACTGATATTTAGTGTGTAAATGAAGTATTTTGACAGCATCTGTAAATATGTTAAATTAGACTGGCACTAGTGTAATGATAGAAGTATCAAAATTGAAAAAGACAATGTACTAACGAACATTTGCACTTACTGGCAGGCGAAAAAATGAACGGCATTCAAATTTATGTCCAAACAATAGCCAAACGTTATGGTTTGACGAGTAATTACAACGTAAACTACTTAGATATCAAAAGAAGCTATTCAGTAAAAGGAATATGGTAGATATTAGTAGAGTTGTGGGATCACTGTTTCCTCCAGTAGGTGGTTAAAACCATTGTGAACAGCGTTATTTTGCAAGGTCATACGTCTCTCAGGAGAAAAACGCGTTTACATGTTGACTACCTTAATTTGCTTCTTGCTATATGGTTACAGTGTATTTATTAGACATGCATGCAGACTCAAGTTTACGTATATGAGATGTAGAAAACGTACATAGAAAAATGTGAATAAAATTACCCAGGATTGCCCACAATTACAAAACGCAGCCCAACCAAGACACCGAAAGGAGATGGGAAACATGCAAACGACAAAACGGAACAGCACACACTATATTCCAACACAGAGAAACGTCACGTAAGTAAGCACTAAAAACAATACAAAATCTAAAACATCTAATTTTTTAAACCACAAAACAAAATAGAAAGCACACAGGACAGCTATACAGGCGACCACAAGGCAAGAAAACCAACCAATGGGTTTCGCATGTAGAAGTTTTCATACTTGTATAATAGACAGGTGTACATAATCTACCAGAGGCTTTAACTAGTTTTATTCGCGCAACCTCACACTTAAAACAGAAGAAACTAGAAAATGTGTTTGTAAAACACTATGCCCCCAACTAAATGCCTGACCCTAACAAGGTCAGTTAAAAATGTATACATAACCTTACCTTCATCAGAATGATTAACACATAAATTACTTTAAGTACACCATAGATGAGGTCTCTGGCTCAAAAGGTTCAAAAGTTGGAAAAATGCCAAAGTTAATAAAGGGGCATAATTCAGTCAAATATTTATGAAATCAGCCCAAAAGTTAATCAGGTGATCTACACCTTAGCCCCTACCTGCATGCCGAATATGAGTATCCTAGCTCCAACAGTTCTCCCAGAATTTTGGGAATAAACTTTAATTTAATTTTTCGAAAAAGGGGCATAACTCTGTTAGTACAAGGGTGACAGACAAGAAAAAAATACGGGTCCGCTGATTTTTAATGGTCTACCAACCCATAAAATATCAAGTGCCTAGGAGTTACAGTTCTTGAATAATAGACCACCCTAAAATGTTTTGTACAAATAAGAAAAGCATAACTCTGTCAATAATGAATACAACAAAACGTAACCATCATCAGAATGATCGACACATCAAATACTATCTGTATACCAAAAATCAGGTCTCTAGGTCAAATGGTTCAAAAGTTGGGAAAATGCCAAAGTTAACAAAGGAAATATTTACGAAATCAGCCCAAAAGTTAATCAGGTGATCTAAACCATAGCCCCTAGCTGTATGCCAAATATGAGTATCCTAGCTCCAATGGTTCTCCCAGGATTTTGGAGACAAACTTCCATTTAATTTTTCGAAAAAGGAGCATAACTCTGTAAGTACAAGGCCGACAGACAAGAAAAAAAATACCGGTCTGCTAATTTTTGATGGTCTACCAACCCATAAAATATTGAGGGCCTAGGAGTTACCGTTCTTGAATAATAGACAACCCTTTAAATGTTTTGTACAAATAAGAAAAGGGGCATAACTCTGTCAATAATGAATAAAACAAAACGTAACCATCATCAGAATGATCGACACATCAAATACTATCTGTATACCAAAAATCAAGTCTCTAGGTCAAATGGTTCAAAAGTTGGAAAAATGCCAAAGTTAACAAAGGGGCATAATTCAGTCAAATATTTACGAAATCAGCCCAAAAGTTAATCAGGTGATCTACACCTTAGCCCCTAGCTGTATGCCAAATATGAGTATCCTAGCTCCAACGGTTCTCCCAGGATTTTGGGAACAAACTTTCATTTAATTTTTTCGAAAAAGGAGCATAACTCTGTAAGTACAAGGCCGACGGACAAGAAAAATAATCCGGGTCTGCTAATTTTTAATGGTCTACCCACCCATAAAATATCGAGGGCCTAGGAGTTACCGTTCTTGAATAATAGACAACCCTTTAAATGTTTTGTACAAATAAGAAAAGGGGCATAACTCTGTCAATACTGAATAAAACAAAACGTAACCATCATCAGAATGATTGACACATCAAATACTATCTGTATACCAAAAATCAGGTCTCTAGGTCAAATGGTTCAAAAGTTGGAAAAATGCCAAAGTTAATAAAGGGGCATAATTCAGTCAAATATTTACGAAATCAGCCCAAAAGTTAATCAGGTGATCTACACCTTAGCCCCTAGCTGTATGCCAAATATGAGTATCCTAGCTCCAACAATTCTCCCAGGATTTTGGGAACAAACTTTCATTTAATTTTTCGAAAAAGGGGCATAACTCTGTAAGCATAAGGCCGACGGACAAGAAAAAAAATACGGGTCTGCTAATTTTTAATGGTCTACCCACCCATAAAATATTGAGGGCCTAGGAGTTACGGTTCTTGAATAATAGACCACCCCTAAAATGTTACGTACAGACGGACGGACGGACTGACAGTCAGGCCCAAACCAATATGCCCCCTCAACTTCTTCGAAGTTGGGGGCATAATAAAAGCATCAGCATAGAATTCAGTATCAGCATAAATAAGTATAATGAAAGATTCTTACTAAGCATCTAGTATAACTACTCAACGTAAAATCTTGCCTATTGTACACTTAACTGCTTGAAACATTTTGAATCAGTGTGTGCAGCACTGGCTACACCAGGTGAATACTTATTAAAACTTATTTTCTAAGAAATCGCACATATGCCGGAAAACTTCGATATATGAATATTAGATAGCCATAGATGCTACAGCCATTGATTATATCTAAAAGTAGTGGGTGCACATGCCACCATGAAAATAAATAAATAAGAAAACGAGATTGTTAGAGGTATTAGACTTTCATCTGTTTGGCATGTATCCGAATAGACGTTATACTGCGTTACATATATAATTGTAATTTGAACATTGTTTCAGTCAGTACCAAACGATAATATTTGTCTGTGAATAAAGTGCTTTCAAGGCCTCAATGTCTGCATGCCTCATGCCTTCAGTCTTTACAATTTACTTATCATGTGTATTTAAACTGTATACTTTTATCAGTACTGAGCATAAAATCGCAACAATGAAGCACGAAAGCTTAAAATTATAGCTAAAATATCATGATACTGTATTGCATCTCAACTTAAATCGAAAACAAAAGTCCGAAAATTGAACTTGAAAAGCGTATTCTACCGTTAATTATGTAACCATTTAAAGAAACTGTCAGTGTTTCAATTAAGTACCAAGGTTTACTTGCCAAAATGTCATCAACGTTACCGGTTTGCGGCGCCCTCATCAGTTATAAGGCAAAATATTAAAAATATTCTTGTTGTGACGAGTTACAGAAAGAAAGAAAATACCGTAACTTATAAGATGCCCCATTATCAGGCTATTCAGGAGTTTTGTCAGTGTTTATGGTAACGGGACGGGTAATTCTCAATATTTGCCACATTATTCCTACATGGTGTTATCTGCACTCAAAATGTTACAAAATGATACATTTTACATACAGTCGGACGGCGACTATTTGACCGGAGGCTGGAGGCTGTGACAATACATTATCTCAACGTGTAGCAGTTCGGCATTGAAAATTTTGAATAACAGTAACATTAACTAGTAAGAAGTTTACATGTTTCCGATGTTGTACTACTAAGCGTATGATGTATCACTGTCTTTAGGGACTTTAAAACTGATCAAAAAGGTCAATGCAATGAAATATCGTAATTTATTGATATAATTGGGCTGTTCCTTGATTTTAACTGAAACTTTCACTTGAGCATTGTCGTTTTACTGGTAACGAAAAATACCCTCATGCAAGTCTCATAAAAGAATTCGTACTTTGTGAGCAGATGCTTATTTTCGATTTGGCAGATAATTTTCTGTGCCTCATGTCATTAAATTCCAGTGCGTATTTTAGTTTTCTCACCTTTCTGTAGTCTTTCAATTTCTATGCTCTATGAACCGATTTTTTCAATAATCAATGTAACAGCAGGTTTTGTAGTGTAAATTACTAGTAATTCCTTAATTTTATATTTATTTACATGTACATGTATATTAAAAAGAGCGAAGGTGTTTGATTGTCACTTGACTGACACCACTATAAATAATAATGTTCAGAGCATCAGTATTTTTATTTTCCCTGAGGTAATGTCTTCTCTGTTTCTCAATTTATCTATTTGTTTCTTTTTATTGCTTTGACCAAAAGTCACGTATGTTAGTGTCATGAGAAGCGTGGCAAGAAAATTGAACCGTTGTATAATCATGTCAGCAAAAGTGTTGAGCGTTGGTTCAAGAAGAAATAAATAGCAAAAAGACTGTTTGTTCAGTATTTGTCAAGTCTTTTAACACATAACAACTCATTTCTGTTTCACGTATTAAACGCAGCTTGCGAGGGTCTTAAACTGCTTGGTGAAAATAGTGACAAACTGCTGTCAACAATATTTCTTAAACAAGAGGCCCACGGGCCACAAAGCTCACCAGATCTTTAGCTCAAAATTGCTATCAAATTTGTATGGGCTCATTTGTACAGGCTAATACAAAATATACATCTACAAAGTCTCAGTCTGACAGTGAGTCTGTTGAGTTGATAACAAAATATGTAACTATTTTCCATATTTTGATTGCAGTAAATGCCATTTTTTAAGTTTCCTCATCGTAAGTCAATGCAACTCTAATCTGCCATAGCAACCAAACGAAAGAAGCCTACGGATACTACAGATGAAATCTGGGCCTTATCGGCCCAGTGGCTTCATAGGAGATAATGTATTAAGTATTTTTTCAATTTTTTTTGCATTTTGGTTTCCATGGCAACCAATAAAAGGAGCAGTGGGCCAAAAAAAACATATAGCTGAAAGAAGACTTCTCAAAGAATATTTCTACAAAAGTTTTGTCAGCATATCTGCAATGGCTTGGCAGTAAATGGCATTTTTCAATTTTCCCCATTATAAGTCAATGCAACTCTAAGTTGCCAAAGCAACCAAACTAAAGAGCCGATTTTCATAAAAAAACACAAACTATCAATCCCCCAGCCTAAGGATACTACAGATGAAATCTGGGCTTTATCAGCTTTATAAGCGGTTAACCAGTACTAAGTGCACATACTTTCGCCAGTAACTGACAACTGCCCTTCTTGAATCAGCGTAAGGAGAAACAAAAGTATGTGGCCAGACCGGGATTCGAACCCAGGACCTCTGACTTACAAGTCAGGTGCTCTACCGATTGCGCTACCCAGCCCGCATTATTTGAAATAAAATGATTTGAGAATGACTGGTATGTGGAGAAATCAGCTAATTTACATCAGAGAGACAAGCTGGTGATAAAATCGTGTTTCACTGTTTACCAGAGGGGTTGGTTATTCTGCACTGGGGGTGGGGAAAAACTGGGCCGGCCCATTCTTTCCCCGCCCTGAAAAAAGTGATAATTGTGGAAAAACGAAGTTGGATTAAAAAATGGGTTTAATGCCTGTTTTAATGCATACTAATGAAATTTGATCTGTCCCAGCATGTATTAACTCTGGTTTGACTATGTTATACTATTAGCTCTATTATATGGGGGTGGGGAAAAACTGGGCTGGCCCAGTCTTCCCCCACCCTGAAATCAAAGAACTCATTATTTGAAATAAAATGATTTGAGAATGACTGGTATGTGGAGAAATCAGCTAATTTATATCAGAGAGACAAGCTGGTGAGAAAATCTAGCTTCACTGTTTACCATATGGGTTGGTTATTCTGCACTGGGGGTGGGGAAAAAATGGGCCGGCCCATTCTTTCCCGCCCTGAAAAAAGTGATAATGGTGGAAATACATAGTTGGATTAAGAAATGGGGTTAATGCCTGTTTTTACGCATACTTATGAAATTGGATCTGTCCCAGCATGTATGAACTCTGGTATGACTATGCTATACTATGGGGGTGGGGAAAAACTGGGCCGGCCCAGTCTTTCCCCACCCTGAAATCAAATAACTCATTATTTGAAATAAAATGACTTGAGAATGACTGGTATGTGGAGAAATCAGCTAATTTATATCAGAGAGACAAGCTGGAGATAAAATCTTCCTTCACTGTTTACCATATGGGTTGGTTATTCTGCACTGGGGGTGGGGAAAAAATGGGCCGGCCCATTCTTTCCCCGCCCTGAAAAAAGTGATAATGGTGGAAATACATAGTTGGATTAAGAAATGCGGTAAATGCCTGTTTTTATGCATACTAATGAAATTGGATCTGTCCCAGCATGTATGAACTCTGGTATGACTATGTTATACTATGGGGGTGGGGAAAAACTGGGCCGGCCCATTCTTTCCCCACCCTGAAATCAAAGAACTCATTATTTGAAATAAAATGATTTGAGAATGACTGGTATGTGGAGAAATCAGCTAATTTATATCAGAGAGACAAGCTGGTGAGAAAATCTAGCTTCACTGTTTACCATATGGGTTGGTTATTCTGCACTGGGTGTGGGGAAAAACTGGGCCGGCCCATTCTTTCCCCACCCTGAAAAAAGTGATAATGGTGGAAATACATAGTTGGATTAAGAAATGGGGTTAATGCCTGTTTTTATGCATACTAATGAAATTGGATATGTTCCAGCATGTATGAACTCTGGTATGACTATGTTATACTATAAGCTCTATTATATGGGGGTGGGGAAAAACTGGGCTGGCCCAGTCTTTCCCCACCCTGAAATCAAAGAACTCATTATTTGAAATAAAATGATTTGAGAATGACTGGTATGTGGAGAAATCAGCTAATTTATATCAGAGAGACAAGTTGCAGGGCTTCCACTGACTTTCAAAATTTGGAAGTCCAGACTTCCATGGTGTAAGATTTGGACGTATTGAGAGAATTTTTTGGAAGTCTGAAGTTTTTAGGAATGACTTATGCATGGTTATTTTTACCCCTCCTCCCCCCCCCCCCCCCCCCCCCCTCCCTTTACACATCCCTCACTCTCTCCCATACTGTAGTGAACTTTTTGTTCTACGAAGGGAAGCCTGAGCATTTGCGCAGTCTAATCAGAGTCATTTCTGTTTGTTTGTGAACTATACGCAAGTCCTGAGCACTCTAAAACCTGAAGACTCGCCGTTGCACTGTCTGCTACTGCATCCCTTCCATTGCGCCGAATGGGCCGCATCGGAAATACGGTGACTTACGGAACGTATAATGACACGCTTCCACCGAAGAACTCGGTTGTTGCTTGGTCGATGTTCATGAACAAGAAAGACCAGGCTGACTGCTCAGTTGCGCTGGCTGATATGATTGTTAGTTATCAATGTGTGTACTGAGGTACCTTTAGCCGTCTCACGGTTAAAATGATACTGCGTAAGGCACGCGCATATACTCGCAGCGGCGTCTTTGATCTTTACATCAAAGAGAAAACGTGCTTGACCCATAAACGAGCAGGTAATTGCATATCAACGCTACGGTTAGTATTATACCGAATATATAATCGCGTAGACCCTGATCAGAATGCACTATTTCTGTGCACACTGTACGGCATTATTTTCGCACTGGGTTGCATGACAATATGATGATACAACTAGGAAATCGGTGAAATGGACGTTTCAGTATTCGTATTTTAATAGTACCATTAATCAAAACAATGTATATTACCAGAGCGTAGACCATAACACGCAGGAAATAGCGACTATTATTATTAACAGTGTATCTTCGCTTTGAATCAACGCTTTTCGCGGAAGAGGTTCGTATTCCCAAAAACTCCATTGACGACAGTATGGATCATGACGAGGCCTTCCGTTGTAGGGGCAAGCGTTAATATGAATGTTGTGTTTCGTAAAAACTTCGGATAGAGTTTGTCAATACATGCTTCAGTATTCGTGTGTTATGGATACATTCACAAACTTTTGAAGTCGGCATACGCCTTACAGGTCAGTTACATTCTCGCGATGGTAAGAAAAGATGGACACCTTTCATCCAAAAGCTCAGTCATCGTGATTTGATAAGTTGTTTTGCAGACTGCCGTAAGAGGTTGAATCTACGAGTGGGCGTTATTTTGATAATCGTTTTTGACAGGTAGGCGGTCCGACGTGTGTTACCTGGTTCAGTGCTCCATACCGACAATCTCGATTGGCCCGTAGGCGGTCTTTTCGTCTGGCTGACACCTGCGTTAATCCGATTAATTATGACAAGTGCTAGAATTTCAAAGACAGTGGCGATATTTTATACGTCGGGACAACATCAAACTGACGTATGTGACAATTATCGGGCGTATGCCAGACGCCAGAGGTCCCATTTCTTGACGTACGGGAGCAAATCCTGGGCGTAATATACGGCCATACGCCCGTTAACGGAAGCCCTGCAAGCTGGTGATAAAATCTTGCTTCACTCTTTACCATATGAGTTGGTTATTCTGCACTGGGGTTGGGGAAAAACTGGGCCGGCCCATTCTTTCCCCACCCCCAAATCGTAGAACTCATTAAGCAAATCCTGGGCGTAATATACGGCCATACGCCCGTTAACGGAAGCCCTGCAAGCTGGTGATAAAATCTTGCTTCACTCTTTACCATATGAGTTGGTTATTCTGCACTGGGGTTGGGGAAAAACTGGGCCGGCCCAGTCTTTCCCCACCCTGAGAACAAAGAACTCATTATTTGAAGTAATACGATTTGAGAACAACTGGTATGTGGAGAAATTGGTTACTTAATATCACAGAAACAAGCAGGCAAGCAAATTTTGTTTCACTGTTTACCATAGGGGTTGGTTATTCTGCACTGGGGGTGGGGAAAAACTGGGCCGGCCCATTCTTTCTCCACCCTGAAAAAAGTGATAATTGTGGAAATTCATAGTTGGATTTAGAAAGGTGGCTTTTGCCTGTGTGTTATGCTGTGAAAGAAACATTTTTGCTTTTTACAGTTTTTTAGGATTGATTTGGAGAGCTTTTTCCTACCTTCATTGAATGTGTTTTGCTAGTTAGAAATAGTGGTATAATTTTATCAGGGTGGGGAAAGAATGGGCCGGCCCAGTTTTTCCCAACCCGTCTAGCAGTTCTTCCATAACACCATTTTGTAAATAGTGATAGATTCTTAAACTAATTCAAGGTTGGTGAAAATGTGGCCACCCAGTATTTCCATTGAATATTCATTGTTCATGCATACAGTCAGTAATTTTTTTCAGGGTGGGGAAAGAATGGGCCGGCCCAGTTTTTCCCCGGCCCCCAAGCAGCATTTTTAACTCGATAATTAACTGTATAAGATAAGTTTTTACTTAATTGACTTGAGGAGCTTTTCCGTAATCTCCACTGAATGTGTTTCACCTATTAGAATTAGTGGTATAAATTCATCAGGGTGGGGAAAGAATGGGCCCGCCCAGTTTTTCCCCACCCCTCTGGCAGTTCTTCCATAACTCCATTTAGTCAATAGTCAAACATTCATCTTTAGTTAATTCAAGTTGGGGGAGATGGTAATCACCCAGTATTTTCATTGAATATTCATTATTCTTGCACACAGTCAATATTTTTTTCAGGGTGGGGAAAGAATGGGCCGGCCCAGTTTTTCCCCACCCCCCAAGCAGTTTTCTTTGACCCCATAATAAACTGTGGAAGATAAGTTTTAGCTTATAGGTACTGTGTGCAAGAATTGACTTGGCAAGATTTCCCCAGTATCAATGAATGTTGTTTGCTTATTAGAATTTGTTGTATATTTTTATCAGGGTGGGGAAAGAATGGGCCGGCCCGGTTCTTCCCCACCCAAATCAGGACACAAATTTTATGTAAATGTAAGTCTTTTGAGGCAAAAATAATATAACCAGGTTTTCCCCAATCCCCCAACACTGATGAAAAAATTAATAAAAAAAAATCAAGGTGGGGAAAAAACTGACTGGGTGGGGAAAAAACTGACTAGTCAGTTTCTTCCACGGGGAAGAAACGGGCCGGCCCAGTTCTTCCCCGGGGAAAAAACTGACTGGGGGGAAAAACTGGCCTGTTACACCGCTAGCCTGAAGGGCGAGCTCTTATGGTAGGACATTAGTCAAAAGAAAATGTAGACGATGTTGCATATGTTGCTTCAGAAAACCATCATACGATTTCTCGTCCGGAATTGACCTCCATATGGGGGCTGCCATTATGATTAAATAGGAAGTTTGATCGATTTCATGGTTGCTATTCTCCGTAGACACAAAGATATGTGTATGTAAATAATTTTAACGGTCGACCGAAAGTTGAAAAATAAGCCGTGATGCAATCGTAACACTTCGGTCAATTCCACAGGCGAGGATGTCCGATTGCTGCGACGTTGACGGGTTACCGTAAAAAAAATCCTGCATCGACATAGAACAGAATAGAATATACGGCCCTTCATAAGAGCTACAGCGATGCTCGCCAAAGGCAGTGCCTATTTTCATATTACGACTACTACTACTACTATGCCGTTTTTTTAAAAGCTAATACTTGTTCCTCTCTCTCCTTCTTTCGAAACGGTATATTTAAATGTCAAAAATCGATGACAAATCAGAGGTTTTGTAAATTAAATATCTGCAGAAACATGGAACAAATTCAACTAAAGCTTGCTGATAAATCAATCAAACACAATAAGTGTGTATTCCAATAAAATACCATGTATTAATTCCACTTTCAAAGATTTTGGGGCCTCGGTGTCCATCTTGGCTGTCAGTAGAGACGGACAGACGGTGTTACTATTTTTCACGGATGATAATCAGAACGGTAGTAGATAATATAAAACCAGTCAAAAAAGAACCCATTCCAAGTCAAGTAGATGCTGTGTTTGACAGTCGTTTCAGTTGACAGAGACCAAAGTAAACAAAACAAGAGCTCATATGACAAAAAATTAAAAAAAAATACCTAGTAATTTAGTAGTAAATCAAAACTTTTGAGCAGTGTAAGTCTCCAGGGCTTTTAGTTTCCTTCTCTAGCCGTTATACTTTGCGTTCTTTTACGAAACTGGTTCAAAGGCATAACCTTTACATTTTCTACCAAGTTGAATTGTACTCTGGTGCTACCACTACAGACTGAGAGATACTCAAATCTGGTTGCTTTGTACACTTAATTACCCTAGGGCCTTGTTAATTTGTACTCTAGCGCTATAGTTGAAAGTGGATCCAGAGGGGAGCAAAAGGGGCTGCTGCCCCACAAAGTTTCTGGCAGTTATGCATATGTCCCAAAATTGTAAAATGTGTTAGGTATGTTTGCTATTGTTAAATTGTTCGGAGTAAAGAAGTAGAAGTAGACTATGTGAAAAATGGCTCTCAAGCATCCAGTCATTCTAATGAAGCAGTATTTAGGAAAATAATGTGTATTGTCACCTGTCATTTCACCAGGAAGTTCACACCTTGAATGATCCTTCATTGCCACTACCTTATGTCTTTATCATTGTTAATCACCAGTAGCAGGGCATGTCTGAGTATTTCACACTTTCTTAAGCCAATTAAAATGAATTAAAAGGTACAGGTTAAGGTTTTTCCCATAGCCTAGTAGTCATAGGGGCAGTGGGGGTTAGAGGCCCACTGTGTCTTGGTCACAGCATATAAAAGTTGGAGCCCATCCTTCTCCTTTCGCTGCCTTATTCTTCCCTTATTCGAAGCAGGTACCCATTTGATGAATAATTGAACTTTTATGCAGCAATCTTTTGATCAAGTTGAACGTGATGTCTTTGTCGTAGATCTACCGCCTCTACAGGAATGATTTGGTCTGTTACCCCTTTTGTACGGCATTACACTGATTCGCAGTTTGTCAGGAGGTGGGACTACTACAGAGGCATTGCCAGGAAATTAAAATTATTACACATGCCAAAGGGATGAGAGCCCAAAAGGGGCTCAGGGCTGGCAAATTGTTAAATTGTCACTTGTCCTTCGTCACAAGATGTATAGTGAAATTAATATGTTACCTTGGCTGCACTGAGAAATTCTACTCGTCCTGTAGCTTGAGGCACTGGCCATGGCAAGAGGACGAGTGGATTTTTCCAGCCCTGGGGCTACTGCCATATCAAAAAGGATTTTGAATTTTAGGATGCCTGTGGGAGTTCTGAACCTTTTCTGGGGCACTTTTTTTATTTCAGTATTTTTGTTGAAGGTTTTTTGGGCAAAATTTCATGTTGAAATCTAAGAGACTCTGCCTTTTCAGGATTGGATTCATATTTTTCTGATGGGACTACCATTTATGGAAAAGGAGGAGTCCTGGACTCCTACTTTTAAATTCAAGTGAGAAAGCTATTGGAAATCAGATTAATTTCAGTATTGGAGATTTCTGGAACTTTCTCCCGTGAGTCTCTTGGAGACTTTCTTCCATCATAGAACAGTCCTCTGGTAAAATGATCAGATGTGATTGAATCACAGTATGAAGGGAGAAAAGGCAAAAACATTAAAAATATTTTTCTTGGATAAATACATGTATATGGTAAAGAATTCCAGGGTAAATCCAGCCAGTGAAAGTCATACCACCTGTGACCTTGGCAATATGCCATAGGGCAAATTTAGAGTCGTACAAGAATTTCGGATAAGACACAGTCAGAAGCAGTTTGGTCCAGGTCTGCACGGTTTGCTAATACCTAGTATCCATCCCAATAATGAAAGATTTTACAATATCACCTAACACCCATTTTAAAACTGTTTATTAACACTAATACATAAAGTGATTCTAAAAAATATTTCATAGTAATTCAAATACTGGTTTATTATGGCTGTTTAACTTTTTTTTTTTTTAAATTTTGTTTTAGCATTGCAGGAAACTTGGGACTGCCGTATGATGAAGGAAGTGCTCTTAGTATGGATGATTCTAGAGTTGGTGACAGCTGCCCAGAGGCCTAACATTGTTGTCATAGTGGCTGATGACCTGGTACCTACAGCTCTTGTTAAGCTGAAATTTTGGGGAGACAAAATTTAAGCTGTGTTTTTTTCATAAAACAGATGTAAGGTCTCATTATTGAAAAGTAATTCTAGAGATCTTAAATAATATGATATGCGCAGGGGGTAATACCAGTTTGCTTACCTGTGCTGGAGACAGATCTGGTCCTTTATTATATACCTATCAATGATACACCCTTTGAACTGCCTGTTTTCTGACCATCTGATACAGAACGCCGTATCAAACTGACGTTTTCTGAATCCATATCACTATCCCTTAAAACGAGGCTATGTCTGAGTTCCGGCTTCAGGTGCGTCATTTTTTAAATGCATTGTAGAAACGAGAAACAGGACTAGTGACGTAACGTCAACAAACACGTCATAAATGGCGCGCCTCGAAAGCCCAGTCTGTAGCATTTATCTCACAACTAGCTACATATCTGTGCCGCGCAGGTTCGAATCCAGGTCTGTGCATAAGCGCTGGAAATTAGAATGGTTGGCTGTTCTCTAAGGTATATGTCACCAAGTGACAATTTTGCCCCATTTAATATAAATAAATATAATAATAATAAAAAAAAAAAAAAAAAATATATAGAAAATATGTATACAATATGAATAATAATAATTTGAATAGTTTGACTTGCATGTATTTTCTATTTCAGGAATTTGCATTTGATTCTAATATGTTGTCACAATCATTAAAATCATATAATTCATTTTCCATAATATTTCATAATTTAGGTTAAAATATTGCTAACTAAGTCACTTTTTGAAACTCCATTCAGGAACAATAATGTTTGCTCAAAGGGAAACTGATTTGCATCAATAGAACTATAGAATGTAATTTAATTATGACACTTGGAGATTGTGCCCACAGTTGGGTAATTTGACTGTTCTAATTGACCTAATTTGGAGATAAGTTGGCAGATAGTGGAACTTGGCATTTCTCATCTTTTGATAATGATCTTATCTTTCTAAACCTACTCTTCTCAAAGGACTTTGGCATTTATGACTTCCCCAAGTAATTATGACACTTTTGCACTCAAAATCATATATAAGGTTGGATGTAAACCGAAATCTTCAGTCGAGTCTCAGTCTAGCATAGTCTAGTCACTGCAAACATCAGGTCTCAGACTCAGCCATCCGTTTCGATAGGTTTGCATGTCGGGATGGTTTAATGTGAACTTTGGAACCAGTGTTTTCATGTTTGGATAATAAGAACTATATGTCAGGAACTATAAAGGACTAAAATCATAACTTGGATCGATAAAATTAAAGATTAACAAGGGAAGTAACTTTTACATATTAAACAAATAAATGCTGAAACTTTAATATTTAGTAAGGAACATTTCTAGTTTAAAGAACAACAGACTTGTCATCAATTCAGCTAGAGAGTTATATGAGATTTACCTGTTATCGCCATACATTATTATTTAAGAACTTATATGTGTTAATTTGTTAAATAAACTTTGAATATCTATTTGAAGAAGAAACATTAAATTTTGGAAACTTCAAGAACTCTTTCAGACTTGTTCATTAAGTTGAACCTTACGTCTCCTTAGCTCTGTTAATTAGCTAATGAGTCAGGACCCCTTAAATGTGACCGATGTCCCCAGGTCAAGCAGAGTTAATTCCCCCTTTGACTCAAACTTTGTGTAGCCGAAATATAAGGCAAAGGACTTGACCTGAGTTACAGCCGAATTGGTTGTAAAGGACCCATCGGTTGCAGAGGAAACTGATTTATATGATTTTAATGATTGTGACAACATATTAGAATCAAATGCAAATTCCTGAAATAGAAAGTACATGCAAGTCAAACTATTCAAATTATTATTATTCATATTCTATACATATTTTCTATATATTTTATTTTATTTATTTTTTTTATTGTTATTATATTTATTTATATTAAATGGGGCAAAATTGTCACTTGGTGACAAATATAAATAAATATAATAATAATAAAAAAAAAAATAAAATAAAATATATAGAAAATATGTATAGAATATGAATAATAATAATTTGAATAGTTTGACTTGCATGTACTTTCTATTTCAGGAATTTGCATTTGATTCTAATATGTTGTCACAATCATTAAAATCATATAATTCATTTTCCATAATATTTCATAATTTAGGTTAAAATATTGCTAACTAAGTCACTTTTTGAAACTTCATTCAGGAACAATAATGTTTGCTCAAAGGGAAACTGATTTGCATCAATAGAACTATAGAATGTAATTTAATTATGACACTTGGAGATTGTGCCCACAGTTGGGTAATTTGACTGTTCTAATTGACCTAATTTGGAGATAAGTTGGCAGATAGTGGAACTTGGCATTTCTCATCTTTTGATAATGATCTTATCTTTCTAAACCTACTCTTCTCAAAGGACTTTGGCATTTATGACTTCCCCAAGTAATTATGACACTTTTGCACTCAAAATCATATATAAGGTTGGATGTAAACCGAAATCTTCAGTCGAGTCTCAGTCTAGCATAGTCTAGTCACTGCAAACATCAGGTCTCAGACTCAGCCATCCGTTTCGATAGGTTTGCATGTCGGGATGGTTTAATGTGAACTTTGGAACCAGTGTTTTCATGTTTGGATAATAAGAACTATATGTCAGGAACTATAAAGGACTAAAATCATAACTTGGATCGATAAAATTAAAGATTAACAAGGGAAGTAACTTTTACATATTAAACAAATAAATGCTGAAACTTTAATATTTAGTAAGGAACATTTCTAGTTTAAAGAACAACAGACTTGTCATCAATTCAGCTAGAGAGTTATATGAGATTTACCTGTTATCGCCATACATTATTATTTAAGAACTTATATGTGTTAATTTGTTAAATAAACTTTGAATATCTATTTGAAGAAGAAACATTAAATTTTGGAAACTTCAAGAACTCTTTCAGACTTGTTCATTAAGTTGAACCTTACGTCTCCTTAGCTCTGTTAATTAGCTAATGAGTCAGGACCCCTTAAATGTGACCGACGTCCCCAGGTCAAGCAGAGTTAATTCCCCCTTTGACTCAAACTTTGTGTAGCCGAAATATAAGGCAAAGGACTTGACCTGAGTTACAGCCGAATTGGTTGTAAAGGACCCATCGGTTGCAGAGGAAACTGATTTATATGATTTTAATGATTGTGACAACATATTAGAATCAAATGCAAATTCCTGAAATAGAAAGTACATGCAAGTCAAACTATTCAAATTATTATTATTCATATTCTATACATATTTTCTATATATTTTATTTTATTTTTTTTTTTATTATTATTATATTTATTTATATTAAATGGGGCAAAATTGTCACTTGGTGACAAATATAAATAAATATAATAATAATAAAAAAAAAAAAAAAAAAAAATATATATAGAAAATATGTATACAATATGAATAATAATAATTTGAATAGTTTGACTTGCATGTACTTTCTATTTCAGGAATTTGCATTTGATTCTAATATGTTGTCACAATCATTAAAATCATATAATTCATTTTCCATAATATTTCATAATTTAGGTTAAAATATTGCTAACTAAGTCACTTTTTGAAACTTCATTCAGGAACAATAATGTTTGCTCAAAGGGAAACTGATTTGCATCAATAGAACTATAGGAAGTAATTTAATTTTGACACTTGGAGATTGTGCCCACAGTTGGGTAATTTGACTGTTCTAATTGACCTAATTTGGAGATAAATGTAAAAGTGAGTGGCTGACAAGCTCCAGTCTTATTCATGAACATTGATCCCGACCGGACGGAGTATGTGTAGCTGGTAGATCCAGTAGAATTCTCTGTTTCTTCTAGTAACAGCTTTTTTGGTGTTCCGGATCTGTGGACAGGATTTCAATAGTTTGAAACCCCATGTGTTCTGTAGAATGGTTGGGTAAGTTAAAATATGTTGCTACCAGAATGTCCCGTTTATTGCGGGTGTCACGCTGGTGTTCTGTCATTCTAACTTGGTGACTATTCTCATAGCGAACATTTGTGGTTCGGGGTAAAGCCGTGGTGGGTAATTGTTAGCAACGATCAAAATTGTATTATTGCTTTCTTGAAATGACATATGTCACGATCATGGGTTAGTATAAATGGGTTCGGCTGTTTTGCTGAACAGGCTTGTTTCCCCGCCGTAGCAGGGTGTCCCCATTTGCTTTTCGAGCTTTTTCGAGGCTCTGTAGCAGTGTGTTCTGCGGATACCCTCTTCTAATGTAATAGCCCGTAAAGATTTCGGCATGTTTGTCATAATCATACAGCTGGACGCACGTAGTCTGACTGAGAGACCGGCGGGAGGTAGGTCCTTGCCAATGCATTCCCTCAGTGAGAAGGGAGACTTAGTTCTCTCATGTTCACCATTCTGGATAGAACTCGTCTTGCCTCTTTGTAGAACGGCATGACCTCAGCTGGTAGATCTAGAGTCTTCCTTTTCTTGGAAGGCTCTTCCTCCGCCATTGCATCCCTTGTCCTTTTCTTCAGGTTCTCTGCTGGGATGATGGTCACTTGCGACGAAGAGCCTGACGTAGATGTCAGGGTCAGTGAGCTAATGATTGGGCTGACTGACATGTCGCTGGTGGTCTGTCTTGGATTCATCAGAGTGAACGCCGACCTCGGAGCATCCTAGTCCTAGCGAGGGGTAGTAGCATAAACGCTAGAGGATTGTGACTGACGACATGGGCCAGGCGCTCCTCGGTCTTGCTCATGCTGGTTCATGGCTTTCTTTCGCAATTTTCCTAACTAGTTTCTTCCAATAATATGGATTTCTTCAGAGGATTGTCACAATTCTGGTGAGCTGTGTTTTTGCGCTGTTTATATACCATATCGGGGGGCCGGTGAACCGGCCCTTTTGGCGCCATTGCGCCTGCGTGGACGGCCATTGTTGTACCGGCCCCCGGGGGCCGGTGGGCGTGTTTTGCGCCTCTCGCCGGCCCTCGGGGGCCGGTGGCGTTGCTATCCGCCATTGTAGACGTGTATGGCGACGTCGACCGGCCCCCGGGGGCCGGTGACGTTGCTATCCGCCATTTTCTTACTGTTGAGCGTGACGCTTGGTTCAGTGTGTTTATTTCCTGTTTTTAGGAGATTAAAAATGGCGGATCGTTGTGTGGAGTCCTGGCCGTTACATGCAAATGCTTTGAGCTATCCGCTTGGTTGCATGTTCATGAATGAGTACTGGAACGGGAGGAGACATAAATGTAAAAGTGAGTGGCTGACAAGCTCCAGTCTTATTCATGAACATTGATCCCGACCGGACGGAGTATGTGTAGCTGGTAGATCCAGTAGAATTCTCTGTTTCTTCTAGTAACAGCTTTTTTGGTGTTCCGGATCTGTGGACAGGATTTCAATAGTTTGAAACCCCATGTGTTCTGTAGAATGGTTGGGTAAGTTAAAATATGTTGCTACCAGAATGTCCCGTTTATTGCGGGTGTCACGCTGGTGTTCTGTCATTCTAACTTGGTGACTATTCTCATAGCGAACATTTGTGGTTCGGGGTAAAGCCGTGGTGGGTAATTGTTAGCAACGATCAAAATTGTATTATTGCTTTCTTGAAATGACATATGTCACCATCCTCTAGCGTTTATGCTACTACCCCTCGCTAGGACTAGGATGCTCCGAGGTCGGCGTTCACTCTGATGAATCCAAGACAGACCACCAGCGACATGTCAGTCAGCCCAATCATTAGCTCACTGACCCTGACATCTACGTCAGGCTCTTCGTCGCAAGTGACCATCATCCCAGCAGAGAACCTGAAGAAAAGGACAAGGGATGCAATGGCGGAGGAAGAGCCTTCCAAGAAAAGGAAGACTCTAGATCTACCAGCTGAGGTCATGCCGTTCTACAAAGAGGCAAGACGAGTTCTATCCAGAATGGTGAACATGAGAGAACTAAGTCTCCCTTCTCACTGAGGGAATGCATTGGCAAGGACCTACCTCCCGCCGGTCTCTCAGTCAGACTACGTGCGTCCAGCTGTATGATTATGACAAACATGCCGAAATCTTTACGGGCTATTACATTAGAAGAGGGTATCCGCAGAACACACTGCTACAGAGCCTCGAAAAAGCTCGAAAAGCAAATGGGGACACCCTGCTACGGCGGGGAAACAAGCCTGTTCAGCAAAACAGCCGAACCCATTTATACTAACCCATGATCGTGACATATGTCATTTCAAGAAAGCAATAATACAATTTTGATCGTTGCTAACAATTACCCACCACGGCTTTACCCCGAACCACAAATGTTCGCTATGAGAATAGTCACCAAGTTAGAATGACAGAACACCAGCGTGACACCCGCAATAAACGGGACATTCTGGTAGCAACATATTTTAACTTACCCAACCATTCTACAGAACACATGGGGTTTCAAACTATTGAAATCCTGTCCACAGATCCGGAACACCAAAAAAGCTGTTACTAGAAGAAACAGAGAATTCTACTGGATCTACCAGCTACACATACTCCGTCCGGTCGGGATCAATGTTCATGAATAAGACTGGAGCTTGTCAGCCACTCACTTTTACATTTATGTCTCCTCCCGTTCCAGTACTCATTCATGAACATGCAACCAAGCGGATAGCTCAAAGCATTTGCATGTAACGGCCAGGACTCCACACAACGATCCGCCATTTTTAATCTCCTAAAAACAGGAAATAAACACACTGAACCAAGCGTCACGCTCAACAGTAAGAAAATGGCGGATAGCAACGTCACCGGCCCCCGGGGGCCGGTCGACGTCGCCATACACGTCTACAATGGCGGATAGCAACGCCACCGGCCCCCGAGGGCCGGCGAGAGGCGCAAAACACGCCCACCGGCCCCCGGGGGCCGGTACAACAATGGCCGTCCACGCAGGCGCAATGGCGCCAAAAGGGCCGGTTCACCGGCCCCCCGATATGGTATATAAACAGCGCAAAAACACAGCTCACCAGAATTGTGACAATCCTCTGAAGAAATCCATATTATTGGAAGAAACTAGTTAGGAAAATTGCGAAAGAAAGCCATGAACCAGCATGAGCAAGACCGAGGAGCGCCTGGCCCATGTCGTCAGTCACAATCCTCTAGCGTTTATGCTACTACCCCTCGCTAGGACTAGGATGCTCCGAGGTCGGCGTTCACTCTGATGAATCCAAGACAGACCACCAGCGACATGTCAGTCAGCCCAATCATTAGCTCACTGACCCTGACATCTACGTCAGGCTCTTCGTCGCAAGTGACCATCATCCCAGCAGAGAACCTGAAGAAAAGGACAAGGGATGCAATGGCGGAGGAAGAGCCTTCCAAGAAAAGGAAGACTCTAGATCTACCAGCTGAGGTCATGCCGTTCTACAAAGAGGCAAGACGAGTTCTATCCAGAATGGTGAACATGAGAGAACTAAGTCTCCCTTCTCACTGAGGGAATGCATTGGCAAGGACCTACCTCCCGCCGGTCTCTCAGTCAGACTACGTGCGTCCAGCTGTATGATTATGACAAACATGCCGAAATCTTTACGGGCTATTACATTAGAAGAGGGTATCCGCAGAACACACTGCTACAGAGCCTCGAAAAAGCTCGAAAAGCAAATGGGGACACCCTGCTACGGCGGGGAAACAAGCCTGTTCAGCAAAACAGCCGAACCCATTTATACTAACCCATGATCGTGACATATGTCATTTCAAGAAAGCAATAATACAATTTTGATCGTTGCTAACAATTACCCACCACGGCTTTACCCCGAACCACAAATGTTCGCTATGAGAATAGTCACCAAGTTAGAATGACAGAACACCAGCGTGACACCCGCAATAAACGGGACATTCTGGTAGCAACATATTTTAACTTACCCAACCATTCTACAGAACACATGGGGTTTCAAACTATTGAAATCCTGTCCACAGATCCGGAACACCAAAAAAGCTGTTACTAGAAGAAACAGAGAATTCTACTGGATCTACCAGCTACACATACTCCGTCCGGTCGGGATCAATGTTCATGAATAAGACTGGAGCTTGTCAGCCACTCACTTTTACATTTATGTCTCCTCCCGTTCCAGTACTCATTCATGAACATGCAACCAAGCGGATAGCTCAAAGCATTTGCATGTAACGGCCAGGACTCCACACAACGATCCGCCATTTTTAATCTCCTAAAAACAGGAAATAAACACACTGAACCAAGCGTCACGCTCAACAGTAAGAAAATGGCGGATAGCAACGTCACCGGCCCCCGGGGGCCGGTCGACGTCGCCATACACGTCTACAATGGCGGATAGCAACGCCACCGGCCCCCGAGGGCCGGCGAGAGGCGCAAAACACGCCCACCGGCCCCCGGGGGCCGGTACAACAATGGCCGTCCACGCAGGCGCAATGGCGCCAAAAGGGCCGGTTCACCGGCCCCCCGATATGGTATATAAACAGCGCAAAAACACAGCTCACCAGAATTGTGACAATCCTCTGAAGAAATCCATATTATTGGAAGAAACTAGTTAGGAAAATTGCGAAAGAAAGCCATGAACCAGCATGAGCAAGACCGAGGAGCGCCTGGCCCATGTCGTCAGTCACAATCCTCTAGCTAA
This sequence comes from Ctena decussata, assembly GCA_963989385.1. Taxonomy (NCBI): domain Eukaryota; kingdom Metazoa; phylum Mollusca; class Bivalvia; order Lucinida; family Lucinidae; genus Ctena; species Ctena decussata. The sequence goes on from OZ022504.1 coordinate 60,974,194, forward strand.
TTTGGAGATAAGTTGGCAGATAGTGGAACTTGGCATTTCTCATCTTTTGATAATGATCTTATCTTTCTAAACCTACTCTTCTCAAAGGACTTTGGCATTTATGACTTCCCCAAGTAATTATGACACTTTTGCACTCAAAATCATATATAAGGTTGGATGTAAACCGAAATCTTCAGTCGAGTCTCAGTCTAGCATAGTCTAGTCACTGCAAACATCAGGTCTCAGACTCAGCCATCCGTTTCGATAGGTTTGCATGTCGGGATGGTTTAATGTGAACTTTGGAACCAGTGTTTTCATGTTTGGATAATAAGAACTATATGTCAGGAACTATAAAGGACTAAAATCATAACTTGGATCGATAAAATTAAAGATTAACAAGGGAAGTAACTTTTACATATTAAACAAATAAATGCTGAAACTTTAATATTTAGTAAGGAACATTTCTAGTTTAAAGAACAACAGACTTGTCATCAATTCAGCTAGAGAGTTATATGAGATTTACCTGTTATCGCCATACATTATTATTTAAGAACTTATATGTGTTAATTTGTTAAATAAACTTTGAATATCTATTTGAAGAAGAAACATTAAATTTTGGAAACTTCAAGAACTCTTTCAGACTTGTTCATTAAGTTGAACCTTACGTCTCCTTAGCTCTGTTAATTAGCTAATGAGTCAGGACCCCTTAAATGTGACCGACGTCCCCAGGTCAAGCAGAGTTAATTCCCCCTTTGACTCAAACTTTGTGTAGCCGAAATATAAGGCAAAGGACTTGACCTGAGTTACAGCCGAATTGGTTGTAAAGGACCCATCGGTTGCAGAGTTCACATTAAACCATCCCGACATGCAAACCTATCGAAACGGATGGCTGAGTCTGAGACCTGATGTTTGCAGTGACTAGACTATGCTAGACTGAGACTCGACTGAAGATTTCGGTTTACATCCAACCTTATATATGATTTTGAGTGCAAAAGTGTCATAATTACTTGGGGAAGTCATAAATGCCAAAGTCCTTTGAGAAGAGTAGGTTTAGAAAGATAAGATCATTATCAAAAGATGAGAAATGCCAAGTTCCACTATCTGCCAACTTATCTCCAAATTAGGTCAATTAGAACAGTCAAATTACCCAACTGTGGGCACAATCTCCAAGTGTCATAATTAAATTACATTCTATAGTTCTATTGATGCAAATCAGTTTCCCTTTGAGCAAACATTATTGTTCCTGAATGAAGTTTCAAAAAGTGACTTAGTTAGCAATATTTTAACCTAAATTATGAAATATTATGGAAAATGAATTATATGATTTTAATGATTGTGACAACATATTAGAATCAAATGCAAATTCCTGAAATAGAAAGTACATGCAAGTCAAACTATTCAAATTATTATTATTCATATTCTATACATATTTTCTATATATTTTATTTTATTTTTTTTTTTTATTATTATTATATTTATTTATATTTGTCACCAAGTGACAATTTTGCCCCATTTAATATAAATAAATATAATAACAATAAAAAAAATAAATAAAATAAAATATATAGAAAATATGTATAGAATATGAATAATAATAATTTGAATAGTTTGACTTGCATGTACTTTCTATTTCAGGAATTTGCATTTGATTCTAATATGTTGTCACAATCATTAAAATCATATAAATCAGTTTCCTCTGCAACCGATGGGTCCTTTACAACCAATTCGGCTGTAACTCAGGTCAAGTCCTTTGCCTTATATTTCGGCTACACAAAGTTTGAGTCAAAGGGGGAATTAACTCTGCTTGACCTGGGGACATCGGTCACATTTAAGGGGTCCTGACTCATTAGCTAATTAACAGAGCTAAGGAGACGTAAGGTTCAACTTAATGAACAAGTCTGAAAGAGTTCTTGAAGTTTCCAAAATTTAATGTTTCTTCTTCAAATAGATATTCAAAGTTTATTTAACAAATTAACACATATAAGTTCTTAAATAATAATGTATGGCGATAACAGGTAAATCTCATATAACTCTCTAGCTGAATTGATGACAAGTCTGTTGTTCTTTAAACTAGAAATGTTCCTTACTAAATATTAAAGTTTCAGCATTTATTTGTTTAATATGTAAAAGTTACTTCCCTTGTTAATCTTTAATTTTATCGATCCAAGTTATGATTTTAGTCCTTTATAGTTCCTGACATATAGTTCTTATTATCCAAACATGAAAACACTGGTTCCAAAGTTCACATTAAACCATCCCGACATGCAAACCTATCGAAACGGATGGCTGAGTCTGAGACCTGATGTTTGCAGTGACTAGACTATGCTAGACTGAGACTCGACTGAAGATTTCGGTTTACATCCAACCTTATATATGATTTTGAGTGCAAAAGTGTCATAATTACTTGGGGAAGTCATAAATGCCAAAGTCCTTTGAGAAGAGTAGGTTTAGAAAGATAAGATCATTATCAAAAGATGAGAAATGCCAAGTTCCACTATCTGCCAACTTATCTCCAAATTAGGTCAATTAGAACAGTCAAATTACCCAACTGTGGGCACAATCTCCAAGTGTCATAATTAAATTACATTCTATAGTTCTATTGATGCAAATCAGTTTCCCTTTGAGCAAACATTATTGTTCCTGAATGAAGTTTCAAAAAGTGACTTAGTTAGCAATATTTTAACCTAAATTATGAAATATTATGGAAAATGAATTATATGATTTTAATGATTGTGACAACATATTAGAATCAAATGCAAATTCCTGAAATAGAAAATACATGCAAGTCAAACTATTCAAATTATTATTATTCATATTGTATACATATTTTCTATATATTTTTTTTTTTTTTTTTTTTATTATTATTATATTTATTTATATTAAATGGGGCAAAATTGTCACTTGGTGACATATATAATAAACAAATTATTATAATAGTAACTTGATTTGGCGAACTGTATCACATCTCGTAGATGAGCTCATACCATCAGGTCACCCTCGACACAAGCGTCTCGGGTGATCCGATGGTATGAGCTCATCAACTCGATGTGATAGCAGATCAAGTAACTATTATAATAATGTGTATGTACAAAGCGGCTCTAGACGGAGAATTTGCTCGTTAACATAACCAATAACAGTAAATAATACTATTTGTTAATAGCTGTTGATCGAGGTGATACTGTTGTCAGTTGTCTCAGTCAACAGCCACAGGTAATCAGCTTGCTCGCATGCTGGCTCGGTTGACAGCACAGGTAGGTAAATTGTCATTACCCCCGTGATATGGAGGGATAAGGAGAAGAAATGAAAATGCCACCAAAATTTGGCTTATCTGCATGCATTTTTGTTGTTAGGTGATATTATGGTTTATAGTCAAAACACTCTAAAATTGGGACATTTGAAGGCACAAACTAAAAAGTGAATGAAACAAAAATAGCAAATTATAAACATTATATCACCTGGTATGTTTTCATATGCAAAACTGAAATTATCGTAAAATTATAGTACAAACTCAGCTTATCCTTATCTGGAGCTCTGAGTCAAGCATTTTTGAACATGACAGTATACAATGAGTGATTTATAAGATACACAAAGACATGGTTTTCTTGTGTGTATGCGGGGGAAGTTGGATCCAGAGGGATTGGGGGAGGTGGGTTGTTGAAAAGAGTCAAGCATATTTCATGAAATTATTTTTGAAAATGACAGTATACAGTTAGTGATTTATGAAGAAAAAAAAAACACATATTTCTTTCTTCTATAGTGATTTATGAAAAACACACAAACACCTTTTTGTCTTATTTGGGGGAAGGTGGATCTGGGGGTGGGGGGTGGGGGGGGGGGGGGGGGGCTGAAATTTATTGCATATTCATTTTAATCTTGTTATGATAGAAAGTCTCAAAACATGCAAATTCATTTGATCATATTTTTGTTTCACAGGGTTGGAATGATATCAGTTTCCATGGTTCCCAGCAGATCCCAACACCCAATATTGATGCTCTGGCATATGAAGGGATCATATTGAACAACTACTACGTTTCCCCAATTTGCACCCCCACTAGAGGGGCTCTGATGTCTGGCAGACACCCCATACACACAGGTAAGATGATAAAGTTAGAGCATCAGCCTTCACATAATATGAGCCGCAACACTAGAAACCAACAAAGTGGTTGTGCTCCAAGTGCAGACTCAGTTCAGCATGTGCATCCGCCCAGACTCTTCGCTTAAAGGGTAGCTAAGGCTCTAAGCTACCGCCATTAGAACAGCAAAGACTCTGATCAGACTGGGCAAATGCCCAGGCTGATCTGAGTCTGTGCTGGGCACACAACCACATTGTTGGTTTTCGCGTGTCGTGGCTCATATACTTTTATGAGTCAGTGCATTCACCCACAAATGAAGCGTTTAATTAATCTTTTGGTTTATATAAGGAATCTCATGCTATCTTTATTCCAAATCCAAGCATCCATTGGAAAATTTGATGAACTGATCATGATCAAGAAACAGAAACTAAGGTTGTTTGGCCACATCTCAAGGTCTTTTGGTTAAGTGAAGACGATTTTATAGGACACAATGACAGTAAGAAGAAGAAGAAGAAGAAGAGGCAGACAGAAGAAGATGTGGGAAGACAATTATTCAAGAGTGGACAGGGATGGACTTTGCCAGCACAACTATAGCATTTGAAAGTAGGTCAAGGTGGAAAGGGATTGTTTAATATTAGAAAAATTAGTCGTTTTACATTAAAGACTCAGGAAAGCAGAATGAATAAAAGTAAAATGTAAAATATATTGATATCACTGTTATGAGCTTAATGTATACAAAAAGCCCTTTGGGCTACACAATCATCAAACTTAGCAAATAATTTTCATGATTCTTTGAAAGCTGAAAAAAAGAGTAGAGTTTTAATTCTAACATACTGTACAAAATGTATATATTTGGCTTTAAAACAGGGTTTTCCCCTCTGTATAATGATCCAAAATATCTAAATCAGCCATTCTGTTATTTGGGTTTCCCATCCAAAACAGTCCCAAAAATCTAGATACTTCCCAAAAGTCTAGATCCTTTATGAGTCCAACAGTTGTGTAATAACATGTAATCATAAAGTAATTATGATTACTTTGCAAAGTAATTGTAATTGTTATCAGTTCCACTGAGAAAATTGTAATTGTAATCTGTAATCATGATTTTAGAAAGTAGTTGTAATTGATAATAATGGCCTGTAATATGCCCCAGGTCTGTCCAAAACAATCCCAGAAATCTAGATCCATCCCATAAATCTAGATCCATCTCATAAGAAAGGAAAATCTCTGTGACGGAAGAAATACAGTAATCCACTGCCTAATACTGAGACTGGTTTTCTGTTATATTTTACAGGTCTGCAGCACAGTGTAATCTTTGCCTCAGAGAGGTATGGTTTACCTGTTACAGAGAAGATCATGCCTCTGTAACAGTGAAATACAGGAGTCCACTGCCTAATACTGAGACTGGTTTTCTGTTATATTTTACAGGTCTGCAGCACAGTGTAATCTTTGCCTCAGAGAGGTATGGTTTACCTGTTACAGAGAAGATCATGCCTCTGTAACAGTGAAATACAGGAGTCCACTGCCTAATACTGAGACTGGTTTTCTGTTATATTTTACAGGTCTGCAACACAGTGTAATCTTTGCCTCTGAGAGGTATGGTTTACCTCTTACAGAGAAGATCATGCCCCAGTACATGCAACAGCTGGGATACAGGACTCATATGGTGGGAAAGGTACTGGTAGTCTCAGAAAAATTTAGCTTTATCTGAAACTTTGAGATGAGTGCAATACTGTGAAGACATTTCATTTACTGTTTTTGAACAAATAGAAAGGTTTCAGGGGAAGCAGCTACCGGTATACCATTTTTAGTTTGGTCCCTTTACAATGGGGGTCAACTCTTAAAAAGAGAATTTGCTCCCTCAGGAGCAAATTCTTTTCTTTAAGACTTGATTTTGTTTTGGAAAGGCTTTGTCATCCAGGGAAGCAAACAGGAAGTCACCAAAATTGTTCCTTTTGGTAAAAATGGTGGTTAATCTGGAAAGTGTACCCTGATACCTTAAATTTATGTAATGGACTTCTCCATCCTTAAATAAGAACAAATTCATTTTGTCTTATCAGGTGATTGTTTTATTTAGCTATTGAATGTATTGCAAATGGTACAGACCCTGATGGAGGGCCAGTAGCTCAGTGGGTTAAGCTTGCTACTTCTGCAGATGGAAATCTTTTCAATCGTTAACTGGGTTCCATTGCACACAGCCTTTCATTATCACCCTCCTATTGTCCTGATATGCCTGAAATACTGTTGAAAAGGACATAAAAGTTCAAGACATCCATTCATCTATATAGACCCTAATTAGACTGCTCATTTAGATTGACTGCTCTGAAATAGGAGCAGTGAGATGTGGGTCTTCACTGTTTGCATGGGCATTTTGTCTACATATTGCTGTAAAATTGTCACTGTATAAAATGTTTGACTAAATACAGCAAAGCAAAATGAGCTGCAACATGACAAAGCCAACAAAGTGGCATGTGCCCAAAGCAAAGACTCTGATCAGCCTGGATATCTGCCCAGTCTGATCAGAGTCTTTGCTGTTGGCATGGAGGTAGATTAGACCTGTAACTAGCCTTTAAGCACACAGTGAAGACTCTAGTCAGACTGGGCTGCTGCCCAGGTTGATCTGAGTCTTCACTGAGCACACATGCCACTTGTTAGTTTTGGCATGGCGCAGCTCAAATATAGTCTGGTATGAGAATATGTTGTTTATGTATATGCAGAGTACCCTATCTTGCATTCATGTCTCAACTCATACATGTCCTTAGACAGATTTTAGCCTACTTGCCTATTTTTGACCATTGATGTTTCAAAAATGCATACCTGTATGTTTTGATATGCAAATTTATTTTGCAAAGTTATGTGTAATTTCACAGATCTATATTTTGCTTTCTTTGTTTTGTTAGATGAATGAGTGCCTTGTTAATTTAAAACTCTTGTGAAAAGAGAAGGATCAACATTGTTTTTCACTAATGATGTTTTCATGGTAAATAAGTCAGCAGATACAAAAATGAGAATTTAAACTTTGTTAACTATGCACGCCCAGATCAGCTTGTTGTCAGTTACTGGTGAAAGTAAGTGCACTTAGTACTGTTTAACTGCTTGGGAGGTCTAAGCTTGCCCAGGAATAGTGTGGTTAGGTTAACTGACCGTCCCGACATGACCATAGCTGTTTACCGTGGATGTTAAACAATAACACAACTGTTTAAAAGTCATATTGCCAGACTATGTGTTTTGAGTTGGTCTTGGCTTGCAGATGCATTTGTTTACCCAAAGGTTTGAAATAAACTGTAGCAAATTTTCCACCTGATAAATGCATTTGCACCTGTTCAAAAATTGGGTTGCAAAATGTTGCCTCCTGAAAATTCTGTAGTGGAACAAACTTCTTGGCAGTTTAAGCCGATTTGTATTGAAATACATGTATAGTCAAAGGCATAAACAATGCCTTTGACCCAATATTGAATTTCATTTGATCCTAAATCTGACAACTAGGCAGTTATTTGGTTACCAATTCTTGCTATCAGGTATGTTAGTTTTGCTACTAACTTTTTTACTAGGTAGCAAGTACTTGCTACCAGCAAAAATAAAATTATTTCTTGATCTTCTACAGTAATTGTCTGCCTAAAGACAGGTTTTCTCATACTTACTGACTCATTGAATGTTTTCAGTGGCACCTGGGATTCTATGCCTGGCCATTCACTCCAACATACAGAGGCTTTGAGTCACATTATGGATATCTGATGGGTCATGGGGATTATTTTGATCACATGACTGAATGTGGTTCTGTAAGAAATAGTGATGATTTATACATGTACATTGTTCATGGTTTATGGATTTTGTTCTTGTTCTATTTGATAAAGGCATACAAGACAGAATTGTTATTTCATAGCTGATTTGGAGAAAATTACATACAATAAACTCAGTCCAAAGTATTTTTGCACAGACAAAAATAGTTTAAACATGTACTGATGTCATTAGTAAAGGTATAACCATATTCATTCAGCGATAAGACAGAATTTTTTATCTCTAGAATGACCACAAATATTGAAATCAGTCTTATGAGTCTCTATGAGAGTTTTTTTCCCTTCCAAAACAATCCCAAAAATCTAGACTCATGTTATAAGATGGATGTAGATTTTTTGGATTGTGTTAGAAAAGAAAAACACCCTGTCTTATAATCGGAGAAATACAGTAATATCAAACAATGCTGTTGGAAAGTGTATATATTTACATGTTTACACAAAAGAAGTTATTTTAATGACACTTTTATTTATCTCCTTTAATTTTTATGTTCCAGCTTATGTATAAAATGGCAGTTCTAATGTCCTTTATCAAATGGAATATTATTGCATTCCTGTAAAATGACTATCATACACTTCAATTTATCATTGTCATATTTTACTGTCAACAAAAAAGTTTGCCTGCAGAATGTTTTTCAAGAAAGGGACAGATACTACATGTATACCGGTATAGACACACAGCGTCTTTGGACAGACTGTACTCTACTTATACTGGTGTTTCAGATGAGATGCCACAGCATTATTTAATATGTATTGGCACAGTTCCTTGTTTTTCTGCCATTTTTCCAAAGGGAAGCAACCTTTGAGACTTCCAGTTTGCTTCCATGGACAACAAAGCCCTTCCAAATGGGCTGTACTCTTAGAAGAAAGAAATTGCTCCTCTGGGAGCAAATACTTTCTTTTAAGTGATGACTTCTAATAAGATTGGATGCAAGAATGAGAATAAAAGAGTGGTTTCCCCTAGAATGGCATCCATCTGCCTTAATCAAGAATCATGTTTGTGTGTCATTGACTCCTCTATCAAGGCAGCTTTAAGAAAATTGAGCAATGTGAAAAAAATAAATAAAGAATAGAAAATGTCACTAATTACCATTAGCAGCTCTCCTTATCTGGAACTGTCATTAGTATGCTTGTCATTTGCAGGAATAAATATGTGTTTGATTACATCTACTGTGGAGTTGGTTTATATGTAATAATTCCCAGGTGCCATTGTTACCTAGATCTACAAGGAAAATTGACTTTCACAAAGTAATAGCCTAGAATATCTCTGTACAGTTCATCAAAATTACAGTCAACTCTTGATAACTCAAATACTGATATCTCAAAGTACCCTCTTGTATCAAATAATATAATTTGGACATATTTCTTCTTTTTATTTCATTTCAGCTACAGTAACCTCAAACTACTGATATCTTAAAGAAATTTTCTGGGACCAGAAAATTTACTTTGAGATATCAGTAGTTTGGGATGATTTTTGACTTTGAGATATCGAGGGTTGACTGTATTTTCGTTTGTGCATGGATACAGTACAAAAGATTCAAAATTATCATAGCTCCAGGTAAATCAAAGTTGTGGGGTGTACATAATATGCCAAAAATTCTAGACTGCAAACTGTGAGACCTGATGAATTAAAAAAAAAAAAAAGAAAAAAAGATTAATAAACTAAAAAAGAAAATAAGAAATGAAAGACAGCGAATTACAAAATTTCCTTGTTGAACTTCTGTATATGTTCAGTTTTCCTAATATTCTCCTATCATATTACTGGTGTCTTTTAGAGCTTTTATATAATATTACAGAATCTCCCAGCTTGTGTTTTTATATATAGGCAAGAAAATTTACTGGCTGTAAAAAATCCAGTAATATGGTACTGTGAGCAAGTTTTTGTTTGCATGCTTTAAACTTTGGCTATGGCTAAGTTAAACAGAAATAGAGTGACAACTCATAATCTCAGTGTTATTTTCAGGTCAAGTAAATTACACATAGCCTCAGAATTGCAAAAGCTTTTAATACTGTAACAATCTCAAAAATCTAGATCTGTCTTATAAGAAAGATATAGATCTTTGGGATTTTTTTGGAAGGGTAAACCCCATATTGTAACAGAATTTCATAACACTGATTAAATAGATATTTCGGGTCTCTAGAGAAAGTGAAAAGCCCATTTCATAGCCAAATTTATATGGTAATAATTGAATAGCAGGATAAGCTGCAAAATGCCTAAATTCTGATGCATGAGAAAGGTGATTTACAGTTTTGTTGTGGAACAAGGAATTCCTAGTCATTCTGGTTTCTTTTTTAACTGTTTTATTTTCCTACTTTCTTTCACAGAGCTCCAGACTTAGCACCAAAATTTTGTGGATGAAAATATATGGTAACATTTTCTGGGTGCAACAATACAATCCTCTTACTTATGTTTTCATAGAGAAGTTATTTTACCATGAAAGTTTGACTTATTTGGAGTTCTGGTATATTGTTTTCAGTGGCACCTGGGAATGTTCGCAAAGCAGTACCTTCCCACTATGCGAGGGTTTGAATCTCACTATGGCTACTATCAGGGTTGTGGGGACTATTTTGATCATACTTATGAGGCAAATTTAGTAAGAATACAGATGCTTTTTAGATAAATTGAATGAAGCAGAATCTTGAGCAAAGATGTGTTAATGGTAAACAGTGAAGACTCAGAGGAGCATTTGAGCCGCGACACAACAAAACCAGCAATGTGGTTGTGCGCCCAGTACAGACTCAGATCAGCCTGGGTATCCGCCTAGTCTGATCAGACTCTCCGCTAGGCGCTTAATGGGTAGCTAAGGATCTAAGCTACTTCCTTGCGGACAGTGAAGACTCTGATCAGACTGGGCGGATGCCCAGGCTGATCTGATTCTGCACTGGGTGCACTACCACATTGTTGGTTTTCTCGTGTCGCGGCTCATTTATGTTTCCACAGTCTGATCAGTCTTATAGACTCTTTAGATCCAAAAATTATTCATGGCATTGATAAAGATTTAAGATGAGTACACTTTCAGGAGAAGCAGCTTGGTTACTGTCATTCTAAATGGGATGAACTCTCGAAGGAAAGAATTGGTTTAACTAACAGCAATTTTCTCCTGTAAGAGTAGACCAGATGTTTGAAAGGGCTTTGTCATCCAGGGAACAAAGAGGAAGTCACAAAAGCTATTCCCCTTTGTAGAAAATGGGATGGGGAAGGGGAGAGGGGTGAAACATGTATACCCATACACCTTAAATCAGACAGCACTAATGTGCAGACTGATCTGAGTCTTTACTGTTGACATGTGTCATAATGCACCTTTTCATTGAAGGGCATATTAAAGAGAAGTAGAGTTTTCTTCCTAAATACATGTATTCAATTTTTTTATATGGGTTTTATGGCCCTTTCAAGAATATTTCACTTGTGTTGAGACAGTAGTAAAGCAGAGATGACCTTCTGGAAGCAGCACTTAGATTTCTCACATGTGCACTGCCAAGGCTTAATGTTTACTGGTCAAAGTCTTTAACCATCAGGCCATAGATGCCCTTTACATGTATTCAGAAGTTTCAAAGAAAAGTATCAGTTCTGCTTTTGTTGTCTCACCTGCAAGTAGCAGAAAGTGAAACACAGCTATTACTTTTCCCTTAGCATTGATGGCATAAACTATTATCGAGCTCTTGGCATTTGCTGTGTTAGGTGACATACACATACAAGAGAGACAATGTGTTCTATGGAATACATAATCTTACTTCAACTCATGCTGACCATTATAGACTATTTTAACTTTATTTAGCAATGTTAATGTGCAGTTTGCAAGATCTATATTTTTATAAAGAATTTTGTATTAGCTGACCAGAGAGTATTTAATCTGAGCATATGCAATTAGGTATGCCTGAAGATCATTTTTATCAAGTTGTGGCATATGACTGTGCAAACAGTTTAGCCCATATTGCAAAATATGGGCAAATTGGTTAATTTCAGGAAACATTGTCAGTTATCAAAAGACATCATATTTTGTCTTTGCAAATTTCATTTACCACTAACAAGCCAGTGTTAAGGTGTATATGAGTAAACCTCCATGAATTTTTGCCACTTTTTCAAAGGGATACAACTTTTATGACATTTTGTTTGCTTCCCTGGATGACAAAACCCTTTAGAAATGTGTTCTACTCTTAAAAGAAAGAATTTGCTCCTATAGGAGCAAATTCTTTCTTTTAAGAGTTGACTGCTATTGAGAAGGGAGGCAAAAATGAAAGTGGCAGAGTTCCATACCATTCATGATGCACCTTACTCAAAATTGGCAGCCATCAAAATCTGCCTGTGCCAACTGGCAAGCTGATGTTAAACAAAGTTGACGATGGCAAAATATGATGTATGTTGGTGTTGGATGGTGTATATACTATTTTATGTGCATAGGTTTACAACTTAATGTAAAATGTTTCAGGAGTACTATGGCCTGGACTGGAGGAGAAATCTAGAGTTGATAAGGAATGAGACGAACCTCTACTCCACTGATATGTTTACTGCAGAGGCTGTTAACATCATCAACAAACACAATAAAAGTCAGGTAAAATTGTGTGATGAATGCTGTAAGAAATGAGACAAACCTCAAATCCACTGATTTAAATACTGCAGAATATCAAAAAAACACACAAAAAAATCAGTCCTTATTTCTTTGGTTATCACAGGGAGGTTTTTTTCCCTTTCAAAACAATCCCAGAAATCTAGATCTATCTTATGAGATGACTCTAGATATTCTATGTTGTGTTGGAAGGAAAATCCCATTTTATAGCAGAATTTTATGAGACTGATATAGATATTTAGGGTCATTCTAGAGAGGGAAAAATTCCCTTTTACAGCTGAATAAATATACAATGTAGTAATAACTTTATAAAGCAGAAGACAGTGATAAATTGGAGCTGGAAGATGAAAAAACATTTAAATATGGCAAGATACCAGTCTGCTTTGTATAGGATTATATATGACACAGATTTTGTTTAGTGCTAGTATTGATTCTTAAGAACATGAGGCTACATGGGTTTTATGGAGAAATAAGAGACATTTTTTATTTTGAAAAAAAAAAAAAAATAAAAACTGCAAATATAAACAGAAGAATAAATTTGCTGTTTCAAATACAGTCAAACCTGCTTATGTGGTCACCTGTATTAAGGAATCTTCTGTCTTAAGCAGCCACATTTTTGGAGTCCCTTGGACCTAAATACAGTGCAAATGGACCTGTATTAAGGAGTCACCTGTGTTAAGCAGCCAGTTTTTGTGCTTCCCTTGGGTGACCCTTTAAGACAGATTTGGTTGTATCTGCAGTACTAACATGCAGTTATGGTGTTTTGATGCCTGATAGGAAGGATTTAGGGGTAATTTTCCATACAGTCAACTCTCTATCTCAAAGTTGCAGTTTATCCCAAACTGCTGATCTCAAAAGAAAATTTTCCAGTCCCAGACAATTTTCCTTGAGATGTCTGTAGATTGAGATAATAGGAGTTGAAATGTAAATTAAATAGGAAATTTATCCTAACTATATTCTTTGATGGAAAAGGGTTCTTTGAAATATCAGTGTTCAAGATATGGAGAGTTGACTGTATTTCTGCATGAAAACACATTTTGTGACCCTCTTTAGAACCATCTCAATGAGCCACTTTAAATGAGGGGTCACAAAATTATCTCAGAATTATGCTCAAAACCCCGCATTATCTGGGACTGTTAACCTATTTTGAGGCCTTCATTAAGAGTTAAGGACCGCCACTTATGTGAGTTCACGTTACCTTAAAAATTCTAAAAATTGGGACACCTAAATTAATTACTGTAATAGTCCTACAAAATAATAGTTTAGTTCTATGATGCAATGGTGCCTCCAAATATGCAGGTGGAATGGCAGACACTGTATCTCCTTTGGGAGCTGTCTGTTTGCTGAGACCTAGCTGTCCCAATACTTAGATCATGGTAAACATAGAGGATCTTACATGAGTGCTCATGTATTATTGAATTTATTAAAGGAAAGCACTCACTAAAATATAAACAGATTTTAAATCATAAATTTCGATTAGCAATTAAATTTGGTGAAAATTTCATGAATATCGGACTTAAAATAAGACAGATATGAAGAGTTTAAAAAATCAAAATGGCGGACTCAGAAGCCGCCATTTTGGAAGGTCCAGTCTCGTGATAAATATCTTTACTCTTGAATAAGTGCATAAATTTCTTACTTTTACAGTATTTTTTACTGTCAATCGTTTCTTTCCGAATCAAAATACAGATTTATGCATTTCATTCACCTAGAATTTGTTTCAAACTACAGGTATTTAGGATTTTCATTTTTGTTCATGAGTTTATGATGTCATCAACTCACAGATTTGCTGGTTCTCAGCTCAACATTTTATATCTTTAAACTTTCATATTTGTCTTAATTTAAGTCCGATTTTCATGAACTATTCGGCAAATTTTAAGTTTTGTTTAATTCTTCAATTTGAGTCCAACATGCATTTTAGTGTGTGTTTTCCTTCAAATGAGTTGGGGAAAAAGATATGATGCGAGACTATGCCGAGTATCTTATTGTTTTTTCCCAAGAGTGTAATAACTTCAATAATACAGGAACACAACAAATTCAATAATACAGGAACACAACTGCAAGATTCTATTTATCATATGACACTAAATTGCATTTTATTAGCAAATTTTGCACTAAAACGTCACCATTTCGCCATTAGAAAATGTGACGTTTTTATGGACGTCAATGCATAATGTTTCGACTTAATTTGCATATTTAATCCACTGGTTGATATTCCCTTTTAATGCATGGCATTATTACACTCTCAGATGCGATGTCATAATTATGATAAAATATTTTATTCTGTTAGCGACATGTCATATGCATTCAAACTACTACTTATGTGAATCGGATTTGGTTGGATGCCTGTTGCTTATGTTGACCTTTTCCTAAATGTGTTTGCCTTAAGGTGTATGGCTACACCTTGATTTCCACCATGTTTACAAAGGGAAACAACATTTCTAACTTCCTGCTTGCCTTCTTGGGAGATGAAACCATTCCAAACTGGGATCTACTTTTAAAGGAAAGAATTTGCTCCTGAGGGAGCAAATTCTTTCCTTTCTTAGTTGACCCTTATTGAAAAGGAAAGTAAAACTGAAAATGGCAGAGTTGCTTCCCCCAAAATTGTATATGTGCACATAGAAACATCAGGCTACAGCTACTTTCAAACTGGAATCATATTTTATGTTGTAGCCACTGTTCCTATACATGCCCCACCAAGCAGTCCACAGTGGCAACACAGATGGGGACCCTCTTCAGGCACCACAACATTATGTAGATAGGTTCTTACACATCAAGAATTATCATAGGAGACTGTTTGCAGGTTGGTACATACACTTTATTAATACTGGAAATAATTTCTTAGGGCAATTTAAGTCTTGTTGAATTATTTTGTGGGTAATTCTTCAGGGGAAACAACTCTGGCATTTTCTTTTTTGCTTTCCTTATTAATTGGGTTCAGCTCTTGAAAGGAAAGAATTTATTCTGTTTGGAGTGAATTCCTTCCTTTTGGAGTGAATTCCTTCCAATACAAGTAGAAAACCCTTACCCAGGGAAGCAAACAGGAAGTTACAAAAGTTGACTTTCTTTGAAAAAAGGTGGGGGAAAAACACGGAGGTTTACCCATTCATCTTAAGTCTTGGTAAATAACCAAACTACTTCTGTTGTATGGCAAAGGTTTTTCCCTTCCAAAACAATCATAAAAATTAGATCCATCGTATAACCTTCCAAAATAATCCAAAAAATCTAGATCCATCTTATAGGATTGTTTAAGATGGGTCTAGATTTTTTGGATTGTTCTGGAAGATTCTAAGATGGATCTAGATTTTCAGGATTGTTTTGGAAGGGAAAAACATGTTCTGAAGCAGAATTTCGTGAGACTGATTTAGAAATTTGGGATCACTTTGCAGAAGGGAAACCCCGTCTCATAGTCAAATGACTATGATATTTCCCACATTAATTTTTTCCAGCATTATTCTCATGTCACATAAAACTTCCCATCATCGGATAATCACGTTTGATCATCTATAATATTTCAGGAATGGTTGCTGCCCTTGATGATTCTGTAGGGGCTGTTGTGAAGACCCTAAAGGACAATGGCATGTACAACAACACTGTGATATTGTTCACTACTGACAATGGGGGACCATCCAATGGCTTTGATGCAAATGCTGCAAATAACTTCCCACTAAGGTACCCTATTTATTCAGCTATAAGACAGAGTTTTTAGCTCACTTGAGCAAGATCGATCGAGGCTTCAAGGGAGCCTATAGGATAGGCAGGCTCTATCATCGGTCAGCCACATTTTCAAATAACTTCTTTCTTTTTATGCCTCCGAAAGGACGTCCCTCAGTCCATTAGTCCATCCATCCTAAACAAATTGTGTCTCATCAATAACTTCAAAACTTTTGAAGCAAATTTAATGAAACTTTCACAGAAAGATAAAGCATAATGAGAAGGTGTGTTGTGTACAAGAATTATGGGGTCAAAGGTCAAATCATGTCTTAAATCGTGTCTCAGCTATAACTTATAAACTATGGAAGCAAATTTGATAAAACTTCACAGAAAGGTAAAGCAGAATGAGAAGGTATGTCGTATACAAGATTTAGGTTCCCTCGCCCATGGTCAAGGTCACTGTTTGGGGGTTGAAGGTCAAATGGTGTCTCTGCCATTACTTTAAAACTGCCTAAGTGAATTTCATAAAACTTCACAGGAAGATGAGCATAATGAGAAGGTTTGTCATATATTATATTTTTGTTCCCAAACCCAAGGTCAAGGTCATAGTCTGGGGTCAGGTGTCACATCATGTCTCAGCAATGGCTCAGGAAAGTAATGAAGCTAATTTCCTTAAACTTCACAGAATGATCAAGCTTAAAGAGAAGGTATGCCAGGCACAAGACATAGGCTTCCACATCCAAGTTCAGGCTTCCACATCCAAGTTCAAGGTCATAGTCAGAGGTCAAAGGTCAAGTTGTTTCTCCCCAGTTACTGAAAACTTCATAAGCGAATGGGATTAAACTTCTTGAAATGGTAAAACATGAGATGGTATGTCACAAACAAAATAAGGTTCACAAGCCCAATGTCAGGGTCACAATCAGGGATCAGAGGCCATATTATGTCTCCAAACTGACTTGAAACTGCTGAAGGGAATTTCATCAAACTTCACAGAAAGGTAAAGCATGATGAATAGGTTTCTCACTTGCAAAATTTGGGATTCCTTACCTAAGGTTAAGGTCACAATTAGGGGTCAAAGGTAAGTTTAAGGGACCTTCGGGGGCATTTGTAACATTTCTTGTTTTCTCCATAAAACTATGGATTATGTCCCTTTATTTAAACCACCTTGCCGAGGTGGTTCTAGTGTCAAGCCACAGTTGAAGTTTCTTGCAAAACTGACAGGAACTTTCAGAGTTATCGGTAACAGGTGTTATTAAAAATAATCTCTGTGTGTCTTTGAGTATCATTTGTGCCTGTTTCTAAAGTAGTGCTAATTCACAGACATTTTGTGTTCTATTCTTTCCAGAGGTGTCAAGGCAACTCTCTGGGAGGGTGGTGTCCGAGGAGTTGGGTTCATCAGCAGCCCTCTATTGAAGAACCGAGGCTATGTCTCAAATCAGATGATACATGTATGTGATTGGCTACCAACATTATATTCAGCAGCCGGCGGAGACAGTTCTGTGATGAAAAATTTAGATGGTTTTAATGTCTGGGATGATTTGTCAAGCATGAAAAGTGTCAAAAGAAAGGAGATACTGCACAATATTGATCCAACAGGAAAGAATGGTTTTGCTGGACTAAGGGTTGGAGATTATAAAATTTTGGTTGGAGATGTTGGAATGGCATGGGATGACTGGTACCCACCTTGGCAAGATCCAGCAGACAGTATTACATTGCATGTTAATAATACTCACAGAAATAGGAAGCCAGATGAGAGTAATGTAGATAATAATCTCAGAACCAAAATGGATACAGATAAAAATGTGGAGTATTTTAATATGGCAATGGGGGATAATCTAGGTTTTGAACTGGCAGGAAGTAAGCTTGAAAGTGAATCAAAAAATGAATTTATAGAAAGCAGCAGTGCCTCATATCCTCATAATGGCCAACCTGTAAAAGTTGAATGTGGACCCAAACCTTTCAATGCATCAACCAACTGTGATCCTAGAGTGGCCCCATGTTTATTTCACATACCCTCTGACCCTTGTGAATATAATAATATAGCTGCTCAAAATAAAGATTTGGTCGACCAGATGTTAGTCAGAGTATTTCAGTATTCAATGAAAATGGTTCCTACTTTGAATACCCCTGTTGATCCAGCAGGAAACCCCAAATATCATGATGGTGCATGGGTTCCATGGGTGAAATTATAAATGAAACCTTATTATGGTTATGAATACTGTAAAAATTCTAAAAATTGGGATTTCTAATAAGGCCAAGAAAAAAATAGTCATGGTTACGATGACATGCCCAAAATAATAAGGGTCGGTAGGCCGGCAAAACTTTTTTTTTATGCCCCCGTGACGATAGTCAGGGGGCATTAAGATTTGCCCCTGTCTGTCTGTCTGTCTTGTCTGTCCGTCTGTCCGTCCGTCTGTCTGTTCGTCACGCTTTATGGTATAGAGTTTGTGTAATCAACTCCTCTCACAGTTTTCAAAGGATCTGTTTCAAACTTTGCATACATGTTGGGGACATATTGAAGATGTGCATGTGGATTTTTGTTGGACCTAGAATTAATTTTGACAGAATTACAGCCTTTTGAACTTAGTCATTTTAGGCAAATTTTTGCATTGTAGGGTATAGAGTTTGTGTAATCAGCTCCTCCCACAGTTTTCAATGGATCTTTTTCAAACCTTGCATACATGTTGTGGACATATTGAAGATGTGCATGTGGATTTTTGTTGGACCTAAAATTAATTTTGACAGAATTACGGCCTTTTAAACTTAGTCATTTTAGGCAAATTTTTGCATTGTAGGGTATAGAGTTTGTGTAATCAACTCCTCCCACAGTTTTCAATGGATCTTTTTCAAACTTTGCATACATGCTGTGAATGTATTGAAGATGTGCATGTGGGTTTTTGATGGCACTAGAATTAATTTTGACAGAATTATGGCCTTTTGAACTTAGTCATTATAGGGAAATTTTGCATTGTAGGGTATGGATTTTGTGTTATCAACTTGCTCCGCAGTTTTCAATGGATCTTTTTCAAACCTTGTCTACATATGGTGGACATATTTGAAGATATGATGAGGCATATTGATAGGTCTAGAATTAATTTTGACAGAATCACAGCCTTTTTAACTTAGTCATTTTGGGCAGTTTTTTTCATGGCAGGTTATGTTTTCAATGGATTCTGTGTAGGTGCTTTATGGATATATACATATCATGTGACAGGCGCTGCACGGGGGCATCATTAGTGTCTTACAGACACAATTTTCTAGTTTATCTATTCTTTAAAACCCCACCCGGTCCCAACCATATTCTTTCATACTTAAAAATCGCAATAATAGTAGTCATAAAGACTTAGTCAGCAATCCTCCTCGTGCTACCACTAATAAATAGTGTGCTTCAGTCTTTTTTCTGTCTGCTAAATGCAAGAAAAAACAATCCAGTTTAATATTAATATAGTAGAGTTTGTTAATTTTGCTTCCTCGCAGGCACCACCATTTTGAAAGGTACTGCTAACTACCAAAAAAGATGGAATCGGCCATAATAAACCACAACTGATTACATTTTTCAGCTAAACTGGAAAAAAGTTTTAGGGTCGGCCGAAAATTATAAGGTGCGGTCGGGTCATCGGAAACATGACTATTTTTTTTTCTTAGTCTAATGGAATAGTTTGGTTTTACAACGCAGTTAGCATCCAAAAGACAAACAGTGAAGACCATGATGAGACTGCTCCTTAAGGAGAAATCTAATCTGGGTTTGCACTGTTCGCTCATACATATCTGTCCCAATACTTAGAATTTTTTCAATACAGATTGGTAATTTCGGAAATGTGCTACATGTAAATGCCTCATTTTAATTTGGGGAAAACCATAGGTTGGTGAATGTGACTAGAAAAACTCAGACCAGCAAGTGCAGTCCTGTAGTCAACAAGGCCTTGACTTAAATGGTTTTAAAATTTCATATACATGTACTTGAGAAAAATCATTAAAAGTTTTTTTGTTTTTGTTTTTTCAGTCGAAGCTTAATTTTTCTAGAAAACTTTTGTAAAAATTGCAAAACAGTGTAGCCTTTAATCAGACTGCATAAAAGCAGTCTGATCTGGATCTACACTGGTTTCCAAGTCATATTTATCACAATTTGATGTTAGAATTTGAAGAAAATTGAACATATCTATGAATTTTCTGTTCAGTGTACATGAAAGTTCTTATCAGTCAGCAATGCTGACTGATAAGCAGCTTCATGGCCGATCTTGAAAATTGAACATATCTATGAATTTTCTGTTCAGTGTACATGAAATTACTTATCAGTCTGCAATTCTGACTGATAGGCAATTTCATGGCCGGTCTTGGCTTTTATTAGTCACATGCTTGGGTTAATTTGATCTAGCTTGGGCAGATGCATAATATTAGTTTTTTGACCATTTTCAACAAACTTAATCTAATCAATCTATTTTATTTTATATCTCATCTTTCCAGAAATTATGCTCATATTTAGGTTGCGTAGTATATATTTTACAGCATGTTTGTCTGCTGCATTGCACTTGAGATTGTATTAAGATTTATGGAAGCTTTAAAATTGTTTCTGTGTAATTTCAACAAAGATCTATAGATCATACCTTAAGTATTAAATGCCTTTTTATTTAGGCTTAGCGCAACTGTAAGGAAGTATATAATGATCAAGTCATTGTTGTCACTCTGGCACCAACATTTGCATGTTAGATTTTATGAAATGGACTAGCACGAGTTAGATAAGCTTTCTCTGTGTCGGGGTACTTTAACTGTGGGTACACTTGATTTCTGTATGTACTTTCTTAGTACCTGACTTTGCACCCTCTCCCAAACCCCCCATCCCCCACTGTGAAAATTTTACATCTCTTAATTGATCATTCTGGAGATAGTATATAAATGTTGGCTGAATTGCAAATAGTGCAGACCCTGATCAGACTGCTACAATAGGAGCAGTCAGATCTGGGTCTACACTGTTCTATAGGGCTGTGACGAGTACCCTGGTACCCGAATTAAGATCGGGTAGACCAATTACATATTTACTACCCGTTACCCGAATGCTTTATATTATGTAATGTATAAATATTCTTTTTCAATAAAATTCCAAGCAAACAGAGCAAAGTTTTAGTTCGACTTTCTTGTATAAATTGCAATCATACATTGACAAACCATTTTTATGCCCCCATGAAGATAGTCAGGGGGCATTAAGATTTGCCCCTGTCTGTCTGTCCATCTGTCTGTTCATCACGCTTTATGGTATAGAGTTTGTGTAATCAACTCCTCCCGCAGTTTTCAATGGAACTTTTTCAAACTTTGCATACATGTTGTGGACTTATTGAAGATGTGCATGTGGATTTTTGTTGGACCTAGAATTAATTTTGACAGAATTACGGCCTTTTGAACTTAGTCATTTTAGGCAAATTTTTGCATTGTAGGGTATAGAGTTTGTGTAATCAACTCCTCTCACATTTTCAATGGATCTTTTTCAAATCTTGCATACATGCTGTGAATGTATTGACGATGTGCATGTGGGTTTTTGTTGGACCTATTGCCTCTGTCTGTCTGTCCGTCTGTTTGTCTGTCTGTTCATCACACTTTATGGTATAGAGTTTGTGTAATCACCTTCTCCCACTGTTTTCAATGGATCTTTTTCAAACTTTGCATATGTGTTGTGGACATATTGAAGATATACATGTGGATTTTTGATGGAGCTAAAATTATTTTGACAGAATTACGGCCTTTTGAACTTAGTCATTTTAGGTAAATTTTTGTATTGTAGGGTATAGAGTTTGTGTAATCAACTTCTCCCACAGGTTTCAATGGATCTTTTTCAAACTTTGCATACATGTTGTGGACATATTGAAGATGTGCATGTGGATTTTTGTCGGACCTAGAATTAATTTCGACAGAATTACGGCCTTTTGAACTTAGTCAATTTAGGCAAATTTTTGCATTGTAGGGTATAGAGTTTGTGTAATCAACTTCTCCCACAGGTTTCAATGGATCTTTTTCAAACTTTGCATACATGTTGGGAACATATTGAAGATATGCATGTGGATTTTTGTTGGACCTATTGCCTCTGTCTGTCTGTCCGTCTGTTTGTCTGTCTGTTCATCACACTTTATGGTATAGAGTTTGTGTAATCAACTTCTCCCACTGTTTTCAATGGATCTTTTTCAAACTTTGCATACGTGTTGTGGACATATTGAAGATATACATGTGGATTTTTGATGGAGCTAAAATTATTTTGACAGAATTACGGCCTTTTGAACTTAGTCATGTTAGGTAAATTTTTGTATTGTAGGGTATAGAGTTTGTGTAATCAACTTCTCCCACAGGTTTCAATGGATCTTTTTCAAACTTTGCATACATGTTGTGGACATATTGAAGATGTGCATGTGGATTTTTGTCGGACCTAGAATTAATTTTGACAGAATTACGGCCTTCTGAACTTAGTCATTTTAGGCAAATTTTTGCATTGTAGGGTATAGAGTTTGTGTAATCAACTCCTCTCACATTTTCAATGGATCTTTTTCAAGTCTTGCATACATGCTGTGAATGTACTGAAGATGTGCATGTGGATTTTTGTTGGACCTATTGCCTCTGTCTGTCTGTCCGTCTGTTCGTCTGTCTGTTCACCACGCTTTATGGTATAGAGTTTGTGTAATCAACTTCTCCCACAGGTTTCAATGGATCTTTTTCAAACTTTGCATACATGTTGTGGACATATTGAAGATATGCGTGTGGATTTTTAATGGAGCTAAAATTAATTTTGACAGAATTACGGCCTTTTGAACTTAGTCATTTTAGGCAAATTTTTGTATTGTAGGATATAGAGTTTGTGTAATCAACTTCTCCCACAGGTTTCAATGGATCTTTTTCAAACTTTGCATACATGTTGGGAACATATTGAAGATATGCATGTGGATTCTGTTGGACCTAGGATTAATTTTGACAGAATTACGGCCTTTTGAACTTAGTCATTTTAGGCAAATTTTTGCTCTCTAGGGTATAGAGTTTGTGTAATCAACTCCTCTCACAGTTTAAAATGGATCTTTTTCAAATCTTGCATACATGCTGTGAATATATTGAAAATGTGCATGTGGGTTTTTGTTGGACCTAGAATTAATTTTGACAGAATTACGGCCTTTTGAACTTATTCATTCTAGGGAAATTTTTGCATAGTAGGGTATGGAGTTTGTGTTATCAACTTGCTCCACAGTTTTCAATGGATCTTTTTCAAACCTTGTCTACATATTGTGGACATATTTGAAGATATGCATGAGACATTTTGATAGATCTAAGATTAATTTTGACAGAATAGCAGCCTTTTTAACTTAGTCATTTTGGGCAATTTTTTTACATGGTAGGGTATGGTACGGGGGCATCATTAGTGTCTTACAGACACAATTTTCTAGTTGTTAATTATAAAAGGAAGATTGCTACATTTTCTTACCCCTTCCCATGCACAGGTATGCAAATGACAGCTACCTTACTTTTATTAAATCTAAAAACCTATTTTCCAAGTGCTGACATGCTCAAAATACTAGGGTAATGGGTTCCCGGGTACCCACGGGTAATAGGCACTCGGGTACAAAATCTCTACCAGTCACTCCCAGCCCTACTGTTCTAGCATAGTTGTACCAATACTTAACGATTTAATATTAGCATATTGCCTATTAATGATTTAATATTAGCATATTGCCTGTCATACATAAAAATAGGAGTGACATACAGAAAAGGTCTCTCAGACATAGACATGAAAGGGGCTAGTCTAGGTCTACATTAATTAATATATCTATTAATATATTTATAAGAGGGGGCTTAAATTGCTTTCCAAATCATTCCCAAAAAGTGAGATCTGTCTTATAAGACAGATCAAGATTTTTGGGAGTTTTGAAAGGAAAATTAATCTTACAGTACAAATTTCATCATTCTAGAAATAGGAAAAACACTGTTTTATAACTGAAAATATGTGGTAATTTTGTAATATGGCCCTTTCCTTGACATGGTTTTGATACGTCAGTGAACCTTGAAATTAGGCTAAGCTGCTGCTGTGATCTGTGGTGTATGTCATTTAGTGATGTCACTGACCGAATGATAGTTATTATCAGATTTACTGTAATAATATACAATTATAAGATTTTACAAAAAAGCTTCATCATAATATGTAATTATTGGCTTTACAAAAAAAAAGTTTGTCTGTACTAAGCACAAAATATTTGCGGATGTTCAGAAATACCGTATTAGTCATAATGAACTCCCCTGATCTAATATATGCCCCCTGTCTCTTTTCCATAAAAAAGGTTATATTAACTTGCATGAATTTTTGTTGTTGGTTGGTTGATTTGATGCTTAACGTCCACGGTAAGCAACTAAGGTCATGTCGGGACGGTCAGTTAACCTAACTACACTATTCCTGGGCAGGCTTAGACCTCCTAAGCGGTTAACCAGTACTAAGTGCACATACTTTCGCCAGTAACTGACAACTGCCCTTCTTGAATCAGCGGAAGGAGAAACGAAAGTATGTGGCCAGACCGGGATTCGAACCCAGGACCTCTGACTTATGAGTCAGGTGCCCTACCGATTGCGCTACCCGGCCCGGCTTATTGTGGAAATCTGGGTTCGAGGTTATAAAACTTGAGAATAATCTCAAACTCAAAATAAAGCACACTGATTGGCTGCTTCCGAGCATATGCTCGGAAGCAGCCAATCAATGTGCTTTATTTTGAGTTTGAGAATGTACTCAAGTTTTATAACCTCCGGGCCTGCCTTATTACACAAAACAGCAAAGGAGGGAGGCAAGGTCATTACAGGTTAAAGAGTAACAATTTGAGAATGTTTATGATGTGATGCAAAATTTTGCATGGACAAATCATTATGCCTTATTTCACATTTTAGTGATACCACATAAAGTGCTAGTCAGCATGACAATCATACAAATAGAAAGTTTGCCCTGATGAGTGAATCATAATTTAAACTTTTTTATGGGCAAAACCAAACATTAGTGACCATGGGTGTAGACAATGAGCATGGCATGCAAAAGGGTTCTTGTCCACACATGATATAGTTGAATATCAAAGACACTGACAAGACTACTTAGATATGCAGTTGTGTCAGAATCTTTGCTGTTTGCATGCATTAAGTACCCATTTGCCAATGTGAGTCATCCAGTATTCCGGCTTGGTCACACAGAACAGATAACTTTGCTGGTCTATGTCTTCATTATTTTTTCCATGAGATTATCAGTATTATCCTATTGAGCTTAAATATTGGGACACTTGAAAACCATCAATTTTCCATTTGGTACAAATGGAAAATTCATGGTTTTAGGTGTCCCAATACAGTAGAACTTCAATGGCTCGAACCCTGATGGCTCATTAACCCTGCCTGGCTAGAACTCTTTTCTTGGTCCCTTGAGGTCACTTTATATAGAAACTTACCCTGGATGGCTAGAACTACCCTTGGCTGGAACTAATTTTCATGGTCCCAAGCCTGATTTAGCCAGTGAAGTTCTACTATACTTACAAATGGAAATTCAATGGTTTTAGGTGTCCCAATACTTAAGCACATCAGTATTATCCATGACAGGTACATCTCTACCATTCTTTTTTGTGCCTTCATTCTAAATGGGATGTCAACTCGTAAAGGCAAGAATTTGCTTCCATGGGGGCAAATGCTTTCCTTTAAGAATAAATTCCGTTTTGGGTAGGTTTCTTCAGCCAGGGAAGCAAACAGGAAGTCATAAAAGTTGTTTCCCTTTGCAAAGATGGCAGAAAATATGGAGGTGTACCCATTCACTTTCAGTGGAGCAGCTCATTTATGCAATAAAATGATATTTTTTATAACATGATTGTTACTTATACATATTGATATATATATATACATGAAATTGATTCCTGTTGTTTATGTTACTTTTACTTGTTAAATCCTGTAACTTATTAGAAATAGTATGTATAGAGTTCCAAAAACAGGTCACTTTTAACCTTTAAACCACTGAAAAAACAAAGACAATTGAATCTGTAAAATGTTATTTCCCTGCTACATCATATTGAGAATTCAAGACTACAGGAAAACAGCATAGACCCAGTTGAGGTTGCTCATCAAGAGCTGCCTCATTGGAATCCATGCTATTTCACAGGGTATAATCGATTCCGCCAATTTTCGCTTCCTGCAGAGACTGTACATCATATTTGGCTTTCGCAGAGACTGTCCGCGAACTCTTGCTTCCTGCAGAGACTACTGTCCTCGAGGAATGGCTTCCTGCCGAGACTGTCCGCGTGACTCTGCTTCCTGCCGAGAGCCTCGGCAGGAAGCAGAATCACGCTGACAGTCTCTGCAGGAAGCCATTTATCATGTACAGAAGTCTCGGCAGGAAGCAAGAGATCGCGGACAGTCTTGGCAGAAGCCAAATATGATGTACAGTCTCTGCAGGAAGCGAAAATTGGCGGAATCGATTATACCCTGTGTATTTGATTATTTAACTATTAATTTTGTTTTTGGTAAGGCCTCAGTGAGGCTGTTCAAATGAAGTAAACACAGGCCATAACTCGTAGTGCGAGTCAGATTTTCAGAACTTTCTAGAGTGTTGAACTCTGGAGCTCTGAAAAACTGTATGTCACAGACTCTTGAAAAATCTCACGTCCCGGTCGAGGATTGAACAGGGGACCCTTCGATCTAAAGTCGCGCACTCTACCATGTGGCTATAAAAGCCGGCTTGTACCGTAAGGCAGTACAAGAGTATGATATACCTAACCTATAGCCTGTGACATATATAAGGTATTAAATTATGCATAATATGACATAACATTCCAACATGAGTTTATTATGTACTTTATCTTTTTCATGTGGCATGTGATACAATGATCAGCTAAATTTCACTTATACCAAAAGGAATATTCACTTTCATGTGTGAAACCCACATATTCTGAATAGTTACCATATTTATTTGGTTATAAGACTATTTTATTCCCTTCCAACACAAAGGTCTAGATCGGTATTGTAAGACCACTAGATCTTTGGGATTTTTATGGATTAGAAAATCTCATTTTATAGCTGAATTACACACAACTCATTTACATATTTCAGCCTTGACATGAAAAAACTAACAAAGTGGCATGTGCGCCAGTGAAAAATTAGATCAACCTGGCACTTGCCCAGTCTGATCAAAGTCTTGGCTTTGCACTTAAAGGGTATCTATGGGTCTAACCTACTTCCCTGCCTGCAGCAAAGACTCTGATTAGACTGGGCAATTTTCCAGGCTGATTGGAGTCTATGCTGGGTACACATGCCAGGCAGCCACTTTGTTGGTTTTGTTGCATCATGGCTCATTTGTGGTAATTTTGAAAGGTAAACTCCCATCTTATGACCAAATAAATACGATAAATCAAATTTATTATAGGAGTTTGTTTTGATGTTATTGATATATGTCACTTTTTCTGTTAAAGGTAGGTTCCTGTACTTTGGATTGCACCATAATTTTGATGATCTTTCATCCAAGTTGTTGAAAAGCACTTATAAAAGGGAATGAATAAGTTTCACTAAAAAGTGTAAATCAAAAAAATATTAGAATAGTTGTTTTGCAAGGGATTTCCTAACTCTGCTTCGCACACCAGTTAGCGCTATTTTTAGTTCGCGCCAAAAATAGATAACGCAGCTGAGGTCATGCTGCATTGCATTTTGGGATAGTATTAACCCATCCACCATGCCAGGACCTCTAGGATAGCTCACGACAAGGGAAAATTGACCTTTGGAGAATGGCATCAGATATCTTGCACTTATAGACATTATAAACATAGTTATTTTTAGAACTGGAATTCCAACGAAAGAAAATAAACCAAAACGGAAAACGACTATTTTCTTCAACATCTGACGAGTTTCTCAGTAGCAACAAATTCAGAAAAATAAGAGAATTCAATACTGCTCAGAAAAAGACGAAATTATTTTGTGGACATAATTGTTATCGCTAGTACAGGAACCTACCTTTAAGTATATTACTTGGGGTATTTTGTCTGGTTTATGGATTTATATAATTAAAAGGGGGATTTTAAAGTATGTTTTCTTGTTTCTTAGAAATGGATCCCAATAGGCATATAATGTGGTAATGGCATCTTACTGATGTCAGTGTGACGTATTGACATGACATTGACATCATTTCGACATCATGTGCCTGCTATGATGTATGAATGACTTGTGGTTTTACTGCCCTTTCAACAGTTATTTCAGTCATTTCAAGTGTATGCAATGGTGATAATGAAAGGATGTTTGCAGAGGAACCTAGTCTATGTTTGATAAGATTTCTGCCTCTATAATGATTCATACCCAGACTGCTATTTTAGCAGGCCAGCACTTAAACCACAGAGCTACCAGGTCTCCTGTGTTTCTTTGAGTTGCCTGCAATAGAATTATAGGTTATTGAATTTATATTGGGAAATATTCGGCACGAGTTCATATGGCGAAGGACGCATGAGCTTGCGAGTGCGTCTCTGCCATATGAACGAGTGCCGAATATTTCCCAATATAAATTCAATAACCTTTTTATTATATACCTTTATCATTAATCAGCTAGTTTCAGCATTTGTTCCAAATTAAGAAATCAAAATAAATTTCGGCTTGTCAAACCACAATTTCCTGAAATTTGAAATATCATTATACAGTTTGGTGTCTTCATACATGCTAAAAGCTACGCCCGACGGCGCGAAAGTGAATATGACGTTATAGAATCGAAAGTGACATCAGTAAACAAACTATGACGTTAACAAGAAGTAGGCGCCATTTTTCAGTCCTACTCTCTGCATCTGTTAGGAAATTCTCCATTAATATTTGCAGACTATGCCTTAAAAGATTGGCAGATCAAAGGTAAATCATATTTAATTGTCTTTTATGCAATTTGTACAGCAAAACCGACAGCAGTGTCATCATTTTACTCGTTTTTTTATTGCAGTCGACAACAAAATGGCTGCCACACTTTTATCCTCTCAAAACAAAAGTAGTTCTGATGAACGTGACTCCTTAACTCCGTGCAATATGCTCTTGACTCCGTGCAATATGCTAAAAATATTGCACAGTTACCCCAATGTAAAGTGAATCGGGGTCTTTTTAGGTATTATAATAACATACCATATTTCATTGGTCCAAAAGTAAACAATCCCAAAATCTTGATCCATCTCATATGCAGAATTTCATAAGACTAATTTACATAGCAGCAGTAATTTTAGAAGAGCAAACTCCCATCTTATAACTGAATAACTAAGGTACACACCAAAGAATCAATTCATAAAGTCATATAAAATCCCACTGAATTTTGCCCTTTTGAGAGCTGATTCCCATTAGAGTTTCAAGTCTCAATTCTTATGGGAGTATGAGTAGTCTGGCTCCAGTCCCAATGTTCTAGTATTGGTTCTGACCAGAAGGGCTAAATGGTTGGCCTTCAGAGCACCATTTGAATGCATATAACCATTTAGCCTGGGAGCCAGGCTAGAGTACGAGATGTACATGAGCTGCGACACGAGAAAACCAACAAAGTGGTTGTGCACCCAGCGCAGACTCAGATCAGCCTGGGCATCCACCGAATCTGATCAGACTCTTTGCTAAGCACTAAAAGGGTATCTAAGTGTCTCAGCTACCTCCAAAATGAGTTTAAAAGTGGATGGTAATGCATATTTAGCAAGATAAATGACACGTGTTTTCAGGACAACTGTAAAAATAGGACCAGACAATATTTGTGTAAACAAATATATCGTAAACCTATTATGTTTGTTGATTGCTCATTTTATTAGGTATCTCAACTGATGAATATGAAAAGCAAATTAAATCATTTACATAGGTTTATTGAACTTTTTTTTTTTTTTTAGCTCATTTAGCCTATTCTGGCAGATAATATTCGATTTGATGGGATTTCATTTCCAAGGCAACCATTGGAAGGAAAAGTCGTATAAATCCACTTGCATGCTTTCAGTTGCAGAAAATCTAAGTTAAACCCATTAGGCGGTTTTATTATCCCCCGCTGAAGGCAGAGGGATATAGTTTTCTCCATGTTTGTCCATCCGTCTGTCTATCCATCCTTCTAGCCGTCCGTCCATCCGGAGCTATAACTAAGTAACCACTGGACGGAATTTCATGAAACTTAAAAGAAACATATATCTGACTATAACGCGCTGATGCACGTGAAGTTTCATCAGACTGGCTTCAGTAGTGCATGAGTTATTGCCCTTTAATGGACTTAAAATTAATAAAATGAGTCATAACTAGTAACCAATTTTCAAAACTCCATGAAACTTAAGTCAGTTGCTGGTGAAAGTATGTGCACATAGCAGGTATGTTTTTTTACCACATTTGTCTGCTCCGAGCATGCGTTAACATTCCAGTTTTGGTCACCCAGAGCATGCTCCAGGATGCTCCGAGTGTATTTTTTCTCTAAATCAAGCTGGGGAACCACATAAATTGGAAAGGTGATTGATAAAGTACGCGCGTGCTCGCAATAAAAAAATACAAAAACGGTGCGTGGAGCAACCACTGCTCAAAGTATATAGAACTAGGACTGTGCATGTGTGTTTGGCTTCCCCAAATACAATATAAGTGTACTCAAAGTTAGTGTCACATATCATAGACTGCTATACTGTACAGGTGTTGACCATATACAGGAACTCTTGCTCTAAAATGCTATTTTCGTCAATAGCCAGCTTGCTCGGAGTGACCATAATTGGGCAGTTAACGCATGCTCGGAGCAGCCATATATGGTATAAAAACATAGCTTGCACATAGTACTGGTTAACCGCTTAGGCTGGCAAAAATATGTGCACTTATTACTGGTTAACGGCTTAGGAGGTCGAAGCCTGCCCAGGAATAGTGTGGTTAGGTTAACTGACCGTCCCGACATGACCATACATGTTTACCGTGGACGTAAAGCAACAAATCAATCAAAACCATGAAACTTAAACTGAATGTGTATCACCATAACGTGGTTATGCACATAAAGTTTCGTCAGAAGGGCATCAGTAGTGCATGAGTTATTACCCTTGAATCAGTTTTAGGTTGACAAATTCAGCCATCACTAAGTAATCAATGAATAGAATTCTATGAAACCATTACTAAATATGTATCACCACATCACATTGGTGCATCTTATGTTTTGTCAGAATTGCTTCAGTAAGCAATGAGTTATTGCACTTGAATTGGTTTAAAATCAACAAATTGAGTCATAACTAAGTAACCAATGAATGGAATTTCATGAAACTTAAAATAATTATGCATTGTCATGACACAGCAGGGCACATTAAGTTTTGTCATAATCGCTCCAGTATTGCATGATTTAATGCCCTTGAATTGATTTAAAACTCACAAATTAGCCATAACTAAGGTATCAGTGAACAAAATTTCTTGAAACTGAATTAAAAATGTATCATCATAGCGCAGTGATGCTGAGACAAGTGTAGCTTATGCCTCACTTATCCCATAGTTATTGCCCTTGATTTTATTTACAATCCACAAGTGCGTCGAAATAGGCTTAACGAAATAGGCTTAACGGCAATGTCTAATTATCGTTAGATTTCTCTATGATTCTCAAATAGTTTGTAAACGAAAACATAGTGACTTAAACAAGCTTAAGAGGCTTTTATTTATTTACTGGCACAAAGGAATCAAAGACGGACGGTGAATTTACATTGTAGCGCGTGATCGACAAAAACGTGCGTCGGAATAGGTCAAATAATTGTATATAAAATTAGCCACCCTCTATGTGATCAGTATACATTATATAAATTTTTCTACTTTTCTTGCGGATTTAGTTGATCTTTATCACCATTCAAATAGATTATGTAAGTCGATTACCCATAACAGAATAAGGCTTATCAGTTGAAGCAAACATTTATAAGTAGTATAATAAAAGAAGTTATACATGAATAGGTGTACTTTTCTGACAGCCAACGTACACGCATAAGGCGGGTTTTAAATATCTCAGCTGCACGTATGTACCATTTGAAAAGTTAAGTTACCCCTACCCACTCCTCCACCCCCGGGCCTACCCCATTGTCCCAGTTACCCCAATTTACTCTATGACGTGAAGAAAAAAGGCATCGTTCAAGTCAGTCTCTCGACAAGGACACTTGAGTCGACGGGCTATACACTGTAAAAAAATCCGTAGATTTTACGGTAGAATATCTGACAACCTCCTGCCAGTCCATTTCCCGTTATTTTTTACGAGCGTTTGCCTGTAAAAAATTGTTGGAAATTACGATATGGCAGTGTTATGTTTACTGGCCGCACTCGAAAATACCTTTATAGTGTTAAAGGGCAATATAACCAAAACAACACTTGTTTTATTCTATCCTACTCTGCTTGATAATTCCTGCAAATTTTTAAGGGCGCCCGTAAAAATAACTGGAAATGGACTGGCAGCTTGGTTCCAGTTATTCTACCGTAAATCTACGGATTTTTTTACAGTGTACTGGGGAGTGAAACAACTAATATTTTATTGCTAAGCATTCAGCATTTTGTTTGATTTTGTCACGATCAGCTTTCGCCCTTCAGAGTGACATCGCATTAATCTGATTATAGCATGAAAATGTACTTTATGAAATTTGTGAAAAGGTTAGACTCAAATCAGCATGTGCATCCGCGAGATCTGATTTTCGTCGGGACACGTAAAAAGATTCTAATAGCATATGCGACCGGCATAGGCTCAGACCAGTATTTGCGCAGATTGATCAGGGCATTTGTTTTTCGCACACATCAAGTATGGACACAAAACGAAAGCTGTAGCTAGACTACGGGGGACACAGACTGGTTTAGGTCCTTCCCAGCAGGCACATGACGTCAAAATGACGCCATACTGACGTCGATGCGACGTAATAATGACGTTGTACTGACGTCGATGCGCCGTGATGACGTCGCATCGACGTCAGTATGACGTCCTTTTGACGTCATGTGCCTATTGGGTAACTGTTCGCAAAAATGTTAAGCCCCATTTTTTGATGACGCGGCTCATTTATTTTTCCCCTCTGTATGCATGAACATTCTATGAACCCGAAAAGCTAAAACAGATAAGATTTCGCGGCTACGCAGGATAAGTTTGCCCATGGTGTAAGGCGATGCTCAAATGTTTTGTTTATCATTAACTATTTAGTAAATACGTACAGTACCATGCCACATAAATAAACACGCCATGCTATTCAACTCAGATGTATTTCAGACATACATTTTGTATTTGGTCAAAGTTTGAGCGTTGGTAAAGATATCAAAAACTCCTGAAAGTGATCAGCCCGAAATTTCGGTCTGGCCACCGTTGCAGGGGTTTTGTGGCCGGTATCTCCATCCATCTTATACCTCAAAGCTAACATTGTGCACAAACCAATAAAGTGGCATGTGCGCCCAGCGAAAAACTCACATCAGCCTGGGCATCCGCCCAGTCTAATCAGTTTTTACTGTGCGCTTAAAGAGTAGCTAAGGGTCTTAGCTAGGATCATGCGAACAGCGAAGACTCTGATCAGACTTGGCGGGTGCTCAGGCGCGGGGCGCACATGCCACTTTGTTGGTTTTGTCAAGTTATTGAATTGCGAGTTTATTTGACGTTTGTATATCACAAACAATGGCATGACTGAAAATAAGCCACTAAAGTTTACATGACGCAGGCTACTCTGAAGGGCCTCAACAGAACTGTAGAACGCACAAGACAACGCCATAATTTTGGCTAAATATTGTCCCCACTCAATTTGTCAAAAAAAAATTGAGGTATTTAATTGTGATTGATGTCAAGAACTACTATGGCCAAAGCATGTTGAACATTCCAGGGGGTATTGGACGAGTGATGGTTCCTGCTCACCTGTGCAGTATTGTTAAATGGATAATTTCCCTTAGGAACGGTCTACACTATAATCGACTCGCTTTTTTTTTTTGTGACAACACATAAGCCTAGCATCCCATGAAGGGGACTCCGGCGAGAAGTGAACATCCAGATCAGACGCTTCAAACCCGAGGTCTGATCAGGATCTATACTGTTTGCCTTAAATGTTGGAATTTTTGTAAGAATAAACTAAAATCAATAACAATAAACTATGTATTTTTTCTTATTTTCAATTTTATTCTATTCAATTCTATTTATTCATTTACTTATATTTTTTTTTCATTTTCCTTTTTTTTGCGAACCTTTGAATTGGTGAATTTGTTTCGCTAGTTCCTATTTAAATTACGCATCCAAAGGAATTCTGACAGGATCGGTGGCAATGCATTTCTTAAACGAAGCGACTGAGTTTTCAGCGCCGCAAAAGGCAAAACTCTTAAAGTTTCAGTTTTTGAACTCATGGGGAAGCATGAAGACATAATGTTAACTTTGAAAAAGATGTGTCATTTTAATCCTCAGAATAAAGACTGTCAGAAATATGGTTATAAAAAAATCAGTAAAGCTCGAAATTTTCAGAAATACGCACTGAAAATGGAAAATTTCGCAATTCTTTTGAATATTCGAGTGAATTTATATGTCAAGATAGGCATGTAATTAAAAAGGCAAGGGAAGCAAGAAAACTTTGACTTTTTCGAAAAACGAAAACACCTTCGTGTAGGTAATATACCCTGCTTTCAGAATATAGGTTATAAAATATTCAAATAATTTGAAAAAGGTAAGAAAAACATAAAATTATTGATATTCCGTATTCAATCCTATGTAAATTTGATACCCAATATTGGACAGACAAGGCTGTCTAACAGGGGCGATAACAAAATCGATAATCCAATGCCCCAGTAAAGAATGTTCAGTATGGGTCAGTATCTCCGAAAGAAATGATAACAATAATGATAATAGTATGAGAAAAAATGTGTTAAATTTCTATGATGTCAAGAACTTAACCAAGAAGATTTCACTACTAAGCGCTATACAACGTTTTAAGTATAGCATGATTTGCCTTAATTTTCATTAACTTGAATGAAGAAAAATGGCCTTATATATATTCAATGTCACGTCGATGAAACGTTTCAATATTAATAATTGAGCCGCGACACGACAAAGCCAACAATGTGGTTGTGCGCCCAGCGCAGACTCAGATCAGCCTGGGCATCCGCCCAGTCTGATCAGAGTCTTCGCTGTCCGCATTGAGGTAGCTCAGTCCCTTAGCTACCCTTTAAGCGCTTAGCGAAGAGTATAATCAGACTGGGCGAATGGCCAGGCTGATCTGAGTCTGTGCAGGGCGCACAACCACATTGTTGGTTTTGTCGTGTCGTGGCTCTTCTGTACCCATTTCTGTTCATTCGCAATTATCAACAAAATCACCGCTTGCAGTCATACTTAAAATTTCTAGACCTATAATTTAACACTGACCTACATGACATTTTGCACTCAGTCTGTATCTTATTTTTCCCATTCTCCGCTCTCGCTTTTTCACACGGCTTTCAAAGATCTTTGATATTTATTTTAGAAAAATATTTACACTGAATTTTATATGAATAATTGCACGTGAACCTGATGTATTAATGAATTAATCCTTAGAAAAATGTCAAAGACTGTTTACAATGGATTTTGCTAAAGTAAGACAGCATTTTCATCTTCTTTGGGATGCGGTGGAAGGTCAGTACTCTCTACTTGTAGTGGGACGCATTTATTGTTTAATTTTCTAGTAAAAAGCAATAGTTAAAGATTTACTCCCTTTATAATAATAACAAAAAATGAGTTGATGAAATATTTCATGCAATACCTCCGACATGGTCTGTCTATACATTTGAAATAGGGTTTAGATAATAATATTTGATAAAAGTGACTTAAATTTTTAAACGATCGCGGACCGCGCTCGAAATCGCATTATTGGACAACAATAATTTATTCATACGTCACAATCACGTGCACGAATAAGAACAAGAGCTCCGCTGAGCGGGGCAATATACGCCCGTTGGGGCTTAAAGTTGGAAAGAAAACAAGAGACGACAGAACTTTGTCAGTAGCTAAAATCTTCAATAGTAAGGCAGATATAAAACTACAGAACAAACGAAGCTAATATGAAATTCCTAGACAAAAAGTACAAAGGGGCATAATTCCATTAGAACTGAAAGTAGCGTTATGGTTCTTTTTCTCTGCATATCGTCAGATATTTGTACAAACTTTCATGAAGAAATCTTCAACGGTTTTCAAGATATGGAGCAGACACAAAGCTAATATGAAATTATTATAATAAAATAACAAAGGTGCATAATTCAATCAAAACTGAAAGTAGGGTTATGGTTCTTTTTCTCTGCACATTGCCTGATAATGCTTCATATTTGTACAAACTTTCATGGAGATATCTTATACGGTTTTCGAGATATGGAGCGGACAAATAATGTTACTTTCTGAACTTTGACATCTAAGTGTGACCTTGACCTTTGTCGGACAATTCTGCACGTTGCCTCGATAAGGTGAACATTCGACTCCAGTTTCAAAAAAAATCTTTCAAAGGGTTAAAGAGATATGGAATGGACACGAATTTAATACAAAATTATAATATGAAAAATACAAAGGGGCGTAATTTTGTTAAAAGTGAGAGTAGAG
The DNA here is from genome assembly GCA_963989385.1 of Ctena decussata. Taxonomy (NCBI): domain Eukaryota; kingdom Metazoa; phylum Mollusca; class Bivalvia; order Lucinida; family Lucinidae; genus Ctena; species Ctena decussata. Next base: position 61,010,756 of record OZ022504.1, read on the forward strand.
TTATGGTTCTTTTTCTCTGCACATCATCTAATGGTGCTTTATAGTTTTACAAACTTTCATGAAGAAATCTTAAATAGTTTTTGAGATATGGAGCGGACAAGAAACTTATATGAAATATCTGTACGAAAAATTCAAAGGGACATAATTCTGTCAAAATTGAAAGTATGGTTATGATTCTTTTTCTCTGCACATCTTCTGATGGTGCTTTATATTTCTACAAACTTTCATGAAGAAATCTTAAACGGTTTTCGAGATATGGAGCGGACACGAAGCTTAAACGAAATTACTATATGAAAAATACAAAGGGACATTATAATTCCGTCAAAACTGAAAGTAGGGTTCATGATGGTTCTTTTTCTCTGCACATCGTCTGATGGTGCTTTCTATTTGTACAAACTTTCATGAAAAACTCTTAAACGGTTTTCAAGATATTGAGCGGACACGAAACGTTACCTTTAGACCTTTGACCTCTACGTGTGACCTTGACCTTTGTCGGACATCATTCAAATATGAGTTCTGCACATCGTCTCGATAAGGCAAACATTTGACCAAAGTTTCACAAAATTTTCTCTAGGGGTTCAGGAGATATGGAGCGGGCACGAAAAGTTAACGGACAGACGGACGGATGGACAGACTGACGGACGGAGGCCACGACATAATACGATCCGTCTTCGACAGGCGTATAAAAATACCTGTACATGATCACATGACACACGTGGTCAAAATCGATTTTCTTACAGGCCGTGAGGAAAAAGACAATTTGCATTTGATACACAGTTCCGAGCCACACCCAGAATATCACTCAAAATCACATGATAGCGTATACCTGGCCAATGCAACGACAACCTAGCACGTGACATAGTCTCACAAACAAATCGCACGTGGTCAGTATCCAACATAAGTCCGTGATTTTACCTAACAGTCAATGGAGGGATGTATACCTGTTTAAAGAAAGCAAACTAACACCTATTTTGATAAACTTACCATGCTTTGCAAGAACAGAACGCATCGGAAATGCATGGTGCGCCAACTGCCACGTGTAGATCATGAGGAGTCTGATTCTTCGCCATAGATCGCCAACATTTAGCAGACACTTGCTTTTGTCATTTGTTTTTCCGCCATCTTTGTGTAAGCTTGTGAGACGTAGTAACAGTAACTAAGCAGGCGGAGCTTAGCGGCTATTCTCGGAACTGTGTATTATTTTTCATTCCACATTTATTGAAAAAACATGCATTTTCTCAAAACTTGTACGGTTAATTATGAGACTATTACATATTGTCTAACGAAATTTTGTTAAAATAGTTGTTTCTGAAAACATGAAATGAAGAAGGGAGACAATCTTTAAGTTCTGATAAGGCGCAATAATTATTGATTGTTAAATTGGGCCGCGACAAAAGAAAACCAACAGAGTGGTATATGCGCCCAGCAAAGGCTTATCAACCTGGGCATCCGCCAAGTCTAATCAGACTTTGCTGTGTGCTTAAAAGGTAGCTAATGGTCTGAGCTGGCTCCAAGCGGACATCGAAGGCTCTGATCAGACTGGGCGAATGCCCAGGCTGATCTGAGTCTTCAATGGGCGCACATGCCACTTTGTTGGTTTTGTCGTGTCTCGACACAATTTAAGTTTCTACAGGATGTATGACTTGAGATTTTGCATCCTTTTCAACAATATTTCACTCATACCAGGACGATGTAAGGGTGATATTAAAAGGTTGTGTGCAATTGAATCCCGTTTACGACTGAAAGATTTCTGTTTTCAGCGGGAATACCTTCAATGCCCTAATAGTTCAACTCCCGATATCTCGAACACTGATATCTCAAAGTATATCCTTATATCAAAGAATGTATTTCCCGTTTTCATTTACATTTCAACGCCTGTTATCTCAAACTACTGATATCTGAAAGTAAATTTTCTGGAACCAGAAAATTTACTTCGAGATATAAGTAGTTTTGGCTGAAGTTCGAATTCGAGATATCGAGAGTTGACTGTATTTCCCTTTGCCATAGTAGTACCTCCCACATAAACTGTTCCCATTTTTTTTCAATTTTAAGCAGAAAATATAGGTGTTAAGTGTCATATGAGTTTCTTTTTCATCGTAGGTATCCTAAATATTGGTACGTAATGACCACCTATGCGTAAACAGACTTAACTATAGCTCTTATACAAATTTTAAGAACAGGTCTGATGCGGAACCGCCAAGTCTACTTTTTGCTAAGGTTGACTGCCCATTTTAGCACAATTTAAACCTATTCTGCTACAGCTGATTGCTTATGCCTTATATAATACCTTATCATAGCAGCTTTTATATTGACAGAAGCCGTCTCTGCAGCAGATGCCATTGTGAACCTAAATTAAGTTGATTTTACTAGAAGCTTCACTGATTTGACTATCATTAATTTGGCACAAATGTGCTGGGAGAATGGGAAATACTATTGCTGTCCCTGAACAGTCTGGTCTTGGTATACAGTGTTGCCCAGACATTCCTGTCCCAATATTTAGTGAGGTGGTGTAAGTTTTACAGATCATTTTGGAACTTTATTCGCTTGTAAGACCACATTCACACCTGTGTTTTTATATCACTTTGAGTAAAAATCCAAGTATATGCATGTACAGGGTAAACAGTAAAATGAATAAGATGAAGAGGGAAAGATATCAGAATCCAATGATGTCTATGCAAAGAGATATATTGATAAGCATCGGTTCTGCAAAGCCTATACTGCCATGGCGAAAGCCAGTCAACAAGTTCTTATAAATAGTTTGAAAACTGTTTCGTAAGACCTTCAGTATTGCATATGTCCTTTATTCAAGGTCTTCTTAATAGCTGTCTTTAGGTCCAGTTTCCACAAATATCTAGTTTTAGTTAAGAAACCAGTTCAAATATTTCAACAGTAGAGTATTAGCATTGGAATCATGAAGGTCAGAATTTGGCCTTTTTAAGGAGTCATAGGATGCATGGCTTCTAAGCATGTATTTACGCACAATTAGCCAGGTAAGAGATTTTGAACAGTGCATTGATTGCACATGCATAGTATGCTTAATCCGACAAGTGTGACATCCCTTATTCAGTGAATAAACCTTACCACCACTGAACTAGAAAGTGTAAACAGTTTTTAAAATTCGTAGAAGACCTATATGCGTAAACACCTATGCGTAAACATTGTAGAACGTTAAAAATATTTGAGGGTCACTGATGAGGCCTTATTGGCCGAAACTAGCTAGTCTGGCCCAGAAAACTTGCACACTCGACAGTTTTCAGTTCTTTGGTGTGATCCTTGCTTCCAAAGGATAACCCTTTTATAGAATATATATTGAACTTCACTACAGCTGGTGATTGGGACTGTGTGGTCACCGTAAAAAGTCTCCCTGCCCTTCATCATAGTGTAGATTTTATTTTCTAGTCCTTTGGGATCATTGATTCCATTGTAGAACTTTAAAAATATTTGAGGGTCACTGATGAGGCCTAATTGGCCGAAACTAGCTAGTCTGACCCAGAAAACTTGTACACTCGACAGTTTTCAGTTCTTTGGTGTGATCCTTGCTTCCAAAGGATAACCCTTTTATAGAACATATTACAACACGTCAATCCACTACTGCAACATGTCGTTGTTGGAGCAGGTTCAGAAACGTTCCGTTATCTCAAAATATTAAAAAGACAGACAATCAAAGTCGTTTCTTCATAGACGTCGGCTCAGTTGATCCTAGTCACAAAATTTATCTTAACGATACCTGTCAGCTACATTATCAACGACTTCCGCGGCGGTCACATTGTTAGCGCGAGGTTGACAGGGTACAGCGAGACTCTGACGTCACAAATCTAGTTACCGCGACTTTAGCTGAGCGGTTTTAATACCGTTATAATTGGATCAAAAGAAATCAGTTTTTCGGCGGAATGTTTTATGTATAGGTTAGAGGCTATGAAGAGAAATTTTCGCAATTAAGAACCTGAAGCGAGCGTAGCGAGCGGAAGGTTCTTAATTGCGAAGATTTCTCTTCATAGCCTCTAACCGGCTTAGTGTTTGCCCCAGATAATAAACTGATCCTGGTCTGTCCTGTTTTTCAACATCTTTTAGATAATCTTTTTTGAGCGATATTTTGTGTTTAAAAAAAAAGAAAGAAAAAATGATAAATAAAAAAACTCCCAAAATGACCACTCTTCGTAAAGGTTAGAGGCTATGAGGAGAAATCTTCGCAATTAAGAACCTGAAGCGAGCGTAGCGAGCGGAAGGTTCTTAATTGCGAAGATTTCTCTTCATAGCCTCTAACCGGCTTAGTGTTTGCCCCAGATAATCAACTGATCTTGGTCTGCCCTGTTTTCCAACATCTTTCAGATAATCTTTTTTGAGAGCTATTTTGTGTTTAAAAAATAAAAATAAAGAAAAAAAAATAATGATAAATAAAAAAAAAAATCCCAAAATGACCACTCTCCAATGTACTTTGATTATAGTAATGATGCAACGTCAAAATTAACATGATGCAATATCATGACAGTCCCAAAATAGCTTGGAGAGGAGGGGCTTAATTAGAATAGTGCTTTTAAAGTTTTTGTCATGCTGTCAGTTAGCTTGGAGAGGAGGAGCATAATTAGAATACTGCTTCTAGAGTGAGTGTCGTGCTGTCATTTATGATTTATGTTCAGATGACTTTGCACATTCCTATTCAATCAGTTTTTGGAGCTCAAACATGGCTGGTCACTTTGATTTTCCTTTGTTGAATGGGGATTATTTTCTTCTCTTTACACAAGTTATTTGATTTGTGTTACGAGATGCATCTTATTACAGAGGAACATTTTGTGATAATTTGGAATTATTTTTATTTCTGCATGAAAAACGTATGTTGTGGATATTCATTAGAACTGCCTTATCGAGGCAATTCTAACAAATATCTATAGGTCTTCTACGAATTTTAAAAACTGTTTACACTTTCTAGTTCAGTGGTGGTAAGGTTTATTCACTGAATAAGGGATGTCACACTTGTCGGATTTAGCATACTATGCATGTGCAATCAATGCACTGTTCAAAATCTCTTACCTGGCTAATTGTGCGTAAATACATGCTTAGAAGCCATGCATCCTATGACTCCTTAAAAAGGCCAAATTCTGAACTTCATGATTCCAATGCTAATACTCTACTGTTGAAATATTTGAACTGGTTTCTTAACTAAAACTAGATATTTGTGGAAACTGGACCTAAAGACAGCTATTCAGAAGACCTTGAATAAAGGACATATGCAATACTGAAGATCTTACGAAACAGTTTTCAAACTATTTATAAGAACTTGTTGACGACTGGCTTTCGCCATGGCAGTATAGGCTTTGCAGAACCGATGCTTATCAATATATCTCTTTGCATAGACATCATTGGATTCTGATATCTTTCCCTCTTCATCTTATTCATTTTACTGTTTACCCTGTACATGCATATACTTGGATTTTTACTCAAAGTGATATAAAAACACAGGTGTGAATGTGGTCTTACAAGCGAATAAAGTTCCAAAATGATCTGTAAACGTTACACCACCTCACTAAATATTTGGACAGGAATGTCTGGGCAAACACTGTATACCAAGACCAGACTGTTCAGGGACAGCAATAGTATTTCCCATTCTCCCAGCACCTTTGTGCCAAATTAATGATAGTCAAATCAGTGAAGCTTCTGGTAAAATCAACTTAATTTAGGTTCACAATGGCATCTGCTGCAGAGACGGCTTCTGTCAATATAAAAGCTGCTATGATAAGGTATTATATACGGCATAAGCAATCAGCTGTAGCAGAATAGGTTTAAATTGTGCTAAAATGGGCAGTCAACCTTAGCAAAAAGTAGACTTGGCGGTTCCGCATCAGACCTGTTCTTAAAATTTGTATAAGAGCTATACAACATTCTTTAAAACGATGTTGTGGGTACTTATAGAACTGCCTCGTCGAGGCGATTCTAATAAGTATCCACATGTTTTTACAGTATTATGTGTTTATTTTAAAAATAATGTTATGGATTGCCATAGAACCGCCTCGTCGAGGTGGTTCTAAGGAGTAACCATAAAATACATTTTTATGGAGAATACTGCTAAATACTCCCTTTATCTTTCCCTCTGTAATGAGAAAAAACGCCGCGTCATTCGTCATTCGAGAAATCTACATTGACTTCTAAATCAGTTTGACCGGTCATTATGAAGCTATTTTTAGACGTGACAAGCCACAGAAAACTATACATTTCTGATCACTTGAGTTTTCAAGTCTTCATCGTAGTTATGAGGAACGTATTAATTCTGTTCTATTCAATTCTATTGAATATTTTACATGGTAAATGTTTACCTACGCACCGGTAGTGCGTAGGAATATCATTCACGATTCCGCGTGCAAAATCACCGGAGGGGGTCACAGACCAGGATCATGAGCGACGACGAAAATCCAGCAGATAAAACACAGCGATATGATAGTGGCGTAGCTACAGATGAGAAATCTGAACTAAGGAACGTCTTGGCTGAAATTTTGGCCAGATTAGATCGTTTAGAGTGTTCTGAGCGCCGAACAAACGGGGTCGATCCCAGTGAAAGTAGTGCCTCAAAAGCGACACAAATCCCACGTGGTCGTAAAGAAACTAACTTTGATTTGCCATACCAGGCCAACCTTGCACCCTCCAATAGGGATAGAATTTTACATGGTCCCAGCCCTCAAGCTGCCGCCAATGGTTCTGATGCCGATGAGCGTCAGGAACAGTTCAATTCACTGAAATCCTCACTCGATAGAGTGATATTGCCCCCCTCATACAAACTACATGATTCAAGATCGGGTGTTAAAAGGGAGGACCAACCTGTACTAAATATTCTTTCAAAGTGTGGAAGATATGTGGAGACCTGTTTGAAATTCTTGGGGTCAGTAGACACTGATAAACCAGTTGATTTAGAACCCCTTACTACTGTGTTGTTGGCCAATTTAAGGTATTTGCATTGTTAGTCAAAGGCAAATTCGATAATAACACTGCACAACTGTTTCGGTCACTACAGAAGAACAACTCCGGTTTCACCGCAGAAAACATTCATAACGTTAAAATTGCTGCCGAACTCTCAAGCTTTGCCCATAAGCCTTCACATCCACAACCCTCCGGAAATTTTGGGACCCGTGGTTCTTACTTTGATACAGCTTATCGTGGTGGTTTTTATCGTGGTGGATACCGCGGCAATTATAGAGGACGTGGTTCAGATAATTTCAACGCGTTGAGAGGTGAACGTTTCCGTACTCCACCCAGTTCGGATGGTCGTAACAATGAGGATTAGTTTTTTAATGATATGAAGAACCCTTTAACGGAACATTTTGACAGATGGGTAAACATTGGCAGTTCATCACAAATTTTAGAATGGATTAATCAGGGTATAAAATTTCCATTTACACAAGACATTCAGGGTTTTGAGTATAGAAATAAACATTTCAGTCTAAATGAGTCGGCTTTCCTTCATAAAGAAATTGCAGATTTACTTTTGTTGGGCTACATAGAAACATGTGATTATGTACCCTTTTGTGTGTCTCCCATTGGTTGTGTTAAGAAGAAAAACGGGTCGTTTCGCTTAATTACAGATTTGAGAACATTAAATAATAACTGTGTAGCTCCAAAGTTCAAGTATGAAGATATTGAAACCGTTAAGAACTGTGTGAAACCAGGGGATTATATGATAACTGCTGATTTAAAAAATGGGTTTTTTCACGTTCCAGTTAATGTAAATCATAGAGACTACTTAGGATTTACATTTGATAATCAATACTACCGTTGGACGGTTCTTCCATTCGGGCATTGTTGCTCGCCTTATTTTTTCAATAAAGTATTAAGACCAGTTATTACCTATCTTAGGTCTATAGGAATACGTACTGTTTTATATGTGGATGACTTTATTGTGTTTGCCCCATTAAACCTTATCTATGAACATAGGGATTTATTCATTGAATTGCTTCAGACTTTAGGATGGACGATAAACTTTGAGAAGTCAGACTTAGTACCATCGTTGTCGAAAACATTTATTGGTTATGTAATTGATAATTCTGGTAGCAGAACTGTTATTAAAGTAACTTCAGACAGAATAAGGAAAGTCAGGAAAGACATTGGTCGAGTTCTAAGGCATCAATCAGTTACGGCCAGGGGCCTTGCCAGAATAGCTGGCCAATGTGTTTCTATGTCTAAATGTGTATTACCAGCCAAATTACTTTTTTAGTAATGTATATAGACTTCTTAAAACCAGGTTATCGTGGAGAGACGTTCTGACTTTAGATAATTGTACGAATAATGACTTAAGGTGGTGGTTAGAATCACTATCTCAGTGGAATGGTGTAATAGTTGAAAGTAAACCCATTGATTGCTAATTAGTAACTGATGCTTCTAGCATAGCATGGGGAGCATGGACAGGCTCTCAGAAAGCTCAAGGCTTTTGGAACCACCGTGTGGCTTACTCAAGTTCAAACTACCGCGAACTGTTAGCAGTATATATGGGATTAATGTCATTCAGAAAGATTTTAAGAAACAAGCATGTTCAAATATTATCAGACAATATAACAGTGGTAGCTTTCGTGAACAAATTCGGGGGAGCGTCAACAGAGCTAGACTGTTTAGCGAGAGATATCCATTTAATGGCCATAGACAACAAAATAACTTTACAGGCAGCTTATCTGTCAGGGGTAGAAAACTGGAAGGCGGACCAATTGTCCAGAATGAGTTCAACGTACGAGTGGATGCTTCATCCAAACATGTTTCTATACTTAGATCGTGTGTGGGGACCTCATCACGTCGACCGCTTCGCGTCATTCATGACAACTCACTTACCAGAATACAATTCGATGTTTTGGGATCCATTAACTCACGGAGTGAACGCCCTGGCCCAAACCGACTGGGCTTCAAAGAACAATTATGTAAATCCGCCATTCGCGTTGATTCCCAAAGTTTTAGACATTATTCAGAGTCAGGGGGCAACGGCAACGTTGATAGCTCCGAAGTGGGAAGGCCAATTTTGGTATCAGAGACTTCTAAGCATGCTTATAGATCAACCTATTCCGCTCCCAGTGAGCCCAAGAACAATATTGGCCATAGGTCCAAAGGCAGAACCTTTAAAGAATGTTCGTTGGAAACTGTACGCGTGGAGAATATGTGGTCGACTAGACTCCGATGCCTAGGGTGGTCCCTTCGTGCTGCTAAACAGAGTGCTTATAGTATCGCTAACTCAACTATACAGACTTACAATATGTATGCAAATAGATACATATGCTTTTGCAAGGTTCGTGAAGTTGACTTCTCAGATAACAATAACATTCCATGTATAGCAGACTTTCTATGTGAAACAGCAGATGCTTCAGATCGTCCAGAATCAGTGCTTCGTACTGTATCTGCTGCTTTATCCTTTCTCTTCGATGCACTTGGCAAAACTTCGCCCATGGCTCATCCGGAGATTAAAAGACTCATAACCGCTTTGATTAAAACAGGTACTGTGAAACCTATGAAACGATCTAGACCTATGCCTGTTGAAGCTTTTGTTAAATATTTCCGTGAACTTGGCCCTGAAAATGGATTGAGTTTGAAGGATCTTAGGCAAAAGACAGTGACTTTGCTGGCTTTGGTTTTTATGGCTAGGCCGTCAGATTTAGCCCCTAAAGGGGTAGTTTTTAATTCAACGTCTTTAGGTGTGGAGAAAACAGTGTTATCCACAAATGACATTCAGTTCAATGATGACGAATCATTGTCAGTAACATTTTGGGGTATAAAGAATGACAGTAAGAGACAAGGTTTTGAAGTAACTGTACACCCGAATACAAATGATGTTTTGTCGGATCCTGTCCAGTGTCTAAGATTGTATATTGATAGGACTCAGGCGTTCAGGCCTAAGGATACAAATCCACTGTTCATTACTCTGAAACCGCCATATCATGCCATATCAAGTGACACGATTGGAAATATTCTCGAGGAGGCTATTTCAGCCGCAGGGCTCTCCTCTTTAGGGTACACCGCGAAATCTTTTCGTCCTACTGCTGCAACCATGGCTGTTCAGAAAGGCATGTTACCTGAGACTGCGATGCAATTGGGCAGATGGAAAACTAAGGAAGTGTTTTTCAATCACTATGTGTATCCCAAGGTTCCAGACACGTATACTGGGAACCTATTTGATGTTAAAGATTAACTAATAGTTATGTGTTGGGAAAGTGACCCTTGTAAATATGAGTTGAATTTAACAGTTAAGTTCAGTGTTAGTTAAGTATTATATTCATTCTGGAGTTTGATTCACCTTCTCTAAATGAAGCATCTACAGTTTTAAAGTTATTAATACAAGGTGAGTCAATAACGTTGATTTGATAAAATCGTAGTTATGAGGAACGTATTAATTCTGTTCTATTCAATTCTATTGAATAGTTTACATGGTAAATGTTTACCTACGCACCGGTAGTGCGTAGGAATATCATTCTCGATTCCGCGTGATTCATAATGGTGGAGAAAATAGTTCCAGTTACCCTGGATTTACCGACGATTTGGATAGCAAAGACCCCCTCCAATCGCTAAGAAGACGGAGACGAGAATAAGCATCTACAGTTTTAAAGTTATTAATACAAGGTGAGTCAATAACGTTGATTTGATAAAAGTAGATTTATTGGTGAAGACTCTCTTCATGGATAACTGATGAGTCTACACCAATAAATCTATTGAAAATTTGAAAATTCGGGTGATCTGATTGGTTTATTATCTGGGGCAAACACTAAAATGTACTTTGATTATAGTAATGATGCAACCTCAAAACATGATGCAATATCATGACTGTCCCAAAATAGCTTGGAGAGGAGGGGCTTAATTAGAATACTGCTTTTAAAGTATTTGTCATGCTGTTATTTAGCTTGGAGAGGATGAGCATTATTAGAATACTGCTTCTAGAGTGAGTGTCGTGCTGTCATTTATGATTTGCGTTCAGATGACTTTGCACATTCCCATTCATTCAGTTTTTGGAGCTCAGACATGGCTGGTCACTTTGATTTTCCTTTGTTGAATGAGGATTATTTTCTTCTCTTTACACAAATCATAGTTATTTGATTTGTGTTACGAGATGCATCTTATTACAGAGGACAGTTTACATATAAGAGGAGTATTTTGTGATTTTATTTCTCCATTTAAAAAAGGTATGTTGTAGATATTCATTAGAACTGCCTTTTCGAGGCAATTCTAACAAATATTTACAACATGCTTTAAAACAATGCTGTGGGTACCTATAGAACTGCCTCGTCAAGGCGATTCTAATAAGTATCCACATGTTTTTACAGTTTAAAAAATAATGTTATGGTTTGCCATAGAACCGCCTCCTCGAGGTGGTTCTAAGGAGTAACCATAAAACACATTTTTATTGAGAATACTGCCAAATACTCCCTTCATCTGTCCCTCTATAATGAGAAAAAACCCTCATTCGAGAAATCTACATTGACTTCTAAATCAATTTGACCTGTCATTTTGAAGCTATTTTTAGCTCACCTGAGCCGAAGGCTCAGAGGTGAGCTTATAGGATGGGAGTCGAGCTGTCGTCCGTGCGTGCGTGGGTGGGTGGGTGCGTCAACAATTTCAAACATAAATATCTCAGAGACCTGTGGGCCGATCGCAATCAAATTTTATCTGAAGCATCATTTGGGTGGGGGAAAGGCTGCATTTAGTTTTGGTGCCGATCAGCTCAGAACTCTGGTTTCCATGGCAACAGATAGCCCCCATAGGCTTATAATGGGGAAAATGGCGTCATCACGTTTTCTCGACTGTTTTTGATTAGATCCTTATCATACTTGCAGGTAATAATGACATACACAAGAGCTTGGATGAGTTCGAAATTTGGCCGGATTCGAGCACAGACTACGGAGTTAGCTGCCCTTGAGCGTTTGAAAAAAGTCCCATAGGGTTATAATGGGGAAAATGGCGTCATCACGTTTTCTCGACTGTTTTTGCTTAGATCCTTATCATACTTGCAGGTAATGATGACATACATAAGAGCTTGGATGAGTTCGAAATTTGGCCGGATTCGAGCACAGACTACGGAGTTAGCTGCCCTTGAGCGTTTGAAAAAAATCCCATAGTGTTATAATGGAGAAAACATCATCACATATTTTTAGAAAAACTTTGTCATCACTCTATTGCCTACATTTCTCAACGGATTTTAAAATAATTTCACACAAATGTAGGGCATGACAATATCTCGAGCAAGTTTGACGTTCAGGATGCTGCACCCAAGGTCAAGGTCATTGTAGCTATTTTTTGAAAAACTTTGTCAGCGCTCTAGCATCTACATTTCTCAGCAGATTTTATAATAATTTCACACAAATGTAGGGCATGACAATATCTCAAGCAACTTTGACTTTCAGGATGCTGCGCCCAAGGTCAAGGTCACTGTGGCTATTTTTAGAAAAACTTTGTCAGCGCTCTAGCACCTACATTTCTCAGCAGATTTTAAAATAACTTCACACAAATGTAGGGCATGACAATATCTCGAGCAAATTTGACTTTCAGGGTGCTGTGCCCAAGGTCAAGGTCACTGTGGGTATTTTTAGAAAAACTTGGTCATCGCTCTAGCGCCTACATTTCTCAAAGGATTTTAAATCAACTTCACACAAATGTAGGGCATGACAATATCTCAAACAAGTTTGACTTCCAGGGTGCTGTGCCCAAGGTCAAGGTCACTGTGGCTATTTTTAGAAAAACTTTGTCATTGCCCTAGCACCTACATTTCTCAATGGATGATAAAATAAATTCACACAAATGTAGGGCATGACAATATCTGAAGCAAGGTCGACTTTCAGGGTGCTGTGCCCAAGGTCAAGGTCACTGTGGCTATTTTTAGAAAAACTTTGTCATTGCCCTAGCACCTTCATTTCTCCATGGATTTTAAAATAACTTGACACAAATGTAGGGTATGACAATATCTCAAGCAAGATCGACTTTCAGGATGCTGTGCCCAAGGTCAAGGTCACTGAGGCTATTTTTAGAAAAACTTTGTCATCGCTCTAGCACCTACATTTCTCAACGGATTTTAAAATGAATTCACACAAATGTAGGGCATGACAATATCTCGAGCAAGTTTGACTTTCAAGGTGCTGCAATCAAGGTTTTTGATTAGATCCTTATCATACTTGCAGGTAATGATGACATACATAAGAGCTTGGATGAGTTCGAAATTTGGCCGGATTTGAGCACAGACTACGGAGTTAGCTGCCCTTGAGCGTTTGAAAAAAATCCCATAGTCTTATAATGGAGAAAACAAAGTCATCACATTTTCATTTTTCATCGGATCCTCTTCATACTTGCAGGTAATGAGGATATGCATAAAAGCTTGGATTAGTTAGCATATCAGCTAGATCCCACCACTGACTACGGAGTACCTGCCCTGAGCATCCAAAAAATCAATGTCACCACTTTTTCTTGGTTTCTACTGATCCGATCCTTTTCAAACTTGCAGGTAATGAGGAAATGCATAATATCTTAAACAAGTTCAAATTTTGGCCAGATCAGGCCAACCACTACGAAGTTAGCTGCCCTTGACAGCTCTGTCTATTGTGCTCTTGATCGGATACTTTTTTAACTTGCATATATTAAATGAGGGCATACATAATGTTTTGGATGAGTTTAATTTTCAGCCTGATTGGACCACTGACTGTGGAGTTAGCTGCCCTTGAGCATCTTAAATAACCCTATAGGTTTACAATGTCTCTCAGGTGAGCAATTGTTGCCCTTTGGGCTACTTGTTAGACATGACAAGCCACAGAAGACTGTACATTTCTGATCACTTGAATTTTCAAGTCTTCGGTAGATTTATTGGTGAAGACTTTCTTCATGGATAAGTGATGAGTCTACACCAATAAATCTATTGAAAATTTGAAAATTCGGGTGATCTGATTGGTTTATTATCTGGGGCAAACACTAACTGACAGTTGACCGTAACAGATTACCATCGCCTTTAGAAGGACGTTGGTTGCAGTAGATACTTGACTTGTAGTAAAACTGTTCGGATTTGGATAGAACTGACACTCGGGTTACTTGGAAACATCACTACAAATCCTACTTACACTGACATTTTAATGCTGGTTAAGCCCATGTGTTTGACATGTTCGAGGCGCATTATTGCAGTATGTTAGTCAATCATCTAATATGTTACAAACTTCATTCAAGCAATACCTGACCTAATAAGCCAAAATTTCATATCTCTAAGTAGCATTTCTGTATTAAAGGCCCCATTGCTCTAACAGCTGAAATATTCTCTGCAATAGCTTGGCCATCGAGTATGACCGTGATTAGTCAACTTTAAACAATCAAAACGTATTCGAGTTTCAAATAAAAAGGGTTTGAAAAAAGATTTTGTTCATTTTAGCTGGCAACTTAACTGGCCTACACTCATTGCCTTGCATACGTCATATTCTTCGAAGATTTTAATGCTACCTATCAGCGATAATGTCATAAACTCCCATTCTGTTTATATTGCATCGCTCGAAGGGGTACCAGAAAAGGAAAACTATCTTGTGAAGCTATTCGTCTTTTTTCCAAAACATGTTCCCCTACTCTTTGCCAGTTACAACATACATACCCCTGAGCCGCGACAGGAGAAACCCAACAAAGTGGTTGTGCGCCCAGCGCACACTCAGATCAGCCTGGGCATCCGCCCAGTCTGATCAGAGTCTTTGCTGTCCGCATGGAGCTAGCTTAGACCATTGGCTACCTTTAAGCGCAAAGCGCGCAGACTCTGACTCTGACAGATTTACTGAATAGTTTAATGAATTTGTTTTGCCATCCTACTGTTTAATTCACCACATCTTGTCATGCGACTGAAAATTGAAGAAAAGCTATGTTTCACCTATAAATTGAACCCAGATGTGCTACAGGGCTCAGCCTGGCTCTCATCTGCCCGTGACCCGTCGAAATATCACATTCCATTCTACGGCAGTTTTCAAATTTTCGTGGAATCTTAGCGTCTACAACGTTTACTTTCTCTAGACGATTTAACGGGTCAGTGACAGACATAACTGTAACGTCTCAAAGACCTGCGACTCTTGTATTGAGTACACATGACACTATAACGGTAGAGAGATGTAATCAGTAGCCGGAAGTGTCAATCAATTTCTGCGCTTGAAAAGATGTTTAGCTGCTTTGACTAGCTAACAAATTCGGATCTGCTACCTTTATTAGATTAATTTGTTGAAAATCAAACCTATAAATTTTTGTCGATGGTGAATGAATCACGATTTTACGCCCTTTTTAACATAATTTCAGCCATATCAGGACGATGGGTTGGTGATAATGAAAGGCTGTTTATGACTGAAAAGATACCCGCTTCCAATGCGTCTCGAGCCCGGGATTTATGTACGAATGCAGAGTCTAATCCCAGACTGGGCAGCTCGCTAATTTCCCATCGTCCCTTTTACCGACGCGTAAAAGGGCGTTAGGGCATATGTAGGCTTTGGTGACTCACACCAACCTGTGTTTTGTGCACAACAGCTAAAGCATTACTTTTAGCCTGACGACTCTCACGTGTGTTTTCGGGGTGGTTTGGTGGTGCGATGGTGCTGGGTATAACTTCCAATTCCGTGGCGTCCTTGCTTGCAGTAGATGCAGGTGGGGCTGTTTGGACATTTTTCTCGAGCTATCACACCTCTCTTCTTTCTCCCTGTCTTTGGGAGACGGCCTGATATAGACTGAAATACTGTCTCAAAGGGCCGTTAAACTCAAAACAACCAACCAACGTGTGTTACCAGAGTTACAGACTTTTGGACTGCACAGTTTTCTAGTGATTTGTGTGTCACGCCGTAGTCCATTTGTTAGAGCGCATAGCTATTGCACAGAAAGTCGCGGCTTCGAAACCCGGCCCGGTCAACGACTGAAAATTTTGTCAACCCAGCAGTAAAAGATTAACCTCTTGATGCATGACTGCATGCAGCTGAGCTGATGACTTCGACTATGGACAACACACTCGCGATACGATATGCCTCGCCAAAAATGCAAGCTATGCCATCACGCTGTGTAAAGTGATCAAACTGAATCCTCACTTTTATTCCCCAGTATCAGATTATCTAAGCAATCAGACTGCGCCGAAGCGCAGGCTGATCTTTACCTTCCATATTTCCCCATTCGTTTTAAGGTTCAGTTTCAGGTGATGTTATGCCCAATGTTGCTTCGTCTTATTTATTATGGTTTCTTTACACTAACTTACAGTTTTTGATTTCATTTGAACAGCTCTTTCCCAAATAGGCGGTCATCAAAAACAACAGTAACATTTACTTTTACCTATTTTCTATTATAAATCACACACACACACACACACACACACAGAGAGAGAGAGAGAGAGAGAGAGAGCAAGCAAAGTGGGCAGCTTCACAGGTGACCATATTGCCAGAAGACCACAGACAAGCGGACCTAAGAACACGTAAAATTGAAGAACCACAACAGAAGTGCCGCCTTGGAACGGTCAAAAGAACTAGACTGCAAATCCATTTGGGAAGAGCCGTATTGTCAGGATCCACATTAAGCCCGTGGTCAAGATACCGTAAACAAAGCTATTACGGTTGTGTCGAACTAACTTGTTATGTCTTTCAAAATTTATTTAGTCAGCTTAAAGTACATCAGTCTTATTGGTAGTCTCATAATTATTATTGATCTATATTACCCGCCTCCCTTTCACCCGATCTTCAAATGCGTAGCGAGCGCAATTGAACTAAACTGAAATATGTACAAAATGCGACCTTTTTATTTGACATGATGTTAATGATATAGTCATTGGCAAGCTTAAAAAGAGAAAAAAGAAAACCAGTGTTTAACAGGCCCTTTTAATAGCCAAAACCGGACCTCATGGGAAAAACTCCTGACGTTTCGCAAGCAGAACTGTTGTCGGCCTGTGCGCTGAGCGAGGCTCGAACCCACAGCAGTCACAGAGATGACGTATAAGAGCCCGTTTCATATCTACGCAAAATCTGACTGTCTGAAATGTTTCTCTTTTTAAACTGAATTAGACAGGATAACGGTTTTCTCCGCTACTAAAGTGCAGGTGTACAACGGTAGTTTAGCTTCAAAGCAAACCGTCTTGTCACAAACTTAACGGTACCTGTCAGCGGTATTATTAACGCATAAATCACCAAGCACGTGGCAATGCTCTTCAACTGTGAAGTTACAAAATACGGTGAAATCAATCGAATAATAATAGTAAAAAAGGATAAGCAGTCAAGCCCGACTGCGTAAATAATGCGCTATAAAATGAGATAAGGCATTGTTATTATTATTATTTGATAGAAAAGTGCAGAGTTCCTGGTGGTTTAAAACGGCGGTGATAGTTTAGCACTAAGGGGTAAAGATGAGACAATCTGCAAGTATACGACACTCAGGCAATAAAGATAACATAATTCGCCGCCCGTGTACATACTGGTAATACTGGTCAATACCCCTACCTGAGCTGTCATTTTAATTGAGTCGCGACGTGAGAAAGAAGTACCTTTAGACATGGGCAAATAGCGAATATTAAGAACAGCCTGCAAGTCTGATCTGAGCAGAGTGTTCGCTATTTGCTGTAGACTTCATTTATTGTTGATCAGGAACGAGGTGATTTTGCTAACATTGCATATGCACAGGCTGATCCGAGTTTGATCGAATAATCATTATATACGTGCAAAAGTGGCTGTCGTTCGAGACAGTCTATAAAAGGATCTACTCAGTCGACAGGGGAAGACGACTCGGCTTTTGGGACGCTATTATAAAAAAGATCCGCGTGTTATGTGTATCTGCGCAGTTTACTGTACAGTCTGGTCAGAGCATACACCGTATGATTCACCTATCCTGCAACATGTGCCTATTATGCTGTTTTTACATATAGGCTTGTTTGGGCAACGACGCGGCTTGAATCCAAATGATGTCATTTTCATAGGGTCAACACTTTTAATAAGAAAAGGATTTGCTCCATTCAGAAAGGGATGTAAAAATGAAAATGGCAGTGTTGCTTCCCCGAAAAGTGTGCCCATTCACCTTAAGACAGATCTTTCCCGATATCAACCAATACGGGACATACCATGTATCCTTTTCACTTCTAAAGTTTGATCAAATACATTATAAGATCAACTCTTAACCAAAACAAACTGGCCAATCTGATCTGAGTCTGCGCTTGGCGCACAACCACATTGCTGGTTTTCTCGTGTCGTGGCTCATATGCAGGTGTACCCACACACATTAAAAGTTTGTTATAGTAAAGGCGACCATTTTACACATAGGGTATTTAGGTAAAATTTTCAATCACAGAAATCATTTCTCCGATTCTGAAAGGACGCCATCAGACTCAGTGCCGGGCTCAGATAGAAGATACACATCAATGATTCTTCCTTGGCTTCCTGGGAAACAACTTTGAAAAGAAAAAATAAGATATTCGAACACGCAGCAAAACGAGGGAAAACTGTTACATGTATGAGCTGTAGGCCTAATGTTTAATAGTCCGAAAACTTTGAGAATTTATCCGCGCGGCAGAGTCAGTTTCGTTTTCATGTAAATACAAGTACTGTGATTTTGCCATGCGGAGTTCTGATTTATAAAACAAACTTCCCACCTCTTATTTTTACTTCATTTCGATGCATCTTTTAAAGTCCGAACATTTGATTATTGATCCGTGCGGCAAAATCATGTTTTCTATATTTCATGAATGAACTAATTAATAAGCTGTGACGTATATCTTTTAGCTATCAAACCAACAGTTTTACGGATTTGCATATCTAAGGTAGTCAATTCAGTGAACGTCAATCACCTTTGAGACTGCCCTGTTGCAGCGTTCGCTAATCAAGACACGCCACTTATTATTGTCGCGTGCAGGTTTAGTGATACAATCGAAGGTAAAACTTGACAGTTCTTACATCAGAAAGTCTATGCTTACTTGTCCGGGGGCTTATCAAAATACGAAGTTTTACATTTGCAAAGGCATTTGAGCCGCGACACGACAAAACCAACAATGTGGTTGTGCGCCCAGCGCAGACTCAGATCAGCCTGGGCATCCGCCCAGTCTGATCAGATTAAAATCTTAAAAAGTTCCTTCAAGAGCAGAGAATACAAACAGAAATAGGAACATGGGCCAGACTACGCAGTTTCGGCTAATAAAGCCTCGTCAGTGACCCTGACAATATCTGGTACGAAACCAGAAAAAAAGCAAACTGTAATTTCTTAATTTTAATTGGGCAGTCGATTCAAAGACTGATTAGTTTCAAAAGGATCCAAATAATATAAAAGACGATGATCTAGAATAATAGTCTAAATCGATCTAAACTTTTAGATTTCTCAGAATCTATCCTCTGATCTCAAAGGATGTAAATGAAATATAATCTGCACTATGGATGCCTTCGCTGACCGCATGGAGGTAGCTTAGACCCTAAGCTACCCTTTGAGCACATAAAGAAGAGACTGAGTAAACTGGGCGGATGCCCAGTCTGATCTGAGTCTACCCTGGGCGCACAACCACATTGTTGGTTTTCTCGTGTCGCGGCTCATTTGTTTTTGTTAAAATCGCTAAAGGGAAAATCGGCACGCACAAATTAACACTTACATGGACCACAAAAGTTAAAAAATAATCGCACAAATAGAAAATAATTTATTCTGTTCATAGCTCCAGTGACCTGGTGGGAAAGAGCGCTGGCTCTTATACGTCATCTCTGTGACTGCTGTGGGTTCGAGCCTCGCTCAGCGCACAGGCCGACAACAGTTCTGCTTGCGAAACGTCAGGAGTTTTTCCCATGAGGTCCGGTTTTGGCTATTAAAAGGGCCTGTTAAACACTGGTTTTCTTTTTTCTCTTTTTAAGCTTGCCAATGACTATATCATTAACATCATGTCAAATAAAAAGGTCGCATTTTGTACATATTGCAGTTTAGTTCAATTGCGCTCGCTACGCATTTGAAGATCGGGTGAAAGGGAGGCGGGTAATATAGATCAGTAATAATTATGAGACTACCAATAAGACTGATGTACTTTAAGCTGACTAAATAAATTTTGAAAGACATAACAAGTTAGTTCGACACAACCGTAATAGCTTTGTTTACGGTATCTTGACCACGGGCTTAATGTGGATCCTGACAATACGGCTCTTCCCAAATGGATTTGCAGTCTAGTTCTTTTGACCGTTCCAAGGCGGCACTTCTGTTGTGGTTCTTCAATTTTACGTGTTCTTAGGTCCGCTTGTCTGTGGTCTTCTGGCAATATGGTCACCTGTGAAGCTGCCCACTTTGCTTGCTCTCTCTCTCTCTCTCTCTCTCTCTCTCTCTGTGTGTGTGTGTGTATGTGTGTGTGTGTGTGTGTGTGTGTGATTTATAATAGAAAATAGGTAAAAGTAAATGTTACTGTTGTTTTTGATGACCGCCTATTTGGGAAAGAGCTGTTCAAATGAAATCAAAAACTGTAAGTTAGTGTAAAGAAACCATAATAAATAAGACGAAGCAACATTGGGCATAACATCACCTGAAACTGAACCTTAAAACGAATGGGGAAATATGGAAGGTAAAGATCAGCCTGCGCTTCCGCGCAGTCTGATTTTCTTAGATTTTTCTGATACTGGGGAATAAAAGTGAGGATTCAGTTTGATCAATTTACACAGCGTGATGGCATAGCTTGCATTTTTGGCGAGGCATATCGTATCGCGAGTGTGTTGTCCATAGTCGAAGTCATCAGCTCAGCTGCATGCAGTCATGCATCAAGAGGTTAATCTTTTACTGCTGGGTTGACAAAATTTTCAGTCGTTGACCGGGCCGGGTTTCGAAGCCGCGACTTTCTGTGCAATAGCTATGCGCTCTAACAAATGGACTACGGCGTGACACACAAATCACTAGAAAACTGTGCAGTCCAAAAGTCTGTAACTCTGGTAACACACGTTGGTTGGTTGTTTTGAGTTTAACGGCCCTTTGAGACAGTATTTCAGTCTATATCGGACCGTCTCCCAAAGAGAGGGAGAAAGAAGAGAGGTGTGATAGCTCGAGAAAAATGTCCAAACAGCCCCACCTGCATCTACTGCAAGCATGCAAGGACGCCACGGAATTGGAAGTTATACCCAGCACCATCGCACCACCAAACCACCCCGATAACACACGTGAGAGTCGTCAGGCTAAAAGTAATGCTTTAGCTGTTGTGCACAAAACACAGGTTGGTGTGAGTCACCAAAGCCTACATATGCCCTAACGCCCTTTTACGCGTCGGTAAAAGGGACGACGGGAAATTAGCGAGCTGCCCAGTCTGGGATTAGACTCTGCATTCGTACATAAATCCCGGGCTCGAGACGCATTGGAAGCGGGTATCTTTTCAGTCATAAACAGCCTTTCATTATCACCAACCCATCGTCCTGATATGGCTGAAATTATGTTAAAAAGGGCGTAAAATCGTGATTCATTCACCATCGACAAAAATTTATAGGTTTGATTTTCAACAAATTAATCTAATAAAGGTAGCAGATCCGAATTTGTTAGCTAGTCAAAGCAGCTAAACATCTTTTCAAGCGCAGAAATTGATTGACACTTCCGGCTACTGATTACATCTCTCTACCGTTATAGTGTCATGTGTACTCAATACAAGAGTCGCAGGTCTTTGAGACGTTACAGTTATGTCTGTCACTGACCCGTTAAATCGTCTAGAGAAAGTAAACGTTGTAGACGCTAAGATTCCACGAAAATTTGAAAACTGTCGTAGAATGGAATGTGATATTTCGACGGGTCACGGGCAGATGAGAGCCAGGCTGAGCCCTGTAGCACATCTGGGTTCAATTTATAGGTGAAACATAGCTTTTCTTCAATTTTCAGTCGCATGACAAGATGTGGTGAATTAAACAGTAGGATGGCAAAACAAATTCATTAAACTATTCAGTAAATCTGTTTGCAAAACCTATCAGGCCATTCATAAAAAAATGGTTTGCTGTGCACCTACTGAACAAATGTTTTGGGGTCATTGGTTGGTTTGTTGGTGCTTAACGTCCACGGTAAACAGCTAAGGTCATGTCGGGACGGTCAGTTAACCTAACCACACTATTCCTGGGCAGGCTTAGACCTCCTAAGCGGTTAACCAGTACTAAGTGCACATACTTTCGCCAGTAACTGAAAACTGCCCTTCTTGAATCAGCGGAAGAAGAAACGAAAGTATGTGGCCAGACCGGGTTTCGAACCCAGGACCTCTGACTTATGAGTCAGGTGCCCTACAGATTGTGCTACGCGGCCCGGGGTCATTCCAAGACTTTTTTATTTATTTATTTTTTTTATATCTTTGTCAAATTGACTTCGATATCAAAAATGAATTCAATTCAGCTTTGGTTACTGCAGTTCTGTCTGAAAGGAATTAAAATTGTCAGTGTTTGATGTCAAACAATGGATACCCTGATCAGACTGCTCCCCAGGAGCAGTCTGATCAGGTTCTGCATTGTTTGCAAGTTCAAAAGTATTTTAAGCATAACCAGTACATTCTGACTCCTTTTAAAAAAACAATTCTACGTACCTACCTAATACCGTGAGTTGGGGGACAGCAAACATTAGATTTTTAAGGATGGCCCCAATTAATATAAGTCTAATCTACCGTAAATGTAGCAGAATGTAAGTTACAATTACTTTTATAGGTCGTTCGTGAAAAAGTGGAGGGCAAAGAATTGATTTAATTTCTTTATGGCTCAATAAATTTTCATGAAACTTTGCATACCTTACTCTATGACCCATACGAACTCTGGCAAGGAAGTTCAGCATTTTCAGACTAGTAAATAAAAAATTGTCAGATCAACAACATGTTAAAATATGTCTTAAATATTTGAGATCTTACGCTTGATTGGTGCAGTTTTTGGAACAGCCAGTGTTGTGGGGCATAGTAATATGCATCCCTTATATGGGCATTTACTCCCTATTAAGGACAGACATAAAAAAATCCTTTTCAAGTGATTGGCCCATTAATGCTAAAGCCTCTTGTTTACCTAGTAGTGAGTGAACACATTTCAGACCACATGGTAATTTGTGAATGTATAGTAACTATAGAAGCAACAATGGCTGTTGTACCTTTATGGTTACCTCCCATGTAAGAATGGCATAAATGGTAACAATTTATAATGCAACTTTTTATTCAAAAGTCAAAAAATTCTGAATTTCCTTGCCTGAGTTCGTATGGGAAATGGATTAAGGTATGCAAACTTTCATGAAAATTTATTCAATAATAAAGAAATTAAATCAATTTTTTGCCCTCCACTTTTTCACAAACGACCTCCTATAGTTCGCTACAGGTATACGTTCTAAATCCTTAACCAAACTTATAATTAGGCACCACAGCCATTTTAAGGGGAATGGGTCCATGTGTTTCCGCCATCTTTACAAGGGGCCTAAATGGGATCTACTCCTAATGAAAGGATAACTCTTCCCATTCGGAGATTAGTCGATCCCCATTGAGAAAGGATGCGATAATGAAAATGACTGGGTTGTTTCCCCTCAAAGCGTATCGTCTCTATCATCTCAGAATTTAGACTAGTCCTGGCTCAAAAGATGCTTTACTACAATCCTCTGGCAGAACCTCTGATAACTAGGGTAAAGTCGGGTAAATTCGGACAGCGGGTAATTTCGGACAGTGATATTGTTTCCTTTATATGTCAGTTGTTTGGAATTAAACAAAATTAACTGGGCAAACCATGAAAATCCTGATGAGACGGCTCGTTATGAGCCGTCTCATCTGGATTTTCACTGTTTGCAATGGTATGTCCGAATTTACCAGCTGTCCGAGGTTACCCGGCTTGACCCTATACTTGGCCACACCAGCCACAGTAAGAACAAAGGGCATCCATAGTTCACCCCGGTGCGAAGAGCAGTCAAAAAATTCAGATAAGCTGAGTAAAAGAGGTTTTAAGCTGCTGATCTGGAATCTTACAAGCATAGCTTATAATACACTTCAGACAAGACAAGACAATTTTGACATATAAAGAGTTTTTCTCTTTAATAGTTTTTTAAGGTTTCGTGGCAACAAGGGGTGTGTGGGGCAATTTGAGAGCATGCATGTTCTTTTATTATCATACGGTATCAAGAACCTATCACACGTGATGTGCTACTTGGCGGTATTTATTTTTAGCTCACCTGGCCCGAAGGGCCATAGTCACACCGTACAACCGGCTAAAGTGATGCCAGATGCCTACAGAGATAACAGATGGGCGAAATCGAAAGTAGGATTTCAGCAGGTGAGATAAAGTTGCTGGTAAAAACAGACGATAAAATCCTGAAAGAGTTTAGCCTCATATGGAAGTTGCTCAGTGCCTGTAGATTCTACAGTACCAGTCTGGGTGGCTTTCTTACACAGATAAGGCTATGGCAGGGCTTGAAAGGGGACCATTTTCAGGAAAAAAAAACAAAGTCTGCATTTCGGCTCCCATTAAACGAATCTGAGATAGTGCCCAATCTGTTTGCTTGCGTACAATAAAACCTCAGTTAATTAGCAATATTTCTGCCAATTTTTGATGCACAGTTTAGTTTTATAATGAAAATACAGGCTTTCAAAGAGGGTGGGTAGTGAAAAAATGGTTGCCTTTGTCAACAGATGCAATATTAGGTGGATAGCTGGGATGACAGATCGGTTTGTATGGAAATGGATGAGATTGATGGCAGGTATCAATATATACATGTAAGTATGTGTCCTTAAAATCGCATTTTAAAGTTTTGGTTGTGATACCTCAAGAACTCGTAAAAAGTATTTTTCTAGATGTCAAAGGAATAATGTTTGTGTTTATCGAAGCTGGTTATGCATTCGTGGAAGAAATACTATATCGTCAGAAAGAGGTGAACTATACGAACGGTGGTTGACCTGTGTATCTGTTTCTCATTTCGAAGCAAATTTCTTGTGTGTGTGTGTTTTTTTTTTTGTTTTTCGTTTGTTTGTTTGTTTCATAGTTTTATATGCCGCCGAAGCAAGAGTTTGTCTCTCTGTGTGTGAGCGTTTGCAGGGTGTGGGTGTGGGTGGTGTGTGGGTGGGTGGGTGGGGGGGGGGGAGGGGGGGGTACCGATACTTGAATAAGGGATTGCGAAATTGCCGGTTCATCCTTAAATACCAAAACTAAATTTTTAACTGCGGTACCGTTAAAAGTAGCTTTTTACTAGTATGTTCATTTGAATGAAATCCTGTTTTGTAATATTACTCTAATCAATCACAGGGTTTTACGCCAGAGTAGTGAAAACATGCCTTTTACAAATAAACTGTCGTTTTTCTGACCCTAAACGATGTCAGCGCTGCGCACAGCTCACGTAAAAAGAAAGAACATACCCTTTCTCATCTTTTTTGGTTCAAGGTTCAGTAACAAGTTGACCAGCATTTTTTGCCGTCTTCGTGACGTAATCATGCAACAATATGCATTCTTGTGGACAAGCATGCATCATTCTTCATGATTTCACGCCGAAGTCACAGTCATAATCAGTTTAAAGACACATATTTATATATTGATACCTGCCATCAATGTCATCCATTTCCATACAAACCGATCTGTCATCCCAGCTATCCACCTAACATTGCATTTACAGGCACTGAGCAACTTCCATATGATGCTAAACTCTTCCAGGATTTTATCGTCTGTTTTTACCAGCAACTTTATCTCACCTGCTGAAATCCTACTTTCGATTTCGCCCATCTGTTAACTCTGTAGGCATCTGGCATCACTTCAGCCGGTTGTACGGTGTGATAGTGAGCTATTAAGCCCTCGTGAAGTGACCTGGCAGGGCGGAGCTAGCGTTATGGATCAGTGCATTGTCAAACAGGTAATTCCTATTTTCGCCAACAATCGGAAAAATATTCGTACGACTTCGTTAATCGTCGCCTTTCTTGTTAAAAGTAATAATAGTATTTTAACCAAATTGTGTACAAAGCGTCGTGGTGTAGTGTATCTGTAGTCGGATTGCAAAAACACTCAGTGCTACGATCTAGGGTTCAAATTTTTCTCTCATTTTTTTTTTCAAACTTTATTTTCATTACATATTTAGTTGTTTTAATCATTTCAGATATTTCCAGTACATGTAATTTCTTTCGCTCGAGATAATTCAAAGGATTAGAGTTCGAGATGTCTGCATTTGTAGACACCCTGAAACTGAAAAGTGAATACCAAATCAGAAATTATTCATTCACTCATCGTTTGCTCATGCATGCATATCACTTTTCTCAAGCATGAAATACCATAATCTACTAAATGCCCTCGTACATATTCCTAGGCATAATCAGACAAACAAAACCTCTGAAGAATTTCCTTTTTTTTATTATGAGCATAAAGTATATGAAGTAATAAAAACAAACGGAAATTTCTGTCAGGCAAATAATCATTTGTTACCTGAAAACTTAAAAAGAAAAAAAGAAAAAACATTATGATTTTAGGTATATTCGAACCTTGGACACTTATAAGATACAAAAAAGGTTACCACGTCTAGCAGAGATCCAATACACCAACGAGTCTTTACTCATTTGTGAGATATGGCTAACAGTTATAATTCATGCATGATACGCGATGATTAACGAATACTTACGAATATCTTTCCGATTGGTTACGAAAATGTTGTTTTACCTATTTCATAATGCATTGAACCAAATCGATAGCTCCGCCCTGCCAGGTCACTTCACGTGGGCAATTTTTTTAATATTGTCATAACAATGCGTACGTCGTGCGTCAACACCTAAAGACAAAATTTCAAACATCTTCTTCTGTAAAACTACTGGTCCCATGGTCCTCAAATTTAAGATGGAGCATGACCTGACTCCAGGGTCTTAGAATTGTAAAATTGGGTCAGGTTGAAAATCCAAGATAGCCGCCATTACTTAAAATAGCAAAAACAACAAAATCAACTTCTTCTTCAGAACCACTGGGTATATTTGTCTGAATTTTGGCATGGAACATCAGTTAAACCTTTTCAAAATTGAAAAAAAAATCTGTAGCGCAGTTTTTTCACAGTGACCTACTTTCTGTTCCCGAGTGTAATTTTGCTCGAATGCCAATGTCAAAAACAACTTCAAACAACTTCTTCTCTAAAACCACTGAACCCAGGGATCTCAAATTTCACATGGAGCATGACCAGACTGCAGGGTTTCAAAATTATAAGATTGGGTCAGGTCAAGAATCCAAGATGGCTGCACTTACTAAAATTAGCAAAAACAACAAAATCAACTTCTTCTCCAGAACCATTTAGTATATTTTTGTTGAAAGTTTGCGTGGACCATTAATGGGACCTTGGGATTAAAAATTATAAAAATAAAAAAAGTCTATAGCGGAATTAGATCACAGTGACGATTATGCTCAAATGTCAATATCCCAAGAAAATGCAACAAATTCTGATCAGATTTGGTCAGAAATGGTTCTTGAATGGAATCATTTCAATTGTGTGCCAGTTGACTATCCAAGATGGCCACGATGGGGGCCGTTACTAAAAATAGCACGAACATAAAAATGACAATTACTCAAGAACCCTTGAATGGAATTTGACCAATTTTGTGTCAAAATGTTCCTTGTATGGAGTCGTTTCGATTAATTGCAATTTGGCATTCCAAGATGGCCGCCATCTACAGTTACTAAAAATAGCATAAAACATAAAAATGACAATATCTCAGTAACCGCTGAATGGATTTTGATGAAATTTGTGTCAAAATGATTCTTGCATTGAGATGTTTCAAAAATAAGTAACTATAGACCAGTCATGTTGGCCTCTTTTACTAAAATAGAAAAATTGAAAATTAGAAAGTCTCAATGGAATTGGACTGATTTTGTGTCAGAATGGTCTTTTCATTAAGCTTTTTCGATTTTTTGCACTTTGGCATTCCAAGATAGCCACCATCTGCCGTTACTAAAAATAGCACAAAACATGAAAATGACAATTTCTCAGTAACCGCTGAATGGATTTAGATGAAATTTGTGGCAAAATGATTTTTGCTTTTAGGTGTTTCAAAAATTAACAAATATAGACCCGTCAAGTTGGCCTCTTTTATCAAAAAATAGAAAAATTCGAAAATTAGAAAATTACAATGGTACTGGACCAATTTTGTGTCAAAATGGTCCTTGCATGAAGGCTTTTCGATTTTTTGCATTTTGGCATTCCAAGATGGCTGCCATCTGCCATTACTAAAAATAGCACAAAACATGAAACTGACAATATCTCAGTAACCCCTGAATGGATTTTGATGAAATTTGTGGCATAATGATTCTTGCATTGAGGTGTTTCAAAAGTAAATATATAAAGACCAGGCAAGTTGGCCTCTGTTACTAAAAGTAGGAAAATGAGAAAATCTCAGTGAAATTGGACCAATTTTGAATCAGAATGGTCCCGTTGCACTATAGCCTGGTGAGCGATATCAGGCCCATTTGGGCCTCTTGTGTTAATGAATGGGATACACAGATTATGGATTTGCAATACTTGAGCGGTATTCAGTATTCAAGTGGGGGGGGGGGGGGGAATTACACCCCCATACTTTCGAATAAAATACTGACGTCATTACACCACTCTTGATGATTCTGCAAAAATGATCTGGCTGATGACATGCGATGATACTGACATTATACAAAACTAGCTGGTTTTGCCTATAAATGTTTTAGCTTGCGCAATATACGATAGTTACTGTGTTATGGAATGTTCGATTTATCGGACATACATGTAGATCATATTTTTTTTCATTCTCATTTGTCTCATACCATCTGTCTATAATGGGAACCTTTTATTGGCTCAACATTTTGTGATTTCATATCGGACGAGTTCAACAATTTGTATTTTGCGACCCTTGCCGAGCAAATTATATATTGCAGTTTTGAACTCTTGGATTTCATGAAAAGGGTACTCGACTTTAATAATCTGCTTATCATAGACAGCTGTGTTACATTTTAAAATAAGCATCGACATATGTTTCAATGACGTTATTTTCGTACTGGACTGAGCGTTATTGTGCGGATGTCCTGTGATTATAATGTGTGAGTGGTAACGTCTATAATTCGTTATTGTGTGTATACATGTTTTATCCAAAATCAACAAAATATTTGTTATTGTATATGTATGTTCATGCAATTTAATAGTTAATTCTATACCATGAAAATGGTCCATAATTGGCTAATAAATATCTTATCTTATCGTACAGCTGCCTGAGCAGTGACGTGACCTTATTCCTAATTTCAACGTAACTTTTAAAATGGCGGATCGCCATGCATCAGAACGATATGTAAGCACTAAATCGCGTGCTTTAGCTCAGCAAAGCGCGATGAAAATGCTAAATTAAATGGAGACAGTTTATGGAAAGATTATTTTTTCCGGTCTCCAGCAGACTGGTCTCAATCCGCCTGAGAGCAGTTCTTTTTAACATCACCATCATACAGATTTATGCACCAACATCTGGGCATGATGACAATGAAGTTGGCCACTGCTGCCAGCAACTCCAGGAAGTCATAGACCAAACACCAAAGAAGGACATTCTGGTACATGGGGATTAGAATGCTAAAGTGGGGAAGGATGCACAGGCAGTCTGGGGAGACGTTTATGGACCCTACTGCAATGCTGAGACAAATGAGAGAGGACTTCTAGAGGTTGCAACCTTTAACGGCCTAGTACTGACAAACACTCTTGGCCCTCACAAACCATCCAGAAGATGGACGTGACACAGTCCAGATGGGAAAAACCACAATCAGACTGATTACATCTTGCTGAGGAAGCGCTTCCGATCAGGAGTTAGCATCCACAGGACAAGGAGCTTTCTTGGAGTGACCATGACCTGGTGCTGGTGACCTTCCGAGTTCGTCTAAAGAAGGCGAGAAAGTCAACCCAGCCAAGACTGAAGTTTGATCTTGAGAAATTAAGGGACCCAGATGTGGCATGTGGGAAGTTCGCACCACTCATTGGTCTGAGGTATGATGACATGGACATAGATACCATGATTTCCACCTACAATACAGCAGTGACTGATGCAGCCAGTGAGATACTTGGGAAGGAACGTCGCAGAAAAAGTCCTGGTTCACCGGTGATGTTCTCGACCTCTGTGATGAGAGAAAAGATTTGAAGAGGAGACGGTATGAAGCAGAAGGAGCAAAATAATACAGGGAAGCTAATAAGAGGATTCAGAAGGCAATGAAGAAAGTTAAGGAGGACTGGATAGCTAGTGAGTGCGAGGAGATCGAAACTTGCCTAAACAAAAACAACAGCAAGAACGCATACCAGCTAGTGAAGCACCTAAATTCAGAGAAACAATGTAGGTCCACAGCTATTCAGAACAGGTCTGGGAAACGTCTTACAGAAGAACAAGAGATTCTCAGCAAATGGACAGAATATTGCTCAGAACTATACAACCATGAAAGTGATGGTGACAGTGCGGTTCTAGACTGCAATCAACCCTCAGAAGAAGATCTACACGATTCTTCGCGAGGAAGTTGAGATTGCAGTAGCAGCACTGAAGAAGGGGAAGTCTGCCGGAGTTGATAACATACTTGCAAAACTTGTTCAAGCTGGCGGGAAGACCATGATTGATGTTTTAACAGAAATCTGTAATAGGATCTTGAGAACAGGAGAATGGCCTACCCCATGGACTCAGTCGCTGATTACTACACTCCCTAAAAAGGGCAACCTACAGTTTTGCCAGAACTACAGAACCATCAGCCTCATCAGTCATTCAAGCAAAGTCATGCTGAAAGTGATCTTGAACAGGCTTAAACCTCAAGCTGAAGAGACAATCGCTGAAGAACAGGCTGTGTTCATTTTTTCTCGAACGGATCTTGTCGGATGCTCTGGAAGAACATGACGGGAAGGTTAGCATAGGCGGCAGAAATATTACCAATCTGCGGTTTGTCGATGACATATGTAGACGCTCTAGCTGAGGAAGAGCAAGAACTAGAAGCCCTAGTGGACAGTCTCGACGAACTGCACAAGGTATAAGATGAAGATCAGTGCTGAGATGACCGAACTGATGACAAATAGCGCCAATGGCATCCAGAGGGAGATCAAGGTAAAAGGGCAGAGGCTTGGTACTGTAACAAGCTTCAAATACCTTGGAGCAATTGTCTCAGATGATGGCTCTAAAATGGAGGTTCTCTCAAGGATTGCACAAGCCACTTCAGCTCTTACAAAACTGAAGCCAATTTGGAAAGATACGAGAGGCGTTCATTTAATTGTGTCACTAATGGCCCACCATACCGCGTGGCTGTAAGGAGCACGTGGAAACTGCGGTGATTTCACGAGGGAGGGATTTTCTATAATAGGATGAAATTTCGGTCTAATCCGTTCAGTCTAAAGTTCAAGTTGGTTCTGTCATATACACTCAACCTTTACTTTATGCAAAATGAAAAACAAAACAAGCTTTGAAATTAGGGCCTACATTAAAGGTCGTGTTGGTCTGAATGTTTCAGTTTCACAGATATATAGTGAACTGTGTCAGATACATGGGACATCTGTCGTCTCTAAAAGGTCAGTTTTCTGGTGGCATAAAAAATTTAAAGGTGGTAATTTAACTGACCTGAAAGATGAGTCCCGTCCCAGCCAGCCAAGAAAAGCTGCTGGTCATTGCCAAAAGAATTAAAAGCGCGGCAAAAGTTTTGTATGGGGTATTTTTCAATTGCGACGAACCCATTGTTCAAATTCCCGTACCAAATGGCCAGACAGCCACAGGTAAATTTTATAAGAATGGTGTGTTGTCAAAAGTAAAGGCACACTATGAAAAATGTAGACTTGCAATCGGTTTAAGAGGTCTGTGTCTTATCCATGACAACGCACCTGCTCACACGTGTGTTCTTGTCCAAGACTTCTTGAAAGAGGAAAAAGGTAGTTCAGCTCTCTCATCCACTTTATTCGCCAGACCTTAGTCCCTGCGACTTTTTCCTGTTTCCTTTACTAAACCCTTTCTGCTCGTCGTTATGAATCCCGAAGTGCACTTGGCAGGGGCGTAACTAGGGGCAATTTCATAATACGCACAACCATGCTTTATTCTCTACTTCTTGAAGGGAAAGCTAGTATTTCGGCCACTTTGGTAATTGGTATTGAAATCTTGCCTAATTTATAAATTTTCAGCATGCAAATATGCAGGTGCGTTTTGAAATTTTGTCAATTTTGACAAAATTTCAATGCGCACTTGCGTATTTGCCGTATAGGTAGCTACGCCCTTGCTTGGTAGTGCAATTTACCAGTGTCTTCAGGGTATACCTAAAAAGGCCTACTTCTCTGCCTTCACAGAATGGATTTCGAGACTTGAAAAGTGTGTTTCCGTCAAGGGAGAATACTTCGAAGGGTTGAAGTAGACGAAATGTGAATGGGATTAATAACGCGCTCTGTAGAAGCCCAATGACAACATATTTGAACGCCCCTCATAGCAACATATCGCTTGATTCAACGGTGAAACTTTTGCGCTCCCTTGTCATTTCCATATTTCTGTATGCCTGTGAATCGTGGACCTTGACAGCAGAGTTAGAGAAACAAAATGCAGTCCTTTGGGATGAGATGCTACCGAAGGTTACTGAACATTTCGTACAAGGACCATATAGCTAATGAGGAGGTTCGCAGAAAGATCCCATCAGCCATGGGAGAGTATGATGAACTCCTGACCCTGGTCAAGAAACGGAAACTAAGGTAGTTTGGCCATGTCTCAAGGTTTTCTGGTTTAGCAAAGACGATTCTACATGGCACAGTGAAAGGAAAAAGAAGAAGAGGTAGACAGAAGAACAGGTAGACAGAAGAGGTGGGAAGACAATATCAAAGAGTGGACAGGAATGGACTTTGCCAGCTCAACTAGGGCAGCTGAAAACAGACAAGGTGGAAGGGGATCGTTTCAAAGCCATCTGTGGTGCCCCACTGACGACCTTGTAAGGTTATGGGATAGAATAGAATAGAACAGAATAGAATTTTGCCAGAAAGAATATTTTTCAAGGGGTATCATTCGAATCATTCACAAATTCGAAAGTATATAATCAACAAAAGCTATTGATTGGGGTTCTGCTTTTAAAGATTAACTCGAGCTCTTGTTAAACATTAAACTTTTTTTTAAGAAATTTGACTTGAAAGCTCTGAAATAGTTTAAATTGACTATAGCCATTGGTTTAGGATATAAAATTGCTTTAAAACATATTTAAAACAAAACATATAACAAATCTAGAAGAATCGCGGACCGCAATCGAAATCGTATGATTGGTCAAAATAAAAGTCGGCTGAAGCCACGTGCGCGAATGAGAAATCACCAAGATATCAGCACGTGATCGCAAGGGCTACGAATGATTTTATTAGGCCTACTAACTGGTTAACGATTTTTTTCTGATTTGCATATACGATTTGAGCTTATCCTTTTGGATCATAATTTTCTTAAACCAAAACATTTTTATGAACTTTCACCCAGGATTTAAATGTGATAACATAATATCAAACGAAATTCAGTAGGAAAAGTTTATTTGATGAGGCAGTATATTTTTAATGGCGAACCTGAGAAGGCACATACCTATATTCATAATTGAGTCGGTAAATAGCTATACATAGCTGATGTTTTCACTGGTATAACATGTCCGACTATAGGCCTTAATAAAATTTGTATTTGTATTTTGTACGTTATAAGAGATTCGTTCCGCATAAGATAAATGCTTATACTATCACGCCTGGTAAACTATCACAGGTGCCTCCGGCGGAGGTACCGATAAAAAGTTGTGACGGGCACCTGGAGCTGCCTGTGACTGTCCAAAAAATGACAACAAACGGTAGGTTTTCCTCTTTTTTGACAAAATATAAAATAACCAGGGAGTTTATTAAAATCAAAAAGTGCTATTCGACCCTTATAGACATAAAGTTTTGTCACACATTATATCCCCCTGAACTTTCCATATTAACCAAAGATACGACTTTTGAGGTGGCTTTGATGTCAGCCCACTGTACTCAAAACATAAAGAATTCGGCCGTTTTTGGTCTTAAATACAGTGATCTTGCATACGAATCTGTTTTTCTCGGCACACTGGTGTTAAAGTAACCTCCTTGCTCAAATGTAAATGTCGATTGACTACAAACAAGGCTTGATTTTTTCAAAACAACAGCTGGAGGCGCCTGCAATGGTGTGGAGGTGCCTGTGATGTAAGCAAATATAGTGAAAATCTGAATAGTTATTGCAGCTGGAAATATTGACATCTTCTCTAAACCACTGCCTGGAAAGAATCATTAATTCAACGTCCCATTAAGCTATCATAATGCGTATATCATGAAATTCCATGTTAAAATTTCTGAAATACCATCTCAATGAGGTATTGCCCAATTTGTTTCCGCTTCTGTTAGTCAAACATGGACGAATTTCACATACATGTAGTTGCTGAAAATTAACCGCCTAATTCAGTGTTAGAATCGTTATGAAATGTGCGCTTAAATAAGAGTCAACATTTTGTGACTGGTGATGACTGTGATCGGGATGTGCTGGCTATGGGTCGTTCCAACTTGTCAGAAATTGTCGAGGTCACACGTCATGCCAGCTACACGTATGGTGTGTCAAATTGTCAAAATTGCCGATACCCGTCAACAGGAATACACGTACAGGTATTTATAGTGTTGATCCTTTTGGTACCTCACATGTGTGGCTCGCATATGTCGTATGACGCTCGCTGTATGTGTTAACTTTGTGGTAACTGGAGTGCAGTGACCTAAATACCTTTAAAATCTTTATATAGGTCACTGTGGAGTGATAGGTGCTACAAGTGATTCAGTCTGGCTAGTTTTGAATTGTTGGCGCTAGAACCCAAATACATCCGTAAGGCCTACAAATTACATCATCGGCAGGTGACATGTTCTCAATATTACACCGTTTAGTATATTGAAGTGATCGGAATCTTACTGTAAGTAACCTGTAATTCAAAGTCTCCGAACAGCCACTGCATCAAATTTGTTAACAAAAGAGCACTTTTACTACATAAAAGTCATCTTCTGAAACGTTGTTTTTGCAAACGTTTCGAGTAGCTAGCATGGCGTGTGACCTCGACAATTTTTAACGATTTGGAATGACTAACAGGCAGTCATCACCATTCACAAAAACGCTGCCTCTTATTTAAGCGCATTTCATAACTAGTCTAACACTGAATTAGGCAGTAAATTTTCAACAGCTACGTACAACTCGTCAATGTTTGACTAACAGATACGGAAACTAAACGGACAATAACTCTTTGAGATGATCTGCTTTGGATTTTGGATTTCTGTTGTGAAGCATCAATGTTACGTGTTCTTATGTCCGCTTGTCTGTAATCTTCTGGCAGTAAGGTCCTGTACAGCTGCTTACTTTGCTTTCTGGTTACTTTTGTAGTTTAAAATATAAAATAGGTAAAACAGAAGTTAGCGTTGCTTTCATTTGGGGTAGGTGAATTTCCACCTGTCTGGGAAAGAGCTCTTTATTCGGTTTACCAAGCGTGTCTTTTATGAACTATTGTCAACGTATACTTACTTCCATCTTGGTTTTGAGAGCAGGATGTAGAATCTGATTGTATAAGTTCACGACCATTGTCTGTCGTTTTAACCAAACTATGCTTGATATTCGCATTATGATAGACTAAATTGCGACGTTGAATGAACGATTCTTTCAAGGCAGTGGTCTAGAGATGAAGAATATCAATATTTGCAACCGCTATAAATCTTCAGATTTTCGCTATATTTTCTTACATCACAGGCACCTCCATTCCGTCACAGGCACATCCAGTTTTTTTTTGTTTTTTTTTTACCGATCCAGCCTTTTTGGAGTTTATCGGCATTTATATTTGGGCAAGGAGGTTTACTTTACGTCAGTGTATCCAGATCAACAGATTCTTATGCAAGAAAAGTGCATTTAGGACCTAAACAGGTGTTTAGGTGTTGACGGAAAACCCCGAACCGATTTGTTCTCGTTTTGAGTACTTTGGCCTGACCTTAAAGCCACTTCAAAAGTCATATCTTCTGTATATATGTAAAGTTCCCGGGGATATACTGTGTAACAAAACTTAATGTATATAAGGGTCGAATAGCATTCTTTGATTTTCAATAACCCCCCTGGTTATAATGTATTTTATCAAAAAAGACGAATACCTACCGTTTTTTGTTATTTTTGGTCCGTCACAGGTAGCTCCGGATGCCTGTCACAACATTTTATCGGTACCTCCGCGGAGGTACATGTGATAGTTTACCAGGCGTGACTATGCCATAGTATAAGCTTAAACCTTTAACTTCCTCATTTTTTCACCATCTCCAAAGTGAACAAATTTGCTCATTTCGTTAGATAATATACAACCCTGTCTAAATCCAGTGCAAAAGTTCATTAAAAGTGTTTATTTTTTTATGTAATTTTAATTGAAATGTAGAATGAAAATGTAGATGAACACAATATTTGACTGTTTCAACAGGTCTTCACAGGAACTGTTTTGACTGCTTTTCAAGTTTAGTTGTGTTGTCCTTTGAAACATACTGCTTTTCAGCTGCCCTAGCCCATCCCTGTCCACTCTTTAATATTGTTTTCGCGCGTGTCGAATGGAGATAAGCGCCAAGCGCATGATCGGCATTTCTCACTAAGTTGCATTACTAGTATGTAGGGTGTGGTAGATGTCACGTGACATAAAAACGTGAATTTCCGTGTTGACGGGAAAACCCGAACTCAAACGTGAAAGCGAGGATACGCCATTTTGTTTCACATTTGATGTGCGCACGGCACCAATGTTTTGATGAAAAAGGTAAATTTCACGTGTTATGTGAATCTTTTTTTTACTTATTTAATTGCCAGTCGACTCCCTTTGAAGTCCACACATTCTTTACATTGAAAAAATACAGAATTAACAAATGATTGCGGCTTATTTTCCTGCTGATGCAAGAATGTTAAATTGGCGTGGTGACCGTGATCCATCGTCAGCAAACAATAACCTCCCAGGTCCAAAATTAACCCGAGTCTTCTCTGGCTGCAAACCCTTATTGGGTCAATTAGCCGCCAATCAAAATTATAAATAGGCTTTTTCAGTCAGAGAAGGCTCGGATTAGTCCAAAATAAAAAACGAAACTAAAACTGTGCACAGTGCATAGGAACCTGATTGCAGAATCCAACGTTATGAATGTAAATACAGTCGAACCTGTTTTTAGGGGTCACCTGTCTTTAGCAGCCACTTTTTGGGAGTCCCTTTCACCAAAATACAGTGCAAATGAAGCTGTATTAAGGAGTCACCTGTCTTAGCAGCCAATTTTTGTGGGTTCCATGGAGTGACCCCTTAAGACAGATTCGACTATTATAAACTATAATCACTATTTATAACCTAGAATTCTGTAATCAGGTGCCTATGCAGTGCAGTCAGTGTGCATATCCCAAGTTGTCTTCACATGGCTAGCATTTTGGCTGTACAAAAGTGACACGGATGATTGATTGATGACTTGGGATTGTATGTCCTTTTTAACAGTATTTCAGTCTGTTGAAAGAGCTAGGGTGTTGGAAAATACATAGTCATATCAGGACGATGGGAGGGTGATAATGAAAGGCTGTGTGCAATGGAGCCCTATTTACGGTTGGAAAGATTTCCATCTTCAGCAGTCTCGACGACAGGACTGCTAGATAGACAGGCAAGCGCTTTACCTACTGAGCAGCCTACTGGGGCTTCAAGTAAAATGGAAGTGGCCTGACTTGGGAGAAGCCAGCACGCTGACAGAATCAAAGAAGTTGGGATATTCGGTGTGTAAATTACCGGAAGGACCAGAACGGGCCGGAACAGACTCATATTATTCCTATTTCCAACTGATTTTTAGATATATTGATACAATATGCATGCTCAGATTAGTTCCAGGTCCTATCTATATGACTTACATGTATTAACTAGCAACACCCTGATTCCGTTTACCGACTTGATGCATATAGATCTACATATTTCCTATGGATGAAATGTTGGTCATGATGTTATGAAGTAACGAATCAGGAATTTTTGTGTTGTTACATGCATCTGTAATAATGAAACTGGAAAGTACATGTAATTGTATTTGTAATTTATAACAATGTCATGGAGTCAGCTGCAGGTCTGCTACAACAAATTTAAGAATTCTCAGTATCATTTTTTTTTTATTTGCAAAGCAATGGGTGCTTATAAGATACCTTTCTTGTATGTGCGCATTGTGTGTGCCCATAAGGTTCACCTGTTGTGCTTAGCTCAGTTTCTGAAAAAGCAAGAGATAGACTTCAAACTTGCTAGGAAAGACCAACTGAATGCTGTGATGCCTATGGGCCATGACCTATAAATATTCCATGAATCATTGAACATAGAAGATTTTAGTTTGCCAGTTGCATTTAGCTCAGTTTCTTAGAAAAAAGGGGTATATAGAGTCTTAAAACTTGCTACAGAGTAACATCTGGGGAAGATCAGCTGAATTTGGTGATGCATATTGGAGCATATCCTATATTTTATGGATAATTGAATGTAGAAAATTTGGTTTACCAGAACTTTGCGTTTAGCTCAAATAGGATAGAATCTTCAAACTTGCTACACAGTAACATCTAGGGAAGGTCAACTGAACGTGGTGATGCATATTAGGCCATGACCTATATTTCATGGTTTGTTGAACATAGAAGACTTTGGTTCATCAGCTGCATTTACATTTAGCTCAATTTCTAAGAAACCAAAAGGACTATAATATTCAGAGCTTCAGATAAAGAGGGGTAAAAGGGATAATTCAAAGATAATTTTTCTTATTTCTCAATGAAAACAGATGTTGTGACCACTCATTAGAACCGTCTGGGTGAGACGGTTCTAATGAGGGGTCACAATGTATGTTTTTAGCTCACCTGGCCCAAAGGGCCATAGTGAGCTATTGTCATACCAATGCGTCCGGCGTGCGTCGTCACGGAATTTGTCCGTCAACACCTAAAAACAAATATTCAAACATCTTCTTCTGTAAAACTACTAGTCCCATGGTTCTCAAATTTCACATGGAGCATGATCTGACTCCAGGGTCTTAGAATTGTAAAATTGGGTCAGGTTGAAAATCCAAGATGGCAGCCGTTACTAAAAATAGCAAAAACAACAAAATAAACTTCTTCTCCAGAACCACTGGGTATATTTGTCTGAATTTTGGCATGGAACATCAGTGAAACCTTGGTATTCAAAATTGTAAAAATGAAAGAAATCTGTAGCGGAGTTTTGTCACAGTGACCTACTTTCTGTTTACGTGTGTAATTTTGCTCAAATGCCAATGTCAAAAAATGACCTATTTAAACAACTTCAAACAACTTCTTCTCTAAAACCACTGAGCCCATGGATCTCAAATTTCACATGGAGCATGACCAGACTGCAGGGTTTCAAAATTGTAAAATTGGGTCAGGTCAAGAATCCTAGATGGCTGCTGTTACTAAAAATAGCAAAAACAACAAAATCAACTTCTTCTCCAGAACCAGTTGGTATATTTGGTTGAAAGTTTGCATGGAACATAAGTGGGACCTTGGTATAAAAAATTATAAAAATAAAAAAAATCTATATCGGAATTAGGTCACAGTGACCTACTTAGCGTTTACAAGGCCGATTTGGCTCAAATGTCAATATCTAAAGAAAATGCAACCAATTCTGACCAGATTTGGTCAGAATTGGTTCTTGAATGGAATTATTTTGAATTTTGTGCCAGTTGACTATCCAAGATGGCCACCATGGGGGCCGTTACTAAAAATAGCACAAACATAAAAATGACAATTACTCAAGAACCCTTGAATGGAATTGGACCAATTTTGTGTCAGAATGTTCCTTGCATGAAGCCGTTACGATTAATTGCAATTTGGCATTCCAAGATGGCCGCCATCTGGTGTTACTAAAAATAGCACAAACATAAAAATGACAATTACTCAAGAACCCTTGAATGGAATTGGACCAATTTTGTGTCAGAATGTTCCTTGCATGAAGTCCTTTTGATTAATTGCAATTTGGCATTCCAAGATGGCCGCCATCTGCCGTTACTAAAAATAGCACAAAACATGAAAATGACAATATCTCAGTAGCCGCTGAATGGATTTTGCCGAATTTTGTGTCAAAATGATTCTTGCATTGAGATGTTTCAAAAATATCTAACTGTAGACCATTCATATTGGCCTCTGTTACTAAAAATAGAAAAATGTGAAAATTAGAAAATCTAATTTGGAGTTGGATTAATTTTGTGTCAGAATGGTCCTTTCATTAAGCTTTTTCGATTTTTTGCATTTTGCCATTCCAAGATGACCGCCATTTGCCGTTACTAAAAATAGCACAAAACATGAAAATGACAATATCTCAGTAACCGCTGAATGGATTTTGACGAAATTTATGTCAAAATGATTCTTGCATTGAGATGTTTCAAAAATATCTAACTGTAAGACCAGTCATATTGGCCTCTGTTACTTAAAATAGAAAAATGTGAAAATCAGAAAATCTCAATGGAATTGGACCAAATTTGTGTCAAAATGGTCTTTGCATGAAGGCTTTTCGATTTTTTGCATTTTAGCAATCCAAGATGGCCGCCATCTGCTGTTACTAAAAATAGCACAAAACATGAAACTGGCAGTATCTCAGTAACCCCTGAATGGGTTTTGATGAAATTTGTGGCAAAATGATTCTTGCATTGAGGTGTTTCAAAAGTAAATATATAAAGACCAGGCAAGTTGGCCTCTGTTACTAAAAGTAGCAAAATGTGAAAATGAGAAATTCTCAGTGGAATTGGACCAATTTTGTACCAGAATGGTTCCGTTGCACAATAGCCAGGTGAGCTATATCAGGCCCATTTGGGCCTCTTGTTAAGGTAAAATATGGAAAATTATCCCTAAACTATCCCTTATACCCGTCCTTATCTGGAGCTCTTCTTAAAACTTGCTATACATTAACATCTGGGAAGATCAGCTGATTGCAGTGACACATTGGGCCATGGCCACCATGACCTTGATTTCATGGAGCACTGAATATATAAAAAAAAGTTTGGTCCAAAAGTCGCTTTTAGCCTAGTGTCTAAGTAGCCAACAGAGATAGTCTTCAAACTTAATTGCAACACAAAAGCATTTGGAAAGAACAAGTGAACACAATGAAGCATATGGGGCCATTACATACATGTTCAGTGAACATAGAATAAGTAACCAAATAGGATACAGACTTAATTCTTGGTATTCTATGACATATAGCTTAATGAACTTAATGAAAGCTTAGTGTACCATGTCTGGTGCTTAAGCTTAATTTAGCTTAATGAAAGCTTAGTGGACCGTATCTGGTGTTGACCTATATTTCATGGTACACTGCACTTGGAAAAAGAGCTTCAACAACCGTTAAGTTAGTTTCTCAACTACAAATGGTCAAATTGTAATATTTGGCGTACATACCCTTACATCTGGGGAAGGACAACTAAATGCAGTAAACTTTACCTAATGTTGACCAACATTTCATGGTTCATTGTACTTAGAAAAAAAGTTTTAATCAGTTTCTCAATACTTACAAGGGGTTGAGAGGTAATATTTGGAATACTCTTCTATCTGGGAATGTAAGACCATAGAATGATGTGAACCATATCTGGTGTTGACATATATTTCAAGGTCTAGTGATTTTGCCTAATATTTCTAACACTGTTTCATGAATTTGCATTGTACTTGGGTTAAAGGTTTGGGCTGACACTGTGAGTGACTTCATACTTAATTGTAAATTGTAAGTCAGTGTGACCTATAGTTTGGGGTCAAGTGATTTTTAGCCAATATGTCTAACACTGTAATTTAATAGACATGTATCATACTTGGTGTAATGATCCACCTAGATACAGTGATTGACCTCATATCACTTCTAGGTCACTATGACCTATATTTCATAGTTCAGTGATATTGTCATATCAAAAGTTTGAATGATATATTCTTAGAATGAATTTGTTCTGATGCTGAACTTGGATCTCATTTCTCTTGGCCTGAATTGTCCATATTAAAGTTAAGAGCATGGCTTTAAAAAGGGCATGTTTAATTTAAACATGCCCTTTTTAATGCCATGCTCTTATATGGCATGACCCATTGTCTTCTGGCGATTCTTGTTACTTGCTGTAAGTACATGTTAGTGCATATACATGTATATAGACAGTTTAACCCTTAAACCTGACAAAAAATAGTTAAATAAGCGAACATAGATCCAAGAGAGATGGCTCATAATGAGCTGCATTATTTGAGTCTGTAGTCTTTGAATTTTCAATATAATGTAGCTTGGACTAAATATTTTCTGAAATTTTGTAGAGATGAATTTTGTCATCTGCC
Source organism: Ctena decussata (assembly GCA_963989385.1). Taxonomy (NCBI): domain Eukaryota; kingdom Metazoa; phylum Mollusca; class Bivalvia; order Lucinida; family Lucinidae; genus Ctena; species Ctena decussata. Next base: position 61,052,895 of record OZ022504.1, read on the forward strand.
TTTTTTGGTGCATTAAGGGTCAAAATCTGAGCACAATGCATGAGTCTACTTAATGTTCTATTTAGGGACCAATAGCTAGTAAGTAGGTACTAAGGTATAGTGAACAGATACGGAAAGATAAGTTCGGTATTTATCAGCTTTGAAGTTGTTTTTGTTTACAACATGACCATGCTGACATGCTGAATTGTATAATAATACTGTACATACAGCTGTAGTTAGAATAGTTACAAAGAATTCATTCACTGAATGCCAATGTCAGCACTATGGTGGTATTGATCCTATAAACACTTTGAGCGCCAGTAACAAAAGTAGCCAAATTTGCAAACAGCGTAGATCCTGATGAGGCGGCTCATGATGAGCTACATGTAGATCTACTCTGTTTGTCCTCTGGTTTTTTTAATTCTGAATATGATACAGCTTGAACAAAACATATTTCGAAATTTTGCAGGAGTAAATTTTGCAGGAGTAAATTTTGGGGCTTATAGGGTTAACATTTGGGCAGATTGGCCTGAGTAAACAGTGTGGACCCAGACTTGGATATACAAGTTTTGCCTTTTAGCAGCAATTCTGTGGCAAATTACTATTGGATAGTAAATGCCTTTAAGATGTGATGCTACCAAAGCATCTTGTAGAAAGACCATGTCACTAATGAGGATGTTTGCAGACAAATCCGAGCAGCCATTGGAGGATATAACAAACTTGTGCCTTGGCTTAGTGGAAACTTAAATTGTTTGCCCACATCTCAAGGTCTTCTGGCTTACATGTAACAAAGAAGCGCTGGCCTGCTGATCTAGCGGTCCCGGGTTCGAGCCCTGCTGTAAGCGGGAATCTTTTCAATCATAAACTGGGCTCCCATGCACACAGCCTTTCATTATCATCCACCCATCGTCCTGATATGAGTGAAATACTGTTAAAAAGGACGTAAAATAGCAAGTCATCCATCCATCTAAGAAAAGACAACTCTGTAGGACACAGTGACAGGAAAAAAAGCAACAACAAAAACACAAGGATGAAGACAGAAGAAGAGGTGGGTCAGTTTTAAGGAGTGGACAGGGCTCAACTAGGGCAGCTGAAGACAGGACCAGGTGGAAAGGGATTATTGTAATTAGTTGTCTGTGGTGCTCGAACGACCTTGCAATGTTATGGGACATACTAGACTATAAAATCAACCAGTTCAGAATTGGAGTGTCTTAAAGTACATGTACCATAAAGATTTTGAAAATTGTGAATGGCAAATAATGTAGACTATGATCAGACTGCTGGGAGCAGTCTGGGTTCGAGGTTGTAAAACTTGAGAATAATCTCAAACTCAAAAATTGAGTTTGTGCTTTATTTTGAGTTTGAGCACATGCTCAGAAGCAGCCAATCAGTGTGCTTTATTTTGAGTTTGAGATTATGCTCAAGCTGGGTCTGCCATGTTTGCCCAATCCTATGTGTCTACTTAGACTTTTTAGCTCACCTGAGCCATAGGCTCAGGGTGAGCTATTGTGATCACCCAGTGTCCGTTGTGCGTCGTCCGTCGTCAACAATTTGTTTTAAATGACATCTTCTCTGAAACCACTAGGCCTAGGGCTTTGATATTTGGTATGAAGCATTGCCTAGTGGACCTCTACCAAGTTTGTTCAAATGGTGGCCCCAGGGTCCAAAATGGCCCTGGGGCAGGGGGTCTTGGGTTCAAAACTAAAAAATACTTAAAAATCTTCTTCTCCAGAACTGCTTGGCTCAGATGCTTGAAATTTGGTGTGTAGCATTGCCTAGTGGTCCTCTACCAAGTTTGTTCAAATGGTGGCCCCAGGGTCCAAAATGGTCCTGGGGCAGGGGGTCTTGGGTTCGAAACTAAAAAATACTTAAAAAATCTTCTTCTCCAGAACTGCCTGGCTCAGATGCTTGAAATTTGGTATGTAACATTGCCTACTGGTCCTCTACCAAGTTTGTTCAAATGGTGGCCCAAGGGTCCAAAACGGCCCTGGGGCAGGGGGTCTTGGGTTCGAAACTAAAAAATACTTAAAAATCTGCTCCAACAGAACTACTTGCCCCAGATGCTTGAAATTTGGTATGTAGCATTGCCTAGTGGTCCTCTACCAAGTTTGTTCAAATGGTGGCCCCAGGGTCTAAAACGGGGCTGGGGCAGGGGGTCTTGGGTTCGAAACTAAAAAATACCTAAAAATCTTCTTCTCCAGAACTGCTTAGCTCAGATGCTGGAAATTTGGTATGTAGCATTGCCTACTGGTACTCTACCAAGTTTGTTCAAATGGTGGCCCCAGGGTCCAAAATGGGGCTGGGGCAGGGGGTCTTGGGTTCGAAACTAAAAAATACTTAAAAAATTTTCTATACCAGAACTGCTTGCCTCAGATGCTTGAAATTTGGTATGTAGCATTGCCTAGTTGTCCTCTACCAAGTTTGTTCAAATGGTGACCCCAGGGTCCAAAATGGCCCTGGGGCAGGGGGTCTTGGGTTCGAAACTAAAAAATACTTAAAAATCTTCTCCACCAGACCTACTTGGCTCAGATGCTTGAAATTTTGTACGTAACATTGCCTGGTGGTCCTCTACCAGGTTTGTTCAAATGGTGGCCCCAAGGTCCAAAATGGCCCCGGGGCATGGGGTCTTGGGTTCAAAACTAAAAAATACTTAAAAATCTTCTTTACCAGAACTGCTTGCCTCAGATGCTTGAAATTTGGTATGTAGCATTGCCTAGGGGTCCTCTACCAAGTTTGTTCAAATGGTGGCCCCAAGGTCCAAAATGGCCCCGGGGCATGGGGTCTTGGGTTCGAAACTAAAAAATACTTAAAAATCTTCTTCACCAGAACTGCTTGCCTCAGATGCTTGAAATTTGGTATGTAACATTGCTTAGTGGTCCTCTACCAAGTTTGTTTAAATAGTGGCTCCAGGGTCCAAAATGGCCCTGGGGCAGGGAGTCCCAAGTTTGAACCATATGAATACATAGAAAAATGTTAAAAAATCTTCTACTTTAGAACCGCAAGGCTCAAATGCTTGAAATTTGGTTTGTAGCATTGCCTAGTAGACCTTTACAAAGTTTTTTCAAATGGTGGCCCCAGGGTTCAAAATGGCCCCGCGACAGGGAGTCCTAGGTTTGAACCATGGAAATATATAGAAAAATATTTAAAAATCTTCTTCTGCAGGACCACTTGGCTCAGCTGCTTGAAATTTGGTATGTAGCTTTGCCTAGTAGTCTTTTACCAAGTTTGTTCAAATGATGATCCCAGGGTCCAAAATGGCCCTGCCCCAGGGTGTCCTGGGTTTGAACCATAGAACTACATAGAAAAATATTCAAAAATCTTCTTCTTCAGATCCACTTGGCTCAGATGCTAGAAAATTGGTATGATGCATTGCCTCGTTGTCCTTTATCAAGTTTGTTCAAATGATGGCCCCAGGGTCCAAAATGGCCCTGCGGCAGGGAGTCCTGAGTTTGAGCCATAGAAATACATAGGAAACTATTATAAAGTCTTCTTCTTCAGAACCACTTGGCTCAGATGCTTGAAATTTGATATGATGCATTGCCTGGTGGACTCCTACAAAGTTTGTGTAAATGGTGGCCCTGGGATCCAAAATGGCCCTGGGGCAGGGAGTCTTGGGTTCGAAATTAAAATGTACTTAAAAACCTTTTGCTCCAGAACCCCTTCGTGCAGATGCTTGAAATTTTGTATGATACACTGCCTAGTGGTCCCTTACCAAGTTTGTTTAAATGATGGTGCCAGGGTCAAAATGGCCCCACCCCAGGGGGTCCTGGGTTTGAACCATAGAAATACATAGAAAAATATTCAGAAATCTTCTTCAGAACCACTTGGCTCAGAGGCTTGAAATTTAGCTTTTAGCATTGCCTAGTGGTCCTTTACCAAGATTATTCAAATGATGGCCTCAGGGTCCAAAATGGCCCTGCCCCAGGGGGTCCAGGGTTTGAACCATAGCAATACATAGAAAAACATTAAAAATCGTTTTCTTCAGAACCATTTGGAAATGGTTGCAAACTATCTGGTTTGTTCAAATTATGACAGGCCTCATACTTTTCAGGCTTTTGCAGGATTTCAGGCTTTCATTTCTTGAATTTTACTGGATTTCAGGCTTTGATTTTTAAGTTTTCAGTGTTTTTTCTGCTTAAAAAGGGCTATTTTAGGCTTCAAAAGCAGGCATTTCAGGCTTGGAAAAGCTTTGTCAGTATGAGGCCTGTTATGACCCTAGTTTGACCTTTAACCTTTTTGCTCAGGTGAGCGATTCAGGGCCTCTTGGCCCTCTTGTTATGGTATATTGCTGCTGATGTTACAGTATGTACACATGTACTTGTACTTGTAGTGTAATTTGGTAATACTGGGGCCGTATTCATAACACGACTTAAGTGGTTGCTATGCTGTTGCTAAGGCTAAATTTCTTTGAAGGAGATTCCCTACAACTATGAAATTTGGTCTGGAGGAACAGTCTTTGTAAGACTGTTCCTCCAGACCAAATTTCATAGTTGTAGGGAATCTCCTTTATAGATATTTAGCCTTAGCAACCTCATAGCAACGACTTAAGTGGCTTTATGAATACGGCTCCTGGTAATAATTATACAAGTTTAAACTTTTTCAAAAATCTTGGGTCTACGCTTAGCTTAAATAAATTTGTGTATAGTCATTGGATTGGCATCTGGTCAAATTGCATCTCTACCAAACCTAAGTCAGTCTTCACCTCTGTCTTATCGCATATTGTCAGGTTTAATCTTGTGCCTTTGGGTTGGCTTTCTAAACGCATGCTTGCATGTAATTACCCCAAACCAATCAACCAACAGGTTTGGTCACCAAATAGTTGTGACCTGTTTTTAGAAATGTTTGGCACTTAGTGATACTAACAGACCATGTCCATGTTGATCCTTTTCTGGTACTTGTGGACCTGATCAAACGTGCAAAATAACAATTATATCCAGTTAATAGAAAATAATATTCAACCAGTCATGATCTTTTCTAAAATGCTTATGGAGCAGAAAGCTATTCCTAGGATTGTCTACGCCCATGGCTTAGACAGTAATAACCAGTCATGACATTTAAACTTCAAGGATAGGAATTGTTGAATCAGTTGGACAGTAAGCAATCAAACTGTAGGACAAGGACATAATATCATATAGAATTAAGGAAAATATTGTAGTGTGGTATGATTAAAACATTTAAAGGACAAAAGTAAGTTTCACTGAGCTGCATAGGAATTTAAAAAAAAAATAAAAAAAAGAGCATGTTCAAACAAACTTAAATTATACACACAGGGTATAAACCAGTCTGCCAATTTTCGCTTCCTGCAGAGACTATCCATCATATTAGGCTTCCGCCAAGACTGTCTGGGATCTCTTGCTTCCTGCAGGGACTACTGTCCTCAAAAAATGGCTTCATGTCGAGACTGTCCGCATGACTCTGCTTCCTGTCGAGAGCCGGCAGGAAGCAGAATCACACGAACAGTACTGCAGGAAGCCGTTTATCATGTACAGAAGTCTCAGCAGGAAGCAAGAGATCGTGGACAGTCTCCGCGGAGGCCAAATATGACGGACAGTCTCTGCAGGAAGTGAAAATTGGCGGACTGGTTTAATACGTACCCTGTGAACTATGTTACACAGGAAAATCTACAAAAATGTATGCATCAGTTTTGAAATTCCAATAGTTCAGTATTGCCAAATTTTAATTCCTGTGTTTTTGGAGTAAAATTTCAATGTGTTTTCTTGTTGTAGTTTTGCAAAAAGTTAGTTGACCCTCTGTACCATATTTATTTGGCTATAAAATAGGGGCTTCCCCTCTCTGGAATGAACCCAAATATCTAGATTAGTCTCCTGAAATTCTGCTCAAATATGGGTTTTTCCATCCAAAGCAATCCAAAAAATCTAGATCCATCTTGTAAGATGGATCTAGATTTTTTGGGATTGTTTCAGAAGGCAAAAACTTTTTTTTTATAGCTGAAGAAATATTTTATGTGGGGTTACCCAAAAGTGCGAAAAGGACTCCTTTTCAGGAAAAAGACTTTCCTGTTACGAAAAAGACTCATACTGCTTAGTTATATGGGGGATATGGCGATTATTTTTTGCTATAGTTGATCAGAAAACTATTTTGGTATCTATATATTTAGACCAGTTTTCGACAAAAATGATGATTGGTTAAGTAGAATCTTTTATTTATTGCAGCAGAATGAATCTAAAGTAAATGTCCAAAAGTGCAAAGAACCAAATTCTGGTAAATTATCATCAAATTTTAATAGAACCAATTTAGGGAAAGGTCATAAATAGTATTTAGACTAGAAATAGCTAAATTCATAACTCTCTGTCACTTATTTAACACAGAATCTACCATAAAGAATAAATCATAAAAAAAAATATCAAAAGTGTTGTATGTTTTTAAATAATTGTTTGCAGTTGATGCAATGGATACATTTATGGCCAGATACAGCAAAAATAATCCATATTTTGAGCCCTTTTCGTAACATGAAAGTCCTTTTCACCAAAAAGGAGTCCTTTTCCCACTTAAGGGTAACCGCTTTATTTGTTCTAAAATTGTTTCCTGATGCCATAACATCTCACTTTAAATTCTGTACCCAAAATTGAAACATAACTCGATCTTTTAGGGCAAACAAAAATGGGCACCCTTATTGGATGGATAATGTGAAAAGGGAAAAAAGATGTACATGACCAGATGTACTTTGAAATAGGAAATTTTCAAGAGTTTTATCTCTTGACTGATTACGTATGTATGTGATAAGCATGACTGAAGGTGAATGGATTGCATAATTAAATGCTTCATCAGGGTTCGAGGTTATAAAACTTGAGAATAATCTCAAAATAAAGCACACTGATTGGCTGCCTCCGAGCATGTGCTCAGAAGCAGCCAATCAGTGTGCTTTATTTTGAGAATGTACTCAAGTTTTATTACCTCTGGGCCAGTGCACCAGATAAGATGGGCTTTTAGGATAATTTTGAGATAATTTTTCTTATGTCTACAAACACATATGTTGTGACCCCTCATTAGAACCATCACAGCGAGACGGTTGTAATGAGGGCTCACAACTTACGTTTATATGGAGAAATATGGGAAAGTAATCCCTAAATTATCCGTTACCCCTTCTTACCTGCAGCACTGCTTTATCTTTTTCTGTCTGTTTTTCAAAGGAAGACAGCTTATGGGATTAAGAATGGGCTTCTCTAAAAATAGTGGTCTATTCTTAAAGGAATGAATTTTTCCTTAGGAGAGCCCTTTTTCCCCCTTTATAGAGTTAATCCCATGGAGATCTCAAAAGGAGGGAAAATGAAAATGTCATAGTTACTTTCCTTGAAAGTGTATCCATTCACATAAGTTATCTATGTGCAGAAAAAAATTATAGTTTTTTTTAGGTTTTTCGTTTATCAGCAATTATGAGTGCAGGCATAAACAAAAAAATAATTGGTACATTATAACTAACTTGCTTTCAATGGGGAACTTTTTAACTAATGTAAGTAGGTTGAAAATATAACCTGAGTTAAAAATGTTAATTACTGCATTAATTCACTCTTTTACTGACAGCATGTTTGATCAAATAATGTACATGTAGATTAGAATTTTTTTTATGAAATACCAGTCAAATTTCATTGAAATGCTGGAGAATTATTTCACTAAAACTCAAGAGAGATTTCAGTGTAATTCCAAAAAAATTACAGTGTATTTCCAATGAGATTTCTTTGGCATTTCGAAGAAAATCAATGAAAATTCTAATCAATTTCAGAGGGATTCCACTATAAATAAGGGAAAAATATCTATAGGGTCTGAATGACAATTAACAGTTTAAATGAGGAAGAACTATTACAGAAATTGTCAAAGTAGTAAATAGGAGGCATGTAGTAAATCAAGTTCTCAGTGAACAATAAAATTCTTATGCAAAAGGTAGAGTTAGTGTATATGTGCTAGGCTTGAAATGTAGATTTGGGATTATTTTAGGGCTTTGTTTGTTTCCTTTTTGCTTAGTTGCTTAGTTATTGCAGTGGCTGCATTCCTTACATTACTTTACACACCTTTTATTTTACCTAAAAATTAATGCATGCATAAAAGTACAGGCCCAGAGGTTATAAAACTTCAGTACATTCTCAAACTCAAAATAAGGCACACAGATTGGCTGCTCGGAAGCAGCCAATCACTCAGAAGCACCACCTTGGAATGGTGGGCCTGGGTTTGATACCTGGTCCGGCCAATACTTTTGTTTCTCCTTCCTCTGATTCAAGAAGGGAAGCTGTCAGTTACAGGCGAAAGTATGTGCACTTAGTACTGGTTAACTGCTTATGAGGTCAAAGCTTACCCCGGAATAGTGTGGTTAGGTTAACTGACCATCCCAACATGACCATAGCTGTTTACCATGGACGTAAATAAAGCAACAAAACAACAGCCTTGGAATGGCCAGCAATAAATTACTGGGGGCTATAAATCAGTTTTAAAACTTACAGTTTCTTAACCCTGATTCTTAGTTCTGTTGCGGGTCATAAGCGTACAAGTTATTCGTGACACACAAAACATCTGTTTTTACCTGTTTTTATGTACAAAACAAGCCAGAATGGCAAAGTAGGCAGCTATTGAGGGGACCACATTCCTAGAAGATTACAGACAAGCGGACACATTAAACAATAATACTAATGGACCAAAGTGAAGTTTATCAAGGACTATCTTGCTATTGTCCATCCAGGACTGGCAGTAGTGTAGTGGATAAATATGCTGGGTTGCAGGTTCGATCACCTGCTTTTCCGGTCTTGCGAATGAGACTTTAAAGTTTAAACAGAGGTCCTGTTCAATATAACCTATATGTAGGAAGTAAAACCCAAGTTTATTCATTCACTTGTCTCCATCCATTCAAATACTTGCATAAACATTTTACTTTGAATTTGACTGTATTAGGAAGTAGCATTTGCTGGAAGTATTTGTAAACTGCTGCTCTCTTTCTGGGGCCGTATTCATAAAGCCACTTAAGTCGTTGCTATGCTGTTGCTAAGGCTAAATATCTATAAAGGAGATTCCATACAACTATGAAATTTGTTCTGGAGGAACAGTCTTTGTAAAACTGTTCCTCCAGAGCGAATTTCATAGTTGTCTAAGAAATTTAGCCTTAGCAACAGCATAGCAACGACTTTAAGTTGTTTTATGAATACGGCCCCTGAAGTGCAAGCTATGATTATCATCTAAATGATCGCAAATTAAAATTTTTCAATTTATCAAGTTAATGTAAATGTTTTTTTGTTTGTTTTAGACACTAAAGATGTGTATGCCAAGGAACTCTCGTTTTTGTTTGCTTTGCCTTTTGGTCTATCTTCTGCTCCCAAACTCATCATCAGGGTCGTCGACTGAATCCCATGAGCCTAAGGATACCACTTACCTTCCCTTGACCAAACATGACTCGCACAACCTTGAACCAGATGAGGCCAAATTCCATCAGCTGAATCCTGGAAGGCAACAGACTGATGCTGGTAGTCAGTCAGATGAGATTAAACACGATGATTCACAGCCTCAACATTTCTTCTTGCATTCACTCATGGGAAAGTATGGAAATGGAGTGGAAATGACATTTGAAGGATTTGAACATTTATTGGAAAATATAGGACTTGGAAAATTTCTTGTATTTGACCATAATATTACATGTCACAGAGTCAATGGTTCTGGATTTGTTGCTCTTCATTCAGGACATAATCACACTGGGGTCATCCATTCAGATGTTCTAAATAAGACATGTTCTCATATACATGTAGATGATCATGCTACACATTCACATGATGGAGATGAACATACAGCACACTCACATGATCATCATGAAGATGAACATACAACACACTCACATGATCATCATGGAGATGAACATATAACACACTCACATGATCATCATGGAGATGAACATATAACACACTCACATGATCATCATGGAGATGAACATACACCACACTCACATGATCATCATGGAGATGAACATACAACACACTCACATGATCATCATGAGTCAGATGAAGAGCATATGCTAGATGGTGATGGTAATCTTGAGAAAGATGGAGGTGTTCACAAAGAGGATTCTGATCATAAGCATGCAGAGGAGGGTTCTGGTCATGAAGGAACTGCAAAGCATCCAACAGAGTCAAGTGGTAAAACTAAAAGACATGTGATAGAAAAAGCACAGAAAGAGGTAAGCCCAGGGCTTACATACACAATTTGTTACAACTTCGATAAGGGCCCTTTATCGAAGTTGTAACAAATTGTGTATGTAAGCAGTACAGAACCAAAGACATAAGGATAGGTGGGTTTTGTGATACTGTTTTGATAATATCTCCATATTAATACACATTTGAAAAGTTTGATTGTACATGGCATCAAGGTTGGGCGGTAAATTCCACCCCCGGTATTTACCAGTGGAATTTACCGGTATTTACCGGTCTGGAAAATACTCCCAAAGTGGAAAATACTGGCAAATACTGGTCGGTTGAACTTTTTTACCTTTGAATCTTGCTAAAACCAAAACCAAGTTAGCTTAAAATATTCAAAGTAAATGACTTAAAGATGTTTTAGTTAATTTTTATATTAAATATGAAGTTAATCACCATAAAGAATAAATGTTTCACAAAGCAGGCTGAAACAGCCAAAACTAGAATTTAGGACAAAAATTTTGAGTTTTGACAATTTCACAAGTATGAACAGTATCTTGATTCAACTTTATTATTTGTCCTTAAACTCAACAGCATGAAATACAGGTAAGAAATTACATGTAAATTCACCTGTGCACCTGGCCAGTCACCTGTGACACCCAATTTGCAGGAGATGTCTGAATTGTTAAAACAACAAGTTTCAAAACAATGTTTATTTAAGGGAGCAGAGTATTGCTTGGGGCAAGGATAGAAACAATAAGTTGTCAGAATGGTTATCTGTTTTATACAATGGTTAGACAATTAGTCAAGTTGAAGTACATAATAGAGATGTTATTGGTATGGCTTGAGCTATAGTACATATATGGATTCAACTCTTGAATACATTTATAGCAGTCAGATAATAATTTGTCATAATTTGTCCTGAAGCTGAACCCTCACACATCATCACCAAACTACTATTCACCATAAGCCAAAAGATCCTGTGCCATTGTTGACCAAGACAATAAGACCAGTGCCAGATGTATTGACTGCAAAACAGTAGTTAGTGCCAAAGCTCCATTACTCCGAGCCCACAGAGAGAAATGTCCAGCTGCGAAACAGGCTATTTTTTTCTCCCTAAAACAAAGTTCAAAATTTCACTGAGTAGATAAACTATTAAATAAATAAGTAGATGCAACTTTTAAACATCAGTATAAATATTAAGTCAGTTGACCAGTATAACTGAAATACTGAATTGATTTTGAGTGTAGGTTATTCTATAAATTCCAGGCTGGTCATTTCAATCAGCCAGTATTTGCCGGTATTTACCAGTATTTGCCGGTATTTACCCATACATGTGATGTCTCCCGGATCATCCGGGAGTCTCCCGGAAATGAAGTCCATCTCCCGCGCTCCCGGAAAGCCTTCAGAATCTCCCGGATACTGAGTTTTCCCTTCATAATTTTTTCCTGATACCCCTTTTCCAACGCCATGCCCTTTTTCCCTGCCAGTAAGGAGATATCCACATGTGTATTGACCTGTATTCACAGCATCAAATATTGTTTGCAATAAACAAACACATCATGTCTGTTGACATTAATCCCATTATTCAGGTCACTAATAAACTCACTGACCCGTGAAATCACATGGAGCTATGTTTCAAAGAATTACCCACGTGTTAAGAAGATATGTCACGTGAAAAGAAGCCAATAGCCCTGTTTCACAACTACACAAAATAAACATGTGCAATACAGTCAGAGACTTGTTTTCACTGCTTAGATTCCTTGAGACGCATAGACAACAGATGCAAAACTCTGCTTAGACTGCACAGAGGTGCAGGCTGATCGGTGTCTTCACTTGTCGCTCACTCCGTAAGGTATTTTTCCCCAGGTATTTTTCCCCGAAGTGCAAACTATATCTGGATTATTATATATGGCCGACAACTTTGATCATTAATGGTGTAAAAGTTACGCATGAAAGTTTTGATATTTCTATCTTGTGCATGGGCATAGTTTGTGTCAAAAACAGAATTTGAACATTGTTATATACATTTTTATCAGTTTTTACAGCTCTGAGTACCTTTAAACAAAACTTATTTGTTTATGAAAGAAGATAAATAGATACACTGAAATAGAAATTTCAAGGGAGGCAAATCTGTATGAAATCTCAAGTATACCCTTTTGCAAAAGCTAGATTCTGTGCCAGACAGATACCAAACTAATGATACAAATAACAGTAATATAATTATAAAAGAATAATTATAATCATTAAAGAAAGGAGTTTTTGTGTGTGTGTGTGTGGGGGGGGGGGGGGGGGGGAGCTTGGGGGAGTAACTCAAAGGTAAACTAAACAAACTATACTATAGTTCATGTTCTGTTTTAAAATAAAAAAAAAATAAAGTAAAGTACGTGAAACGACGCATCAAAGTTGCCGTCAAAAAGTCTCCCTAATGGAGAACTCAATCTCCCTGAAATGAAATCCAAATCTCCCACATGGTCATCGGGAGTTCATCACATGTATGATTTACCGGTAAATAACACCGGCATGGAAAATACTCATATTTGCCGGCATTTTGCCAACCTTGCATGGCATACATTTATAACAGGGTTGGTTTTATGGCTTTAGCTCAGAGGTTGTATCAAAAATGCTAGTTAAAACAATTCATTATGCCATATTTAATTGCTTTGGGTACACTTTGAATTATGTCTTCAGCACAGCAATAATTTTTAATTGCTGCAGGATGCAGGAAAACTTCAGATGCTTAGATACATTGTAAAGGGTGCATTGGATTACAATTCAGAGAAAATTTTATAAACATTTTATTTCTACATAAAAATGTATGTTAGTACCCATCATGAGTATCATGAGCCACTTTTGGGAGCCGCTGGCTAGTTTGAGAGCCATTTTTCATGACTACATGTATATAAGGCATGATTTTGCTCAGTCTAATCATACTTGTGTGTATGTGCTTCTTTCCCTATTGGTTTTGAGAGCAGAATGTGGGATTTGATTGTTTTAATTCCTGATCATTGCTTATCTTTTTACTTTGGATTCACACTCTTTGCATCCATTTTAAACATTCCTCTGAAGAGTCCACATCATGGAAGAAACCTAGGTTGGGTAAATGCGTTCCTCCACAATACAATGCCGGAGACATGATGGGAAAGTGTTTCAGTCCTGGCTTTTCAGTCATTTTTGTACAGTTATGAGTATCAGCTGTTTTAGTGATTAGTCCCTTATGAGACTTGCCTTACTGAAAGTACCAATGATGTTATTATTTATTTCTATAGAAAATAAACTAGTTACATCAGAATTGACATCAAATAATTTGTAGCTCCCGAACAGCCAGAGAAAGGGTTTATAATAAACTCATTCTCTGGCAGTCCGGGTGTTACATTTGTACTTGATTTTTCAGTGTTTGACTCCCAAGCTGATACTGAACATGTTTGGTGTGACCAACTACGGAACTTTGACGGAAGAGTTATTTACAGACCTATGTCCAGTTCTCATATATCAGCTTGACAGGAAAGTCTGTAATCAGAAGGATACTCCTCATAGCCATGACCATTCAGATGGTCATTTCCATGAAGATGAAGGTCATGAGGGCCATTACCATGAAGATGGAGGTCATGAGGAAGGTCATCAACATGACAACCATGAACATCCTCCTGCAGCTGCTGAAGAAAAGACTTCTGACTTCGATCTTTCAAAGATACCGGCCAAAGGTAGGACTTCCAAAAAAGTAAATTTTGTTGATTTACGCCCAGGCCATACCAAAGATAAAGATTTGCGATTACAGTAGTTTCAAAGCGTAATGCAAACAAGGGCTGATGAATGGGCTCATAAGGGAAATCCAAAAGCCATATGCCCCACCAACTTTTCAAAGTTGGGGTGTACCAAACATGATCATATGATCACTCTATGAATGTAAATTATGTTATGTAATTTAATCACGTCATCATGATTACTTTGCAAAGTAATTGTTATTGTAATTTATTACATTGAGAAAATTGTAAATGTAATATCGGTATGTAATCATGAAATTAGAACATAATATTACAGTACATGTGTGGCTATACAAGAGAGCAAACAGCACTGGTTCAGAAAATACTGAAAGACAAGTTTCGTTTGCAGTGAAATTGCGTTATAATTTTAATCTAGGTGGACAACATAGTTCACAATCACTTGATTATAACAGTAAATATCTTGTCTTTCAAAAGAAAATAATCTGATAACAAATTAGAAAATCAGCTGTATATCAGTTCTATGTGTATAAAGCCTGATTTTATGATGTAAAGCAAAGTTACCCTGCACTAACTTCATTTGCCTATACTGAATGCTCTCATATAATAAAATGAAGCCATTTACCTGGACAGTTCGGAAAACTGACCTCATGATCAGTTTTCCAAAGTGTCCTCGTAATTGGTTTCATTTCATAAACCAATGACATTTCCTTCAAGAAATGACATTAGTGCAGGGTAACTGCATTTTACGACATTGAAATCAGCCTTATCAGGCCTGAAATATCTCTAATTTTCTAATCGGGTCTGTGATTACATGTACATGTAGTTTCTTTTGAAACACAAGATAATTACTGTTATTAGCATGTGAATCTGACATTCCTTGTCCACTTTGTTAATAAGGCTGTACTAATTATTTTTCTTGTAGTATGGGGTTTCAGCACTGTTGCAGTGGTAGTAATCTCCCTTGTTGGACTGCTAGGAGTGGCTGTCATCCCCATCATGCAGAAAGTCTTCTACAACCATCTACTGCAGTTTCTTGTAGCCCTGGCTGTTGGGGCTTTGTCGGGAGATGCCCTGTTGCATCTGTTACCACATGTAAGTATTGGACAGTCAAACTAGCACTGTATTTACCACACAGGGTAGGTGGCAATCAAAAATGCTTATGCAGTTGACGAATGCAGATCAAAAACCATTAGAAACAGCATTTTCGATTGCAAATTGTTGCCAATTTGCAATTGTAAACGCTGTTTCTAACGGTTTTTGATCAACGTTAATTGATTGTTAAGAGCATTTTCGATTGCCGCCTACCCGGTGTGTTTATTTGGTTATGAGATGGGGCTCTTTCTCTCTCTTCAAAAGCACCCCAAAGATGTCATATCTGTGTAATTTGGCTATTAGATTAGGTTTTCTCTTCCAAAACAATTTCAAAACTCTAGATCTGTCTTGTAGGATGAATCTAGATTTTTGAAATTGTTTTGAAAGAGAAAAATCTCTGTCTTGAAACCAAAAAAATAAAGCATTTAAGTGTAAAAAATCTCTGTCTTGAAACTGAAAAAAATACAGTATTTAAGTGTTCCGTGTGTGAATAGACCTCAAAGGGAGAGTACTCTAAATGGCAGCATTTGCCACACGTTATGCACTGACAGTGTGCAGGACTGTAAATGGCAGCATTTGCCACACTTTATGCACTGACAGTGTGCAGGACTACTCCAGCAGGAAAGAATTTGCTCTCTGGAAAGAATTAACTCTCTAGAGAGCAAATTCTTTCCTGTAGGAGTAGTCTCTTTAGGAGAAGAGTTCCACTTTATGGAGTAGCAAATGCTGTACTGTTTAAGTTGTCTCCCTTGAGCAAAAAAGGTATCTACACATTTTCAGGATTTTAAGGTTTGCATCAAGCTGATGCATTTTCATTTCATATCTTGCTGGGATTTGTACATTTTGGCTAAACTTTCACATGAAAAGAAGCTTTAATATGCTTTTAATATTCTGATGGCAATTATAGTGGTAGTTCTTTTTTTTTCTTGTTTTGTGGCCTGCAATGTATGCAGTTTTGATTATTTTAAGAAATAGAAATTGGATGGGATGGCGATTGCATCATATGGCGCAAATAACTGTGTTTTTTTTCCATAAATGTATTTTATTATCTTTCTAATGTGCTTTTAGCAGTAACATGCAAATTTTTTTTAAACAACTAATAACTATTTAAAATAATTTGGTAGCTTTTACACAAAGAAAAAAAAAATGTTAATATATATTTCTGTCTCCAGCATTGAAATTGTTTTTGATATTTTTGCAAAATTGGTGACACTGTGCATGTGAACAGGTTATTGTTGTCTATAAAATGCAATTTTTATTAGTAATGGTAAGTTTAAACACTTAAGTACAAATCATGATAATTGTTACAAGATTCCTTGTGTTTAAAGCATTTCGACATAAAATTGATAGTGTTTTGCTGTCATGGAGCTTAAGAGTTCAAGCCACAGAGACAAAAATAGCAGAATTAGCAAACAGCATAGATCCTGATTAGGTGGCTCATAATGAGCCACCTCATCTAGAACTACACTGTATGCCCTCTAGTCATTGAATTCTGAATATGACATTATTGAAATTTTGCAGAAATAAATTTTGTCATTTTGTCATTTGCTTTTAGGCATGTAAAGGGTTAATGAAAATTTTATCAGATAACAGAACTATAATGTAAGCGTGTCCATACCAAATTTAGTGTGATAGACGTGTGTTTTTGCATTTAACTTCTTCAGTGTCGCTAAACCCCAAAAGTTTGAAAGAAAAGAGAATAAATGGGGGCAGGAAAAAAGGATGCATAATGCAGTTGCAAACTGTACAGGCTCAAATCCATCATGCTCATACCATATTAATTTGGCTATAAAAGGGTTTTTTATACCCCCAACATACGAAGTATGTCAAGGGGTATATGGTTTTCAGCTTTCCGTCTGTGTGTCCATTGATCCGTCAGTTAACATTTGCGTTAAAGTTTTGCGTTAAGTTTTTATTCTTTTATTATATTTCCAATATCCTTCGATGGAACCTTTTGGTATGTGACTTAGTATACTACTAGGTTCATGCAGAATAGTTGACATCATCTGGATGCTTCTGCTGACCTAAGGTCAAGGTCACAGAGTTAAACATTTATGTTAAAGTTTTGCGTTAGGTTTATATTCTTTTATATTTCCAATATCCTTTGATGGAACCTTTTGATATTTGACTAGGGTTACTGTAAGGTTCATACTGAGTAATTGACATCATCTGGATGCTGCTGCTTACCAAAGGTCAAGGTCACAGACTTGTATATTTGCGTTAAAGTTTTGCATTAAGTTTATATTTTTTTATCCCCCGACCGAAAGGTTCGGGGGATATAGCGATGAGCCTGGCGTCCGTCCGTCCGTCCGTCCGTCCGTCTGTCCGTCCGTCCGTCCGTCCGCAAACACTTTCTTGTCCGCTCTGTATCTTGAATACCCTTTGGAATATTTTCATGATACTTCACAGTTATGTAGAACAGGTCATGACGATGTGTCGCGAATAAGAAAGGTAACTCTTGCTATTGTACTTTTTGAATTATCTCCCCTTTGGTGATTTTTTGGCAGATTCGTGTCCGCTCTGTAACTTGAATACTCTTTGGAATATTTTCATGATACTTCACAGAAATGTAGAACAGGTCATGACGATGTGTCGCGAACAAGAATGACAACTCTTGCTTTCTTACTTTTTGAGTTATTTCCCCTTGATAGTTTTAGGTGTGATTTTTTGGCAGATTCGTGTCCGCTCTATAACTAGACTACCCTTTGGAATATTCTCATGATACTTCACAGATATGTAGAACAGGTCATGACGGTGTGTCGCGAACAAGAATGACAACTCTTGCTTTCTTACTTTTTGAGTTATTTCCCCTTGATCATTTTAGGTATGATTTCGTGTCCGCTCTATAACTTGAATACCTTTTGGAATATTTTCATGATACTTCACAGATATGTAGAACAGGTCATGACGATGTGTCGCGAACAAGAAAGACAACTCCTGCTTTCTTACTTTTTGAGTTACTACCCCTTGATGGTTTTAGGTGTGATTTCGTGTCCGCTCTATAACTTGAATACCTTTTGGAATATTTTCATGATACTTCACAGATATGTAGAACAGGTCATGATGATGTGTCGCGAACAAGAATGACAACTCTTGCTTTCTTACTTTTGGAGTTATTTCCCTTTGATGATTTTAAGTGTCCGCTCCATAGCTTGAATACCTTTTGAAATATTTTCATGATACTTCACAGATATGCAGAACAGGTCATGACAATTTGTTTCATACATGAATGATAACTCTTGCTTTTAGACCTAGTGAATTATTTCCCTTTGGTAGTTTGAGCTGCTGTTTGAGTGTCTGCTCCATAACTGTATAACCCTGGCCAGCTCCAGAATTTGAATAACCGTGAACCTTTTAGAATATTGATGATCATGCTGTGATATCTTATCAGTGTTTTCTAACTCTCTCTTACCCCTCCACATTCCCGTGCCCCCTCCCGCACCCCCTCCCCCCCCCCCCCCAAAAAAAAAATTTTTTTTTTCCAGATTTGGATTCTTTGGCTAAATTCACTTACTAGAGAGCTCAAAATTAGGTTTGTAGGGCTTGTACTTTAGAAGTTATTCACACATTTTGAAAGTTGAATGTATCGTATGCTATACATTTGTGTATATGGTGGCTGTTTGAGATATTACCTCTTTTTAGCAGTCAAGCATACTGTTTTAGTCTGAGTGTTAGATAATCATGCATCTGTTAACAGTTAAGGTGGACGATCCCGCAAGAACTCTGTTCTTGCTTGTTTAAAAAACAAACAGAGTTATTGTTCATCATCAAATCCACTAACTGTGGAGTAAATACAGTTATAATATACACTTACAATATCTACCGTAAAGATCCTAAGTTTTCGGGCACTTAGGTCTGTACAAACAGTGGAAACTGAGATTAGACTGTTCCTTAGGAACCAGAATGATCAAGATTTTCACAGTTTCCATTCCATCTGCGCATTTTTGTCGACATTACTCTGTGGTAGAACCGAATAACAGGAAAATAAATAATAGGGCAAGGACCGGCTGTGCTTGCAGCAGGTGCAGAATTTGGGCAGTCCGTTTTGGGGATATTTTGAACTTAAACCTTGTTTTTCTAGGAAACAAAACGGTGAAATGTTTGTTTTTATCCCCCGACCGAAAGGTTCGGGGGATATAGCGATGAGCCTGGCGTCCGTCCGTCCGTCCGTTCGTCCGTCCGTTTGTCCGTCCGTCCGTCCGTAAACACTTTTCTTGTCCGCTCTATATCTTGAATACCCTTTGGAATATTTTCATGATACTTCACAGTTATGTAGAACAGGTCATGACGATGTGTTGCATACAAGAATGGTAACTCTTGCTATTGTACTTTTTGAATTATCTCCCCTTTGGTGATTTTTTGGCAGATTCGTGTCCGCTCTGTAACTTGAATACCCTTTGGAATATTTTCATGATACTTCACAGAAATGTAGAACAGGTCATGACGATGTGTCGCGAACAAGAATGACAACTCTTGCTTTCTTACTTTTTGAGTTATTTCCCCTTGATAGTTTTAGGTGTGATTTTTTGGCAGATTCGTGTCCGCTCTATAACTAGAATACCTTTTGGAATATTCTCATGATATTTCACGGATATGTAGAACAGGTCATGATGGTGTGTCGCGAACAAGAATGACAACTCTTGCTTTCTTACTTTTTGAGTTATTTCCCCTTGATCATTTTAGGTATGATTTCGTGTCCGCTCTATAACTTGAATACCTTTTGAAATATTTTCATGATACTTCACAGATATGTAGAACAGGTCATGACGATGTGTCGCGAACAAGAATGACAACTCCTGCTTTCTTACTTTTTGAGTTATTTCCCCTTGTTGGTTTTAAGTGTGATTTCGTGTCCGCTCTATAACTTGAATACCTTTTGGAATATTTTCATGATACTTCACAGATATGTAGAACAGGTCATGGTGATGTGTCGCAAACAAGAATGACAACTCTTGCTTTCTTACTTTTGGAGTTATTTCCCTTTGATGATTTTAGGTGTTCGGTCCATAGCTTGAATACCTTTTGAAATATTTTCATGATACTTCACAGATATGCAGAACTGGTCATGACAATTTGTCTCATACATGAATGATATTTCTTGCTTTTATACTCTGTGAGTTATTTCCCTTTGGTAGTTTGAGCTAATGTTTGAGTCTCTGCTCCATATCTGTATAACCCTGGCCAGCTCCAGAATTTGAATAACCGTGTTCCTTTTAGAATATTAATGATCATGCTGTGGATCTTATCAGTGTTCCTAACTCTCTCTGACCCCTCCACATTCCCTCACCCCCCCCCCCCCCCCCCCCCCCCCCCCCCCCCCCTCAAAAAAAAAAAAAAATTTTTTTTTCCAGATTTGGATTCTTTGTCCAAATTCACTTACTAGAGAGCTCAAAATTAGGTTTGTAGGGCTTGTACTTTAGATGTAATTCACACATTTTGAAAGTTGAATGTATCGTATGCTATACATTTGTGTATTTGGTGGCTGTTTGAGATATTACCTCTTTTTAGCAGTCAAGCATACTGTTTTAGTCTGAGTGTTAGATAATCATGCATCTGGTAACAGTTAATGTCAATCAGAAGCATAAAAGAATGACAATATATTACTAATATGTGTTTTGAAGTGCACCCTTTTTACCAAGGCCCATGGGGGTCTTTGGTCGGGGGATTTGCCATCTCCTCTGATGGCTATTTTTGCTTATATTTCCAACATCCTTTGAAACCTTTTGATATATGACTAGGTTTACTTCTATGTTCATGCAAAACAATTGACATCATCTGGATACTGCTGCTGACCTAAGGTCAAGGTCACAGACTTAAACATTTGCATTAAAGTTTTGCGTTAAGTTTATATTCATCTTTTATATTTCCACTATGCTTTGATGGAACCTTCCGATATTTGACAAGGTTTACTTTTAAGGTCATAGCTGCTTACCAAAGGTCAAGGTCACAGACTTGTATATTTGTGTTAAAGTTTTGTAATAAGTTTACATTCTATGTTTATATTTCAAGCATCCTTTGATGAAACCTTTTGATATATGACTAGGTTTACTTCTATGTGTTCATGCAGATTGGTTGACATTATCTGGATGCTGCTGCTGACCGAGGTCATAGAAACAGACTTATATGTGTACATTGAAGTTTTGTGTTGAGTTTATACTTGTTGCTGATATTTGTAATATACTTCGATGGAACCATTTATTAGGTGACTAAGTTTACTTCTAGGTCCGCCGGGCCGGGTAGCGCAATCGTTAGGGCATGTGACTCGTAAGTCAGAGGTCCTGGGTTCGAATCCCGGTCTGGCCACATACTTTCGTTTCTCCTTGCGCTGATTCAAGAAGGGCAGTTGTCAGTTACTGGCGAAAGTATGTGCACTTAGTACTGGTTAACCGCTTAGGAGGTCTAAGCCTGCCCAGGAATAGTGTGGTTAGGTTAACTGACCGTCCCGACATGACCTTAGTTGTTTACCGTGGACGTTAAACATCAAATCAACCAACCAACCAACCAACTTCTAGGTCCATACCATGTATAAGATTAGTTTCATTAGGCGGTGGTTTCATTAGGCAGTGGCGCTGGTAGGGGGTATACGTGAGCTCCTGCTCATTTGCTCTAGGTTTTCCTCTATAGAAGGACCCCAGATATTTTAATCAGTCTTGTGAATTTTGCTGTGAGATGGGGTTTAAATCTAAAGATCTAGACCCATTTTTCCCCTTCAAAAACAGTTCCAAAATTTAGATCCATCTTAAAAGATGGATCTAGAGGTTTGGGATTGTTTAATAAGGGAAAGAAACACCTTCTTATAATCAAAGAAATATGTTAAGCATTATTGATGGCCATATGAACTGAGAAGTTTGAATTCAGCAAGATCAAAAGATTTTTTTTTCCACTGAGTTTTTGGCCTCTTGAAACTTCCTTTGAGGCCAGCTCCCACAAAACTAGGTCACTGCTACCTACTTTTGCCAAAATTAATACCATATTGAATTAAAGAAGTCAGTGCTGAATTTCAGCTTCCATAAGCCTAAAAACTTTCTCACTTCATAAGTACAAGCAGCTCCAGTAACCTCCCACTTTTTTTTTCAAATTAATTTAATATGTGTCACAGCTTAATTAACTATTAAGTGGGTGTTTTTCATATCAAAGCTCATCCACCTTAAACTATCAGATTTGAACATCTGTATCATTGACATATGAGCTGTGACATGACAAACCAACAAAGTGGCATGTGCACCCAGCAAAGACTTAAGATCAGCCTGGGCATCTGCCTAGTCTAATCAGAGTCTTCCCTGTTGGCATGGCAGTAGCTTAGACCCTTAGCAATCCCTATAGCATACAGCAAAGACTCTGATCAGACTGGGCTGATGCCCAGGCTGATCTGAGTCTTTGTTGTGTGCACATGCCACTTTGTTGGCTTTGTCCTTTGTGGCTCATATGTATTGCTATTAAGCATTTTCTGTGCAATTAAAAGGTGCTGATGCATTTTATGGGAAGATGTTCTATTTATAGACAAATTGTCTAGTAAGCATAACATTTTAGTTTATGAAGTTTACACTTGCAGAAATACAATGTCATTTTATACTGAGATGTGAGATGCAACTTCATGTTTTTTCTCCAGTTTTAGCTCACCTGTAGGAAAACACATGGAGCTATTGTTGTCACCCTGACGTCGGCGTGGGCGTGGGTGTCACACTTAAAGGTTTTACGTCAAAGTTTTTTTAAACTTTCAAATCACAGCAACCACTAGCCAGCACCCCTTGATATTTGGAATATAATCATATCATAGCATATCCTTCTATTCTGTAACATCATACCCCTAGGTGAGGCCTTGGAGTGGGGCTTGGTGGTCAAAAATTAGGTCACATTCACTTAAAAGTTTTATGACAAAGTTTTTCAATCATTCATGCATCAGCAAGCACTTGCAAGAACCATTCTATATTTGGAACATAATCATATCATAGCATAACCTTTTATTACCAACACTATACCCCAGGGTCAGACCCTGGGGTGGGGCTAAGGGGTCAAAAACTAGGTCACACATACTTTAAAGTTTTAACATTCATACATGGGGCGATCATTAAGTAATGGAAACACCTTTGTAGATTAGTTGATTTTATACAGAAATATGTATCCTTCATCCAACACCAAAGAGTGCCTTTTGAGCTTTCGAATCCATGGTTTAGATCGAAATTTAAACGTGTTACCATAGCAACATATGCTGGGTACCACAAGTGAATTTTTTCGACGTCATTTTGGTTAGGAGGTGTTTTTATTATGCTCATTATGTACGATATGTAAAGAGATATTGAAAACTTAGGAATATCTTCCGTTATAGTTAGGTTTTGGCTTTAGAAACACGCATATAATGATTGCTAATGAAAATGTTTTGAAAACTGGCATGAATTAAAGCTAAAGCAGGGGTTGAAATAGTTGATTTTTAGGGAGTTTGACATTTTCTTCCGTAATTTCCAGTATTATGCTTCAGTTATTTGATCGGTTATCAAGTACAGGATAATTTTGGTTCTTTCTGCTATACCATTCTCCCAAGACTTTGCTTGTTAAATTGCAATGACGTCACAATTCTGGTCTCTCTGGCTTATAATCGGCGAAAAACGTCAAATTTTGCTCGATCAAAAGTCTTTCACGGTCTGTATTTCTGCCAGGTGTAAGTGCAAGGCATGAATAACTACGGTAAATATTTCTATTAGTATCTGAGACTTGCATCAAGCCATCATACCATCACAAACCCATATCCAGTTTTTGTTACTTATCAGCAGCAAATTTAAATAGAAATGTGCAAAATTTAGAGACCAAACCCTTATAAGTTTAAGGCATCGTTGCCATGGCAACGTAATTCTTAAAAAGTACTTTGGAACTTAATAATACGTCATATGGTTGCTTCTTAGGTTTTATATATCTGGATTACTCTTTTTATACACAGCTAATGAAATAAATGCGAGTTTCCATTATTTAATGATCACCCCTCGTATCTCAGCAACCACTGGCAAGAACCAGTCTTTGTACAAACACACACAGTGAACTTTCATCCAGGTTTTATTTAGGCATGTTCTTTATTTTGCAAATATCTCAGAATTATTGGTATGTTTTACACCTGATATTTTTAGGCAATGTCAGGAAGTCATTCTGAAGAAGGTCATGGTCACGATGGTATTGAGACAGGAGGTGAAGGTCACAGTATGGATGGGGTGTATAAAGGTCTTTGTGGATTGATGGGAATATATTTCTTCTTTGTAATGGAGAGAATATTGACTATTTTTACAGACATCAAAAGAAAAAGAAAACAGGTAATTTCAAACAGATTTTTTTTTTTTGAAAGTAGGGGCTTTTAAAGACATATGCGACTTTTCCGCCATTTTGTTGTATTTGCAAAAAATGAAAATTACTCCAGAGTCAATATTTCATTATAATTGGGTAAGAAAATGGCTAAAGTGTGTGGTTTTAATATCATTTTGGGCTCATTTCATTAGTTTGGGTGTTAAAATTGGCCATAAACTTAAAGAAAATAGTAATATTATGATTTTTGCATTTTTTTCAATTTACATATTTATTCATCATGTGAGCAAGTTTAATGGCAACATTCTTACCAATCTGATTTATTTCAATGCATATTGTGCTTATTTGTTGTGTGCAAGCAAAATCCAAGTTATCTGGATGTGATACACTATCTTTTTAAGCTTTTTGTATAAACGTTTGCCACGTAATAAATGTGGGGGTAGGGATAGAGTTTGTTCATTACAAAATAAATAAGTACAGTGACCCCTACTTTTCTTCTAATTTTCTATTTGCTAAAAAGTTCGTCTCAGGAAAATAACTTGTTTGGTGAGACTCTCAATGTAGAGTGTTTCTGTAAGGTCCAAATATAGCAGACAGGGAGATATTTTTAAGGATTTTTCGGCCGGCGATTAATATTGGCTTTTGTTTCATCTTAAAATACAAGCTTTTGGGTGGTAGGAGTAACATTTCATATATCATTTTGACGAGACAACGTAATTATAAGCTATATAAAAGTCATCATTTAATTGATATTAACTACCATACTTGTTTGGTGCTTGTTTCGGGAAAGCAGTCGAGGGTGATATATTTCCAGTTCAGATTTTTTTTAATTTAATACGATGACATACAGTTTTTATTTCAAAATTGATGAGCCAATATATGATATAGAGTACATACAGAATTTTATGCAGTTTTCAATGCGGGATGTATTTGGTCGCATATGCCTTTAAGATTTAAAATGGAATGCAGGTGACATTGAAAATAAAAGTAATGGAGCCAAAGTGTCTGTTTCTAATTGAGCTGCGACACGAGAAAACCAACAAAGTGGTTGTGCGCCCAGCGCAGACTCAGATTAGCCTGGGCATCCGCCCAGCCTGATCAGAGTCTTCTCTGTCTGCATGGAGGTAGCTTAGACCCTTAGCTACCCTTTAAGCGCTTAAGAAAGAGTCTGATGAGACTGGGTGGATGCCCAGGCTGATCTGAGTCTGCGCTTTCCACACAACCACTTTTGTTGGTTTTCTCATGTCGTGGCTCATATTTTATACAATGCCATACGTTTTTAGTAATGGGCTTGTGCAAAATGCTGATAACAGTTGTCAAATGCATCTTAAAGTTCTAAGTTATTAGGTAATAATTTTGTTAATGTATGCCTTTTAAAACGAAGTTCTATGATTGATCTAGATATTTAGACACTTCAGCTGATGACATTGATGCACTAAAGAATATACCTTATTGATTTGGTTATAAGACGGATGTTTATCCTTCCAAAATAACCACAAATATGTAAATCAGTCATGTAATTCAGCTATGATATAGGCTTTTCTCTTCCAAACCAAGCCCAAAAATCTAGATCCATCCAAGATGGATCTAGATTTTTGGGATTATTTTGGAAGGGAAACATGTCTTATAACAAAAGAAATTTAGTAATGCAAGATACATTCTCAAACTCAGAATAAAGCACACTGATTGGCTGCTTCCAAGCACATGCTGGGAAACAGCCAATCAGTGTGCTTTATTTTGAGATTATTCTCAAGTTTTATAACCTCAAACCCCGATTGCATAGAAAAACAGTCGTGACTTTACATCTTGTGATGTGCTATACAAAGCCCTGTCATTACAAAATGTCACTTATTTTCATTGGCTGCTGTCTAGTTTTATACCGCTGAAACTGCTCTTTTTTGGTGCAAAATAGTTCCTTTTGCCTCTTTGCTGATGCATCACTGCAATACAAAATTTGCAACTATAAACAATCATTTGTTTCTCAAAATGACACTTTTGAATTAAGTTGTCGCTTGACTGTCCTAAATTTTAAAACAAGTAGATTTTACTGTCTGGTGATGAGTGAATTAAAAGAAAAATAGTAGCATGGCAAATAGTGCATATGAGCCGCGACACGACAAAACCAACAATGCGGTTGTGTGCCCAGCGCAGACTCAGATCACCCTGGGCATCCACCCAGTCTGATCAGAGTCTTCGCTGTCCGCATGGAGGTAGCTTAGACCCTGAGCTACCCTTTAAGCACTTAGCCAATAGTCCGATCAGACTTGGTGGATGCCCAGGGTGATCTGAGTCTGCGCTGGGCACACAACCACATTGTTTGTTTTGTCGTGTCGCAGCTCATTATGATGATCAGAATGATCCCATAGCAGACTTTTCTAGAACTAACCAGTAAAACCAACCCCCCTCCCCAAATGCTATATTGCTTTGTGCTGGTTTTAACCAATATTTCAAGAAACTACATGTATCACATTCAAATATACAGAATAGATAATCAAACTCTAGGCTTGTAAAGACCATTCAGTAGGCCATGTAGTTTCTGCATGCAAAAAGGGAAGATTCTTATTGGACTGTGCAGACAGGCTGATCTGATCCTGTGCTATACCTTTACAAGTGATGCCAGTTAATGTCTCGCCTGTGAAGCAGAGGCGAGACATAATTATGTATCGCTTTTCTGGTGTCGTCGGCTTGTCGGCGTAAACTTTTGTCGAGTTTTTGTGTTTAGGTCATTTTCTCAGAAATTACCAGGGCTAGAGCCATGAAATTTGGTTCATATGTACATCTGGAAGAGCAGATCTCAAAGCCTTCATCAATATTGAATCTTGACCTACATTTTACGATTGACTAACTTGGCAATTTTTTGTAGTTTTTGCGTTTAGGTCATTTTCTTAGAAACTATAAGGACTAGAGCCATGAAACTTGGTTCATGTGTACATCTTGAAGTGCAGATCTCAAAGCTATCATCAATATTGAGTCTTTGCCATTTTTTGTCGAGTTTTTGCGTTTAGGTCATTTTCCCAGAAACTATAAGGGCTACAGCCATGAAACTTGGTTCATGCATACATCTAAAAGAGTAAATCTCAAAACCATCATCAATATTGAGCCTTGACCTATATTTTGCGGTTGACTGACTTTGCAATTTTTTATTGAGTAACATCAATATTGAGTCTTTACCAAAGTTTTAGGGTTGACTGACTTTGCAATATTTTGTCAAGTTTTTGTGTTTAGGTCTGTTTCTCAGAAAGCGTAAGGGCTAGAGCCATGAAACTTGGTTCATGGGTACAGCTGGAAGAGTAAATCTCAAAGCCAACAGCAATATTGAGCCTTGACCTACATTTTACTGTTGACTGACTTTGCAATTTTTTGTCTAGTTTTCGTGTTTAGGTCTGTTTCTCAGAAACTATAAGGGCTACAGCCATGAAACTTGGGTCATGCATTCATCGGGAAAAGAGGAGCTCAAAGTCAACATCAATATTGAGTCTTTGCCAACATTTTAAGGTTGACTGACTTTTTGTCAAGTTTTGGTGTTTAGGTCTGTTTCTCAGAAACTATAAGGGCTAGAGCCAAGAAACTTGGTTCATGAATATATCTTTGCTGACTTAGCTCTGTTTTGTGACAAAGTGCCAGCAGGCCAGACACCGCATTCTGCGGAATTCTTGTTGGTACTGATGGAATTGATGGCTTATTACTGTATTATAATAGTCAACTCTTGATATCTCAAACACTGATATCTCAAAGTATCCTCTTATATCAAAAGAATACAGTTTAGACTAATTTCCTATTTTTATTGACATTTTAGCTCCTTTTATGTCAAACTACTGATATCTCAAAGTAAATTTTCTGGGACCAGAAAATTTACCAAGAGATACCAGTAGTTTGGGATGAACTTGAGATATCGGAAGTTGACTGTAGTTAATTTGGAGTCAGTGATCTTGAAAATTAGTAAGAATCATTTGTTGCTTTACTATTAATTACTGCATAATATTTTGGAGGGCTCTTTAGATAACTGTCACGAATGGCTTTGCAACTGTGTTACAGTAGAAATGTACCAACAGCCAAAAAGCAGACGTCAAAATTTACGTCTGCAATAATTTGAAAATATGTTTCATCCAAGCTATATCATATTGAAAATTCAAAAACTAAAGGGCAAACAGTGTAGATCTTGATGAGGTGGCTCATTATGAGCCACCTCATCAGGATCTGCACTGTTTTATTTGAGCCACCTCATCAGGATCTGCACTGTTTGCAAGTTCTGCCATTTTCATCACTTGCGCTTTAAGTGTTAGATCAGTATATCCATCTTCAAAGACTGATCAGTTTCAGAGATTCGTTTTGAAGATTTCTCAGGCTTTGTTGATTGTCTGGTCAAATAGAGGACAGCTGTTGTAAGACTACAAAGATGTGCAGATTGATCGTGGTGTTCATTGCTTGTGTATGCAATAAGAGACCTTTTCAAATGGTGTTTCCCTGATGTAAAATATTTTTAGCAATATTTTTCATGCTCTGCTTACATGATGAAAAGTTAAATGCTCTTATGAAGGTTACTGACATATCAAACTTTAATTTTTAAGTGGATGGCGCTAGATCAATAAAAGAAAAGAAAAAAAAATCAGCAATTTTATAGACGTATCAATTCCTGATTATTGCCCATTTACACGGCTTAGCCAAGATAAAGTGGACACTTGTGTTGCACACAGGTCAATTTTTAGAATCGTTTTAATCTATAAACTTCCATAAAAATTTGTAAGCTCTGACATTTATGTGTAATATTCCAAAGCAATTTTTATGGTGTAGGCCCGATAGAAATGTTAGAGGCTGATATATTCTAATACCGTTGTGGGGCTACGGACTATACATATTCGAGCATAACATGCTGTTTTAAGATAGAAGACATTGTTTTCAGACAATCTTTACTGCTCATTAATTAATGACAATCTGTCAACACCAAAATTTTGAGCCAAAGAATTAACTGCTTTTAGGAAAAAAATATTTTTATTAAGTTAGATTGCAAGTACCACTGAAAGCAGAAAAGAAGTAAATTTTGCATTTAGCAGTATTGTTTAGACATTATCTGAATGTGTTTAAAAGTCCTCTCACTTGAAATATAGAGCTGTCTATGGTTGACATAGAAAGTATTGTTGTAATGATTACTTTCATGTCTTTATGGCTTGAGTAGCAAATTTTGGTCACAGCGGGGCTACGGACTATACAAAAATAGGGAATGTCTAAAGCCTCGTTTACACGATATGTTTTCCACATAAGTTTTCTGTGCACATATGGAAAACATACCGTCTAAACAGAGTTATGCACTGCTTATTCTTCCCACATGTGGAAAGCACAAGGAATAGAACATGTTCTATCCTTATGCTTTTTTCCATAAGCTATTGACCAATCAGAAGAGAGTTCACTGAGGTTAACTGCTTTTGCACTGAGGTTAATTGCTTTTGCAACCTCAGCAGGTATTTAAAATACAAAAATATTGATATCAGGGGTATTAGAATGTATATTTCTTGAATATTACATGTATTTTACAAAGGGGAACAACTTTTATGACTTCCTGTCTGCTTCCTTGAATGTAGAAGTCTTTTCATTTTAGGATCTGTACTCTTATATGTTGCTTTTGCTCATAAGCATAAGTAATGAATCACACACAAATTGGAATCATCAGCATGTCCTCAGTCTACATTATTGTAACACAAAAGATGACAAAATTATGCAGGCATTTCCAGGTAAATGGCGGGAAAGCCTGAGAACATATGTGCTCTCTGCATATCGTATAAACACAAAACCATATGTGCTATTTTCCATATATTCTTTTTGCCACATGTGCAAAAACATATCGTGTAAACGAGGCTTAAAACTGCACTTGGAAGACATATTTTCACAGTAAACTCTAAAAATACGGTCTAAATTTACTTTTTAGTGTTACTTTACAATGACATTTGCATTAGAATAAACAAATTCATGTTCTGTGAATAACTTTATTGTAAAACTAATAAGAGCATAGCAAACTGTTGGTCACTTCCTGACATAGCTTCTTCAAAAGGGCTTTCAGACCTGAACTTCTAACTTAAATGTTTCACAATTTAATTGCAAATATTTCAGAAACAAAATTAAACAGTTGTTATGGTTGTATTATAGGAGTAAACAACATATTATCAACTTGTTATTGATACAGTCCAGGGGCTACGGACTATACAGACTATAAGCAGTTTGTACCATCAGTCCATGGTATTCCTTACCTCAAGCATATTCAACCAGTATATGTTTAGCCAAGTCTATAGAAATAAACTGAAGTATAATTTGCAATCTGTTTGCAGTATACCATAAAAAAGAAGCCATGAAGATGGTCTAGAGACTATACCACCAAGTTAACAATTTAACTCTGCTGACTGGGGCAATTATAATTGCCCACTGGGGTTTATATAAGAAAGGAAACAATTGATCAGAACTTTGCCAGTTACTGAAATCTTCAGTTGTGAGGCAGATATGAAATCAGTGTAACAGTTATACAAAAAGTTCATGATTCTGTCAAAACAGCAAGCAGTCTCTTCACAAATGTCTGATAGTGCCTAATGTTTGTACAAAGTTCAAAGAAAGAAAAGTCTAATACAGTTTTAAAGTTAGGGACCAGACACAAAGTTTATAAGAAATAAGAAATATAAAATGAATAATTCTGTGAAAATCAGAATTAAGCTAAATGGTTCTTTTACTCTGCATATTGTCTAATGGCACTTTATACTTTTACAAACTTTCATGACAAAATCCTAAACAGATTAAAGATATGGGGCAGACATAATACCGGTATATATATCCTTTAGAACTTTGACCTCTGTGTAAAACGACCTTTGTCAGACATTGTTAAAATGTGATCTAAATAAGACGAACATTTGGTCCAGGTTTAAGCAAATCTACACATCATCTTAGTAAGATGAACATTTGGTCCAAGTTTAAGCGAATCTTTTAAAGGGTTTAGGAGATATGGAGCAGACAAAGTCAATGGACAGAAGGCAGACAGATGAGCACCACATTATAATTTGTCCTGCTACTGATGTTTTATATTTGTACAAAGTTTCAAATCAAAATCTTATACAGTGTTAATGTTACTATGGAGCAGACATGAAATCACTACAAGAAATATACAAAGGGGCATAACTCTGTCAAAACTGAAAGTAGGGTTCTTTTTCTCTGTGCATTGTCTTGCTAAAGCTTTATATTAGTACAAACTATCATGAAGAAATCTTTTAAAAACACTTCATAAATTATGGAGTGGACATGATGCTTAAGGACTAGCTGTCGGCCATTTCTAAGCTTGTGTGTACAAAGTGGTTGGGCTATGGCGATATCATATATGCACTAACTATTCATACATGTGATGAACTCTTGAGGACCATGTGGGAGATCTGGAATTCATTTCAGGGAGATTGAGTTCCCCATCAGGGAGACTTTTTGACGGCAACTTTGACGCGTTGTTTTGAGTACTTCACTACTTCAATGTTTTATTTTTTTTGTGTGTGTGTGTGTGTGGGGGGGGGGGGGGGGGGGGGGTGGGGGGGGGGCTCTTGTTTTAAAAAACAACAACATGAACTAAAGTACAGTTGTATAGTTTAACTTCTTTACTTTTGAGTTACCCAATACTTCAAATATAATCTCAAAAGTATGCCATTTCAGTGTAGTAACAATACCATCCTAAGTTTAATTTACAGTGTAATTCAACAGTACTGTTCATAGTGGTAGTGCTGACCATTCCATTGCTAAATTGCAAAAAAAAAAAAAAAAAATCTGATTATCTGGCATTCTCAAACCATCACCTCTTCCCATTTTCCCTAACCCTCAATATAAACATCCAAAATTGCATCTTGGATGATGGGTCCGATTTGCTCCAGTTATTTTGATGAAAGCTGATACTTGTTAAAAACTCAATTAATGAACGTACCTGTCATTAGAGCTGTCTATTTTTGTTGAATATTAAATTAAGAACAAATATAGCTGCATATTTGGGTCAGTAAACTTGTAGAATGGCATATTTCTGTCTCAGTCAGATGCTGAAGATCGCGGATTTCCCATATTTTATTTATAAATTCACGCTGGTTCTCATTTCACATACGATGCTTCTGAATCGTGGGAACTGGATAGAAAAACGCGGGAAACTATTCTTAAAGTGAACGAACCGACTTAAATAAAAAAAATGCTGGCACCCGTGATGATTTCATGAAAGTATGATCTGATCAGCCTGCGCAAATTTTGCATGATCGATATTTATAATGACTGTACATTACGTATTTGACATGTTTACTGAAAAAATCGATATGGAATCATTGTCGATTGGCGGCACTTGCATCTATTGCATTCGTGCAAATCAATGACATAAACAATGACCAATGCATAAAGCCGTGACGCAAAAGTCATTTGCTCTCGGTAAAAGTTACCTGCTATTACAGTTAGAACAGGTACCTTTACTGGTGCGCTAGCCAATTTGACACCTCGCTGCGTCTGATCAGCGAATACCCCTCGGAATATGACACGTCCTATATTAATTATGTTATGTTGCACCCTGTTTGGTAATTAGGTCACGGACAGTTAATCCTTTTGACAGCCGCCGGGTAAGTAGTTACCGCAAAATGGACGGTTCAGAAAAAATTATGACAGGAAAATTCAGCATCCGGGAGATTCTGAATACTTTCCGGGAGCGCGGGAGATGGGCTTCATTTCCGGGAGACTCCCGGATGATCCGGGAGACATCACATGTATGACTATTGACGATATAAATGACGAATGATGTCAGGACCAATGTAAAGGCTTGATTATTCACGTTAATTACAATGAATTTGGAAAATATGTTTTTATTACATTTTTATGTTACATTTTAGTAAGTCCAAACCGCGTACCAAAAAACTCAAATTTAAACTATCTATTGAGAAAAAGTAGTAAGTCCCAGACAAAGCTATATATTCCTATTAGTGCAACCGAGAATGGATATTTTAATAAATGTTTTCTTTAAAGAACAATTCGCAGTCAAAGAGACACACCCATTTTTTTTTCTTCAAGAAATCATAACTATCTCATAAAACATGAGTTTACACAAAAATAGTACCTACTACACATATGTTTTTCAGTATGGTGGCGCAAAATGACCAGATTATACATGAATAAATTTGCTATTATTTAACTGATCACCTGAGTTTCAAATAAATTGTTGTCTGCTTCTCGCATGTACTTGAATTAATACTGAATATGTTTACAGAATAGACATTCAATCATGGACCGTGGCAACTGGTTCATGTGTATTTGCTTTCGGCAAATTCACTCAAAATGATAATACAGGAGTTGAGTGTCTTAGTGTGGCAATGCTAAGTATAAATGAAGTTCATGAAATCTGACCTGGATCTACAGTGTCTGCTTGCACAATTCTGTATCAGTATTCTCAATAACTATAGATATAATACTGTAACTTTCCATTAGCATCACGACCCCTCACTCAACCATCAAAGGGGCATAACCGTGGCACATCACATAAAAAAGTAAATTACTCACTCAGGTTGTCATTCATATAAATACATAAATGGCAGAATTAGAAGCAAAATATTTTGGCTGCGAATGACCTGAAGAAAATCAGAAGCATTATGGTACGTTTTTCGTTGCCGTCAGGCAACGTCTAACCTCAGTATTGACCCACATTTTACGCCATTCCATTGGCCAGAATAATAACCAGATCGGCCCGTCGCCAATCGTATTGGACTCGACACACTGCTTTTTCCGAAGGTTAACAGAAAATAAAAGACGGAGGACTGACTATTTGGTCTTTTAAAAACCGCCAGTTCGGGTATCGCTCATTTGTGGGTAATCAGGTTATCAAAACATAATTTGTTTGCTTTTGTTGGGGCTTACGACCCAGTTTACAATGGGAAAATGTCGAGCAGGTAAGTAACCTAACCGCACTGTTTCTGTGCAAGACTCACGGAGGCAGTCTACCAGTACTGAGTGCACATTCCATTCGCTCGTAACTGACTGCTATTCTTCTTGAATCAACGGAAGAGAGGGAAATGGCTGCACGCAAGAACGTACTGGACGCGAGGGTCTAACTCAGGGTCGCTATCATTGGCAGCGGACACGCTCCCGGCCGAGGTACCGTGCCCGGCACTTTTTCACTTAAAATATTTCTTCTCTAGCAACGTTTCTCTGTTTTTAAAGATATTTCTTGTTTATAGTCAGTCTACAAGAGGGCAGCCTAGGTTTTCATAAATTTTGTGTTTCCTATTTTTTTTTCTTCTATTTTTTTGGCAGTTGTGATAACTGTCAAAATCTCGCGTAAAACGTGTTTAATTTCATCAGGTGACTAAACAGCCTGAATGAGCACTAATTGGAATACTCATGAAATTGACAACCATAATTAAATTGTGTACGCAAGTGACCGGAGTGTGATGGAATATTCTTAATTATTATATGTGAGGTAAGGTAAAATTCACTGGACAACCAACTACTGCTACACCCAAACACTCAAAAAGAGACAGGCGTGATCCATGCCAGCTACATCTGCCGCCCTGAACAGTCCTTCACACCCTCCATGCCAGTCCGATGTTCGGACCGGCACGGAGAATTTAAAGGGCCCATCTCAAAACAGGCAGGCGACTGGCCAGGGTCAAATCCATTCACTCGCGAGCCAGTGGAGTGACACCAGTAGGTAAAAGCAACGATAACAACTTCCCATCGCCACGCAGCCCTGAATCAACATCAATTCTAATGCACGTACATATGTTATGCGACGTCTGATTGGATAACTTCAAAAATTTGCGGCAGTATATCCTGCGAAATATACTGTCGGAAACCCGTCATTACATAACGTCGCTTCTCATTGGTTGACGTATGGTTTTACGTCGCTGAAAGCGTTTGCTGTGGGTGCAAAATAGCACATTTTTAAAGGTGAAAATGCGTAAAAGTGCATTAGAATGGGGATAACTATTGAAAATTTTCATTTGGGGAGGTAAATCGTCGGTTTTATGGCCGCAAATTGCGTTTTAATATGGCTCCGCTGGCGCGTCGCCGTAAAACGAAATTTCCGACCATAAAACCGACGATTTATACCTCCCCAAATGACAATTTTGAGTACAGTTATCCCCTAAATCAACGCCGATTCAACGTCATGACGTGGATCAACGTTGATTCAAGGTCTGTTACAACTAGTTACTACATATCACAGCCTTCTATTCCGATGGGAAAGAAAATTAGTTTTTAGCCAGCCTATCAATTTTCACTTAATATGTTATGTTTTCCTCCAGCTCTGTGGAATTTTTGGAGATTGCATTTCATGATAAATGTATGACTGCGATTTTACGTCCTTTTCAGCAGTATTTCAGTCAAGTCAGGACGATTGGAGGGTGATAAAGAAAGGCTGTGTGCAGTGGAACGCTGTTCACATTTGGGAAGATTTCAGCCTCGGGCGGAGCTCTGACCCGGTGCCGTTAGATCAGTAGGCCATCGCTGAACATACAGCTACCGGGGCTCCGACTGAATCTAAATTGCACTTGTTGACCACCTGTTATTTTCTTTCTTTTCTTTTTTAAAAAAAAATTGAGAAAAAAAAATCCCCCATAAATTGTACAAAAAACAAACATATTTTTTTTTCAGAGGAAATGAAATCAATAACTTTCCTGATTCTTATTACTGACATTCTATGCAAATATTAAAAAATAAAGGGATATCGAAATATAGACTACCACATGGATGATTTTATCCACCATATACAATTTTTTTTCATGCACGAGCGAGTGTGGCTCAGTTGTAAACAACAGCTGAAAAAGAACGTGTATTGACAACACCAACAAAACAGGCGCACTTTACCTGCTAAAAAATACGATCGTGCTCGTTCTGTACATATATAGATAGTCTTTTAGTCAAACATGTTAAATAAACTGTGATATAGCCTGATCCTTCCGTTAAAGGCTTTCCGATGGCTTATTTTCGATTTGCTTCGAAAGCGGAGATCATCGACATGCCTGAGCACCGCTAGCAGCACGCAAAAAGGATAATCACACCATCAAAAGAAGTAGTTCGGTGAAATTAATGAAAAATAATACTGGTGCATATATTAATATTTATAACATCTTAAACCTTCTTCGTTTTATCTACTTAGATCAAATATGGAATTTCGTGGGAAACTTCTGGAAAAATGCTCGATCTTTCTGCACCAAGAAAGAGGCAGCGGATAAATACATTGGTGATAATGCTCGTGCCTGCTTGTGTTTTGGGAATTTCGACAAGACGAAGTTTACACAGTCGCCGACACCTGTTTTTATTTTACACAGTGTGCGAAATCGAAGGGACAATAAATGCATCGAATAAAGTAAGACGTAAGATATATAAATGTTCTATATCCTGGGGCCTGCATCTGGCGCAATCAAGATTTCAAACACCGTCATCTAAACGTTTATTTTCATTGTTTACATTTTAAGGACAACACCAATATGGCCGCGCTGTGTTTTGAGCAGTCAACGTTGAATGTTATTTGATATTTCATTACTAGAGAAGTAATTAAAAAATGTAGGGCTCGTTGGCACTAATACAGACAATGGACAAAATAGTAGAGACAAATTTGTCTACGAGTCTTAAATAATCAAACGACTGCACGCCGTTTTCCAAACTGGATCTTTTCAAAGCTAGCACTTGGTATGGTGTCACAGCCTCATGTTTTGCCAAAAGAGAACATTCAGTATCAAGGTTATTTTGGCATATATGTTATATAAAATAACGATGTGAAGGGCAGCATATCACTCCCTTACCCCACCCACTCGAATATCTCGTGAGTGTCTGATGGCTAGGCCTTAATATAAAATTATATGCATTGTACCAAAAATACAAAGGGGAACAATTCCATCACAACTGAGAAAGTATGGTAATGGTTCTTTTTCTCTGCACATCATCTGATGGTGCTTTATATTTGTACAATTTTTCATGAAGAAATCTTGAACGTTTAACAGATATGGAGCGGTAACAAAATGTTACTGTTTGAACTTCAGTCTCTGGTAGACCTTTAACTTTGTCAGATGTTGTTAAATAAGTTCTGCCAATCTGCATATTGTCTCAATAAGGCATACATTTTACTCAAATTTTTTTTGAAAAAAAAAGAAGACAGTTGGGCACAGACAGACAGACAGACAGATGGCCAATGTCACAACATAATGCAACTCATCTCATGACAGGCAAAATGGTGATAACTGTTAAACAAATTTCAGCTTGAAACAAGGAAAACCTTAATTACTCTCAGAACTACTGTATGTAACTGTACCACTTTCCTTGGAAGCACACACAACTGTTAAATATGGTTTAAATATTTTCAAATCACCTGGCCATATTTCAATCACTGTAAATTGCACAACATTGTAATAGGGAGACACATTTTAAACCAGGTCCTTGAACAAGTACTATTTGTACTACTGTGATTTAGTTGCTTGGTTGTTTCGGGTTTTAATGCCTCTTCCAGACAGGAATTCTGTCTATAACAGGCCATCTCCCTGTGATGTACTACTGTGACTTTCAGCAGAATATCAAGTGTTTATCTATCTTTGTCTTCCAAATTTCTTTTTCTAGGGTCAAATTTCATCGTTAACTACTAATTTCTTAACTTATCTGGAATGAGTAGTCACATATCTGAATATAGAGAGACGTTCCAAAAAACTTGTATAGTCCGTAGCCCCTTTGTCAGCCTTTTATGTTTTGAGACAAGTCCGCAAGAAAGCATTATGAAACAGCCCAAAAGTTGTATTAAATTAGTCTGACAGTATGAAACTTCATTTCAAAATGCAATTTAACACTATACTATTGCATTATGTGTATGTTGTACATAAATATATAATCTTACACCTACAGTTACTAGTTCATCCACATTTTATTTTCTTGGAATAAAGCAGATACTTCACCATTTAAATGTCACAAAAGCTTTATCTGCTTGCCCGGCACAATCCTGAAAAAAATTACTAAAACCACAGCTCCAGTTTGCATATGACATCATCATAAGATATGAATTTTGAGGGGGGCTACGGACTATACAGGGCTACGGACAAACTGTTATTGGCTGTAGAATTTTGTTGCCGGCAACCAGCCGCTAATCACTTTTTGTGTAGCTGTTCTGTCATTGTCTGAAACTATAAAAAAGCTTATCATGTAGATAGCCAATGATTAGACTTTTATAGTACATGCTGAAATATGGGGCTACGGACTATACAAAATTAACATGATTTTGGCTAGGCCAGTAGAACTAGGTGGAGAGCATTTCATAAAAATGTGTGTGGTATTCATGTGTGATTGCATTTCAGGGTTCTCCCCAGGTGCATATGGCATGTCGCATGCGACATGGCTTAATCCAGTGTCAGTAATTGCGACATGCCTTAATTGTCTTGACATCCTTTTCATCCCTGCCGACATCCCTTAATTGTACAATCACTCTTAGCTAAGTGTGTATTTGTCACAGTGTGTGCGGTGAAGTACCCCTATGTAGATGTTTACACTAGGATTATAACACCCTCGCGGCAGTTATACAGGTCGGGATTATGACACCTTTTTGCTTGGTGCCCCAATTAAGATTGGATACCGGTCTGTTTCTTTGATGTCATTGTGCCTTCACCAGCGAGATAATATGCATATTAAATTAAAAAAAAATATGCGTTAAGGGTGTCAGTATATTGACTTATCATCACTTCAGTAAAAAATATTCTGCAGCTTATTACTTTGAAATCTATAGTAATTTAGTAGATTTTAACTGAAATATTTAGCAAAATACATAAAAAGTAACATTACAATGGCAGTAAAATAAAATACATGATAAGACTTCTTAGAAATTATGAAAGGTTTTATTCCCTCCCTTGTTTCATATGAGCCAAATTTAGACCTTGTCTGCTCACCTGATGGTTTGCTTTACAGGGAATAAACTGAGTTTGTTAGCTCACCTGGATATTTAATGAGGAGCTCAGAAATTTGCTCACCTGAGTATTATGTACATATAAAAGGCCTACATGGTCCTCACTTGCTCACCTCACCACCAATGACCATCTTAATAAATAACAAAGAGAAATATTCTGTGTGTGTGAGGGAGGGAGGAAGAGGAGATCTTCTTATGCTAAACTGCTGATTTAACTTGCTATATTTGGCATTTATGAGCAAACTACCCATAGCTTTTGTTACATGGGTGAGTGAGTGAACTGGAGTATAACGTCCCACCAACAACAAGGTCTGTGGAGACAGGTTGTTACATGGAAACATGGAATAAGGAAAAGATCAGAATTTATCACATAGTTGTTATCTGCAAATGCTTAATTTGATATCCGCGCGCTTAATTAAATTCATCTTCAACAACATGCCTTCACAAATTTCTGGGGAGAACCCTGCATTTATTTGGTAAACTACTGATGTTTTCTTAATTTATTTAGCATTGAAAAGTATACTTTCTAAATGTGGAATAACCATAAGTGAAAAACTGGAAATGCATAACAAGTGTATACATTTACATTTTTCCACATATCTTCGGCAGTTTTTATATGATTTTCATTCTGTAAAAAGTAATGTTAATTAGAATGGTGTCTTCTTTAGAGGAACATAAATTTTACAATA
The DNA here is from genome assembly GCA_963989385.1 of Ctena decussata. Taxonomy (NCBI): domain Eukaryota; kingdom Metazoa; phylum Mollusca; class Bivalvia; order Lucinida; family Lucinidae; genus Ctena; species Ctena decussata. Next base: position 61,092,697 of record OZ022504.1, read on the forward strand.
TCTGATCCAGTCCCTGTTTGGGTCATACATTTAAAAAATGCCTTCTTTTTCTTGCAACAGCATAACATGCAAAAAATGGTCATTTTTGGGCCTTTCAGATCAAATATTTCGTAAACTATTCCATGCAGATATATAAAACCATATATCACAGGAAAGCTCATATGAAGCTCTATTCATTTACACATACTTTAAGGAGATGAGATGTGTATGGTGCTCAGAATCATCGCATAACATGGGAAAACTTAAATTGTCCACATTATCTTGGCTAAGCCGTACACTACTTTTTAGCTCGCTTGAACGAAGTTCAGGAAGAGCTATTGCACTACCCCCGGCGTCGGCATTGGCGTCGGCGGCGGTGTTGGCGTCGGCGGGGTTAGCAAAATGTTAAAGTTTTACGTTAAAGTTTTTTATGTGATGGGCAAGGCGCTGCCAGGCCAGCTGTCCTGGCCCTGTGACAGGTCTTGTTATGGTTCATAACCTACAGATTCAAACACTAGTCTATTGTTTGATTTTTTTTTAAGCTCGCCTTAACAAAGTTCAGGAAGAGCTGTTGTACTACCCACGGTGTTGGCGGCATCGGCGGCTGCGGCAGCGGCGGCAGTGTTAGCAAAATGTTAATTTTTTACGTTTAAGTTTTTTAGGTGATGGGCAAGTACCCATAAACCTTAATTTTTTACAGCCCACATTGGCAGCAAAATCACTAACTCTAGACACACTGACATTTTACATGAATACGGGAGGTTGGGAACTAAATTATTATATTCATAAATTTTCAAAATTTGATTTGTAAAAGGTGGACATGTTATACTTTTTGAAGGCAAAAAAGTGATGTGTTTTGTAAATTTAGTTATTTAACCTCTGTAAATCAGCGTCCCTTTTCAAAATGTCAGGGACATTTCATAAATTATTTATTTCTAGTGTTTGAGATAGTTTGCAGTAATGTATTTTTAAGACCTGATGATTGGCACCTAAAAATTCCGCACTTATCTGGAGCTCTGCTTATTTGTGGCACCTTGAATATTGGGACTTTAGTACTTGATCTGACAGTAAAGACCCAGATCAGACTGCCCATAAAAATGGGCAAGTGGGTCAGTGTCTGCACTGTCTGCACTGTTTTCAGTTCCGCATCTTTCCAGAATGAGTTTGTCTAGGACACTATGAGTAAGAGGTTGTACCATGGTTTGTCCGCCTCTACGAGGAGATAATCCATGAGCTTTAGTTAGTGTCCACCTGTACGAGGAGGTGATCCACTAGCTTTAGCGAGTTGATCATCTCCCATACAGGGGGACAAACCATGGTATGACTATTTTATACCACCCTTATCAGTGTAGACCTTGCTCATTCTGAATTATTTCATTCTAAAGTTGGTGTTTTCTGTTAAGGGTGGTATAAAGATTCTTAAATCAATAGACCTAAAATAATTACTGCATCTGTCCTAAAAGTGGAACAATTTGGGTTTGGGATACAAGACTGCATCCAAAAGATGCAGATGGGCTGGCAAACAGTGTAAGCCCTGATCAGACTGTTCTTTTATGCTGATCTGGGTCTGCACTGTTTAGAGCCCCAATAGCTCAGTGTGCAATGACCTGCTGATATAGTGGTCCCCGGTTCAATTAGCAATGCAAATCTTTCAACCGTTAACAGGGTTTCATAGCTTAGTTTTATAAACAATAGTACAGACAAATGGATCTGACCACAAGTTCTAACAACATCAGTTACACGGTTCACTGCACACAGCCTTTCATTTTCACTCTCCCGTCATCCTGATATGACTGAAATCCCGTTAAACAGATTGTATAATCACAAGTCATCCTTCTATCCATCTCTGCTCTGTTTGCCCAGCCTTATGTCCCATTACCGTAATGTGCTTAAGTATTGGGACACCAAAAAACTATTAATTTTCCATTTGGGACCAATGGAAAATCAATGTTTTTAGGTGTCCCAATATTTAAATACTTGTAATTTTATGGTATTTTGTAGAAATCTAAGAGAGATTATAAACATATGAAGCACAATACTGACATTTGAGCTGTATGTCCCATTACCCTAATATGCTTAAGTATTGGGACACCTAAAATCTTTAATTTTCCATTTGTCCCAAATGGAAAATTAATGGTTTTTAGGTGCCCCAATATTATTATGTCCCCCTCCATGCGGGGGCGGGGGTTGGAGGGGGGGAGACATATTGTTTTTGGTTGGACATATTGTTTTTGGTGTGGATCCCGTCTGTGTCAGCATCAGCGTAGCTTCTTGTCTGCGCTCTATCTCCTGAAGGGATGCATGGATTTTGACCAAACTTGCACAGATAAATTAATGGGTGGGTGGGGAGGGGGAGGGGAACTGATTATATTTTGGTGACCTTGACCTTATTTTCAAGGTCACAGGAGGTCAAAGAAGGATGAAAAATAGCTTGTCTGCACCATATCTCCTGAAGGGATTGTTGGATTTGTACTAAAGTGACACAGATATATCACTGGGAGATGGCAAAGACTGATTAGATTTTGGTAACCTTGATACCATTTTCAAGGTCACAGGAGGTCCAAGAGTGTTGAAAAATGCCTTGTCTGCACCATATCTCCTGAATGGATTGATGGATTTGAACCAAACTTGCACAAAAATATAATCGGGAAATGCAAAAGAACTGATTATATTTTGGTGACCTTGACCCTATTTTCAAGGTCACAGGAGGTCATAGAATGTTGAAAAATGGCTTGTCTGCACCATATCTCCTGAACGGATGGATGAATTTAAACCAAACTGCCACAGATACATCACTGGGAAATGGAAAAGAAGTGATTAAATTTTGGTAACCTTGACCCTATTTCAAGGTCACAGAGGTCTTTACTTGGCAGCTTTTAGGGGAAATGATACTGCTGAGAAAGCGCAGGTGGGGGGACATCTGTTTTTGTCAAAAAATATTTCTAGTTTAAATACTTGTTATTTTACGTTATTTTGTAGAAATCCAAGAATGCTAATAAACATATGAAAGACAATACTGACATTGGAGAGAAACTTGCCAACTCAGAGATGGAGTGTGGGGCCATGATGATGAATATTCATCCAAATAAAGGTAAGGTATAGATCTAGATATGTTCAGCAAAGTTTTATTTATTGCAAAATGCAAAAAAAAATTGTGAAAATAAAAAAAAAAGGAGAAAAACAACAACAAAAAAAACAAAAACAAGCAATCATAAAATAATTATCAGAACCATACATTGAGAACCTATGTCATTTCCCAGGTGTTGTAAACTATTCATTCAGCACACATTTTGAAAAAACACTGAAATTTTTTGCCATAAGGAAAAAAAAGTAAGTTATAGAATTGTAACGAAATTACCCTCTCAGTAATGTAGTAATTATTCTTATTATACCAAAATTACTACTACCCTGCAATTGTTTTGACTATCACATACTAAAGAGATATATTTATGAACAGCAACAGAGTTTTTTATTAAAAAAAAGCCGCCACAGGGTTTTCAAGAAAGCAGATTTCTTAGTATTTTCATTAAAAGAGAGATACATGTATATCTGTGATTATCCAAATACATGTAGTATATTCCTTGATATGAGAGAGTAGTTGGAGATATGAGCCGCGACGAGAGAAAACCAACAAAGTGGTTGTGCGCCCAGCGCAGACTCAGATCAGCCTGGGCATCCGCCCAGTCTGATCAGAGTCTTCGCTGGCCGCATGAAGGTAGCTTAGTCCCTTGGCTACCCTTTAAGCGCTTAGCAAAGAGTCTGATCAGACTGGGCAAGTGCCCAGGCTGATCTGAGTCTGCGCTTGGCGCACAACCACATTGTTGGTTTTCTCGTGTCGCAGCTCATATGTGTTTGAGATAAAGAGAGTCAGCTGTTTTAGAATTTCATAAGTCTTTGCCTATTTGTTTAGGGACTGATATGGAATATTCCAAAGGTAAAACATATCATAGGCTACCTTTGTTTAAAAAAAACTAGTGTCCAGAGAAGGAGGGTATTCGATCATAATATCCTGATAACTATGTTCTGCTTCCATAAAAAAAAAAACACACACAAAAAAATCCACTTGCTGTTGTGGAAGTGGGTGGGGAGTGGGGGTGGCAGAAGGGGTTGGGGTTAATTTGGGTTACAATATCAGGGCTCAGTTGTTTAAATTTAACTACATCAAGAGTTAAAGAGATGCTTTGTTTTCAAATGTAATGTGTACGCAAAACATTCATTTTTTTTTGCCCCAAAAAAGAACAGAGCTTTTGCTCCTCACATTTTTATGGCAAAAAAAATATTAGCACTCTTGATTTTATGTGTAATAAATAAATCCTTGAGTAAAACCTTTATGAAGCTAACTATGCTTTCAACAACTGGGCCCAGACATTTTTAACTGAAAAAATAACAATAAAACATATGTTGTGGCACTTTATTAGGGCCGCTTTTCCAGTTTTCCGATTAGGTTATTATAAGGGGTCATTATTTATGTTTTTATTTTCTTTGGTAGATTAAATTGTCCCATAGATATTTCTAGAAACCCTCCTTATCTGGAGCAAACCAAAAATTACATGCAAGCAGATATGTCAGGTGACAGAAAGAGCTAGAGCTAGAGTCCATTCTGAATATAACCCTCAGTTGATAATTTTACAAAGACATCAGACAAATACCCAGTTAAACAGAAAAATGCCTTTCAATTAGACAAATGGATGGGTACACCTTCAAGGCTTCAGGGAAAGCAACTCTGCCATTTCCATTTTCTGCCTCCATTCTCAGTGGGGGTCTACTCTTAAAGGAAAGAATTTGCTCTAACAGAGCAAATTCTTTCCTTTAAGAGTAGACCTCATTTTGAAATGGCTATGTCATCCAGGGAAGCAAGTAGGAAGTCACAAAAGTTGTTACCCGTTTTAAAAATGGTGGAAAAGTATGGAGGTGTACCCAAACACTTTAATTACCCCTTATATCCCTGTATATTCAGGCACCTTTATTGTAGCTGTTATTGAAATTTTGTACAATTTCAGATGGGGTGAAATTAAAATTTTGTACATTTGTTCAGATGGGATGAAATTGAAATTGGGTACATTAGCAGATGGGGTGAAAATTTTGTACATTTTCAGATGAGGTGAAAATTGAAATTTTGTACATTTGTTCAGATGGGATGAAATTGAAATTGGGTACATTAGCAGATGGGGTGAAAATTTTGTACATTTTCAGATGGGGTTAAAATTAAAATTTTGTCCATTTTTAGATGGGGTGAAAATAAAATTTTTGTACCTTATCAGGTGGTGTGAAAATTCTGTACATTTTCAGATGAGGTGAAAATCGAAATTTTGTACATTTGTTCAGATGGGATGAAATTGAAATTGGGTACATTAGCAGATGGGGTGAAAATTTTGTACATTTTCAGATGGGGTTAAAATTAAAATTTTGTCCATTTTTAGATGGGGTGAAAATAAAATTTTTGTACCTTATCAGGTGGGGTGAAAATTCTGTACATTTTCAGATGAGGTGAAAATCGAAATTATGTACATTTTCAGATGGGGTGAAAATTGAAATTTTGTACATTATTAGATGGGGTAAAAATATAAATTTTGTGCATTTTCAGATTGGGGGAAATTTTGTACGCTTTCAGATGGGATGAAAACTAAATTTTTGTAAATGTTCAGATTGGGTGAAAATTATTTTTACTTGTAGGGTTTGTTGAATAAATACACTGGAAAATAGCGCAGATTTGATCAGACTGTTGTTTGAAGACTGCTGCCTAGGAGCAGTCTAAGCATAGTCTTATAATTGCCCATGAACTTTTATGGAATATTTTGAGAAAACATGTGGAATAATAATGCTCAATATTTGTCACTTGGCATACTCAAGTACACCTGCCAGGAAAAAACTAGAGATGACATTTAATGTAATAACCAGGATAGCTCAAACCAAGATATGTTAAGCTGAAAGATTGATAGAATCTATGATGGGGTTGAGGCCGAGACAAGGAAATCTCAGGCTAGATTTCAGATTATTTAGTCTTATGCGAGGCTTGCCGAGATGGCCACCATGGGGGCCGTTACTAAAAATAGCACAAACATAAAAATGAAAATTACTCAAGAACCCTTGAATGGAATTCGACCAATTTTGTGTCAGCATGTTCCTTGCATGAAGCCGTTTCGATAAATTGCAATTTGGCTTTCCAAGATGGCCGACATCTGCCGTTACTAAAAATATCACAAACATAAAAATGACAATTACTCAAGAACCCTTGTATGGAATTCGACCAATTTTGTGTCAGAATGTTCCTTGCATGAAGCCGTTTCGATTAATTGCAATTTGGCTTTCCAAGATGGCCAACATCTGCCGTTACTAAAAATAGCACAAACATAAAATGACAATAAGTCAAGAACCCTTGAATGGAATTGGACCAATTTGTGTCAGAATGTTCCTTACATGAAGCCATTTTGATTAATTGCAATTTGGCATTCCAAGATGGCCACTATCTGCCATTACTAAAAATAGCACAAAACATGAAAATGACAATATCTCAGCAACCGCTGAATAGATTTTGACAAAATTTGTGTCTAAATGATTTTTGCATTGAGATCTTTCAGAAGTAACTAAATATAGACTAGTTTTAATGGCCTTTGTTACTAAAAATAGAAATGTGAAAATTAGAAAATTACAATGGAACTGGACCAATTTTGTGTCAAAATGGCCCTTGCATGAAAGCTTTTCAATTTTTAGCTCACCTGGCACGAAGGGCCATAGTGAGCTATTGTCATACCAAAGCGTCCGGCGTGCGTTGTACGTCCGTGCGTCGTCTGTCAACACTTGAAAACAAATATTCAAACATCTTCTTCTGTAAAACTACTGTACCCATGGTTCTCAAATTTCACATGGAGCATGACCTGACTCCAGGGTCTCAGAATTGTAAAATTGGGTCTGGTTGAATATCCAAGATGGCCGCCGTTACTAAAAATAGCAAAAATAACAAAATCATCTTCTTCTCCAGAACCACTGGGTATATTTGTCTGAATTTTTGCATGAAACATCAGTGGAACATTGGTATTCAGAATTATAAAAATGAAAAAAATCTGTAGCGTAGTTTTGTAGCAGTGACCTACTTTCTGTTTACGAGGGTAATTTTGTTCAAATGCCAATGTCGAAAAACAACTTATTTAAACAACTTCAAACAACTTCTTCTCTAAAACCACTGAACCCATGGGTCTCAAATTTCACATGGAGCATGACCAGACTGCAGGGTTTCAAATTTGTAAAAGTGGGTCAGGTTGAGAATCCAAGATGGCCGCCATTGCTAAACATAGCAAAAGCAACAAAATCAATATCTCCACTAGAACTATTTGGTATATTTGGTTGAAAGTTTGCGTGGAACATAAGTGGGACCTTGCAATTAAATTTTATAAAAATCAAAAAAATCTGTAGCGGAATTAGGTCACAGTGACCTACTTAGCGTTTACAAGACCGAATTCGCTCAAATGTCAATATCTCAAGAAAACACAAATGGATTCTGATAAGGTTTGGTCAGAAATGGTCCTTGAATGGAATTATTTCAAATTTAATCCAACTGACTATCCAAGATGGCCACCAGGGCGGCCGTTACTAAAAATAGCACTAACATAAAAAATGACAATTTCTCAAGAACCCTTGAATGGAATTTGACTTATTTTGTTTCAGAATGTTCCTTGCATGAAGACGTTTTGATTAATTGCGATTTGGCAATCCAAGATGGCTGCCATCTGGCGTTACTAAAAATAGCACAAAACATGAAAATGACAATATCTCAGTAATTACTGAATGGATTTTGACGAAATTTGAGGCAAAATCAGGGCCTTACAAATCCATTGTCCGGCTGCCCGGGACCAGTTGAAATTTTTGCTGGGCAAGTAAAATATTTTCTTACTTGCCCAGAAAAATGTATAAGCTATGTAGAAAAATCTTAAGATTTTTTACATTTTGTAGCAAGCGCTTTGTACTGGGCAAGTAGATAAAATTTTGATTTGTCAGGCCCTGCAAAATGATTCTTGCTTTGAGGTGTTTCAAACGTAACTAAATATAGACCAGTCATGTTGGCCTATGTTTCTTAAAATAGCAAAATATGAAAATTCGAAAATGTCAATAGAATTGGACTAATTTTGTGTCAGAATAGTCCTTTCATGAAGCCTTTGCGATTTCTTGCATTTTGGCATTCCAAGATGGCTGCCATCTGCTGTTACTAAAAATAGCACAAATCATGAAACTGACAATATCTCCATAACCCCTTAACGGATTTTGACAAAATTTGTGGCAAAATGATTCTTGCATTGAGATGTTTCAAGCATAACTTAATATAGACCAGTCATGTTGGCCTCTGTTACTAAGAATAGCAAAATGTGAAAATTAGAAAATCTCAATGGAATTGGACTAATTTTGTGTCAGAATGGTCCGTTCATGAAGCCTTTGCGATTTCTTGCATTTTGGCAATCTTAGATGGCTGCCATCTGCCGTTACTAAAAATAGCACAAAACATGAAAATGACAATATTTCAGTAACCCCTGAATGGATTTTGACAAAATTTGTGGCAAAATGATTCTGGCATTGAGATGTTTCAAAAATTAATAAATATAGACCCGCCAAATAGGTCTCTTTTACTTAAAATAGAAAAATGTGAAAATTGAAAAATTACAATGGAACTGGACCAGTTTATGTCAGAATGGTCCTTACATGAAGGCTTTTGATTTTTTGCATTTTGGCATTCCAAGATGGCCTCCAGCTGCCATTTCTAAAAATAGCGCTAAACATGAAATGGCAATATCTTAGTGACTACTGAATAGATTTTGATGAAATTTATGACAAAATGATTCTTGCAAATCTCAAAGTAATTGGACCAATTTTGTGTCAGAATGGTCCGTGGCAAAATAGCCAGGTGAGCGATATCAGGCCCATTTGGGCCTCTTGTTTGCATTTTGGCATTCTAAGATAGTCCCCATCTGCCGTTACTAAAAATAGCACAAAACATGAAACTGACAATATCTCAGTAACCCCTGAATGGAATTTGTTGAAATTTGTGGCAAAATGATTCTTGCATTGAGGTGTTTCAAAAGTAAATATGAGCCGCGACGCGACAAAACCAACAATGCGGTTGTGCGCCCGGAGCAGACTCAGATCAGCCTGGGCATCCGCCCAGTCTGATCAGAGTCTTCGCTGTCCGCATGGATGTAGTTTAGGCCCTAAGCTGCCCTTTGAGCACTTAACGAAGAGTCTGATCAAATTTGGCGGATGCCCAGGCTGATCTGAGTCTGCCCTGGGCGCACAACCACATTGTTGGTTTTGTCGCGTCGCGGCTCATATATAAAGACCAGACAAGTTGGCCTCTGTTACTAAAAGTAGCAAAATGTGAAACTGAGAAAATCTCTGGAATTGGACCAATTTTGTATCAGAATGGTCCCGTTGCACAAAAGCCAGGTGAGCGATATCAGGCCCATTTGGGCCTCTTGTTAGAGTTCTCAATATGATATAGCTTGGATGAAATTAATTTTGAAATTTTGTAGATGTTAATTTTGTTGCCTGCTATTAGGGTTAATTGCTACCCATCACAAGATACCATATGAGCTACATGATAGCTACGACATGACAGAGGCAACAAAGTGGCATGTGTGCCACATATGTGTAAAATAAATGTCATTATTGTAAAGTGTAAAATCAGAACTTAGCTTTACAATGCAGCACTCTAACTGACTGTAAAGTTAGTTTTGTTACAGGTGTATATACATGTACAGTGAAAACTTAATAAAACAGCACTCTTAAATCAGTGTAAAGTTGGTGTTATTACAGGTGTATACAATGAAAACTTTACAAACTAGCACTCTAACTTAGTGCAAACTTAGTTATATTACAGGTGTATACAATGAAAACTTTACAAAATAGCACTCTAACTTAGTGCAAATGTAGTTATATTACAGGTATATACAATGAAAACTTTACAAAATAGCACTCTAACTTAGTGCAAACTTAGTTATATTACAGGTGTATACAATGAAGACTTTACAAAATAGCACTCTAACTTAGTGCAAACTTAGTTATATTACAGGTGTATACAATGAGGCCTTTCGAGGCAGCACTCTAACTCAATGTAAAGTTATTTGTAATAGTCAGCTTATTTCACAGGTGTATCTATTGAAAACGTTATAAAGCAGCACTCTTCCCAGCGGGCACATGACGTCGAAATGACGTCGATGCGACGTCATTACGTCGCATCGACGTCAGTACGACGTCGTTTCAACGTCATGTGCCTGCTGGGTTAACTCTATGTAAATTTACTTTTACACGTATTTGTCATATTATTTTACAGGTATATGCAATACAAATTAGAAAACTACTGATAGTTTCACATATTATAATCCCGCCTAGTATCCCATTTATTTATTCAGAATTCAGATACATGCTGTCTGATCATGCTTATTCCAAGATTTTCACAATTTGTGATGTGCAGTATGTGTGTGTGTCTCTCTCTCCCTCTCTCTCTCTCTTTCTCTCTCTCTCTCTCTCTCTCTCTGTGTCTCTCCTCTCTCTCTCTCTCTCTCTCTCTCTCTTTGGAGTGCCCGGATGTTATAGATTATTGGAACAACATCATAACACTGATTCACATTTTGTGTTGAATTAGCATGTAAACAACATTGTTTCAATACTATGTTGCTGATTTTGAGTATCCTAAGGACACCTAAAACCATTTATTTTCTATTTGTTCCAAATGGAAAATTAATGTTTTTAGGTGTCCTATTATTTAAGCACATCCGGGTATTTAGTGGGTGCAGTTAGTAACAATGTAATTTCACAGTTGAATACATGAATACATGCTCAGTTATATTAAGGAATTCCGGTAGGTCAGTGTATTCAGCCCTGGCCTGCTGATCTAGTGGTCCCAGGTTCAATTCTCTTTGGAAGCAGAAATATTTTCACAGTAAATGGGGTTCCATTGCACAGACATTCATTATCACCCCTCCCATTATCCAAGCATTACTGAGGTTTTTTTGGGGTGGGGGTGGATGGTGGGGTTGGAGGGGGAGGATCATGTCTTATAACCATAAAAGTGGTAAACTTTGTTTTTCATACATTTTCATAAAAATTCCTTGTGAAAGCTGATATTTTTTTCTTTGTAATGGTTTCTGTTGCCTGTGCAACATGATTTGAAAAGGTCCCACATAATTATATATTTGTCAAGAAATCGAAAATAGAAAACAAAAAACAAAAAAAAAAGCCTTATATATTTGACATGTCTCGTACACACTTTATGTGTTCCATGTATTCTTTCAGCACTCCAGGGCTATGCTGATGAAGCTCACAGCGAACATTGTAAGATAAGCTTTGAAAATACAACAACTGTCAGCCATCAGCATGGTAGTCATGGACACAGTAGCCATAGCAACCATACAGACGATGCGGAGGAGGGAGAATCAATGATCTCACATTCCAGTCATGGCCACGGCCATTCTCACTGCCACGACGGTGTTCCAAATTCTGTCTCTGCAATAGCTTGGATGGTCATCATGGGTGACGGCATTCATAATTTAAGTGATGGGTTGGCGATTGGTGCTGCGTTTTCTAACAGTATTACAGGAGGGTTTAGTACAGCCGTAGCGGTGTTTTGTCATGAATTGCCACATGAAATTGGTAAATATACAAACGTTTTCAAAATGTTTAGAAGTAAGAAATTAATTTTCCTTAATGGGGAATTATTGCTATTATTTCACGACAGCAAAGTCAGAGTGAATTAATATTTGCATCAGCCAGACAACAGATGTTAATCAGCATTGTTATATTCCGAATTTAACTTTACTATAGAAAACAGCTGTGTTGTGATCAACAACATTTTACGTTGGTTATTGTCACAGTTCGACAGAATCGCTGACACAGGGTTTCAACACTGTTAAAACACGGGTGCACTAGGGTTTAAATACCATTAAAGCCCGCTTTCATGTCTTCTGCAGACCTCTGGAACCAAGATGGCATCCGTAAAAATTATATAACATAGACTTTTCCTGTGGTTTAACGTTCGCCCAAGCCCTCATGTATTAACATGTTGCAGCCTGAACTGTCAGAGCTCTAGATAAGAGGGGTATTTGATGATAATTGAGGGATAATTTTTTTTATTTCTCATTGAAACCATATGTTGTGACCCCTCATCTGAACCGTCTCATCGAGACGGTTCAGATGAGGGGTCACAACATATGTTTCTATGCAGAATTAACAAAAATTATCCCTAATTATCACCAAATACTCCTCCTTATCTAGAGCTCTGACCGTCCAGCGGCTCAGCCTGCAACATGTTAATACACTCAAGCTTGCCAAACGTTAAAACATGGAAAAGAATGTTTTATCCTCATAATAATTTACCAGTAAGGCAAATTCATTTGGATTCAATCATTATACACAATGAAAATGCAATATTATTGCAACACTTTCTAAATGAACATAAACATAAGTAAATGTTTACATTCCACTTCATCAAGGTGCAGATTTTGCCTGCAGTGATGTTAGCAACATGGTTTATCATAATTTTTAACAACACAGCTTCTTATATGCTCAATGGGAAAACGTTAATATCATGTTAGAATTTGTATCAACATGGTACAGTCCCATAAAACTGGGAAAATTGAGAAAAGGTTGCTTAAGATTTATATCCCTTCATTTGAAAAAGAAAAAAAAAAGGAAAAAAAAAAAAACAAAAAAAAAACGAAAAAATAATCATACTATATGCCAATATTAATGTTCCTTATATTTTAAAATAACAGTGCATAACCCAAAATACTGTTAATATGAGCTGCGATACAAGAAAACCAAGAATGTGGCATGTGTGCCTAGCAAAGACTCAGATCAGCCTGGGCATCCACCTAGTCTGACCTGAGTCTTTGCGGTGCACTAAAGGGTCGCTTAGACTCAAAGCTACCTCCATTCTGACGGTGATGACTCTGATCAGACTGCGCATACTACTTTGTTGGTTTTTGTCATGTCATGGCTCATATTATGATAATAGGCATTATGGAATGATGTGTTGTTTATTTGTCAAGAGTTTTTTGTAACTTCTCCTGAAAAGGATAATCCCATTTTTAGCTCGCCTGAACAAAGTTCTGGAAGAGCTATTGTACTACCCCGGCATCGGCATCAGCGGCTTTAACAAAATGTTTAAGTTTTACGTTAAAGTTTTTAAGGTCTCATAGTTTCTGAACCCTTTGATCAGTTTGTATTATATATGGTATAATGATAGATATTGGTCCAAAATTTTATTCAGTACCATCCCCACCCCTGGTCATGACCTTAAGGTCAAGGGCATGGACTTAGAAATTTTATGTTAAAGTTTTGCGTTAAAGTTTTTAAGATATCATAGTTTCTGAAAACATTGTAATTGATTTGAATTATTTTTGGTATTATGATAGATATTGGTCCAATATTTTTTTTCAGCACCATCCTCACCCCTGTCCATGACCTACTGCATTGAAAGTAAAAACTGAATTTTTGAGCGGTTACAAAAATTACTTTGTTGTCCCAGTTTTTTAAATTTTTGCATTTAAATGGGGGTACCATAATAACCCTAAATATTTGGACAAACAGGTCTGAGCAAACATTGTAGACCCAGATCAAACTGCTCCTGAAGGAGCAGTTTGATCAGTGTCTACAACATTTGCCATTCCCTAGGTATCATTTGGATGCATTAACTTGTGTAAAATTCACTGTCTAAAGCTTAAGAATTTTCAAACAGTAATTGTCTGTCTTGTGGGTGCCCGAAATTTTAAGGTAGGGAGATGGCTCAACTCTCAGGCAGTATTGGTACAGATGAACAGCGCTTAATCTGGAAGGGCAGAATGGAAAACAGATCTACATGGTCAAGAGCAGTCTGATCTGGGTTCACACTTTTTAGCTCGGCTGTACGAAAGTTCAGGAAGAGCTATTGTTGTCATCCAGGCATTGGTGTCAGCATCGGAGTCTGCATGCGGATTGGATGTTTGGGTTAAAGTTTTTTTAAAGACCTATATCTCCTCAAACCATGGATGGATTCTTTTGATACTTGCACTGCAGACAGATATTGGTCCAAAGTATAACAGGGTACCACCCCAACCCCACTCTGTGACCTTGGTGTCAAGGTCACGGACATAGAAAAATGGGATTTTTTTTGGACTGGTTGTTTTCGTTAAAGGTTTTTAAAGCCCAAAATAGGAGCTGCTGTAGCGTAGTGGATAACACTCCAGACTAGCAATCCAGGGGTCGCAAGATTGATCGCCCGCTTCTCCGTTTTTTTGGATGAGACTTTAAACCGAGGTCCTGTCTCCATATGACATCGTTGTTGGTGGGACGTTGAACTGGAATTCACTCACTCACTAAAGCCCAAAATCTCCTTACCACATAGATTGATTCCTCTGATACTTGCACTGTAGTTAGCTATTTGTCCAAAGTTTTCCAAGGTACTAACCAACCCCTGCTCCCAGCCCCCCACCCTTCCTCCCCCCCCCCCTCCCCACCCCCACCTCAGTGACCTTGATGTAAAGGTCATGGATTTAGAAAATTGTCTTTCTATTGATTGGATGTTTTGGTTAAAGACCCATATCTCCTGAATACATGAATGGATTCTTTTGATATTTGCACTGAAGTTTTACAGAGTACTACCCTGGTCAGTGACCTTGATGTCAAGGTCATGGACTTAGGAAATTTTGATCTTTATTAAATTTTTCTAATTGCATACTGATTCATAATGCTTGGCATAGACTTAGTTTACACATGAGCTGATGTTAGACACTTTTTGAGTTTTTTTTATAAAACACTGTTTACTTACCCCACTGGAAGACCTTGAAGTCAAGGTCATCGACTTAGAATTTTGTCTTAAAGATTTGGTTTAAGTTTTATATTTATGAAGACATAATTTCACAGTGCCACGATGGACTCAGTTGATACTAATACTTGTACTGGTGTTAGATAATGGTTCAGGGTTTGATACATCCTGCCTCCCCCTATCCCTCAGTTCTTTGACCTCAAGTTCATGGACTTTGAAACTTCATGTGGATTTTTTTTTAAGACTTATTTCTGAGATAGCTTTTGTTTATAAATGTGTTGTCATTATGGACATGCTTGCCTGAAGTTTTATGCATAGCAAACCACACCACCATAGTGATTGTGTGATGGGCGAGCACCAATTCAGGTGAGCTATGCTGTCAGGCAACAGCTCTTGTTGTTGGTAGGGTTGTTTAGTGTAAACCATTTTTTCTTTTTCATAGGTGATTTTGCCATATTGTTGAGGGCAGGCATGTCTGCCAAACAAGCGATCATATACAACTGTCTTTCATCTATCCTGTGTTTTATTGGAATGTTGATTGGTGTTGCCATTGGCAACATCCAGGATGCCAGTCTTTGGATCTTTGCAGTAGTTGGTGGGATGTTTCTCTACATTGCCTTGGTGGATATGGTAAGTATTTTAACCCATTCTATTCGGGATACCCCTTTAGGGGTATCTGGGCAAACAGTTTGGATCCAGATCAGGCCCCACAAACGTGGGGCCTGATCTGAGATCCAAACTGTTTGCTGTCTAGACATCATTTCTACAACAGTTGGTTTGACCAACACTGTCAAAATATTCTTGATTTTTGATGCAGACGACAATTTCAGCAGATGACAACAAATACCCAGAATGCAATGGGTTAACACAGTAAGCTATGTATTTAATGCCATATGCCATACATAATTCAGTAAGTTAGCTTTGGCTGCTACAGTAAACTCTATACTGGGACCTTCTTTGCCTCAGTGTAACTTACATAGTCAAATAATTAATGCAGTATATATGGATGGACATTCGGTGCCAGGTGTGTGCAACTATGGTTGTATACCACTGAGCCACTTGGGGAATGTTGTTACATGTATGAGAATTGAAACAAAACAGAACAGAACAGTAGGCCATACAAATTTAATGAGTAGGACATATGTTTAAACCATACATATGATGCAGGAAGCAATACATATTAAATACACTATGCCATTTATTTGATATTATACAATTATTGACCTTTGTTGAGATGAATATGCAGTTTTATTGACCTGCAAACATCATATTGACCGACGTTAAGCGGAGATCAATATGTTATGTTTGCAGGTAAAAAAACTGCATATTTACTGAAATAAAGGTCAACAATTGTTTTATTATATAATAATTCTTATTAAATACAGTTTCCTTTGAAATTTATGATGGTACTACATGGGATTATCTCGCGACGTTACGCCATTAACATTTAAGTACGTCAGACGTTACATCACAAAAATACAATGACGTCAGCGTAAAAGTAATAGTCAATGACTGGCCGGTGAATATGGCAAAATATTGACCGGCACATGATGTCATATCAGCCAATGAAATTGTGTGTTACATCTTGGTCATATAATAAAATGCATTAAACCATGTAAATAGCTTATCTTGTTTGTAAAATATTGAGCAGTAACAGGACGAAACTAACAATGTGTCTGTGCACCCAGCCCAGACTCAGATCAGCCTGGGCATCCCCCAGTCTGATCAGAGTATTCCCTGTCCGCATGGAGGTAGCTTAGACCCTTAGCTACCCTTCAAGCTCGTAGCAAAGAGTCTGATCAGACTGGGCGGATGCCCAGGCTGATCTGAGTATGTGCTAGGCGCACAACCACTTTGTTGGTTTTCACGTGTCATCTGCATCTTGAGGCCGAGCCGCGTAGCGCAATCGGTAGGGCACCTGACCCATAAGTCAGAGGTCCTGGGTTTGAAACCTGGTCTGGCCACATACTTTCGTTTCTCCTTCTGCTGATTCAAGAAGGGCAATTGTCAGTTACTGTTGAAAGTATGTGCACTTAGTACTTGTTAACCGCTAAGGAGGTCTAAGCCTGCCCAGGAATAGTGTGGTTAGGTTAACTGACCGTCCCGACATGACCATAGTTGTTTACCGTGGACGTTAAGCTTCAAATCGATCAATCAATCTGCATCTTGAAGAAGCAAAGCCCAGGCACTACTTTTCCTCTTGTCAAGTTGTCTGCTTCAGCTCTGTTTTGTGACAACTTGCAGACTGGCAAGACACCTACTTTGCAGAGTTCTTGTTTTAACCCTTAAAGGGCCAAAAATTAAAATTGCTGAATTCGCAAACAGTGTAGATCCAGATGAGGTGGCTTATGATGAGCCACCTCATCTGAATCTACACTGTTTGCCCTCTAGTTTTCGAATTCTCAGTATGATATCACTTGGACGAGACATTTTTTAAATTTCTGCAGACGTAAATTTTGTTGTCTGCTTTTTGGCGCTTGAAGGGTTAATGTAGAAAGCAGTAGGCATTTAATGTAGAAATTCATATACCTTTATTGCAGTAAACCATAGAACATTTCATGCAGCAAGTTATATACGCTTAATACAGTGATCCCAGTTTTAATCTTCCCAAATTTAACATGCGTAGAGCTAAAGCTTCTATTTTACTTTTCAGTTACCAGAGATGACTTCTGTGGCTACACAGAAGGGAGAGAACCCTTACAAACACTTGCTGTTACAAGTACTCGGCATGGCCCTTGGGGCAGGGATCATGCTTACTATAGCTCTGTATGAAGATCAACTGAGGACTGCTTTGGATTAGAAACAGAATATACTGTAATGACCCTAAATATTTGGACAGACTAAGCAAACATTGTAGACCTAGATCGAGCAGTTTGATCAGAGTCTACAACATCTGCCAACAAACATTGTAGACCTAGATCAAACTGCTCCTGAAGGAGCAGTTTGATCAGAGTCTACTACATTTGTCATTCACTAAGCATCATTTGGATGCATTAACATATGTAAAATCCACTTTCTAAGAATTTTGAATAATTGTCCAACTTTCATGTGTCCAAAATTTTAGGGTCATTACTGTATAGGGCAGTCAGACTAATGTGCTACAACTATCCAGTAAGGTGTATATAAATACACTCTAAGGGAATTAACTCTGACCTGGAATACCATATTTATTCGGTTATAAGATGGAAGTTTACCATTCCAAAACTACTGCCGAAAATATAAGTCAGTCTTAAGTCAATTAAATAGGGGTTTCTGTTCCAAAACATTCCAAAAATCCAGATCCATCTTATAAGATGGATCTAGATATTGGAATAAAAAAACCTGTCTTATAACGAAAGAAATACAGTATTTTGTCTCCCTTTAGACTGGAGACTGCTCATAGAACAAAACTGCTCCCAAAGAGTACTGTTTTACTTTGGGTTATAAGATGGGAGTTTTTCCTCCCAAAACAATCTCAAAAATCTAGATCCAGCTTGTCAGCTGGATCTAGATTTTTGGGATTGTTTTAGAAGGGAAAACCCTATATCATAGCAGAGTTTCATAAGACTGACTTTGATATATTGGGGTCATTCTTGAGATTGAAAAACGTTTTATAGCCGAATGGATATGGTATAGTCCTTTAAGATAAGGCCTTGTCAGAAAGGCTTTACCTAGCAGGGTAGCGAATACTCTTTTTTTTTTTTGGATAAATTTAAAAATGACACAAACTATGGTGGTGTAGTCATATATATTGTGATGTAAACTGCCTTGGATCTTCGGCATTCTGCCAGTCAAATTGAACTCAATCAAAACTAGTGCTTTCAACAAGAATGAACAAAAGATTGTGTGAGTTAAGGCCATTTTTGGGCCCCATCTGAGGTGAAGATAAAAGAATTTCTTTGTGTTGTTTCATAAGACTGATACTTCTAGTGTTTAGTTACTGTTTTACCATAGTTTGAATCTTGCTGTGCATTAGATATAAAATAATGGTTGCCGAAACAGGCTTAAATCATGAAATAAGCAATTTTAATGTCAGAATTTAGATATTTGGCATAAAATTAGAATAGATCAGAACCAAAAAATTCTTTTAACATGAGCCACAACACAACAAAACCAACAAGGTGGCACATGCACCCAGCAAAGACTCAAATCAGAGTCTTCACTTATCAGATGACATCGCATCTGAGAGTGTAATAAAGCCATGCATTAAAAACAATAATCCACAAGTGGATTAAATATGCAAATTACGCCGTAACGTTATGGGTTGACATCCATAAAACGTCGCGTTTTCTAATGGCGAAATCATGATGTTTTAATGCAAACTTTGCTAATAAAATGCAATTTTAGTGTCATATGATAAACAGAATCTTGCATTCGTGCTCTTGTATTATTGACTTTATCAAACTCGTTGGTGAAAACGATAAGATGCTCGGCAGAGCCTCGCATCTTATCTTTTTCCCCAACTCGTTTAATTAATTCAGTAATACATGAGCACTCATGTAAGATCCTCTATGTCTGCATAGAGCTAGCTTAGACCTTTGGCTACTCATTAACCCACAGCAAAGAGCCAAAGATCCGATAAGACTGGGCGGGTACCCAGGCTGATCTGAGATTTTGGTGGGCACATATGCCACTTTGTTGATTTTCTCATGTCACAGCTCAGTTATGATGTACATTGTAACAGTTCACCTCATATTGAAAGAGTTTGTTGGTTCATGCTTGTGCTCATGTTTAATTCTTTTAAAATCTGAATTCTGAAGATAGGTGCAGCTCAGTTATGATGTACATTGTAACAGTTCACCTCATATTGAAAGATTTTGTTGGTTCATGCTTGTGCTCATGTTTAATTCTTTTAAAATCTGAATTCTGAAGATAGGTGCGTTCACATTACGTCCCGATTCAAATGTTCCATAAGGCAGAGCCCTAGATAAGAGGGAGTATTTGGTGATAATTAGGGATAATTTTTGTTAATTCTTGATAAAAACATATGTTGTGACCCCTCATCTGAACCGTCTTAATGAGACAGTTCAGATGAGGGGTCACAACATATGGTTTCAGTGAGAAATATAAAAAATTATCCCTCAATTATCATCAAATACCCCTCTTATCTAGAGCTCTGCCCATAAGGTGAATGGGTACCTTCATGGTTTTTATGCCATTTTTGCAAAGGGGAACAACTTCCTTGACTTCCTGTTTGCTTTTCTGGCCAATGAAGCCCTTCCAAAATCAGGTTTACTCTTAAAGAAAAGAACTTGCTCCTGAAGGTAAAAAAGGGAGGTTAAAAATGAACATGGCAGAGTTGCTATCCCTGAAAGTGTACTCATCCACCTGAAATGCAGTTTGATCAAGGTCTGCTGTGTTTGCTCAGGAGTTCCTGTCCAAATAGGATGACTATAGTAACCAGGGTGTCCATAAGGAATGATAATAATCTGCACAGGTCTGTGGCTGTTGGAACATCTTGTTTGTGAATAGTGTCGGATCAGACTGCATACTGGTCTGGCAGTCAACACATGTAATGCAGGCAATGTACTATAAAACTCAGTTGTTTACCCATGCTTTTTAATTCAATTTCAAGTTATCATTCTTTGGACCCAACACTCGGACTCTTAGTCAGACCAGAATTTCGAATAAATTCCATATGGTATAAATACTGTGTTAAAATGAGTTTCTTTACCAATCCATTGTCATGTTCATTGTAGCCCAAAAGTTGTTTTCAAGCATTTCTTGAATATGCATATCAATTAAGTATAATTTCATTTCAAGAATCAGGGGTCGGATGGTCAGCAAAACTGTACTTCTGAAACAAACTTATCCTGATGAGAGGAACTTGCAAGTTTCCTATATGAGCCGCGACACGAGAAAACCTACAAAGAGGTTGTCTGCCCAGCAGATTCTTTCAAGATTCAGATTCTTTGCTAAGCGTCTATAGGGTAGCTAAGGATCTAAGCTACTGCCATGTGGCCAGTGAAGACTCTGATCAGACTGGGTGGATGCCCAGGCTGATCTGAGTCTGCGCAGGGGGCATAGCCACTTTGTTGGTTTTCTTGTGTTGTATTTCATATGTTGTCTTCGTTGCCTGTGTTAAATGCCAGACCAGTGTGGAACTGTTACAGTGCACATTTACTAACCAAGGAATGAAATTCTATTATGTTATAGGCTTCTCCCATGTAGGAGTCACATCCAAAAAAAAAGGTTACTGTAATGTGCCTAAATTTTGGGACACCTAAAATAATTAATTTTCCTTTGGGACAAATGGAAAATTAATCGTTTTAGGTGTCCCAATACTTAAGCCCATTACGGTATCTATGGCCATACACATTTAATCTGGTGAATAAGATGTGTAATACAAACTGACGTCATGTTTTAATGTAGTGAATCTACAAGTGTCTTTACAATATAGATCAAACTATTTGTTCAGAATTCAGGGCTGCAGATTATGGGATATTGTTGGGATAATTTCTGGTAATTCTCTTCAAAAGATATGCTTTGGCCACACATTTGCTAGTGAAGGTGGTTCTCAGGAGGGGCCACCGCATATGTGTGCTGTGCGACTTCTCAACAGTTATCATTCTAAGGCACAAGACTGGTTGTCATATGGAGGCGACCGCTTTAGGAAAATTTTGTAGTCAAATCTGTCATAAGAGGTCACCATTGGGGAACACAAAAATTTGTTGCTTATGACAGGTGACTGTTTAATACAGGCTCTTTTGCACTGCATCTTGGTTAAAGGGACACCAAAAATATGGCTGATGACCCTTTAATAGAGTGACCCCTTAAGACAGGTTTGACTGTATGTAGTAAAATTGCACATTGAGAAAGCTAAAAAAAATGGTGTTACAAGGAAGTGGCTGTTGTTGAACAGGGTTCGAGGTTATAAAACTTGAATAATCTCAAACTGAAAATAAAGCACACTGATTGGCTTCTTCCGAGCATGTGCTCGGAAGCAGTCAATCAGTGTGCTTTATTTTGAGTTTGAGAATGTACTCAAGTTTTATAACCTCTGGGCCTGTTGTTTGTTCAAATTAAGAGATAACTGTACTCAAGATTTTGGTTTTGTAAAATGTCAGTTTTATGGTCTCAGATTTCCCTTTTCAGTGACATGTCAGGAGAGCCTTAAAACAAAATTTGGGACCATAAAATTAATGATTTGCCTTCTTAGTCTTAGTCTTCTAACATGACATTTTTATTTCAGTTATTGTCGCACCTGCTTTAGCAAGGTGCGATATTGGAGTTCACTTTTCCGTCAGTCCGTCCGTCAGTCAATCCATCCGTCAGTCCGTATGTCCGTCCAGCTGTCCACAATTACCTCGACCCTAGTGTTTAAGTCCATTTCTCTCAAACTATGATACCTACAATCATGAAACCTGGTATAAAGTTTCTTCTTAGAATGTTCTCAAGGTATGTTGCACTTTTTTCTACCCTTTACCTATATTTCACGCTCTGCTGACTTCGTAAAATTCAATGTCCAAAATTACCTCGACCCTAGTGTTTAATCCCATTTCTCTCAAACTATGATACCTACAATCGTCAAACGTGGTATAAAGTTTCTTCTTAGAATGTTCTCAGGGTATGTTGCACTTTTTTCTACCCTTTACCTATATTTCACGCTCTGCTGACTTCGTCAAATTCAATGTCCAAAATTACCTCAACCCTAGTGTTTAAGCCCATTTCTGTCAAACTATGATACCTACAATCGTCAAACCAGGTATAAAGTTTCTTCTTAGAATGTTCTCAAGGTATGTTGCACTTTGTTTTACCCTTGACCTATATTTCACGCTCTGCTTACTTCGTAAAATTCAATGTCCAAAATTCTCTCGACCCTAGTGTTTAAGCCCATTTCTCTCAAACTGTGATACCTGCAGTCGTCAAACCAGGTATAAAGTTTCTTGTTAGAATGTTCTCAAGCACTGTTGCACTTTTTTCTACCCTTGACCTATATTTCATGCTCTGCTGACTTCATAAGATTAATGTCCAAAATTACCTCGACCCTAGTGCTTAAATCTATTTCTCTCAAACTATGATACCTGCAATCATTAAACTTGGTACTAAGTTTCTTCTTAGAATGTTCCTATGGCATGTTGCACTATTTTCTACCCTTGACCTATATTTAAGCCTTTGCTGACTTTGTAAATTTCACATCCAAAATTACATTGACCCTAGCATTTAAGTCCATTTCTCTCAAAGTATGATACCTAGAATCATCAAACCTGGCCAAAAGTTTCTTCATAAAAAAGT
This sequence comes from Ctena decussata, assembly GCA_963989385.1. Lineage (NCBI taxonomy): Eukaryota > Metazoa > Mollusca > Bivalvia > Lucinida > Lucinidae > Ctena > Ctena decussata. The sequence continues at coordinate 61,115,675 of OZ022504.1, forward strand.
CTCAAGGGTTGTTGCACTTCCTGCTGCCCTTGACCTTTATTTCAAGGGCTGCTGACTTAGTAAAATTTTACGTCCAACATGGCATTGACCCTAGCATTTAAGTCCATCTCTCTTTTTAAACACAATGGTATAAGCATCAAACCTTTATGCTAGATGTATATTTCATGGGCTCTTTTGGCTTTGGAAATTTGTAGGTCAACCTGGCATCCACATTTGTATGTACTCTAGCATTAAATTGTTTATTTCTCACAAACTAACCCTCTGACAATCATCAGACATGGCATAAAATGTTTCTTAAGCCGGTCTCTTGGATTGTTTAACTACTTTATATTTTTAGTGATTATTTCATACTCTGTTGACTGTTGAATTTTAAGTCCAGAATTGCATCCTTCTTAGCTTGCAAGGCCAGTTCACTCAAATTTTTGTACATGAATTCATCAAACCTAATCTAACCATGATCTCTGCTACTGTGGAAGAGCAAGGCAGGTGCGACATAGCATTCTGCGGAATTCTTGTTCCAATACTTGTGTTTTTTCGTGTCTTTCAAGGTGTACTACACTGGAGCGCCGTTATACCGCTGACCGATATATCGCGGAAATCGGTATAACCCGGTTGTCCTGTGGCTCCCAAAATTTTTCTACAAATCGCAGATTTTTCGGCGGTTTCCGTCGGTGTTCCGAAAATTGGAATAGAAAATAACCATTAAAAGTTAATTGGGTTGTTTACATAATTTTAATCAACAGCGTGTCAAAAGTAATCACAGACAATCAAAGCGTCGGTTGTCTTGCCAAGGTGTGAACATCGGTCATTGTTTTTAGAAGACTTCGATAATTAGCGCATATCACGTGTCACCGATTTGGCCAACAGCGAAGGTCACCGCATATACATAATACACAAGCCGACGCTCAAGAAAAAGTCACTGATTACTTCCAAAGAAAACATTATAAAAGAATTTTATAAATGGAAAAAAAAACAAAGCTTAAACCCGATTTGGTTATCTGTAGGCTGCTTAGAGTTTTTAGGCGACGTCAGTACTCGCGCAAATAAGTATATTTTATTCGTCCGAAGGTACCTTTTTGCAAGTGTATACACAAAGGAATTAACTCGAACAAGTCTACTTTCGCTCAATCGGACATCCTCGTCGATATAGGTTTAATTCAGGATTATACGGAATTGGCCGATGTGTTACGATTGTACTTTCGCTTTGTTAATGGTTTTCAACCGTTTTGTAGCGCAGTTTTCACAATTAGTAAGAACATAGGGACTGAAAGGTTACTTCAGCGATGACTTTCGTTGTGTCTGGTAAGCAGTAAACATGTCTATCTACCTCGTTAGGGCTAAATAAGCGCTACGAACATGTAAACATGGGGTTTTTCATTAGTGGGTGGGGTATTTCCTTGAAGATCGTTATTACGCGTGATCACTTATAACGCGGTTCGATTTTATGTCTCCCGACACCCGCGTTATAACGGCGCTCCAGTGTATTTTGCACTCAGAGCAAATGCTTTCAGCAATGGAAAACCAGATGTTAGCCTATGAAAAGCAACATTTTCATAATGATAATGGGTTTCTGACAGTTTATCACAGGATATACTTGACAGTATAAGATAAAGTCAGGTAAATATGGACAGCAGGTAAAATCCGACAGTGACATTGTTTCCTTGTATGTCAGTTGTTTGGAATTAAAACGAAATTAACTTGGCAAACAGTAAAAATCGTGATGAGACGGCGTCTCCTCTGGATTTTTATTCTTTGCAATGGTATGTCCAAAATTTACCTGCTGTCTGAAGTTACCACACTCGCCCCTATACTGTCACATATTTATGATGTTATCCAATCAGATCTTGCAGTATATTTGTTAGTGCATTAGAATACCTGTTCATAGAGACTTATAACATCTTAAAACAGGGGCCGTATTCACAAAGGCACTTAATTCGTTGCTATGCTGTTGCTAAGGCTAAATATCTATAAAGGAGATTCCCTACAACTATGAAATTTGTCCTGGAGGAACAGTCATTGTAAGACTGTTCCTCCAGAGCAAATTTCATAGTTGTAGGGAATCTCCTAAAAAGAAATATAGCCCTAGCAACAGCATAGCAACCATTTAAGTCGTTTTATGAATACGGCCCCTGATGTCATTTCTGATTTGCCATATCAGCAGGTTAAGTTAAGTTTGCAGGTCTGTGGGATGTGTTCATAGCTATGCATAATAATAGATGGCTCAAAATGTTTAAAGGAGCGCTGTATATACTCATTAAGTCCCTATATAAAACTCTTCATCAGCAGCACTAATTAAAAGATTAGACATAAATGAGCCTCAACACGACAAAACCAACAAAGTGGCATATGCCCCCCAGTGCAGACTCAGATCAGCCTGGGCATCCACCCAGTCTGATCAGAATCTTCGCTGTCCGCATGGGGGTAGCTTAGACACTAAGCTACCCTTTAAGCGCTTAGCAAAGAGTCTGATCAGACTGGATGGATGCCCAGGCCAATCTGAGTCTGCACTGGTCACAAAAGCCTATTGTTGGTTTTCTTGTGTGCAGCTCATTTATTATGTCTATTTATAGACTTTGATGTCCTTATATTTGTATTAGACATCAGTGTCTATTTATAGACATTGATGTCTAGTCTTTTTGTATTAGACATCAATGTCTAGTCTATTTACAGACATTGATGTCTAGTCTATTTATTTGTATTAGAATCAATGTCTAATTATAGACATTGATGTCTAGTCTATTTATTTGTATTAGAATCTATGTCTGATTATAGACATTGATGTCTAGTCTATTTATTTGTATTAGAATCAATGTCTAATTATAGACATTGATGTCTAGTCTATTTATTTGTATTAGAATCAATGTCTAATAATAGACATTGATGTCTAGTCTATTTATTTGTATTAGAATCTATGTCTGATGATAGACATTGATGTCTAGTCTATTTATTTGTATTAGAATCAATGTCTAATTATAGACATTGATGTCTAGTCTATTTATTTGTATTAGAATCAATGTCTAATTATAGACATTGATGTCTATTCTGTTTATTTGTTTTGATGATGGAAGAGTTTCATATGAAGAATTTTGGAACTTATATGCAGTGCTCTTTTAGATATTTGGAGGAGTTTCTATCAGAGAAAACAAGAAACACAGCATTTTGGATCTTTTAAAATTTCTTAGAACATTCCTAGCTGGCAATGTTAGAAAAAAATATCAGCGCAGATGTAATACTGATGTTGATATGACATTTGCCTAACATTGTCTGCATACTGGAAACATTATGAGAAATTTTGAAACATTAAAAATGCTATGTTTCTTTTATTATCAAGCAAAGAAATCGACTTATTCTTCTTATTAAACTTTTCATGACTGAAAACCCTTTTAAGGGGCATATGCAAACAGTGCAGACCCATTTCAGATGCCGCAGAATGTGGCTGATCAGGGTCTACCCTGTTTGCTTACATGAATTTCTTTGCAAAATACAATAAAAATGAAAGCATCTACAAGAAACCCCTAACGCTAGAAATAGACTGATCCAAATGATAAGTATGGACAAGTCCACTGGTCAAAAAGGCTGAAGATAATGATACTTTACTGATAACTTGCACACAGCAAATGCTTGTTTTGTTGCTCATGTGAGCAGCCCAGTCTAGGTCAGCATTTCTAATAGTATCCAATCAGATCTTAGTTTCCTGAATAGATTCTACAAGATCTAGAGTACATGCATATGGTTTAGAGAGAAACTGAGGAATCTCGCAGCCTTTTGTGGGCTCCCTTCCTTATATTTATGGCCAAACTTGCCTGATCTTCATTTGTTACCAGTGTTTAAGGTGGACGATCCCGGAAGAACTCTGTTCTTGCTTGTTTAAAAAACAAACAGAGTTATTGTTCATCATCAAATTGACTAACTGTGGAGTAAATACAGTTATAATATACACTTACAATATCTACTGTAAAGATCCTAAGTTTTCGGGCACATAGGTCTGTACAAACAGTGAAAACTGAGATCAGACTGTTCCTTAGGAACCAGAATGATCAAGATCTTCACAGTTTCCATTCCATCTGCGCATTTTTGTCGACATTACTCTATGGTAGAACCGAATAACAGGAAAATAAATAATAGGGCAAGGACCGGCTGTGCTTGCAGCAGGTGCAGAATTTGGGCAGTCTGTTTTGGGGATATTTTGAACTTAAACATTGTTTTTCTAGGAAACGAAATGGTGATATGTTTGTTTTTTTGTTTTATTCTTTAACATACGACGTAAGTTTTACTAAAATAATACGCATAAGCATGCCCCATCGATTGATAATATTTTTCATGACGTTTTTCATGAAATTCAATTTTCTTGCATTTTTTCAAAGAATGTAAAAATATACTTATTAACAAGAAAACTGCAATTTTTTGTTATCAGTTTGTTTCAAATATCATATATTACAGATTATATGATTTGCTGAAATGAGAGTGCATTCATGTGATAGAGATATGAATTTTAATGGAAAATGTTTAAAAATAATATGTAGAAATACAAAATATTGTTTTTTAGGAAAACAAAACGGTGAAAATTGTTTTTTTCTTACCCAAATGTTTTATAGCTCTTTGGGTTATTTAGATGGTAAGATGGTTTGAATGCCCCGCCAATATTTCCATTCAGTATTCGTCTACCTTAAAGAAAAAGGCAACATACAGCATAAATCAAACAGCCCAGACTCTGATCAGCAGCATATCCATACAGGAATGCATGCAGTAATGTTAAATCTGCAATTCATCCATCCACTTGACCATCTTGTGGGTAATATTCACACTGTTTTGATATGACTCTTGGCTGTTTGAAAATGTTGTATGGCAATATGGCTCTTTCTCATCTTGTTAATAAAAACACACAAAATGTGCACCAGTATAAAGTATTGTTCTGGATGTTGGTATGCAATTTTTGTTATTTTTTTTTTTTATGTTTTTAGTTTGTTCTGTCATGTTATTTTTCTGTCACAGAAGAAGTGTACATATCATTGACGTCACATATAGAGATACTTACAGCATTTGCTAACATCAGCCTGAGCATGATACGACAAAACCAATAAAAGGGCATGTGCATCCAGCAAAGACTCAGATCAGCTTGGACAGCAGCCCATTCTGATCAGTCTTCATTGTGTGTTTAAAGGGTAGCTGAGAGTCTTAAGCTAGGTCCATGGGTACAGCCAAGACTCTGGTCAGACTGGGCGGATGCCCAGGCAGATTTGAGCCTTCGCTGGGGGGCACGTGCTACTTTGTTGGTTTGTCATATTGCAGCTCAGCCTGTGCATCCATGCAGTCTGGTAAGAATCTTCTCTGCTTACTTGAACAATCTATTAATAGAGCAGAAAGTAAAGATCCTGATCAGTCTGAGGGGATGTGCAGGCTGACTTTAGGTGTATTGGTACCCCGTCAGGTTTTCCCACTATTTTTAGGGTGCCTGAACGAAACTACAGGAAGCTAACGCTGTCCGAATTGGATGTTTTGGCTAAAGTTTTTTATATGATGGGCAAGGTGCTCTCAGGCAAGCTATCCTGTAGATGGACAGGTCTAATTTCAAAGGGAGACAGCTTTCGTGACTTCCTGTTGGCTTCCCTGGACAATATAGCCCTTCCAAATTAGGATCTACTCTTGCAGGAAAGAATTTGCTCCTAGGGGAGCAAATTCTTGTCTTAAAAGAGTTGACCCATTGAGAAGGAAGCAAAGAAAAAAATGAAAATGGAAGAGAATCGCTTTCCTGGTAAGTGTACCCAGTCACATTAAGTAGGTAGAATAACACATGGCTTAAGGTTCCTGTTTGCGCAAAGCAAAGTATTAGCACTGCCATCATGTGTCGTAAGAATTTATGGACCATAATAATGTCTTTCTGGGTGTGAGTGAGTGAACTCGGATTTAATGTCCCACCAACAACTAGGTCATATGGAGATGGGACCTTGATTAAAGTCTCATCAGAAAGACCAAAGAAGTGGGGGATGGATCTTGCGACCCCTGGATCAGTAGGCCAGCACGTTATCCACTACAATGCCGCAGCTCCTATGTCTTTCTGGGGAGTAGGGGTTAGAAGAAGAATGATGAATGATTCTTGAGAAGGTTTCCGTGCCACAAAATATGCATAAAAATATTTTGTGACCTGTCATTGCAACAAACTGTGGGGCTGTTATAATGAGGGATCACAGCTTATTGGAACAGATGCATTTAATGAGTCTGTTGTAATGGGGGGCCACAGTATATTGGACTAGTCTCAGAGTGGCTGTTATAATGAGGGGTCACAACATATTGGAGTAGACACATTAACTGAGGATGTTGTACTAGGGGCTACAGGAGCACAGTGGAATAGACTCAAGGAGGCTGTTATAATAAGGGGCCACAACACAGTGGATTAGTTATTTTAGGCTGTTATAATGAGGGGCCACAACATAGGCTAAAAGAAACTGTTGTAATGAGGGCTATAGCATATTATAAACATATGCAGTGGACCCTTATTACAATAGCCTCACTTATTGAATCTGTTCTAATTAGACTCCGTAGCTGTGTTTTATGAAGAAACAAGAAAATTACAACTTCCATTTCAGACTTTTCTTTATCCAGCTTCATTGTACACTATCACGTCAGTGCACCCTAGTTTGTAATAAAAGAAAAAAACTTGTATTGTAGGTTTTTTAAGATGAATGGATGGATGACTTGCCATTTTATGTCCTTTTCAACAGTATTTCAATTATATCAGGATGATGGGACGGTGATAATGAAAGGCTGTGTGCAATGGAACCTGGTTTATGGTTGGAAAGACTGGCCTCAAGTGGGGCTCAACCAGGTCTGCTAGATCAGTAGGCCTGCGCTTACCGGTAATAGGGAGCTACCGGGGGCTCCAGTTTTCTAAGATGTTAAGTAATAATGCAATTCGAGAAAATTCAGGGTCAATGAATTTTGTCTAAGAAAAAATGTGACCCAGTTAACCTCCAGCATTTAAGATGTATGGTACACCTCCTTGTTTTCCTGCCATTTTTACAAAGGGGAATAACTTTTGTAACTTGATTGCTTCTGTGGAGGATGAAGCCATTCAAAAAGGATTCAAAAGGGGGGTCACCTCTTTAAGGAAATGAGACCGCTCTTGTTACAAAGGGGAATGACTTGTTTTGTGGATGTCCAAGGATGTGGATGTTTACAGGAAGTCGTATACATCCACCTCCTTGAACTAAAGAAACCCTTCCAAAATGGGGTAAATTCTTAAAGGAAGGAATTTGCTCCTAAAGGAGCAAACTCGTTCCTTTAAGAGTTGACCCCCTTTTAGAAGGAAGGCAAAAATGAAAATGACAGAGTTGCTTCCCCTGAAAGTGAACCCATTCCCCTAAATGGGCACACTTCCAAGGGAGATCACTGAAATTTAAGGGGAATGGGTACACTTCAGGGTAAGCAACTCTAGTCTAGTCTAGTCTATGCCATAACCTTGTGTGGTCACTGGGGCATCACAGATGACTTTACAACAATACCTTTCCACCTAGTCCTGTCTTCAGCTGCCCTTGTTGAGCTAGCAAAGTCCATCCCTGTCCACCCCTTAATATTTTCTTCCCACCTCTTCTTCTGTCTACCTCTTCTTTTTCCTTTCACTGTTCCCTGCAGAATTGTCTTTGCTAAGCAAGGAGATCTTGAGAAGTGGCAAAACCAACTCAGTTTCCGTTTCTTGACCATGGTCAGTTTGTCATTATCTCCAATGGCTGCTTGGAACTTTCTGTGATCATCCTGATAAGTGACATGTTTGTTGTACAAGATGTTCAGTAACCTTTGATAGCATCTCATCTCAAAGGCCTGCATTCTTTTATGTAAATCTGCTTTCAAGGTCCATGACTCACAGACATACAGAAATATGGATATGACAAGGGAGTGCATCAGTTTCATCTTTGATCCAAGAGATACGCTGTTATCTATCATATTGGCTTCAGCTTTGTCTGAGCTGCAGTGGCTTTTGCATCCTTAAGGGAACCTCCAGTTTTGAGCCTTCATCTGAGACAATGGCTCCAAGGTACTTGAAGCTTTTCACTAATCCAAGCTTCTGCCCATTAACCTTGATCTTCCTCTGGATGCCATTGGTACTCTTAGTTATTAGCTTGGTCTTCCCAGCACGTATCTTTGCATTATACCTTGTGCAAGTTTTTGTGAGACTTTCAACTCAGCTTCTAGTTTGTGCTTCTTGTTAGCATGGGCATCAATGTAGTCAGCAAACCACAGATTGGTAATATTTTGCCACCTATGCTAACCTTTCCATCATGATCTTCCAGAGCATCAGACATTATCCTTTCTTGAAAAATGTTGAAGAATGTGGGTGAGAAGGAATCCTTAACTAACTCCAACTTCTGTTTTTAGAGCCATTCTCCTGTGCTGCCATTCAAGCATCTTTACTGTTTTCTTTTCTTCTTTTTTTTGCCTCTTTCAGTAAAGCTCTACAGTTAAAGGAAAGAATCTGCTCCTCTTTCCTGTTAGAGTAGATCCCTATATGCAGGAGTTTGGTGCCTAAGAAAGCAACAAGAAGTCAAACAAGTTGTCTCCCTTTGTAGAAATAACAGAAAAACGAGCCGCGATATGACAAAACCAACAAAGTGGCATGTGCGCCCAGCGCAGACTCGGATCAGCCTAGGCATCTGCCAAGTTTAATCAGAGTCTTTGCTGACAGCATGGGAGAAGCTTAGACCCTTAGCTTCCCAATAATCACAGAGCAAAGACTCTGATCAGATTGGGCTGATGCCCAGTCTGATCTGGGTCTTCGCTGGGCGCATATGCCTCTTTGTTGGTTTTGTCTTGTCGCAGCTAAAATATGGAGCTGTACCCAAACATCTTAAATACTGTCAATGACACATGTGTAGTGAAAAGAACTTTTGTAAAAATGAAATGAAAATTAGTGAAAAGACAGGTGTAGTAGAAAGAAATGTAATGAGAATTAAAGATCAATTCCCGTGGGATTTTGTCTTTAATATTTTCTAGTGCCTTTAATGTTGCCTGCTTTTGAAAAAAGCTCTGAATAGCCAGATCCCCCAGATGCAAGGAATACATTCAAGGAACGAAAGTAGCAGACTTGGTTTTAGTCCGTTCATGACCAATAATAAACATGCAACTCTTGCCACAATTTTTCAAGACATTAAATTTGCGAAAATATTTTAGGCAAAAATACTGCCATTTTCTAAAATATGTTAGAAGCTTTTGCAGTGCAAAAGCGCCTAACAACTTTAGCTCACCTGAGCACAAAGTGCTCAAGGTGAGCTATTGTGATCGATATTTGTCCGTCGTCCATCCGTCTGTCTGTCCATCCGTCCGTTGTCAACAATTTCTCCAAACAACATCTCCTCCTAGACCAGTAAGCCAATTTCAAAATAATTTCACACAAATGTTTCTGTTATAGCTCTGAACCAAAATTGCTAAAATGGTTCCGCTCTGCTGAACAAAATGGCCACCAGAGCTAAAAACAGAAAAACCTTTAAACAACATCTCTGAAGCCAATGGATCGATTTCAAAAAAATTTCACAGAAATGTTTGACTCATGGCCCTGAACCAAAACTGCTAAAATGGTTCCACTCCGCTGAACAAAGTGGCAGCCAGAGCTAAAAATAGAAATCTAGAAATAGAAAAACCTTTAAATGACACCTCCTCTGAAGCCAATGGCTCGATTTCAAAGTAATTTCACAGAAATGTTTGACTCCTGGCCCTGAACCGAAATTGTTAAAATGGTTGCCAGAGCTAAAAATATAAAATAAATCTTAGAATGACACAGAGGGCAGTTTTGATCCAATCATCATGAAACTGTGTCAGAATGTGTATCTTAATGAAATCTAAACCAGTTTTGAAACTGGGTCATGTCAGGTCAAAAACTAGGTCACTAGGTCAAATCTTAGAAAAAACCTTGTGTACACTCTAGAGGGCACAGTTATGACCCAATCTTTATGAAACTTTGTCAGAATGTGTATCCTCATACAATCTAGGCCAAGATAGAAACTGAGTTATGTGGGGTCAAAAACTAGGTCACTAGGTCAAATCTTAGAAAAACCTTGTGTACACTCTAGAGGGCACAATTATAATCCAATCTTCTTGAAACTTTGTCAGAATGTTTATCCTTATACAATCCAATCTTCATGAAACTTTGTCAGAATGCTTATCTTTATAAAATCTAGACCAGATTTGAAATGGGGTCATGTGGGATCAAACACTAGGTCACTAGGTCAAATCTTGGAAAAACCTTGTGTACATTCTAGAGGGCACAGTTATGACCCAATCGTTATGAAACTTGGTCAGAATGTTTATCCTTATACAATATAGGCCAAGATGTGGGGTCAAAAACTAGGTCAAATTTTAGGAAAACCTTGTGTACACTCTAGAGGGCACAGTTATGATCCATTCTTCGTGAAAATTTGTCAGAATGCTTATCTTTATGAAATTTAGACCAAATTTGAAACTGGGCCTTGTTAGGTCAAAAACTAGGTCACTAGGTCAGATCTTAGAAAAAACATTTGAATGCTCTAGTGGGCACAGGTTTGTTCCAATCTTCATGAAACTTGTCAAAATATTTATCTCCAACAAATCTAGACCAAGGGTGCAACTAGGTCATGTTGGATCAAAAACTAGGTCAAACCTTAGAAAAACATCGTGTATACTCTAGAGGGCACAGTTTTGGTTCAATCTTCATGAAACTTTGTCAGAATGATTATCTTAATAAAATCTTGGCCAAATTTGAAACTGGGTCATGTGGGGTCAAAAACTAGGTCACTAGGTCAAATCATAGAAAAACCTTATTACACAGTTGTTGCTTTATTTTGCATTGAATCTTAATGAAACTTTGTCAGAATGTTTATCTTCATGAAATGTAGGACAAGTTTGAAACTGAATAATGTCTGATCAAAAACTAGATCGCCAGGTCAGATCTTAGAAACACATTGTGTATGCTCTAGAGGGCACATCATCAAATAGATGATCTTCCATGTTATTTCATCATAACTCAGGTGAGCAGTTTAGGCCCATCATGGACCTCTTGTTGCAAAGAGTATTACAGCATTTGATTTTGTGAGTACTATTAGACAATGGATCCTCAACTAACAACTTCACTAAGCTTAGCTAACAACGCTTTGAACAACCAGGCCCGAATTTCTTAATTCTTATAACTGGCCCTCTTGTCTACACTGCCATTCCATCTGCATCTTTAGCATTACTGGTTGAAAAAAAATGCCTGACTTTTAGGACAATAATGGTAATTAATTTACTGGTAAGTCTCCCAATTTGTGAAAAATGACTGTACAAATCAGTAAAATACAGGATCTTGCGGTAAGCATGATGCATGTAGTATAGCCATCTCCTGACTGTAACATGTTTAGAATTGGGAAGAAATATAATTTTTTAATATGATTTTAAAAACTATTCTTGGCCCATGAAAGTGATGATGTGTAATCAGTAGGGTAGAGTAGGGTAACTTCGGACAGGGGATAAATTCGGACATACTATTGCAAACAGTGAAAATCCTGATGAGACGGCTCATAATGAGCTGTCTCAGGATTTTCACTGTTTGGCCAGTTTTTTTTAGTTCCAAACAACTGACATGGAAACAATGCCATTGCCCGAATTTACCTGCTGTCCGAAGTTACCTGACTCGCCCCTAAATATGTTTGAAAGAACTCCATAATGAGTTGGCAGCACTGCTCACCAATATCTTCAACATATCCTTATGTGCATCTTTGTTAGCCAAGGGTACTATATCCACTTTGTTACTTTTGTAAGAAACTTGGCTTGCAAAGGTGCCTTAGGTGAAGGCAAAGTACATAGTTAGTGCTGAAATGATCTTGTCATTCCAGTTTGTAAATATCACCTGAAGACAAAAGCAGGAAATTATTGCCCCATCTCCCTGACCTGCATATGTTGCCAAGTTACCCCATTAATGCCTAGTGGACTCTTCTCTCTGTATATATTGCATGAGTCCATTTGTCATTTAAGGGGTGTCAGGTTTAGTTTATTTTTCAATTTTTTTTGTTGTTTTATTTTCAGGAAAAATACTGGTACAAATTTGTCTTATGCAAACAGTGCAGACCCAAATCAGACGCCACAAATGTGGCGTCTGATTTGGGTCTGCACTGTTTGCCTACATCCCATTTTTGGGGCACTAGGCATTAATGGGTTACAGAAAAATTGTCATATTAAATATCATGACTTACCATGACCAACATGAACTTTTGTTTCAGAATCATCATCCCAGCCAACGCACAACGTTGAATCGAAACCTATTCAAAGTTGAATCAAGACGTTGAATCAACGTTGATTCAGTTTTGACTCCATCTTGTTTGTCCCGTGGGATGTTTTCACAGTAAACTCAGCTGAGACACGTCGTTCCGTTTATTCAAGACCTTGCTGACATCCTCAGGCATGGTAGGCAAACAGATGTCATAGCATAAATGGCCTTCAGTGAGGCATTTTATAAAGTGGACCATCGAAGACTCTTGCTGAAGCGCCATCGTCTGGGTATCAACAGCAGAGTAATCACATGATTTATGCATTCTTGGCCAATAGAACACGGTGTGTGGTCCTTGACCGTGAGAGAGGAATCTTGAGTCTTGTCCCGTCCCAAAAACTGGTTCTTGGCCCTTATCTGTTTAAATGTATATAAACAATATGCCAGACACAATACAGAGCTATATCAGGCTGTTAGCCAATGACAATTTAAAATCAGATCAACTGCCATGCTCTCCAGACAGACCTCTCTGGGAAAGTGAATGGTTGATGTCTTTAATCCCGATGCGTGAAGTGAGATTTATAAAAAATGAAAACTATTTTATTACAAACTCCATGGCATAACCCTGAAATTAACTAAATCTGCAAAATATTTAGGAATAACTATTTATACTGAAGACTTGTCATAGACTACCCTAAAGTGCTTAAATATTCAGACACCTAAAACCATTAATTTTCCATTTGACCCAAATTGAAAATTAATGATTTCTAGGTGTCTCAATATTTAAGCGCATTAGGGTATAAGCGTATTAATCAGATCTCATCCAAATCAAACACCAGCCTTAAATTTATCAATTGGAACATACACAACCAATAACCACAAGCTTAAGGCAGTAGCCTGAAAAAAAAAATACGTCAGACCTTAGAATTGGCTGCATCGATCAATCTGGAACCATTGGCAGAAGAAGTATGCGCATCAAATTGAAATGATAAAACATAGAGCACTTAGAAACATATTTGAGAAGCGATATGACAACCCCAGCAAAGTTGGTTTAAACAATATTTATTCACAGAAAATACATATATCAAATATTACACAACATGGTACAGGATCTGACGGTAAGCGTAACGCTTATATTGAAGCCATCTCCTGAACGACTTAGAAGTTACAATATATGTGAATGGCTATGTGCAACAGATTAACAAAACCAATAATTTCAATATATGCAAATAACAACAATTGGAGAGAGAGAGAGAGAGAGAGAGAGAGAGAGAGTTAATGTCGATATATCAGTACATTAAATACATTTTGATTCAATGTCGACATTTAAAGCATTTAGTATTCAATGTTTTACAACAACAAAAAAAAAGAGTTGCAGTATAAAAACACCTTATAATGGCATTTATGGATATAGAATGTAGAAGCCTTGGCAAGATTGATATATCTGACAAAAACCAAAAGAAACACAGTTTAATCATAAGGAAAGACCAAAGAAACATTTTTGACCGACTGATACAATTCACTCTCACGACTGTAACAAATATATTATATCTCTACCGGTTTAGAACCAAATTTCAAACATATGGCTGGCATGTGGATCTGGAGCCGATCTAGTAGAATATTTTTAAACAAATCTTCCCGACTTAACAATGAAATCTTGAACTTTTATAAACAGGGTCTCATTTTCATGGTTTGTTTTACTTTCTATTCCAAATAAAAAATCATGAGTTTTATAGTGGTTGATGTCATGAGGTAAGAATCTGTTTCTAGCGGCAGCATACATAGGACATTGGAAGAAAAAGTGATAAGGACTTTCGAAACCTCCGCACTGACAAGAAGGACTCAGAACTATATTTTGCCTGTAAAGATGAGAATTGAGAGAGCTACATTCCATCCTCAATCTCGCTTGAAGTATTTGCCCAATACGTGTGCCTGCATTATAATATTTGGGAGGTTTCTTTAAGTCTCTGTTTAGGCGATATTTGGATGAAGCTACAGATGTCGCTTGCTTGATGTCCTCGGGTAAGGAATTCCAAGCGCGAATAGTAGAAGGAAAGAAAGAGTTGTAGAACAAAGTAGTATTAGCATGAAGGGACTGAATGTCATTCGAGTTTCTAAGATTGTATGAAGTAGTGTCTTGTACTAAAGGAGGTACACAGTCAGAAAGGTAGTCAGGAGTTAGGCCTGGATTCATGATCTTATAGAAAATGACAAGCTTATGCTTGTTTCGACGGTTTTGGAGCGAATCCCAACCAATATCTGCGAAAAGTTTGTTTATGCTGCACCAGCAAACCAGCAAAGTTGCATGTGTGCCCAGTGAAGACTCAGATCAGCCTGGACATCCACCCAGTCTGATCAGATTCTTTGCTGTTTGCTTAAGTGGTAGCTAAGGGCCTAAGTAAGCTTCCACCATGGGGGCATCGGACTGATCACACTTGGCGGATGTCCAGGCTGATCTGAGCCTTCGCTATGCCAGGGCTTTATCCAGGTATTTTGGGAATGGGGCCTTTTTCCTAAATTTGGCCATTTGAGAATGAAAATTCCAGGTATAAGTTGCAAAATTTGGGAATTCAGCATGATTTTAAAAAAAATCTGTTTGGGAATGGAGCCTGTTTTCGGCCCCTATGAACACACAGAAAATCCCCTGTATGCACAAATGCCACTTTGTTGATTTTGTCATGTTGCGGCTCATTTAATGATTGTAGATAGTGAAAGTGCAATTTTGTCTAGGTATGGGCTTCCCACATTAGAAAACAGAAGGGAAATCTCAATCCTAATATTGTTGTTCAAGACTAAGATTTAAGATTTATTCAGGAATTAAGATCATTTAACAAGGTAACATATACTATCTAAAAGCGATTTTTGAAATTAAAATTTAAAAATTAATCAACAAGTGAGGTATTTAAGAGCACACTTAAATGATATTTTATGTATATATCTATATGAATTTGATTTAAGAAAAATAAAATTATCACAGTGAATTTGACTAGAACTTAAGGAGTTTTGGAATGAGCTAGGCTGCTAGAAGTAAAAAACTAACACCCACACCCATTTTCACTGATTCGAAAGATTCGATCTTAATACCCATGGATAGCCCATAAAGCCTAAATGGCTTATTTCCAATGGGGTCCATTTAGGTACGAACAAGACTTTGGCACGGAAAAATATGAAGTATTGCACAGGACTCACCATAGCCCAGCTCTGGGCCGGAAAATGCATAGAAACAAGTTTCAATTTTCACGAATTAGAAACTTGTTTCTGAAATAATTTCGGTCCGGAGCTGGACTAGACTCACCATGACCTGGCCAATATTGAACTATCTACCTATCTATAGATACTGCCTCAAACCCGTAGAAAGGACTTTTGGGCAGGTGCTTACATACAACCAAAAGTAACATGCTTCGGCATTTGCCAAACCATAGTTCCCGAAATTGTATCAGCTAGGCCTGCCACTGTCAGAAATTTTAAGCGTTATTGTTCGAAACTCTTAATGCGCGTTTTCTTATTGTTGGTCATAATTGTTCGATATTTCAAGATACATGCGCAGTCATCCACGTCGAGGGTCAGACCGAGTTCAGTGTGTGTAAAAGGTAAACAATCAAAGACAAGTCAGTTTCTAACGAAGACAATTCAAGATTAGGAATTAACTATGTTATCCCGACAACTGTCAGTGTGTCGATGGGCCTGCACCCGAATGAAAGTTGAGTCACGCGTCGTGAGCATTTCAAGTCGTCGCAATTTTCATTCAAATTTGGAGCCCGAGGCTGAACAAGACCGTATTTTCTCTAGTGCTCATGACGTTAAAAATTGGAAAGTCGCTGCCGCTGGTGCTATACTCACTGCTGGTATGTTATTTTTTCTTTTCCTAAGCGCACGCCATGTCTCTGCCCTTCAAAGACGAGGATCGAACAGTTGTGGAAGCTGTTCTGGAAGAAAGCCAGGAGCAGGGAGTAGTTTTCAGCTCCGGACCGAAATTATTTCAGAAACAAATTGAAACTTGTTTCTAGATCTAGGTATTTTCCGGCCCAGAGCTGGGCCACAGCTGAACTAGCTATTCAGAGGTAGGGTCAAGTCTGGTAAATTCTGACAGCGAGTAAATTCCAACATACCATTGCAAACAGGGAAAATCCAGATGAAACGTCTCATAGACAGACCCGACCAGTACGCAGACACTACCAGTGCGCGGACACTTTTGTGTTTGGCGTCAAATAAACGCCGAGATACATTCCAAATTCTACTGACTTTGTAACATTTTATCAATGCGCCATTTCTTTATCTTTTTGTCATTCGCTTTTACATTTACACAACACAGTTAAGAATTTGCAGGGCTGATGCTGACCGGGACCACGATCGATGCTTCATTTTGGCTACGGCAAACACGCAAACAGGCAAAGCAAACAGCCATGTGTCAATATAAAATTAGAACAACTCTTTCCGATGTTTATACATTTTTGTTAACTACGTGTATCAATAATTTAATTAGTAATGCAGCGTATAAATGTCATCTTAGTTTACTCAGATTCTAAGGTGTCCGCGTACTGGTATGATAAGCCTGTTTAATACAGCAAATAGCATGGCCTCAACAGCGTTACGCTGCGCATGCGCAGATGATTTTTTTCACATGCACCTTTTTCAAAATTTAGCACAAGGATTTTCCTAAAATTGCATGCCCATCTGGTGGTCTGGAACACTTTTGAATCTTAAACATTAGGTAAAACACCCTTAAAAGTGTCCGCGTACTGGTTGGGCCTGTCTAATGAGCCGTTAGAGCAACAAAATTGCACTCCGGGTATTGTTTTTTGTTTTCATTTTGTCTTTTTCTGAAATACCCGTAACGGAGACCAGTCAAAAAAATAAATCGGAGTTACGTCAAGTTATTAGACTAAATGAGCCGTCTCATCAGAATTTTCACTGTATGCCCAGTTAATTTTGTTTTAATTCCAAACAACTGAAATATAAAGGAAATAATGTCACTGTCCAAATTTACCTGCCGTCCGAATTTACCTGACTTGACCCTAGTTCTCAGCTGTATAGGGACTTGAACTTGTCCTGCAGAGTATCTATAACCTTATAATAGAGGAGTTTCATCCTTGTTAGGATTACCCAGAGCTCTACATAAGAGGGAGTATTTGATGATAATTAAGAATAATTTTTCTTATTTCTCATCGAAACCATATGTTGTGACCCCTCATCTGAACCGTCTGTTTTTATGCAGAATTAACAAAAATTATCCCTAATTATCACCAAATACTCCCTCTTATCTAGAGCTGTTACCTAATAATATCTTATAATTATGTTAACCACACAAGAGACAAAATCTCGCTACTAACAAATTCTTACTAAATACTCTCAGAGGGTGATGCAGTATATATCTATAGACAGATACTGACTGAGCTAGACGGGGCAGTTTTGATCAAGGACATGATTTTCAATCAATGTTGAATCGCTAAAAATTAACATTTGTGTCCAGTGGGAATTGGTGGGAGAGTATCATGCTTTCAGATTAGTCTAGATAATTCGGTGTACCTAAAAACAGTAAAGTAGCGTAAAGTGGCGTAAAGGAGCGTAAAGAGGCGTAAATGGGCGTAAAGAGGCGTAAAGTGGCGTAAAGTAGCAAAATGTATGGCGTAAAGCAGTATAAAATAGCCAAATGGGAGAATCCAAGAAAGACAGAGGTCAGATAAATTGTTTGGACAGATCTATATTTTAAAAAAAAAAGCAAAAGTAAAAACGTATTAGATTCTATTGAAAATTGGAAACTAAGATAAGATTGTATAATATTCTTACACATTATCTATCTATCTATCTATCTATCTATCTATCATGTTTGTCTGTCTATCTATGTTCATCTGTTTATGTCCATCCATCCGCTATCTATCTATCTATCTACTATCCAAAAAATAAAACAAAAAATGTAGATGATGGTAAAAAAAAAGAGAAAAATATCAAAATCGACTTAAATAAGAAATTTAGACGAAGGAAATAAAAAAAGAAGATTCAAAATTAAATAATTATAATAAAAACCTGCTTTTATTTTTTTTTCTCGGTTCCAAAGCATCGGACTAATTAATCGTTTTTTTTTTTGGTTGTTATTATTATTTTCATTTTCATATTTTGTTTGTTTAACTTTCAAAAAACTAACACTTCAGTGGATTAGGTGGCACGCGCCGTTCACACCTTATCGATGTGTTACCTGTCATCTGCCAGCTCGTTTACAGAATAAGGAATGTCTGTAATGGTAGTCGATTTAATTTCACACTTAGCAAACAACCAGTCCCCGTTCGATCATGACCGCCGACACGCGTCTTTCACGCCTTATGTATAAATGTTGACGACGCCCTTAGTTGTTTAAAAAAATCTCGTACTGAAAAAGGCTGACTTATGATTTTCTTCCTACTTTCTGATTTTGAATGACACAAATAAAACAAGGTGGAATGGGCCCGGATAGTTTCCAAGCCATCTGTGGAGCCCCAACGACTTTGTCAGGTTATGGGATAGAATAGAATAAAATAGAATGATACAATCCATATACTCCGAGCCGTCTCTGACTAACAAAAAATACAAGAGGGCCAAGAGGCCCTGAATCGCTCACCTGAGCAAAAAGGTTAAAGGTCAAACTAGGGTCATAATTTGAACAAACCAGATAGTTTGCAACCATTTCCAAATGGTTCTGAAGAAGATTTTTGAATGTTTTTCTATGTATTGCTATGGTTCAAACCCTGGACCCCCTGGGGCAGGGCCATTTGGACCATGGGGCCATTATTTGAATAATCTTGGTAAAGGACCACTAGGCAATGCTAAAAGCTAAATTTCAAGTCTCTGAGCCAAGTGGTTCTGAAGAAGAAGATTTCTGAATATTTTTCTATGTATTTCTATGGTTCAAACCCAGGACCCCCTAGGGCGGGGCCATTTTTGACACTGGCACCATCATTTGAACAAACTTGGTAAGGGACCACTAGGCAATGTATCATACAAAATTCCAAGCATCTGCACTAAGGGGTTCCGGAGTAGAAGGTTTTTAAGTACATTTTAATTTCGACCCCAAACTCCCTGCCCCAGGGCCATTTTGGATCCCAGGGCAACCGTTTACACAAACTTTGTAGGAGTCCACCAGGCAATGCATCATACCAAATTTCAAGCATCTGAGCCAAGTGGTTCTGAAGAAGAAGATTTTTTAATAGTTTCCTATGTATTTCTATGGCTCAAACTCAGGACTCCTTGCCGCAGGGCCATTTTGAACCCTGGGGTCATCATTTGAACAAACTTGATAAAGGACAACGAGGTAATGCATCAAACCAATTTTCAAGCATCTGAGCCAAGTGGTTCTGAAGAAGAATTTTTAATATTTTTCTATGTAGTTCTATGGTTCAAACCCAGGACCCCCTGGGGTGGGGCCATTTATAGACCCTGGGGTCATCATTTGAACAAACTTCGTAAAACTACTAGGCAAAGGTACAAACCAAATTTCAAGCATCTGAGCCAAGTGGTACTGAATAAGAAGATTTTTTAAATATTTTTCTATATATTTTTATGGTTCAAACCTAGGACTCCCGGTCCATGGGCCATTTTGGACCCTGGAGCCACCATTTGAACAAACTTGGTAAAGGTTTACTTTTTAAGGCAATACTACATACCAAATTTCAAGCATCTGAGGCAGGCAGTTCTGGTGAAGAAGATTTTTAAGTATTTATTAGTTTCAAACCCAAGACCCCCTGCCCCAGGGCCATTTTGGACCCTGGGGCCACCATTTGAACAAACTTGATAGAGGACCACTAGGCAATGCCACATACCAAATTTCAAGCATCTGAGCCAAGTAGTTCTGGTGAAGAAGACTTTTAAGTATTTTTAGCTTCGAACCCAAGACCCCCTGCCCCAGAGCCATTTTGGACCCTGGGGCCACCATTTGAACAAACTTGGTAGAGGACCACTAGGCAATGCTACGAACCAAATTTCAAGTATCTGAGCCAAGTAGTTCTGGTGAAGAAGATTTTTAAGTATTTTTTAGTTTCGAACCGAAGACCCCCTGCCCCTGGGCCATTTTGAACCCTGGGGCCACCATTTGAACAAACTTGGTAGAGGACCACTAGGCAATGCTACATACTAAATTTCAAGCATCTGAGCCAAGCAGTTCTGGAGAAGAAGATTTTTAAGTATTTTTTAGTTTCGAACCAAAGACCCCCTGCCCCGGGGCCATTTTGGACCCTGGGGCCACCATTTGAACAAACTTGGTAGAGGACCACTAGGCAATGCAACATACCAAATTTCAAGCATCTGAGTCGAGCAGTTCTGGAGAAGAAGATTTTTAAGTATTTTTTAGTTTCGAACCCAAGACCCGCTGCCCCAGGGCCATTTTGGACCCTGGGGCCGCCATTTGAACAAACTTGGTAGAGGACCACTAGGCAATGCTACATACCAAATTTCAAGCATCTGAGCCAAGCAGTTCTGGAGAAGAAGATTTTTAAGTATTTTTTTAGTTTCGAACCCAAGACCCCCTGCCCCTGGGCCATTTTGAACCCTGGGGCCACCATTTGAACAAACTTGGTAGAGGACCACTAGGCAATGCTACATACCAAATTTCAAGCATCTGAGCCATGAAGTTCTGGAGAAGAAGATTTTTAAGTATTTTTTAGTTTCGAACCCAAGACCCCCTGCCCCGGGGCCATTTTGGACCCTGGGGCCACCATTTGAACAAACTTGGTAGAGGACCACTAGGCAATGCTACATACCAAATTTCAAGCATCTGAGCCAAGCAGTTCTGGAGAAGAAGATTTTTAAGTATTTTTTAGTTTCGAACCCAAGACCCCCTGCCCCAGGGCCATTTTGGACCCTGGGGCCACCATTTGAACAAACTTGGTAGAGGACCACTAGGCAATGCTACATACCAAATTTCAAGCATCTGAGCCAAGCAGTTCTGGAGAAGAAGATTTTTAAGTATTTTTTAGTTTCGAACCCAAGACCCCCTGCCCCAGGGCCATTTTGGACCCTGGGGCCACCATTTGAACAAACTTGGTAGAGGACCACTAGGCAATGCTTCATACCAAATATCAAAGCCCTAGGCCTAGCGGTTTCAGAGAAGATGTCATTTAAAGCAAATTGTTGACGACGCACGACGGACGACGGACGACGGACGACGCACGACGGACGACGGACGACGGACACTGGGTGATCACAATAGCTCACCCTGAGCCTATGGCTCAGGTGAGCTAAAAATAGTTTCTGGTTTGTGGCTGTTAGCGTCGTAGGACATTAGCATGGAACTGCCCCTCCATCCTCCCTCAATTCCAACATAGGATATCAAAGATCCCAGATGTTGTTGGCATTGTATTATGTTGTTTTCCTCTTTATGATCTTATTTCAAAAGGAAGATATATCACAATTTTGCCCAGATATATACTGAAACATTACATAAACAGTGAATAATCAAAGAAGGGTCGAATTACAATCAATGTCAATGACCGTTTGTCGTCTGTCAGATGTACTGACGATATGCATTTGACTTTCTAAAGTGAAAAAATATTTTTGACAAAATTACCCCTGAAACTTTACAGGTTCCTACTAATGTGGATAAAGTAGGGCAAGGGCCCGCTGCGTTTGCAGTAGGTGCGGGTGAGGGTTGTTTAGATATGTTCCTCTCGCCTATCATATCTCTTTTCTTTCTCAATCTCTCTGTTGGGACGGCTCGATATAGACTGAAATATTGTTTCAAATAGCCATTAAACCCAAGACAATTAATCAACAAACTTAGCCTTTTCAAACTTAAAAATTTTACGAGGTATGGCTAAAATAGGATGGCAAGTCTGTATCATCAACTCCTCCAACTAAAGCAATCAATGTTTTGGGGTTTTCTTTTCTCCAGATTTGACAGACATAATTAAGACATACATTTGATTTTTTATCTGTTTTTGAAGAGCGGGAGGTGAACAGGGGTTAGGGTAGAGTGGGGCGAGGGGGGGGGGGGGGGGGGGGGGAGACAAGCATAGCACGGCACGGGGACATCATCTGTGTCTTATAGACTTAATTTTCCAGCTTTTACTACTTTACGCCATATTTTATTTACTTTACGCTATTTTACGCCACTTTACGCTTCTTTACGCCTCTTTACGCCACTTTACGCTACTTTACGCCACTTTACGCTACTTTACTGTTTTTAGGTACACCCTGGGTTACCTTGTTTCCTCTTCGTTAGTTGGAAGAACATTGAAAACTAACTTTAAATGTAAACTGCATAACAAAGTTAAGATATTTATCTTCTGAATTTCGCCCGCTTCTAAACATTTCTGTGACAAAGATGGGAAAGAATGAAGCTAAAAGAATGATGACGACCTTAGGACCCTGACGACTTTAGGGCCACGTACGTTACCATGTGTGCGAAAAACAAATGCCATGATCAATCTGCGCAAATACTGGTCTGAGCCTATGCCGGTCGCATATGCTATTAGAATCTTTTTACGTGTCCCGACGAAAATCAGATCTCGCGGATGCACATGCTGATTTGAGTCTAACCTTTTCACAAATTTCATAAAGTACATTTTCATGCTATAATCAGATTAATGCGATGTCGCGCTGAAGGACGAAAGCTGATCGTGACAAAATCAAACAAAATGCTGAATGCTCAGCAACAAAATATTTATTGTTTCACTCCCCGGCACACTATAAAAAAATCCGTAGATTTTACGGTAGAATAACTGGAACCAATCTGCCAGTCCATTTCCCGTTATTTTTACGGGCGCCCGTAAAAATTTGCAAGAATTATCAAGCAGAGTAGGATAGTACAGAACAAGTGTTGTTTTGGTTATATTGCCCTTTAACACTATAAAGGTATTTTCGAGTGCGGCTTACTACACATCCACTGCAACCAAAATCGTCCTAAAGGCCATGTAAATTTGTTGTGGTCAACTACCAGATCAAATATTCCTCTAAAAATTGATTAATTTTGATTCAATTAAACTCTATATCAGTGCTGGAAACTCAAAAGATTCATGCAGTGGCCCAAAAGCTTAACAGACCAAAGTTTTAGTGGCCCAAACTGTCCACTAGCTAATTATCCCATTCATTTATTACCGGTGTAGCCAGCCAGATAAATATGGGCCACAAAAGCTCAGATTTTGAAAATTTCTGGTGGCTCCAGACAAAAATTAGCCACATTTGGCCACTGGGCCACTGGCCGTTTCCAACACTGCTATTATTAAAACCGCTGAGGTAAAGTCATGGTAACGAGATTTGTGACATAAAATTTTATCAGAGCCTCCCTGCACTCTGTTAACCTTAGGCTACGTAGTGACCACTGCGGAAGGATCGACAGAAAGAGCTGTTGCACTATCTACACCCCACCCCCTCCCCCCGTTCAGTCCGTATACAGCTAGGGGCCCAGATTGCTCAGTCAGTAGGACAGGTTTGTCTCACCACTATCTGCATAAAACTAGATCTTATCTGTATACCTGCAGCATGAGTTCAACTGATGTGCAAGAGTAGCTCTGCAGCTGAGTTATGGCTCTCTTAATTTAAATTGATTGGAGGGCAATAATTCATGGATGGATGTATGACTTGTGATTTTATGTCCTTTTAAGAGTATTTCAGTCATATCAGGATGATGGGTGGGTGATAATGGACGGCTGTGTGCAATGGAACCCTGCATATGATTGAAAAGATTCCTGTCTACAGTGGGACCGTTAGATCACAGGGGCGGATCCTTTTGAATTGGGGGTTTAAATTAGCTTCATAGGGGGTTCGATTTGTGCAGTTTGGCCATTTTTTCCTGAATTTTCCCATGAAAATGAAATAATTTAGGCTGAAGAGGGGGTTCGTTTGAACCCCCCGAATCCCCTCTGGATCCGCCACTGTCAGATCAGTAGGCCAGTGCAATAACTGAGGATGGAAAGATGGAACTATATCCCTCCACCTTTGGCAAGTGCAATTTTGATCAATGGGAGTGAAAAATATCAAAAGGGAGGGAAGTGAGGGTAAAGTGAGAGGGAAGTTGGGGTAAAGGGGAAGGGATATGGTACCCCCGGTCGACTCCACTATAATAGCCATTCCCATTTCAGGAGTAGTGACAGTGGAATTCAGTAAGGCCCCTATACATTTAATAAGTTCAGGTCATTTAAATGTGACAAAAATCAACAAAATTAGATGTATAGCATCTTTATTTAGAAAGTAATTGTCTATACTCTGGCTATTTTATTTACTCAGAGAATGTGTATGACCTTACAAGAGATAACAAATGGACACCAGGGTCAAGAACCTATGACCTTAATACTTAAATTGGCAGAGCCAAAAAAAGCTGAATTTGCACACTGTGTAGATCTATTCTACACAGTTTGCCCTCTAGTCTTTGCATTCTCAACATGAGATGGACAGTAGTTTCTTTTTCTTTAATTTTGCAGGCATAAATATTGTCAGCTGCTTTTTGGTGCTTAAAGAAATGTGATGGCTGGATGAAAATCAGTATTACATCCTTTCCAACAGTACTTATCATAATTATGCTGATTATGAAAATTGAAAGGATATGCGCAATTGAACTCTATTGTAGTATGAAAGATTCCACCATTAGGGGGATGCAATTGAACCCTGTTTATAGAGTATGTAGGATTCCGCCACCAGTGGGGTGCAATTGAACCCTGTTTACAGTATGAAGGATTCTGCCACTAGTAGGATGCTATTGAACCCTGTTTACTGTGTAAAGGTTCCGCCACTAGTGGGGTGCAATTGAACCCTGTTTACGGGATGAAAGATTCCGCCACTAGTGGGGTGCAATTTGAACCCTGTTTACGACAAGAAGGATTCCTTCACTAGCAGGATGCAGTTGATCCTGTACTAGCGGGATGCTATTGAACCCTGTTAACGGCGTGATGGATTCCACCACCGGCTGGGTGTAATTGCATCCTGTTTACAGTATGAAGGATTCCACCACTAGTGGGATGCAACTGAAACCAGTCTTTACAGTATTATGGATTCTGCCACTAGTGGGGTGCTGTTGAACCCTATTTACAGTATGAAAGATTCTGCCATTAGCGGGGTGCAGTTTGAACCCTATTTATGGTATGAAGGATTCCATCAGTAGCAGGGTGCAGTTGAGCCTGTACTAGCGGGGCGCTATAAAACGGTGTGCTAATTTTTTTATGGTCTATTCACCTATGAATTACTAGTATCAAGGCTCCAACAGCTATGGTTCATGAAAATTAGACCATCCCTACAATGTTTTGTACAAATAAGAAAAGGGGAATAACTCTGTGAATAAAGCATACAACATAAAGTTACCATCATCAAAATGATAGATACTTCAAATACTATCTGTATACCAAAAATCAGGTCTCTAGATCAAACGGTTCAAAAGTGTGAAAAATTCCAAAGTTAACAAAGGGGCACAATTCAGTCAAATATCTACGAAATCAGACCAAAAGTTAATCAGGTGATCTACATCTTAGTCTGTAGCAGCGAACCAAATATGAGTATCCTAGCTTCAACGGTTCTCCCAGGATTTTGGGATTAAACTTTCATTTAATTTTTCAAAAAAGGGCACAACTCTGTAAGTAAAAGGCCGACACAAAAAAGAAAAAAATACAGGTCTGCTATTTTTTATGATCTATTCACCAATGAATTATCAAGGCTACAGCAGCTATGGTTCTTGAGGAATAGACCATTCCTACATTGTTTTGTACAAATAAGAAAAGGGCCATAACTCTGTCAATAATGCATACAAAGTAACGTAACCATTATCAAAATGGTTGACACATCAAATACTATCTGAGTATCTGTATACCAAAAATCAGGTCTCTTGGTCAAACGGTTCAAAAGTTGAAAAAAAAAATGCCAAAGTTAACAAAGGGGCATAATTCGGTCAAATATTTACGAAATAAGCCCAAAAGTTAATCAGGTGATCTACACCTTAGTCCCTAGCAGTATTCATAATATGAGTGTCCTAGCTCCAACGGTTCTCCCAGGATTTTGGGAACAAACTTTCCTTTAATTTTTCGAAAAAGGGCCATAACTCTGTAAGTACAAGGCCGACCTTCAAGAAAATTTATGGGTCTGCTAATTTTTAATGGTCTACCCATCCATAAAATATCAAGGGCCTAGGAGTTATGGTTCTTGAATAATAGACCACCCCTAAAATGTTACGGACGGACGGACAAGCCCAAACAACTATGCCCCCTCAACTTCTGCGAAGTTGGGGGCATAAAAACAGACAACCCCCGCCTCTGGACCTGCTGCAAGCACAGCCGGTCCTTGCCCTACTATTTATTCCCCTGTTATTTCATTCTACCATAGAGCAATGCCTTCGAAAATGCGCAGATGGAATGACAACTGTGAAGACCCTGATCAGACTGGTTTCTTCGGTTTCCACTGTTTGAACAGACCTATCTGTCCGAAAACTTAAGCTCTTTACGATTGTATTATACCTGTGCAGCTCCACAGTAATGAACAATAACTCTTGTTTTGTTTTTACAAATAAAAAAACGATTTCATAATGAACAGTAACTCTTGTTTTGTTTTTACAAATAAAAGCAGAGTTACTCAATAATCTTTCTACCTGAACCCCAGTCTTCTCTGATGTTTTAGTCGTTTTTCTCTATTTTTATGAGATGTGTGACTCTGAAAGCTACTAAATGTCAGATAAAAGTCCACACACTGGTCTGGTATGGATCTGCCTTGCCTGTCTTGCCTGTCCCAGTGCAGCGCAGTTAAGTTGCTCTACCTGTTCAAGAGATATCATGCATACAAGAGACTAATAGAATCTATGATGTGGTTGAGGCAGAGACACGGAAATCTCTGGCTAGTTTTCAGATTAATTAGTCTTATGCGAGGCTTGCCGAGCATAAGACTTGAATAATCTGAAAACGAGCCTGAGATTTCATTGTCGAGGCCTCAGTCCAATCTTTATAGAACAGAATATTCAATGAATTACTTAACTTCTTGATGAACTTCTAGCTAATTTTCTACTAATAGTTCTGACATATGTGTAATTTCACCTGGTGCATGCATTTTTCATGACTGGCAGCTAGTGACACTTCATGCAGGACATATGCTGTCAATTACATGAAATTTACATGACAGGTAGCAGCAAGTTGATTTGCTATTTAAGTGTGTAATTTATATGACTGTACTATATAGCAATGATTGGCATTTTGAGACAGCTTTCTGAGCCTAGGCTGAGATAGCAAGCCAAGACAGAAAAACCTCAGACACCGTTAGAAAGGGACATTCTTGTCCAGTGGGTGAGAATATTAGCTGTTGTCAACTCTGACATAAACGATAAATGCGCCGCGACACGACGAAACCGACAAAGTGGCATATGCGCCCAGCGAAGACTCAGATCAGCCTGGGCATCCGCCCAGTCTGATCAGAGTCTTTGCTGTGTGCTGAACGGATAGCTTAGGGTCTAAGCTACCCCCATGCCGACAGCGCAGACTCTATTCAGACTTGGCGGATGCCCAGGCTGATATGAGTCTTCGCTAGGCGCACATGCCACTTTGATGGTTTTGTCGTGTCGCGGCTCATATGTCCTCCTCACCTGCTTTTGATGGGATGGGGGAGGGGGCATAATGAGGCTAGAGTTTTGGTACAAACAATGTAGAACCATATCAGACTTCTCTTTGGGAGCAGTTTGATTATTGTCTACATATTGTTTGCCATATGTACAGTCGACAGGTTTTTGTAACATCCTTGGGGCACAAGTTTCTTTTGGCAAATATCTAGAGCGACTAATTCATGTCCTGAATGCTTTGTGTAAAACTTGACTTATCCAGATTGAGTGTTGAATAAGCCCATTACAGAACTATGTAGGGTAAGGGTTAAAGTTTGTTTCCATAAAGTAGTATTAAATGTTCTTTACTTTCCAGGTTTTGCTGTTTACCTCAAATCAAAACAGAAACCTCTGCTTGCTTCTGCTGTTGAACCAGGTTCCATTGTCGATGGCCTGCCGACGTATTCCAGAAGTGAGGTAGCCAAGCACAAAACTGTGGAGGAAAAAATATGGGTCACATATGAAAACGGTGTGTACGACGTCACTGAGTATGTGAAACAGCATCCTGGAGGGAACCGAATCC
Organism: Ctena decussata; assembly: GCA_963989385.1. Lineage (NCBI taxonomy): Eukaryota > Metazoa > Mollusca > Bivalvia > Lucinida > Lucinidae > Ctena > Ctena decussata. The sequence continues at coordinate 61,143,926 of OZ022504.1, forward strand.
TTTTGGCCGCAGGTGGGGATATTGGGCCGTACTGGAGTTTATATGGAGTCCACAAGCAGAAGGAAATATTTGAATTACTTGAGGGCCTTCGTATTGGGAACATTACAGAGGCGGCGCCTAAGAAGAGCGTTGACAGCAGCGATCCATACGCTAAAGATCCCGCGCGTCATCCTGCATTGATACCAAGTTCAGAGAGGCCCTACAACGCCGAGCCACCCGTGTCTATGTTGATGCAAGACTTCATAACCCCTAACGAACTATTTTTCGTCCGCAATCATTTGCCAGTTCCAGAAGTTGATATGAAGAACTTTAAATTAGGGCTTGCAGTTGATGGAACAAATAACGAAAACCATCTAACACTCGACGCCTTAAAAAGAAAATTTCCCAAGAAAACCGTTACAACCACAGTGCAGTGTGCCGGTAACAGAAGAAGCGACATGGTGAAGATTAAGGCAGTCAAAGGGCTAAACTGGGGAATCGCAGCAATCAGCACAGCCGAATGGAGTGGCGCAACTTTGAATGATGTATTACGACATGTTGGTATAGATCTTGATAAAGTTCCTGACGATTATAAGCACGTTCAGTTTGAAGGAATGGACAAAGGCCCGGACGGAACTACGTATGGAGCTTCAATTCCATTAGAAATGGCTAGAGACTTGAAAAACGACATCGTTGTTGCTTACGAAATGAACGGGAAGGATATACCAGCCGACCATGGATATCCACTTCGTATTATCATTCCAGGAGTCGTTGGTGCACGTCAGGTGAAATGGCTAAACAAGATTATTCTAAGTAAAGATGAAAGTTCTTGTCATTGGCAACAGCGAGATTACAAAGGTTTCAATTCATCTGTTGACTGGGACACTGTTGATTTCAGTAAGTCGCCAGCTATTCATTTCTTGCCAGTCCAGTCTGCTATATGTGAGCCTTCAGATGGCGAAACTATTGAGGACGATGAATATGTAACTATGAAAGGATACGCTTGGAGTGGAGGGGGGCGCGGAATAAATCGTGTCGACGTTTCTGCGGATGGGGGCAAGTCTTGGACTGTTGCTGAACTGAAGACAAATGGACAAACGCCTTACCGGGCTTGGGCCTGGACGCTGTGGGAAGCCACAGTGCCGATACCTAAAGGCAATGGTGGCCTGGTTGAACTTGTCTGTAAGGCATGTGATTCACAGTACAATGTGCAGCCGGACAGCGTTGAGGGAATATGGAATTTACGTGGTTGCCTGAGTAATGCTTGGCATAGAGTTGTTGTCAAAGTGCCAGAAATAAAAGAAGAATGAAGTGAGAAAAAGAACATGAAATTAGTAGCCAGCTCTTGAGAAAGAAAAAAATTGGAGGCAATTTTTCTTTTTCCCTGAGCTCCACGCAAGCTTAAGATGAAATTCTTAGATACTTGAAAGAGATTTTTTCTTCTATTTTTCTATGAAAAAATAATGTGACTCCTCATTGAAAAAATGTCACCAAAGTGTCCGTTACCCTGTATCTGGAGCACTGATTTCTCCATAAAACGTATGTTGTGGACATTGTTAGTCAGCTGTGTGTATGTTTATAAACCACAGTGTATGTTTATATGGAGAAATGAGACAAAAATATCGAAGACTGAGTTTGAATAAGAAGGAGGGTGCGATGATGGATGGCTGTCTTGGACGGACACTTGGCGCCAAGTGCGTGCAACTATGGTTTTGTACCGCTGAGCCTCGTGAGGAACGTCGTTAGGAGAATTGAACTGAACTGAACCGGATGGCTGTCTTGTGGTTTTATGGGCATTTCAGTAGTATTTCGGTCACGTCTCTCCGATGATAATGAAAGGCTGTAAGCAATAGAATCCCGTTTGAACTCCGTTTACTGTTGGAATGCTTCTGGTCGGATTTCAACGTGGACCGCTAGCTTGGCAGGCCAGCACTTGACCCACTGAACTACGGGGCTTCATGGAGGTGCGATGTATTTATGCCATTGATAAGACATGCAGGTAACGCGTTTGTAAGTGACCAAAACATTTTTTTACTTGTTATTTTCCATCATACTAATTACTTAATTTGAGCCGCGACGCGACAAAACTAACAATGTGGTTGTGCGCCCAGTGAAGACTCAGATCAGCCTGGGCATCCGCCCAGTCTGATCAGTCTTCGCTGTCCGCATGGAGGTAGCTTAGGCCCTTAGCTACCCTTTAAGCGCTTCATGATTGAAGATTCTGAGCGGACTGGGCCGATGCCCAGGCTGATCTGAGTCTTCGCTGGGCGCACAACCACATTGTTGGTTTTGTCGTGGCGCGGCTCATTTATACATATCCAGAATGGACAACTATCGTAGGTCACAGTCAAACTCACATGCTAGCCGTGAATCTGACGGCTAATGGATGGACGACTTGTGATTTTATGTCCTTTTTAACAGTATTTCAGTCATATCAAGACGATGGGTGGGTGTTGATGAAAGGCTGTTTGCAATGGAACCCCGTTTGCGATTGAAGGTCCCCGCCTCGAACCCGGGACCGCTAGATAGAAGCCAGCGATTAATCCACTGAGCTACCAGGTCTCCGTCTGACGGCTAAGAGCATGGCTTGGTGTATTTGCACTTAATACCCATATTCCTGGGAGCCCCGGTAGCTTAGTGGGTAAAGTGCTGGCCTGTTGATCTAGATTCCCGCTGGAGGTGGAAATCTTTTCAACCGCAAATGGGGTTCCCTTGCACACGGCCTTTCATATTCACCCTCCCATTGTCCTGATACGACTGAAATACTGTTGAAAAGGACGTGCAATAACAAGTTATTCGTTCATCCATCTACAGTCGTGTGGAGATACTGTATTTCTTTACAAGAAAGTGTTCCATACCCAATACAATTAGAATGACATGCTGGTTTACACGCACGTTGATCATAGGAATCTCTGCTCACAATTGGTTTTTTTTTTTTTTCATATTCTGCAGTGCTATTGAATATTTTTGATATGTGTTTTACGATTGTTTCGTTTTGTTTACTGATATAGACAGATATGTGCAAGTGTAAGTGCATGATAATAGATTGTGCTATTTGAGCTGTTTGATACAAATCATCTGTACTGCGTTGTTGTTTCCTTCACTAAGGCTTTGAATTATGTTTACATTCAATTACTAAAAAGTGAAAAAAGAGAGAAAAAACCTAGATAGATATCTTCTATACTGCTTTGCTGTTTACTTCATTAATCTTCTATACTGCTTTGCTGTTTACTTCATTTTGAAGTAAACAACAGAGCAGTACAGAAGATTTCAATCTAGAAAATAATTCTTTTTCACTTTTTTGTCACATTGTTGCAGGGTCAGCTTTTTGTAGCAGAGGCTTAACATTGATACCATATTCAGATCTTTCAGCATCTTTGTGAAAACTGTATGTTTGTTGAACTTTTTGCTGATGCATTTTGTTTAGAAATCATTTCATCACGATTGTGACACTTATTGTTTGGTGTAAGGCTTTAAATTATGTTTACATTTACTAACTAGTCATTACAACTATACCTCAGCATTATTCATAACAAAACTGTAAAGTAATATACACAAGTCATACTGATATGCAGATATTAGACGTTTTTAACAAGTCTTAATTGCACTGCTGCTAGTAGGAGGCAGAATCTGTTTTTATGGAGTGCATTTTTTTTAAGGAAAACAGTTTAAACTTAACATTTTAGTATGGGGTTTTTATGGCTTGTACGCGGTGATAGGTAATTGTTTTGTTCCTACTTTTGTTGCTAAATCCATCTACTGTTTTTTGTCTCGCCTGCAAAGCAGAGGCGAGACATATGTATTGCTTTTCCGGTGTCGTCGGCGGCGGCGGCGTAAACTTTTGTCGAGTTTTTGCGTTTAGGTCATTTTCTCAGAAACTATAAGGGCTAGAGCCATGAAACTTGGGTCATGCATACATCTGGAAGAGTACATATGAAAGCCATCATCAATGTTGTGTCTTGACCTAGATTTTACGGTTGACTGACTTCGCAATTTTTTGTCTAGTTTTTGCGTTTAGGTCATTTTCTCAGAAACTACAAGTGCTAGAGCCATGAAACTTGGGTCGTGCATACATCTGGAAGTGTAAGCTGAAAGCCATCATCAATGTTGAGTCTTGACCTAGATTTTACGGTTGACTGACCTCGCAATTTTTTGTCGAGTTTTTGCGTTTAGGTCATTTTCTCAGAAACTATAAGGGTTAGAGCCGTGAAACTTGGGTCTTGCATGCATCTGGAAGAGTACAGCTGAAAGCCACCATCAATGTTGTGTCTTGACCTAGATTTTACGGTTGACTGACTTCGCACTTTTTTGTCGAGGTTTTGCGTTTAGGTTATTTTCTCAGAAACTATAAGGGCTAGAGCCATGAAACTTGGGCCATGCATACATCTGAAAGAGTAACTTTCAAAGCCATCATCGGAATTAAGTCTTGACATACATTTTACGGTTGACTGACTTCGCAATTTTTTGTCAAGTTTTTGCGTTAAGGTCTGTTAGTCAGAAACTATAAGGGCTAGAGCCATGAAACTTGGGCCATGCATTCATCTGGAAGAGAAGAACTCAAAGTCATCATCGATATTGAGTCTTTATCAACATTTTACGGTTACTGTAAGGGCTAGAGCCATGAAACTTGGTTCATTCATACATCTTTGCTGATTTAGCTCTGTTTTGTGACAAAGTGCCAGCAGGCGAGACACCGCATTCCGCGGAATTCTTGTTTTTTTTTTTTGTTTTTTTTTTAAAACATGTATAGTCCATTTGTTTCACTTGTTCCTGCTTACAAACAGTCAAATGTAATTTATTAATGCAAATTCTAATTGACCTAAACGTTTTCCTATTGAGCGGGTAGGAAGCGGCATCATGTGAAAATTTGTTCAAATTATCTCGGATGAAGTAGCCCCCGATATGACCATGGGGAACGTAGTCACAAAAGGGGTCTGAGTCTGTACGTTGTCTTTCCATCCTTTAAGTTTCTTATCTGTCATTCCTGTCCACCGAATGCATAAGATGGCAAAATGTGGCATTGACAGATTATGGCCAAACTCAATAATTTTATTATAAGGATGATGATATCAGAAGTATTTGGTGTTAATTAGGGATAATTTTTGTTAATCCTGCATATAAACATATGTTGTGACCCCTCATCTGAACCGTCTCGACGAGACGGTTCAGATGAGGGGTCACAACATATGGTTTCATTGAGAAATAAAAAAAAATTATCCTTAATTATCATCAAATACTCCCTCTTATCTAGAGCTCTGGATATTGTCGACTTTGACCTTGTACAGTATATGCTTATTTCGCTAAAATAGAACGATTTTCACCAAATCGTTCTACGGTAGGCTCCGTTTTCTCTGACAGTTCCTAAGACCGGTAAGTTGAGCCCAGTAGTCATTTACGAGGTGACTGTATAGCCAATGTGTCTTATTGGGAATATCTTTCAGTAAAGTTTCGTTCACATGGTCAAAGTTTCTGTGACAGAGTAGGTTTGGCATAGAAAATGATGCTCGTGTGAATGCAAAAATATGCCACATTTTCATTGCCAAATTTATATGGTAAAGTTTCTATGACAAACAAAATTTGTCCATGTTAACAGAAAATTTGCCATAGAATATGTAACAAAGAAAGTAGCTATGGAGATGAACACAGAAAACTTTGCTCATAATCAAATCAGTATGATGTTGAACAAAGTATATTTAAAAAAGAAAATGTTGCACAGGTGGCCGTTTACACTAGCAAAGTTTGTTCAGGTAACTTTGACAAGAATTCTTTGTTCGTGTAAACACTGCAGCAAATATTTCATTGCCAATTTTTATTTTACAAAGATTCTATGCCATGTTTTTCTTTAACAAATTATTTGCTCCTTGTGAACCCATAATGTTTGCCAAGCTTTCTTTAATACAGTTTCTTTGGTCGTGTGAATGAGGCGTCGGCTCTAGCAGTTTTTTACACATTCAGAAACTAGGATCAGTAGAAAGAAAGTGAAAAAAGGCCTATAGTGTTGTCACAGCTACCTGCTTTTCTCTCGCCGATGATTTGTTTCATAAAATTGCCTGTTTTTCTTTCTTTTTTTTTTTTTTGGTGGTAAGATAAAGTAATTTGTTATTTAATATTCTAATACATGTAGCTCGTATTTTCTTAGCTAACTTTTTACTTCATGCGTGCATGATGCATGATCTGTGTATATTGTATCATTAGGTTAAGTTTATATGGTGCATCTAACTTTGAACTGTTATTCTATAACCGTACATATTCGGACACTTAGCTCTTGTCCTGATTTGGACGAATATATTTTTTCCTTGCAGGGGTTTTGGCGGAATAACAAACTGGATTTGCTCAAGACAGTTTGTTGCTCAGCCAGTAACCCTGTTGGGGTGATCCTGATCAGACTTCTGACACCGAGGTTGTATGACCAGGTGTGCATTTTTTCGAGATGCTTTATTATAATGTTTAGTGTAATTACGGCTTTAGTGTATGGTTATTGCGACGATATTTAGCGATGTAAAACCTGTTTTAATGACATGTTTCTCATCTTATTTGCATGATGTATTGTTTTGTAATTCTTAAACAGACACATCAGTAACCTAGTTTGTACATGAACGTGCATTTTACTTTAAATTATAGTGATTTGGGGGGAATCTACAAAAGTTCATGCATGTCACTTGTTTTCTGTACGATTTAAAATCATCCCTAAGTCATCTTTCATTGATGATGATGAGTGGTGGGGTGAGCGGGTTTGATGGTGGTGGTGGGTTGGGGTGGGGGACGCTTGCGCGCGGTAGTGGCAAAGTAATCCTCAAAAACCCTTTTATAAAACCATCATAACTCCGTCCAGACTTCAGTAGTAATCTACGCTGACTGTACTATTGTTTATTTACACAAAACGAAAAACAAATACATATAAAATTTGCAAGGACAAGCACTTGGACACCTTGTATTGCGTCATACAAGTTGACAAACAATCAAAAGTTTACAATCTTATATAGGGTAGAGTCGGGTAACTTCGGACAGGGGGGGGGGGGGGGGGGGGGGGGATAAAATTCGGACATAACATTGCAAACAATAAAAATCCAGATGAGACGGCTCACAATTAGCCGTCCCATCAGGATTTTCACTGTTTGACCAGTTATTTTTGTTTTAGTTTCACACAACTGACATATAAAGGAAACAGTGTCACTGTCCGAATTTACTCGCTGTCCGAAGTTACCCGACTCTACCCTATGCCCGGTAAACTCGCAAATCTATCGGCAAACTGGAAATTAAAGTTTTAAAGTTTGAAATATCACAATGCTTTCCTAGTTATATTTGGGTAAACTGTACTAGTTGTGCACATTTTTACTTTGAAATAAATAAATTGGATGAATTATCACAAAATTACTGAAAGTGGCTAAACGGAACTCACAAAAATCCAGAAAATGGCTAAACTGAAAGTTTTTAAGAAAGCTTCGGTGGAGATATCACAAAGTGTCAGACAACCAAGTCTTAGAGGCATTGCATTACCATAATTTGGCAATTTATTTACAGACGCATGATTTATTATTATGTGAAAATGGAATGGCGCTTTTACCAAAAGCGTTGCATGTCGCCAAGTTGAGGATTTTTATTTTCTTCAAAATTTTGCAGCTGCGCCAGTCTGTCATGGCTCAGATGTATTGTGGTAATGATGATTTGTTATATATAGACGCCTGGGCATAAATGCATGTTGGTTTACATATTACTGGTCAACTTAACCCTGTTTCCCCGTCAGACTTACTTTCTCCCATTGTGATCATTTTATGTGTTGTTCATAATAAATTATATGTTTTATTGTATAATTGGCATGCAGTGCTTATATATATCACCACCTTACATTTTTAATTTGTTTGAATGACGTTTGGTGGCACCGTTGAACTTAGAATTGTAAATAAGATAGAATTTTGGGCTAAAGATTTTGAGTCTTTTTGTCTGTAATGGGGATATATAATATTCTATCACAAAAATTTAGAATATTCCAAGTTCAATAATATCATGTTGTTGAAATATTAAAGACATATGATTGTTAAGTCGATAGTTCGATAGTGGATTGTTACATATACTATTTTTGTACAAAATAATATTTTTGGTACATACAAAATGATGCATGTAATTATGATTTACAAAGAAAATACTTGTTCAACTTAACTACCTCGGATATTTTAATGTTATCTCCACCAATAATAAACGATCAAATAATTTTATTGAGGAGCTGCTGTATGTCCTCGGTTATAAGATGATTATTTTCTCATCTAAAGCAATTTAAGAATCAAGAACCCTCTTATAAGATAGATCTAGATTTTTGGGATTGTTTTGAAAGGGAAAACCCATTTTGTCATAGACTGTTTAAGATATTTTGGGTCACTCTAGAAGGGAAACACCTCGTTTTATACTGTAAAACATTTAATATCTGTGGTATCAAAATTTCGCGGTTTCAAAGAAAATATCATATTGGCGCTTGTTAATTTTGGCGGTCATGATATACCATGGTTCCAGATATTAAAGAAAATTTGATGTAAATTTGTGACAGTTTTTCTTACTTTTCTATTTACCTATACATTTTGGCATCCATTAGAATCGCCTCATCGAGGCGAGTCTAATGGGTTGTCAGAATGTATAGTTTGATGGAAAGGTATTACAAATCTAAAATACTCATCAAATTCTCTTTTTCATCTGAACCTCCGTTATGCTGTGCATATGTATAATGTCTTAAATCTATGTAATATTGGCGGACCTATATTTTAGCGCTCTTTGCCTTAACCGCCAATATCGTCAGAATTCAGTAACAGCCAAATATAAGTGTTTTACAGTATGTACTGTATGCAGTTATGGTAATTTACCTGCACTCAAAACAGTTGATTACATGGTCGAAGTGCAAGTATAGTTCTGGAGGCAGTCCAGTCGAATATTTAGGTTGAAGCGGTAATATACCGAAAAATTCTAAAATTGGAAAAATGGTTTAAAAATGCAGCATTGCACCTAAAAGAAGTTGATGGGATGGTAAACAGTGTAGACCCAGATCGGGCTGCTCCTTTTGGACAAGGAGCAGTCTGATCTCTATTTGCATTGTTTGCCCCAATCTATATGTAGTATTATTTTATCAGTCACATCGGTCAGTCAGTTATTTTCCTAATGCTTTGCATTTAGTCATCTCCGAATATGTTTATATTAAAACTAGTTGGTTTAAACTGCATTTTATTTGAAACTGAAGCATACATACTCTATGCATAAACTAGTTGCGAAACTAACATTGATATATTCTTAAACCAACGTTGATATTTTATTGGTGGAGTGATTATTTTTATCAAAAACCATTTTACTGGTGTTGGTACTCATTGGTCATTTTTGACTCTTAGCAACTCAGGGCTTTAAATATACGAACAGTTACTAAAGATGCTTATCACTAATTTATTCTCATGTTGCATTATTTAAGGGTATGTTGGCTTGTTGATGCCTTTTATATATGTTTGCATGTGTATATATAGATTTGATCTGGGAATTTGTTATCATAGTGACCAGAAACATAGTAGTTTGTGTCAATGAAATTATGTATCCATGTATCTATACGGTGAGGGTAGACAGACCATGCTCTAGGGGTCAAGTCAGCTAAATTCGGACAGCAGGTAAATTCGGACAGTGACATTGTTTCCTTTATATGTCAGTTGTTTGGAATTAAAACAAAACTAACTGGGCAAACAGTGAAAATCTTGATGAGACGGCTCATGAGCCGTCTCGTCTGGATTTTGACTGTTTGCAATGGTATGTCCGAATTTACCTGCTGTCCGAATTTACCTGACTTGACCCTAACGTACTTGTACAAGCCACCCTCTTCACCAAAGCAGACTGCAATTTACAAGAGTTTGCGTTTTCTGTGACACATATCATTTGGCGTATTCGATTGGGCGTTTCATTCTTCATGATTCTAAGCGTGAATCACTTTTTCTACAGAAAACGTGCTTCACGCTAAGAATCATGAAGCACTGGCTGAAGCGCTGGCTGCTTTATGCTTCACATTTCTTAGTGTAAAGCAGTTTTTTTTTAAAGAAAAAGCGCTTCAGTGTAAGAATATAGTTCTAAACAGAATACGCCCATTAAGTACGAATTCTGTGCAGTAACGGCAGTCCACATGTACTGAGGGAAGTGGGTCGTACGGTTGGTAAGTGGCTCAGCTCCAGCTGATACCTCGTCGTACAGGAGGTTGAATCGTGATATACTGATTTTAATGAACATTGTTTTGATATATGTAAATGTTGATGTAATACGGAATCAAATGTCTTGAGAATATAATTATTTGTTTGGGAAAACCTGAAGTTTCTGTTGAGGGAATTTCAGTTGGTAATGTCATTGAAAAATTGGCGGAGCATGACATACACCGTATATGCTTTGCTCTGATACCAATGACTCGTATATGTGTTACCATAGCGGCTAAGAGTTTTTATTGATGTCATCAAGAGTTGCATCATCGAGACATCATTCTGCAAAGGCTTTAAACACAACAGCTGGTAATTTCATAGTTGCTATGGTAAAAGATCCATTGGTGTTGGAGCATGGTCTACAGTGTGTGCCATGCTCCTCTCAAATTATAAGTGAGATGCTACCTGACATTCATACAATAGAAACATGTGATTTTCTCAAACCTGTAATTCATTCTCAGCTAATATTTCTCTGTTATATATGTATACACGTGATTTTATGTATTTAACATGTGTGTATAGAAAATTCCAAGATGAAATGCTATGTAATTCAAAGGTCCAGATAAGGTGGGTTTTGATGATCATAAGGGTTTCTAAATTTTTGCTTTCTTAATCTTTCCTTTAATAGTTACCCCCTTGTAGAAGGGCTCACAGATGGTAAATCGGACGCCAAAATGTGGCAGTTAGTAAGCATGTTTAAGCCTAGTCTTTCATGCCTCCTCATAGCTCTGCGGCTGGTGGGCTAAGGTTTTAATGCGTATCTCGACTGGTCTCTTCCGTTGTGACTCCTCATTAAAACTGTCTCTACGAGGCAATACTAATATGTTGTGACTTCATTTCAACTTCTTGGCGTCACTGTTCTAATGGAGCCGGGGGAGGTCGTCCTGCGTGTCTCGACCAGTCTCTTCCGTTGTGACTCCACATAAAACTGTCTCCACGAGGCAATACTAATATGTTGTGACTTCATTTAAACTTCTCGGCGACACAGTTCTAATGGAGCGGGGGAAGGGAGGAAGCGGGGTCACAGTTTTCATGGGGGGGGGGGGGGGGAGGGGAGGGGGGGGGGGAGAGAGAGAAGAAAAACTACCCCAGTTACCTCGTCATATTTGGATCACTATAAGTGTCAGATGATCTGTTTGACCATTGTTGTCTTTGTCACATTTTGTTCTGCTTTATTTGTAAATAAACTGACCTTGGCTTACATGGCTTACAACATACCCTGTGGACTATAAATTTTCGAACACTTCAGTTATTTTTGTCAGAGACTAACGTCCGACTGGTTTGTTTGTCCGATACGGAGTTAAGCATGTGGCAAATAGTGCAGACATTGATGGGTGAATGGTTCTTAGGAACAACCTGATAAGGGTGTACACTATTTGCTTCGACAGATTGTCGGTAGTATTTACGACAAATACCGTAGTTAATACATTGGGCACGTTTGGCATTATCACAAACCCTAGTAATAATACCAAACGTGCCCGATATATTAGCTACAGTATTTGTCGAGCAGTACCCAGGTGTTCTTCGGACTGTTCGAAGTAATGTTTACATACCGTATTCTACCTAATTAGCTCACATGCCTCTATAAGCGCACGGCGTGGCAATTTGTGAGGCATAGGACTAATAATGCACATATTTTTACTGGTTTATCCCTTTGCTTTCTCGTTTACAAGAGCTGAAAATGCAATAGAATATTTAAGTTTTTACTTCTAAATCTTCTCTATCCTTCTACATGTATATCCATACGAATTTAAAGGTAAAGCATCAGAGAAAAGCTGCTTATCATACGAATTTAAAGGTAAAGCATCAGAGAAAAGCTGCTTATAAGCAGCTTTTCTCTGATGCTTTACCTTTAAATTCGTTCCCTTCAATACATAATAACCTATTAAAATGTACGCTTATATGAAAGAAAGTTTACTACAAGTATTTGCCGCCATTTTGAAAAAGTTAAGCGCACAGGGCGCTAATAAGGTCTATTACGGTAGGTAAATCCGAGCAGTACCAGTACCCAGGTATTCCTTGGGCTGTTCGAAAATATATTGACACGCTGATTAATTAGAAATTGAGAATTAGTAGATGGATTGATGAATGGCTTGTGGTTTTACGGTATTTCACTCATATTGAGCGTATGGAAGGGTGATAATGAAAGGCTGTGTGCAGTGAAGCCTATTTACCATTGAAAAAACTTTGCCTTAGGCGGTGGGATTCGAACCCAGGTCGCTAGCTTTCGGTCCTGTGATGTCTGTCCTTAACCCAGTCTGTTTGCCATTCTGACTGGGACTATTGTATTGAATAAGAATTTGTCAAAATTAAGCCAGCGGGCATTATACGTTGTTCAAAACATCGTTGTTTCAGTTGTTTGTGCTTGCTGAAAACACACACACACACACACACACACGCACACACACACACACACAAAAAAAAAAGAAAAGAAAGAAAACTGGCGTATAGGCCTATATTGATAAATTATGAAAGTTCCGGGTCATGTTCGTGGTAGAACAAAGAACTACTGTAAAACACATTTGAGCCGCGACACGGGAAAACCAACAAAGTGGTGCGCCTAGCGCAGACTCAGATCAGCCTCGGCATCCGCCCAGTCTAATCAGACTCTTCGCTAAGCGCTTAGAGGGTAGCTAAGGGTCTAAGCTGCATCCATGCGGACAGCGAAGACTGATCAGACTGTTTTCTCGTGTCACGGCTCATTTATTGCATTAATTTTGGCGATATATGGGGTTAAGACATGAGCGCCAAACTATAAGTGCGCCATATTCGATTTTAAATAAATCTACAAATACATGTATTTCTATAGGGGTTCAAATAACAGGCAGTACCTGATGAGGATTTGAAATATTTTTGTTCTGTTTCATAAAATATATGCTGAGACGTCCCATTACATTCGCATGCGTGGGGCGATTCTAACTCATGCCACAATATATATTTTGAAAAAAAAAAAAATCAACATTCTTTGATGTACGTATCGAAGCAAAAATGAACCTTCGCCAATATATCATTTTCATTAAACCGCGAAATTACTGTAAGCGTTTTACAGTAGTTTTCACAGTTGATGCGGGTTGTCATTAATAGCCAAACACGATATATTTGGACAGATGTACCAGTGAAAGCAGCGTATACCAGAATCAGACTGCTCCTTTTGACTAGTCGTCGCATAAGAATCTGTACTATTTTCCTTCAAAGTGTAGGCATCTTAGCACTTATCTAGGTTGGCAGTTATGATGTTATTAATGGACAGAGTCAAGGTGAGAGGAATCCATATATGACCTAAATATTTTAATGACCGCAGTTCAGCAGGTAACAAAGTGTGACCGACATTTAGTTAAAGAATAAAATCACTCTTTTTGGGCTAAGAAAGGCCGATTTAGCTTTGGCACGCAGGTATGGTTCTTAATGCAAAAGGTGATAAAAATGTGTTGCTTTCAAGAATAACAACTGTTGCTTTCACTTCCTGATGAAGATTTAAGCTTCATTGTCACGTTCGTTTCGTGTGAGGACTGTTTTCATGATGCGTTCAGGAAATATGGCTCTCAATGATAGTAACTTTTGTTACTTGCTGTTTGCGTCCCAGGATGACAAAACCTTTCCTTAGAGAGGCAGCCGCTTCCTTTTTACGGAAAAATAGCTAAAAGAGAAGCTAATTCTTTTCTTTAACAATGTCCCCCATTGAGAAGGAATAGAAGAGTTGCTTTCCCTTCTATTGTACCCATTTTATTACCTGTTTGTGGTTTTAGTTCAGTTTCGTGTCTGCCCAATCAGCAGTGACGGTATTTTAGAATACATCCATGGTCCTTTGCAGACAAGGTTTACCCATTTTATTTCCCTCTCGTGGTTTAGCTGCAGTTTGTGTCTGCTCAATCACCAGTGAAATTTGCAGACAAGGCGATCAATCAGAGCACCGCTCGGCCAATTAATCAGAGCACCGCCCGGTCAGTTGGCCGACCGGTGCTCTGATTGACATGGCTATGAGTTTTAGTTTAGTTGTTTCTGTCAGAGAGTGGTTTTTCCCCCTTTCCCCCCGGAAAAATGGCTATAGGAAGGACCACTATATAGTGGATTGTCCGGACCTCATAGAGCCACTTTTCCCCCATAGTCCTTTTTCCCCCACCGGGAAATTGGCTATTAGTGAATTTTGCATGGCTATTGGTATTTTGCGGAACGGAACGAAACGGAACGGAATGGAACAGAGACATTTCACGGAATTAATCGCATTAGAAATGCATCAGGTTTTCAACGAAGGTAATAAACGCGATTAATTCCAAAAAATCAATATGCAAATTTAGCAACCATTGTTTTATAATAATCAATAGTTACTAATTTAAGAAACGAGAAAGGTGTGATTTCTTCCCATCGCAGATATTTATATAGGTACACATACGCATGAAAGCTTACAGGAAGATGTACGAACGGGTGGTTTGTCTAGTCATGTTTGATTTAGCAGACAGTTTATTACATTGAAAATAATAATCGGACGTGTGTCCAGATGGGAGTCGAGCCCACGACTCCTGCATGAAAAGCGAACACTAGTCCAGGCACTCCGCTGCGCGCACGCTCAGATGAACGCTTGTACAAACTCAAAATTATACAGATTTATGCACACAACCACGTACACTCATAGCCAGTTTTGGCTAACATGGAAAAGCAAAATGCCTGCATGTTTTCCCAAAAACAAAATAAAACAGACTGATGGACACATGCATGCGGTTCTAGCATCTTTTATCCATCGATATTTTACGGACAGATACCCGAATTTCTGTTCCACCTCACTATTATGATTGGAGAAGGAGCAAATTCCGCTATGCAGCGTGTTTTCCTGCAATGATATTACCAGGGGGAAAATCCACTATAGAGGGGAAAAACGGCTATGCAAAAACAGCTATAGTAGATTTTCCCCGGGGAAAATTGACTATATAGTCATATTTCCGGGGGGAAATTCTACTATATAGCCATTTTTCCGGTGGGAAATTCTACTATGAAAAATTAGTGTCATTTTTCCGGGGGGAAAAACTACTAGGGGGGAAAAGCTACTCTCTGACAGTTTCCATTGACTGTCCGAGCACAGGCATTTGACGTTTTTGGGGTCTCATGAATACACAGTAACCTCGAATATGGCCAGAAATCGCATTTTCTATGATGAGATACGAAGTATTCGATACTTCGTATCTTATTATAGAAGATGCGATTTCTGGCCATATTCGAGGCTACTGTGTATTTTTGAGGCCCCAAAAACGTCAAATGCCTGTGGTCCGAGCTCAGTTGCATATGACTCGATGGCATGAAATGAGTACCCTTGGGAGTATTTTTCCCTTTTTATACGCCCGTTTTGAAAAAAAAAATGTACGTATTATGTCATGGCGATGTCCGTCTGTCCGTAAACATTCTTGTGCGCGCCATAACTCTGTAACCGTTTGGGATATCTTCATGATTCATGAAATTTGGTAGGAATATGTATTAGGTCGGGGCAGCGTGTGGCGTATAAGAATGGTTGCTCCCCCTTCCTCAGTTTCCAAGTTATGCTCCTAATATTTTTTTTTCCTGGGAGTCTTGTGCGCGCCATAACTAGATAACCGTTTGGGATATCATGATGAAACTTCATAGCAGTGTGTATGAAGACATAACGATGTGTCGTGTACAACAATGGTTGCTCTCCCTTTCTTTATTTTAGAGTTGCACCCCTTTGATTAGTTTTTAGCCCGTTTGAAAAAACAGGACGTATATTGTTATGGCGCTGGCGTCCGTCCGTCCGTCCGGCGAAAACTTTTCCGTTTCCGGATAACTTCTCCTACAGTTTACATCCGATCGAGCTGAAACTTGGTATATAGTAAGACTATGAGGTGGACCAGCGCATATCATTTAGAAATTATGCTCCAATGATTTTTAGCGGAGCTACAGCCCTTTACTTAGAATTTTTGGGGTGTTCGTTTCCGGATAACTCCTATAGTTTTCGTCAAATTAAGCTGAAACTTTGTAAACAATAAGACTACGACGTGGAGTAGCGCATATTATACGGAAATTTTGCTCCGATGATTTTTAGCGGAGTTACAGCCCTTTAAACAAACTCGTTTATGGCAGTTTTGTATGGCAATTCTTTAGCATTCCAGAACTTGGTTACTCTTTGGAATATCATGATGAAACTTTATAACAATGTATATGAGGTTAAGACAACATGTCTCATACAAGAATGGTTACTCCCCTTGACTTAGATTTTGAGTTACCTCCCTTTGATTATTTTGTCAAACTATATTTGTACACCTCATATCTAACCCTTTGAACTATTGTGATGAAGCTTGATAGTGATGTATATTAGGTTGACACAATATGTCACATATAAGAACGATTGCCTCCCTTTACTTTTTTTTGGTGTAACCTCCCTTTGAATATTTTCTAAGGCTATTCTTATGCAAGCGATAAGTAGGCAACCGTATGAAATATCTTGATGAAAATTTATAGCAATGTGTATTAATTTGAGGCTGTGTGTCTTATATAAGAATAATTGCTCCCCCTTCCTTATTTATGGAGTTATATCCCTTTGATTAATTTCTACGGCTATTCTTGGGCAAGTCAATACTAGGTGACGCCGGGCCGGGTAGCGCAATCGGTAGGGCACCTGACTCGTAAGTCAGAGGTCCTGGGTTCGAATCCCGGTCTGGCCACATACTTTCGTTTCTCCTTCCGCTGATTCAAGAAGGGCAGTTGTCAGTTACTGGCGAAAGTATGTGCACTTAGTACTGGTTAACCGCTTAGGAGGTCTAAGCCTGCCCAGGAATAGTGTGGTTAGGTTAACTGACCGTCCCGACATGACCTTAGTTGTTTACCGTGGACGTTAAGCATCAAATCAACCAACCAACCAACTAGGTGACCGTATGGAATATCTTGACGATACTTTATAGCAATGTGTATTAGGTTGAGACAGTATGTCGAATAAAAGAATAATTGCTTCCCCTCCCTTATTTCTTTAGTTACATCCCTTTGATTACTTTTTTAGGCTTTTCTTTTGAGAACACCTTAATTTTTGGAATGTCTTGATAAACTTGATAGCAATGTGAATTAGGTTGAGACAGTATGTCTAATAAAAGAATAATTGCTTCCCCTTCCTTATTTTTTTAGTTACATCCCTTTGATTACTTCTTAAGGCTTTTCTTTTGAGAACCTTAATGTTTGGAATGTCTTGATAAACTTGATAGCAATGTAGACAAGGATGAAACGTTGCAAAAAAAAAAAAAAACATTCAGAAACGGGCGTTTATTGCCCCGCCTGCGGAGCTCTTGTTTAGGACAATGGTTGCTCCCCCTTTCTTTATTTTAGAGTTACATCCCTTTGATTATTTTTTTAGGATATTTTTGTGTTTACTGTTCTTGTGCATACCATAACTTAGTAACCTTTTGGAATATCATGATGAAACCTCATAACAATGTACATGATTATAAGATGATGTGTCACAAATAAGAATGATGGCTTCCCCTTAATTATGGAGTAACTTCCCTTTGATAAGTATATTAGGCTATTCCCAGTCACTCCATATCTCAACCTTTTGAAATATTTAACTGAAACTTTGTAGGGATGTGTATAATAATGTGGCAATGTATCCTGAGCAAAAACCACAACTCTGGCTTACTTACCTACTGAATTATCTGCCCTTGCATAAATTTTCTGTTTACTCTGTAACTCCCTTACACGGTTTGAAATATTGTAACACAACTAAATGGTGATTTGTATATTGTCAAGGAAATGTATTAAACAAAGAATGGTAACTCTAGTATATTAAGTTCATAAATTATCTCCCTTGTTTGACTTTGGCTTTACTCAACTTCTGAGCCATTTTACCTTGAAAGCTGATTTTTGGTATACATATATAATATAGTATTTGATGTGTTAAATGTTTAAATAATGTTGCTGTCATTAATTATCGAGTTATTGCCCCTGTTTCTCAGCAACGATCTTGTTCATTCAGTAACTCCTTCGGACATGGCATTAAAACGGGTGTATTATGCGCCGCATGCGAAGCTCTTGTTGGCATTATTTTTATCATTGCTAGCAAGAGCTTATCAGACAGAGTGTGATGTGCTACTTGGTGCTAGGTAATGAACATGTAATGTCAAAAGAAGAGCATGCAAGACCGATGTTTTTGAGTTTTTTTCTTTCTTCTCCGTTTAAATATTTTGTTCACGGCATCTCAACATATTTGTACGTTTCTTCTGGAGAGGGAAAACAAAAATCTCAAAGGTATTTATCAGATGCAGCTACTTGCCCAATTAGGTGTTTCATAAAACCATACAGTAGATTGACTGGCAAAAAGTGCAGGCCCCACGATCTGTCTGAGCTGGGTTTTCACTTTTGGTTCCGGCATATGTCCCAAGTGCTTCAGTGGGTTAAACGGTATCTTTTAACATGCTTATTGTCATATACCGCATTTCTTCGATTATAAGACGGAGTTTTTCTTTCCAAACCAACCTCAAAGATCTAGATCCGTCTTGTAAGACGGATCTAGATCTTTGAGATTGTTTTGGAAGAGCAAACTCCCATTTAATAGCTGAATTACACAAGGCTGATTTACAAGACAAGACAAGACAAAGTCATTTATTCAGAAAAAACTCAGGTCACATTTGTGACATACATGAGTCAACACATATATGCACATACATGGTAGCATAAACATAAATATTGAATATTAAACAATTTCGAAACTAAACCCCTTTCGCTGCTAAATAACCATCCAAGCAGGCACACGACCTCCCAACGACGCCGCGCCGGCGCCGACGCGATGTACTGACATCAATCGGAACACCACTCGGCCAATTCCGTGAATCTGATTCACGGAATTGGCAAAGCGTGCTCCGATCGGTACTGACATCGCATCCACGCCAGCACGACGCCATTCCGGCGCCATGCGCCCGCCGGAATGCTTTGCAAGATCGCCACGTCCTTGCAATGAAGTCGCCAGCGAAAGGGGATAGACTTATCGCACTGAACCGAAATACTGTTTGGGACACAAAACAGGAAAGGAAAGGGGAGAAACCCAATAACAGACGGCTTCGGACGAGCGCGGGATCCGACTAACGCGGGATCCGACTAACATCTTTAAACCTACAGAGACATCCCATGAGGTCCATCACTAGAACCGCCATAACAACGCGGCTCCATTGATGTCTACATGGGATCTTGAGATTGTCACAATCGGTAGCTCTCGTCCTGAAAAGATAGAGTGGGGAGGGGGTGGTAGGGGGGTCAGTCAACAGAGCGAGGAAGATGTTTTTATACTCAAAAGAACTGCTCAATATCTTAAATGCTTTGGAAGAGAGCAAAAAAAAAAAAAAAAAAAAAAAAAAAAAAAAGAGAGAGAGAATATCCATTTCTCTCTTTCTCTCTTTTTTTTTTTTTTCTCCCAGATTTACAAACATACATTTGTGATCATCATTTTCTCAATTTTCATGTATAGTATTTTACTGTTAACTCGCCCACTCAATAAATTCATGTATTTAATACTGCAACACACGGAGGCGATGCACCAGCGTGGATGCAACAGGGACGCTGCATCAACGCTGCTACAAAGCTTTCCCTTATAATGAACCGACTCTCTAGTGCACTATAACCTTTTTGCCTTTCCCTGACTGTAACCTTTCTCACATTAAACACGTGCATTGTAAAAGAGCGCTTCAGACTGTGCACGAGAGGATCAGTTCATTTCACATACGGATAAAGAGAACAATCAATTAAAGAGAGAAAAGTAATTATAATAATAAGAATGGTAATAATACATCTTAATTTTGTGAGTAAAGTTTCAAAGAAAACGACAGGGAATTACATTATGGACAGTCGGTAAGTTGTTCTTTATTATTTGCGATAATTTTGGAAGGATAAAGCTCCCGTCTTATAATCGAATAAATACGGTATTAAATATAACATGATTGATCGTTATTTTAATTGATTGCTGTACGCCTTGTTACCTTGTAACTTGAACATAATAAAAGGTTAAACTGTCCTGATTTTTTTTTTAATTTTATTTCACCAAAAGCTGTGTCATTGTGGCTTACGTGTCGGATGACCTTAGTGGACCAGGTGATCCAAGGTTAATAAAGGTTATCTGGACCAGGCCCGTGAGATGCTACATTATGCCATATTGCGAACAAAGAAAACTAAGTTCAGTCCGCAGCTCCATGTCCTAAAAGGCTGAGTTCTAGCAGCTTTCTCACTTGGACTTATTGTTGATGACCTTCGTCTAAAGTTGCGGGCCTTTTCTCTGCCCTGATACTGAAGAGATCGGATTTGGAGTAAGTTGAAACCTAAGAACCTCTTTCCTGTTATGCGGGTCGAAAGTAACAAGACTTTGATAGATAACCTAACGAATCTGTCGCACCTCTTTGTTTGTCCAGTCGTATTGTAAACTAGGCCATGCATAGTCCCTGGATACGAACCCATAATACCTTTGTGTGTGTGTTGTGTTTTGCGCGCTCATTGCCGGTTTGATAGGGCGCACGCCACCACCGACGTTCATCACCAACCGCCACTTCCAGCATTGGGCACTCTGGATGCGATTTTCCTGCTCTGTTGGATTAAAGAATTTCATCGGACATGTTCTGGTGTGAATCAAACCCGCGACATCCTCACCCTGAGTAAAATGCAAACACTGTATCCACCAGGCTAGGCGCTCCATTGTATCGAACCTCTTTTAACTAGTTGCGATATATATATATGGGACACGATTGACCGTTTGTTTGTCTACACCCGCGTCGAACAGAGAGTTCTGTGACACAGCGTTCCGTGACTCTTGTTATGTGTCATATAGCCGTGACACGAGAAAAGGGATATCTTAAAGTGGTTGGATGCACGTCCATGGTATGTCCGGCATTTTTACAAGTGATCTTTTTTTTGATAAAATGATTTTTGCTAATTGATAGCTGAATGAGAGCTACTCTTGAAGGAAAGAATTTATGAGAGCTACTCTTGAAGAAAAGAATTTGCTCTCATGAGAGCAAATTCTTTCTTTCAAGAGTAGGTCTCTGTGAGAAGGTGGTCAGATGCTGCTAGTTCAGTGATCTACATTGGAGGTGTGTCCATACATCTTTTTACATGCGCGAACAGACAAGACTCAGATCAGACTGAAAATATAAATGTGAATTCGCATATTAGGAAGCTACCCAAAACCTTACTCCTGACAGTTCAAAATCACTAAGGTGAATGGGTATACCTGCCTGTTTATCCACCATATTTAAGTCAGAGGTCCTGGGTTCGAAACCAGGTCTGGCCACATACTTTCGTTTCTCCTTCCGCTGATTCAAGAAGGGCAGTTGTCAGTCACTATCGAAAGTATGTGCACTTGGTACTGATTAACCGCTTAGGAGGTCTAAGCCTGCCCAGGAATAGTGTGGTTAGGTTAATTGACCGTCCCGACATGCCCATACACTCAGCAAAATTTCTAATTGGTCAGTTTTCTAATATGCAGAAATATGATTTTTAAACTGTATTTTTGAATATAATTATAATCAAAATTTTTGACTGTTATCTACTTATTAAAAGTCAATGTTATAATCGAAACTTTATTGTAATATTAGAGTTATGACCCCTTCTATCTAAACAACAGAATGCTTTGAAAACACATACAGGTTGCATCAATCTTCCACAAAAGCACGATATTTGAGAAGCAAATAAAGTTTTTCATCATAAAAACATGAGGTATGTTTTTAGTCTTCATGCATTTTTCAGCAGTATTTATTTTAATATTGACGTTTTCATATTACCTCCCTTTCAATGTTTATGTAAATCCTAATAAACGCCTCGAATTGATGTAAATCATGAGCGCTTGTGCTGCTTGTAAAATACAAGAATATCTGTACATTTGTTCAGCCAGGTTAATCTAAATCTGCTTAAGGGTTAACTCTATGGCAAAAAGTGACCAATTAGAAATTTTGTTTACCGTGGACGTTAAGCAATAAATCAATCAAAAACCCACCATATTTACAAAGGGAAACAACTTTTGTGCTTTCCTATATCTTCACTGCCAACAGCCTTCTAATCTATGCAATGCGCATTCTCTGCTCTCAGGATATCATAACTGGGCATGATTTTTCAGGAGTCAACCGCATTAAAATAGTGTGTGTGTGTGGGGGGGGGGGGGGGGGGGGGGGGGGGGGGGGGGGGGGGGGGGCAAAAAGCAAATTGCAGAGTTGCTTCACCTGAAAGTATACCCAGTCATCGAAAGTTGAAATTGTGATACAATGCTAAGCATTATCCAGGGCAAAGTGCATTTATATTCTTCAGGCTGTTACGAAGAACTAAAATACCAAAATTCCCATTTTTTTTTCCACTCTTTTGTTGGGTAACATTACACTGAAACCAATATTTGGGTTAGATATAATTCAGGGGCGTAGCTAGTTAGAGGATCTTACAAGAGTGCTCCTGTATTATTGAATTTATTAAACGAGTTGGGGAAAAAGATAAGTTGCGAGGCTCTGCCGAGCATCTTATCGCTTTTCCCCAACGACTTTAATAAATTCAATAATACAGGAAAACGAATGCAAGATTATATTTATCATACGACACTAAAATCGCATTTTATTAGCAAATTTTGCACTAAAACGTCACGATTTCGCCATTGGAAGACGCGACGTTTTTATGGACGTCAGCGCATACTGTAACGTTACGACGTAATTTGCATATTTTATCCACTAGTTGATTATCGTGTTAATGCATGTCTTTATTACACTCTGAGATGCGATGTCATATGACAAAGACAGTTACATGATATGCACAATCATGTAAAATATTCCTTGAGGGTAAGTCTAGGGGTTTAGCCCCAAAGATTCACATTTTTGTGCTATTGGCAGTTTGTACTGAAATCTCGTCTAATTTACGTTTCAGCATGATGATATGCAGACCTGTGCATATTGAATTTTTGTCAATATGACAAAATTTCAATTCGCACCTGGTTAGCTCACCTGGCCTTAAGGGCCATAGTGAGCTATTGTCATACCAAAGCGTCCGGCGTGCGTCGTGCGTCGTCCGTCAACACTTGAAAACAAATATTTAAACATCATTTATAAAACTACAGGACCCATTGTTCAAAAATTTCACATGGAGCATGACCTGACTCCAGGGTCGCAGAATTGTAAAGTTGGGTCAGGTTGAATATCCAAGATGGCCGCCGTTACTAAAAATAGCAAAAATAACAAAATCATCTTCATCTCCAGAACCACTTGGTATATTTGTCTGAATTTTTGCATGAAACATCAGTGGAACATTGGTATTCAGAATTGTAAAAATGAAAAAAATCTGTAGCGGAGTTTTGTCGCAGTGACCTACTTTCTGTTTACGAGTGTAATTTTGCTCAACTGCCAATGTTGAAAAACAACTTATTTAAACAACTTCAAACACTTTCTTCTCTAAAACCACTGAACCCATGGGTCTCAAATTTCACATAGATCATGACCAGACTGCAGGGTTTTAAATTTATAAAAGTATGTCAGGTCGAGAATCCAAGATGGCCACCGTTACTAAAAATAGCAAAAACAACAAAATCAACATCTTTTCCAGAACCATTGGGTATATTTGGTTGAAAGTTTGCACGGAACATAAGTGGGACCTTGGAATTAAAACTGAATAAAAAATCTGTAGTGGAATAAGGTCACAGTGACCTACTTAGTGTTTACAAGACCGAATTTGCTCAAATGTCATTATCTCAAGAAAACGCATATGGATTCTGATCAGGTTTGGTCAGAAATAGTCCTTGAATGGAATTATTTCAAATTTGTGCCAGTTGACTATCGAAGAGGGCCACTATCTTGGACTATCCAAGATGGCCACTAAAAATAGCACAAACATAAAAATGACAATTTCTCAAGAAACCTTGAATGGAATTGGACCAATTTTGTGTCAGAATGGTCCTTGCATGAAATCGTTTTGATTAATTGCCATTTGGCAATCCAAGATGGCCGCCATCTGCCGTTACTAAAAATAGCACAAAACATGAAAATGACAATATCTCAGTAACCATTGAATGGATTTTGACGAAATTTGTGGCAAAATGATTCTTGCATTGAGATGTTTCAAACGTAATTAAATATAGACCAGTCATATTGGCCTCTGTTACTAAAAATAGCAAAATATGAAAATTAGAAAATCTCAATAGAATTGAACCAATTCTGTGTCAGAATGGTTCTTTCATAAAGCCTTTGCGATTTCTTGCATTTTGGCATTTTGTGTCAGAATGGTCCTTTCGTGATGCCTCTGCGATTTCTTGCATTTTGGCAATCAAAGATGGCTGCCATCTGCCGTTACTAAAAATAGCACAAAACCTGAAAATGACATAATCTCAGTAACCCCGTGAATGGGTTTTGACGAAATTTGTGGCAAAATGACTCTGGCATTGAGGTGTTTCAAGCATAAGTAAATATAGACCAGTCATATTGGCCTCTGTTACTAAAAATAGCAAAATGTGAAAATTAGAAAATCTCTATGGAATTGGACTAATTTGGTGTCAGAATGGTCCTTTCGCGATGCCTTTGCGATTTCTTGCATTTTGGCAATCAAAGATGGCTGCCATCTGCCGTTACTGAAAATAGCACAAAACCTGAAAATGACATAATCTCAGTAACCCCGTGAATGGGTTTTGACGAAATTTGTGGCAAAATGATTCTGGCATTGAGGTGTTTCAAACATTAATAAATATACATATAGACCCGTCAAATTAGCCTCTGTTATTTAAAATAGCAAATGTGAAAATTAGAAAATTACAATGGAACTGCACCAATTCTGTGTCAGAATGGTCCTTGCATGAAGGCTTTTGATTTTTTGCATTTTGGCATTCCAAGATGGCCTCCATCTGCCGTTACTAAAAATAGCACAAAACATGAAATGACAATATCTCAGTAACCACTGAATAGATTTTGATGAAATTTGTGGCAAAATGATTATGAGTCTTGCATTTAGGTGTTTCAAAAGTAACTAAATATAGACCTGTCAAATTGGCATCTATTACTAAACATAGCAAAATTTGAAAATGAGAAAATCTCAATGAAATTTGACTTATTTTGTGTCAGAATGGTCGGTGGCAAAATAGCCAGGTGAGCGATATCAGGCCCATTTGGGCCTCTTGTATTTGCGTATAGGCATCTTCGCCCTTGCAAATAATGTTTTACAGGGCGCCAGACAGACGATTCATTTGTGGGTTAGGGGGCTAGGAAACCTTTATGCGGACCAAACAGCTTAATGTTTCGAACCACCGCAGAAGCAGAGGGCGAGGTTTGGATTGGAACCAGTAAAACATGTCTTAGACCCCCCCCCCACCCGCTCTCTCTCTCTCACACACACACATACACACACACACACACACACACACACACACACAGAGTATTTTTGCTGACCGTTCCAATCGTTACTTCTGTTGTGGTGCCTCTGTTACATGTTGTTATGTCCGCTTGTCTATGGTCTCTAGCAGCCTGGTCACCCGAATAGATGGCCATTCGCTTTTTTGTAATTTGTAATATAAAATAGGTAAAAATAGATGAAATAGATGTTGCTGCTGTTTTAGTTGGGTAGCTGAATGACCATCGGTTTGGGAAGGCTTGCCGTGCGTGTCTTTCGTGAACTTTTGTCAATTTGTGTGTATTAATTCCTGGTCATCGCATGTCTTTTTACTTTGCTTGCAAGTCTAGCACATTTTCTTTATTCTCCAAAAACATATGTCGGAGCTTCTCACTGGAACTAGCTCACTGACCGGGGTCATAGCTATTTGTATACGTTGTTTAAGGCACATTTTCTTGTGCCAAAATATATGAGCCGCGACACGAGAAAACCAACAATGTGGTTGTGCGCCCAGCGCAGACTCAGATCAGCATGGGCATCCGCCCAGTCTGATCAGAGTCTTTGCTGTCCGCATGGAGGTAGCTTAAGCCCTCAGCTACCTTTAAGCGCTCAGCGAAGAGTCTGACAAGACTGGGCGGATGCCTAGGCTGATCTGAGTCTGCGCTGGGCGCACAACCACATTGTTGGTTTTCTCGTGTCGCGGCTCATATGTGATTTATGGCTGTAATAAAGGTTATGAGGTTATCAACTTCGGCCATTTAAGGTCTTGACATACTTTTTCAGACCAAGATACCCAGTTACTCAGATAAAAGTACATGGATTAAAGTAAAAAATCAAAGCCAGCAACATGCGTGGTCGTTTTGCTAAGCAAGAAACCGTCAATCTTCCGAAAATTGGGACACCCGAGATATTTACCGTAACTGTCCTTAAAATAGAACAGTTTCGGTTTTCGATACATTGGAGCAGTGAAACCACTGAAGACGCTGACCAGACTGCTTTACGAGCAGTCTGATCTGGGTCTTTTCTGTTTACTCAGATATATCTATCCCAATACGCAGAATTTTTACGGTAGTTTTTGTAAATCGGTCGCGGCGTAAAGTAAATGCCAGCCTTCTCTCGATATAAATCTCTTCAGGGCACACGTCTTTGCCAACCAAGGACACTAAGTCCACTTTGTTTCCTACGCACAAAAAGTGGACTTAGTACCCTTGGCTGGCAAAGATGCAGGCACATGACGTTTCGCAATTTTACACGTGAGTTTTGAAATGCGGACTGCGCATACTCCGACCAAACAGTGCATGTGTAAAAAATTAAAAAAGAAGAAAAAAAAAGTCTGTGTATGCGCAGTTGCATATGTCATAAGATGTCAGGGGCGTAACTAGGAGTCATTTCATCATACTTACAATCATGGTTTATACTCAATTTCTTGAAGGGAAAGGTAGTATTTCATCACTCAAGTTTGCAATTTTGACTAGTTTTACAAATTTTCAGCATGCAAATGTGCAGTTATTTGCGTAAAGGTAGCTACGCACTTGGGTGCCTGCATCACTGGTCTGGAAGTATTTGCCTCATGCTGATAGGGACGCTTAGCTCAGTGATGACGAACTGATTCGCCTACCGGTCAATTTCCAATGTAAATTATTTAATGTCAGGTTTAATTTATTTTCACCAATTTATGTTCAAAAAAACAATATTTAGGCAAACAGTGTAGTCCCAGATCAGACGCCACATTTGTTTGCCACTGTTTGCCAATGTCCCTGGGTCTCCAAAAAGAATATGGTCTGAGAGCAAGTTCTTTTTTTTATTAAGAGTAATCTGGTTATGGTCAAAACAGTTCACAAGCTAAAACTTTAGCACATATTTCCTACTGTAAGGACATGTTTACAATCTGTTTCACCTCTAACACCGACCGTTATCTCTAAATTATACCACACTTACCAGACAACGCCAACTTTAGCACGAAAAGGGTGGTATAAAATAGATATATCATGGTTTGTCCGCCTGTACGGAATATAATCCACTCGCTAAAGCTCGTGGATTATTCCCTCGTACAGGTGAACAAACCACGCACCGTTTCAGACATGCAACAGGAATTATTGCATGAATATCGGTGTCACAAGCTATTAATAGGCATGTTGAAACGAACACAAAATCATGTATTAACATGGGTTTTCACGCGCCGATAATGACCACCTTAGCGACTTTTTGTATGCAAGTTGCAGGGCAATACTTCGTCAGTACAGAAACGAGCAGCAAGACTGCAGTTGAAGTATCCATCAAAGACTTTAACGGTAGAGTTACACAAATTCGGATGTTGTAAAAATGAAAGTGCAGACGACATCGAGTGAAAACTTTGATGAACATGATTATGACTTGTGAAATGCTGCTAAAGGTTGCACAAAAATTCACGGTAGCTGACAATGGCCTGAAACGAGGATTTTTACAGACATGCATAGTGCGTATAGGAATAAGCAAGGAAATAGCGATGAGGCCGAGAAATAGTGCGTCAACATTTTCGTGATTTTTGTAGCAGTGTAGTTGAATTTATTCAATAACAGCGATCAATCATTTTTCCAATGCGTTAACGTTTGCAAGGTCCCTCGGGTGATGTTGAAAACCTCGGCCTTCGGCCTCGTTTTTCAACATCTCTCTCGGGACCTTGCAAACATTAATGCATGAAAACCATGTTTGATTCCTATAATGAAACACGTCTAACGCTAGTGATTTGCCGATTAATCGAGTGACTAGATTATTAATCGTTTGCAGCAAATGGGCGAAACGATTACAATTTGACATAATCGATGTAACACTTTTCATATCTTTACACTTCGCTTCCTTTGTTTCCTTCGGGTTAGTAACCAACTTGAACACCCGAAAATTGCGTAACCGTGAGATGTTTTCTCCATAGACTTCCATACAAAAATGCTCGTGCCCAGGTGGTTCCTCAAAGAAACACCTGGGTCCGTGCAAATTATATAACACATTATAAGCTGATTTCAAATGATTAGTGTCGTGTGAAAATATACCGTTTGATTGTTGCAAACACGTAACTCAGATCAGCCTGCGCATAATGCCAGTCTGATCAGAGTACCTTGTTCGCAAAACAATCTTCGGACCATGGGAAATATATTTGGCAGCAGACAGGCACTTCGAACAGTCTGTTCGGCTGCGCAGATTGGTTAGAGTATTAACAGTAATCACCTTTTCGAGAAAGACATTGAAATGTTTGGTATACAGACAAACAAATCGTACATGACATGTAATTTTTTAACAAAGAGAACGGGTATAGCCCGGTATTAAGAAAATATGTGTGAAAAACCATCACATGCCATATGTCAGTCACCCTTTGTCGTGGCCAGACCCGTAGTCGTATCAACGTCAGAGCGACGTCATACTGTCCCACAGACGTTACTACGACGTTGTTGAATTAATACTGAAATTGAAACAGGACAAATTCATATCCTTCAGAACGCCACAACTGAAAATGGCAGTGTCTGGCGTAATGGGTCGCACTATCTCCTAGTTAGGAGTGCCAGATTAGACGGCTTCTTTCTGCACAATCGAACAGCACAGATTAGCCACAGATCATCCGACGGCGCAAACGTTTCCGAACATATACTAAATTCTATAATTTCACACACACACACGCACATCATCTGTTATCAACAATTGAGCAGATCATTTACCTGCACACTGGCCGATCAGGGTCTGTATAATATACATATCTTCGAAGCGTCACATGATAACAGACCATTTTGACATTTACGAAAAAAGTGCCTAGTCAGCCCAGACTGCGCATCAGCGCTGTTTGACCTGAATCTTGCCCATATACATAAAACAGCAAAGACATTGATCCATTGGCAGCGATACGCTTGCTTATTTGAGCTGAACATTTGCTATTCCAGTATTCTGTGCACATGACCCCTTTTCATGAGACCCTACATGTAATCATAATGAGAAATATGAAAAGGCCATGTTTTTTCTAAAAAATCAGAGCAGCATCTGCGCAGGCCGCAAACTAAGATTTTCAAATTGTTCAGGCATACGAGAAAGACAGGACTCAAAATGTGTGGCTGTGCAGGCTGACCTGTTCTTCATTGCTCTGAAATACTTAAAGGATTGGCCTCCAATAGTCCTTTTTTCTCAAAGGGGCATAACTCGGAAACTAAGAAAGGAAAGCAACCATTTTTATACGCGACACATCGTCGGGACCTCATACACCTTGCCATGAAATTTCATCAAGATATCCCATTCGGTTATCTAGTTATGTTGCGCACAACTAATCTGGAAAAAGCTAATCCAGGGGCATAACTCGGAAACTAAGAGAAGCAACTATTATTGTACGCGACACGTCGCCCTGCCTTTTACATATTCCTAAAAAATTTCATGAAGAGATCCCGTAATGGTGAGCACAAGACTGTTACCGGGCGGATGGACGGACGGGCAGACGGACGGACGGACAGCGCCATGACATAATACGTCCGTTTTTACAAAAGAAAAACTGGCGTATAAAAATTAAAAAACATAAATTTCGTCAATAATTGTGATTATGGGCAAAAAAAATCCATTTAAATACTGCATTATACGATTTTTTTACCACTTTAATTTATAGACAAACTTACGATGGCATAATAAATCCAGATGCACAGACACAATAAATATTTTACTTCTATTTCTGTACAATGTTAACAGTTACATTCGAAGGACTCATAAACTGCACGACATGATGGCATTGCTGTGCCGAAGTGTAAGTCAGTTACCGGATTCGTGCTCGTGGTGCATGAATTGAAAAGACCTGAGCACGGGGAAATGAAAACACCTCGCGGCTAAAGCCGCTCGGCGTTCCCATTTCCCCGTGCTCAGGTCTTTCCAATTCATACACCCCTCGCACTCATCCGGTAACTATTACATCTCCTGTTATGTCCAGTTTATACTTTATACTGCATAGCGGTATTTAATGCTTCTTTGAAGCTTTGACCTTGCAAGGACAGCATAAGCTATTGCATCTAGATTAAGAAGTTCATAGAAAATGCTTTATGGTCAACTTTGGTACGTTCCCAGCAGGCACGTGACGTTGAAATGACGTCGTACTGACGTCGATGCGACGTAACGACGTCGCATCGACGTCAATATGACGTCATTTTAACGTCATGTGCCTGCTGGGTTAGGCTTTCATATGGGAAAACACTTAAACAGTGGATTTCTCAGAAACTATTTAAGACTAAGGTACAATATTTGGTATATATGGTCAACTAAATGAACAGCTGAAGGTATTATGTCACTAAAGGTCAATGTCATTCTGTCCGTCCGTCGTCAAGATTTACAAACATCTCCTCTGAAGCCACAGGGCCGATTGAAGCCAAATTTCATATGGAGTCTCAATGGAATGGGGGAACGAAAGTTTGTTACCCGGGTCTGGATCACATGACCAAGATGGCTGCCACGCCCATATACTGTACAACCCTTCAAAAATCTTCTTCTTCAGAACCAAAAGGCCTATGACCTAGAAATTTGGTATGTAGCATTTGGCCCTTGAGCCCATCATAGATTATACAAATGATGACCGTGCGTTGACCTTGACCTAATTTATGACACTGTCAACAATGGAACGTAGGCTTTCATATGGGAAAATGCTTACAAAGTAGATTTTTCTGAAACTGTTCAAGTGTAAGGTACAATATTTGGAATATATGGTTAACTGAATGACGAGATGAAGATATCATGTCACTAAAGGTCAAGGTCATTCTGTCCACCCATCTGTTGTCAAGATTTTCAAACATCGTTTCCTCTGAAACCACTTTGCCGATTGAAGTAAAATTTCAAATGGAGTGGGATTGGGGATCGAAAGTTGGTTCCCGGGATCTGAGTCACATGACCAAGATGGCCGCCATGTCCATATATGGTAAAACCCCTTCAAAAATCTCATTCCCAGAACCAAAAGGCCTATGACCTTGAAACTTGGTGTGTAGCATTTGGAACTCGGGCCCATCATAGTTTATATAAATCAGGACTGTGCATTGACTGTGACTTAATTTATGGCACAGTCAATTTTGATGCATGGGAAAATGCTTAAACAGCGGATTTTTCAGAAACCATTCAGGTCTAAGAAATGATATTTGGTGTTTATGGTTAACTAAATGAGCCTATGAAGATATTCTGTTGTTAAAGGCCAAGGTCATTCTTTGACCTTAGTTCAAGGTCACTGTGATTCTGTCGCCTGTCAACAGTTTCAAACATCTTCTCTGAAGGCACTGGGCTGTTTGAAGCCATGTTTCATACGGAGCTTCACTGGGTAAAAAGAACCAAAGTTGCCCAAGATGGTCGCCATGCGCATATATGGTAAAACCCTTCAAAAATCTTCTTCTCCAGAATCAAAGGCCAAATGTATGTAGCATTGAGGACTCGGGCCTATCATAGTTTGTACAAATCATGACCGTGCATTGACCTTGACCTAATTTATGGCAAGGTCAACTTTGGTATGCTATGCTTTATATGGAAAAATACTTAAACAGTTGATTTCATGGAAACTTTTTAAGCTTAGATATAATAACTGGAAAATATGGTTAACTAAATGAATACATGAAGACATAAGATCATCAAAGGTCAAGGTCATTTCTTTAACTTTGCTCAAGGTCACTGAGATTTTAAAATTAAAATATGCACATCTTTTAATCTACTGGTTTCAAATATGTAACAAATGAGCGAAATGACAAATTGTGTTCTTTGACAGAAGGTGTCAGGTGAGGTTCAGGACCGTTGGTCCTCTGGTTTACCATATGGGCCTGGCAGCCATCTTGGTCACGTGACCAAGACTATCTGATCAAACTTTGGTTTCCTTCGCCCACTGAAGCTCTGTATAAAATATGGCTTCAATCGGCCCAGTGGCTTCAGAGGAGAAGATGTTTGAAAATGTTGACAGGAAACAGAATCTCAGTGTCCTTGAACAACGGTCAAAAAATGACCTTGACCTAAAGCGACTTAATTTCTTCATCTAGTCATTTAGTTAACCATATATACCAAATATTATACCTTAGACTTAAATAGTTTCTGAGACATCCACTTTTAAGCATTTTCCCATACAAAAGCATAACTTACCAAAGTTGACCATGTCGTAAATTAGGTCAAGGTCAACCTACGGTCATCGTTTGTACAAACTATAATGGGCCCGAAAGCCCGATGCTACATGTACATACCAGGTTTGAAGGTCATAGGCCTTTCGGTTCTGCAAAAGAAGATTTTTGAAGTGATTTTACCATATATGGGCATGGCGGCCATCTTGGTAATGTGATCAAGATCATCTGATCAAACTTTGGTTCCTTTGTCCCACTAAAGCTTTGTATGAAATATGGCTTCAATCGGCTCAGTGGCTTCAAAGGAGAAGATGTTTGAAGATGTTGACAGGAGACAGAATCTCAGTGTATTGAACAAAGGTAAAAAAATGACCTTGACCTTAAGCGACTTAATTTCTTCATCTAGTCATTTAGTTAACCATATATACCAAATATTATACCTTAGACTTAAATAGTTTCTGAGACATCCACTTTTAAGCATTTTCCTATACAAAAGCAGAACTTACCAAAGTTGATCATGTGGTTAATTAGGTCAAGGTCAACCTACGGTCATCGTTTGTACAAACTTTGATGGGCCTGAATGCCCGATGTTACATACCAGGTTTGAAGGTCATAGGCCTTTAGGTTCTGGAGAAGATTTTGAAGGGTTTTTACCATATATGGGCATGGCGGCCATCTTGGTCATGTGACCAAGACCATCTGATCAAACTTTGGTTTCTTTCGCCCACTGAAACTCTGTATGAAATATGGCTTCAATCGGCTCAGTGGCTTCAGAGGAGAAGATGTTTGAAAATATTGACAGGAAACAGAATCTCAGTGTCCTTGAACAAAGGTCAAAGAATGACCTTGACCTTAAGTGACATAATTTCTTCATATAGTCATTTAGTTAACCATTTATACCAAATATTTTACCTTCGACTTAAATAGTTTTTGAGAAATCCACTGTTTAAGCATTTTCCCATATAAAAGCATTACGTACCAAAGTTGACCATGTCGTAAATTAGGTCAAGGTCAACCTACGGTCATCGTTTGTATAAACTATGATGGGCCTGAAAGCCCAATGCTACATACCAGGTTTCAAGGTCATAAGCCTTTTTTTCTGGAGAAGAAGATTTTTGAAGGGGTTTACCATATATGGGCGTGGCGGCCATCTTAATCATGTGACCCAGATATTCCGAACAAACTTTCGTTCCCCCAAACTAGGAGGGCTCCATATGATATATGGCTCCAATCGGCCCAGTGGTTTCAGAGTAGAAGATGTTTGAAAATGTTGACGACGGACGGACGACGGACAACGGATGTCTGACTATACTATAAGCTCACCTATGGGCCTAAAGGCTCAGGGAGCTAAAAACACCGCCTAAGCAATTAACTTGTTTACTTTTGCACCCACTGGTCATGTCATGAAATACAACATAAAATGATGGCACGCTCGACGGCAAACATTGCACAGCAATATCTGAACTCCCCCTCCCAACCCCCACCCCAACTCCCCCTACCAAGTCCAACCACGATCTGCATTTTAATTCTATTGACGTCGCGTGAAAATGGACCTTAAGCAAAGTGAGTAAAGCTATATTTAAATCAGTCTGCGCAGCAATACAATAAATTTTGACAAGTCTTCACTTTCGGTTTTTAGATTCCTCAGGATTTGTAGGTAGCATATGCGAAAAGAAAAGACTGATCAGACAGCGTGGAAGGTCAGACTGATCGGAGTCCTTCCTGTTCGCATGTACCCGTTACAGACCACACCTATTACTGTAAAACACTTATATTTGGCGGTTACTGAATTTTGGCGATGTTGGCGGTTAAGGCAAAAAGCGCTAAAATATAAGTCCGCCAATATTTGATTTTCAATACACTTACATAGGCACAACCCAGCAGGGGCTCAGATATAAAGGAGAACCTGATGAGTATTTGAGATGTTTATTTATCGTTCTGTGAAACTATACATTGTGGCATCCCATTAGAATCGCCTCGATGAGGCGATTCTAAGAGATGCCACAATGTATAGTTTAATAGAAAGATAAGAAAAAAAAAGAATCAATTTTACTTCAACCTGAAGCCATGGTATATCATGAACGCCAAAATTAAAATGCGCCAGTATGTCATTTTCACTAAACCGCGAAATTTTGATACCGCAGATATTAAGTATTTTACACTATTTTAAGCTTTTACGTTAAAATGAATACTGTAACATGCTATTAGCTAGCTGTGAAGGAGTTAAGGAACTCAAACTTTCCTGAGCATATCTGTTGCTGAATCCATCTGGCCAGCGCATTGCATTAGAAAGTCTGACGACGTCAGCCGTCTCCCCTTCTTCTGCCGTCACTATACATACTGTTGCAGTTTGTGCCATTTCAGAATTCCTTGTCATTATACCCAGTGACTGTAGAAGCGCATAATAAGGTTTTTTATTCAGTTTTTCACAGAGCTGTATCAGTTCCGGCACCAGCTCATCGAAGAATGTTATTTGTCTTTGCTCAAAATACACTCGACAAATTGCTGTGTAAATCTCTACCATAGACCCATCTGATATATTATCATCGGTCTCTTCTTGCGTCTGTTTTCCTTCTGTGGTTGGCTCTTGCTTGGTTTTCTCAAGATATTTGTCCCGGCAATAATAAAGCACAGGTAGACAGGCCTGCTTTTTGTCACAAAAGTACAGGAATTTAGCAAACTCTAGGCAAAATGATGTGAGGGGTCTAGTATTGACGGATGGTACCAGAGAGTTACCATAACCTGATGTGATGTCATTTGGTAATATTTCGTTTATCTTTACTGTCGAATAGGTCGTGCTGAGTTCAGAGATCACAGATATAGGAATCTGTCCCTCAAAATGTCTGTCTGCATACACAGAGAACCATACGAGATCATTTTCACTCAGTCCTCCGAGAGCGCCTGTCAAAAATATTTGAAATGGAACGGAATCGTCGCACGTACTGACGGCCAGTCTCTCTTCATAAGCTTGGCTTATCATATTGAATCCCTCAGCGTACCGATGAGTCTTTATGTAGCTTTTGGCTATCTCTAAACTTGCAGGGACAAACGCCTCAAGGGTAGACCGTCTCAAGCTTTTATGAGCTTTGTAACTTAGGCCATCATCTATTACTTTATCAATGACATGCTCTCCGCTGTGGATCGCTTTCAGACTCTGGTTTATTTGCCGAAGATACACGACAGGCTGGTCCCGCAGTCGCTCCAGTCCGTTTGCAGTATCTCGAAGCTGCTGTTCCGAGAAGTAGCAAATCATATTGTTTGAGGGTACAAAGTAGTTTGGCAAATTTCTTTCTCTGACGCACCGCATGAGCTCATCTGTCATGTATACAATGCATGCTGCCAGGTTAGAAGACCAAAACTCAATTGGAATTCTTTCACAAGCGTAGAAAAAAACTTGTTTGAAGTGATCTGGTGTTAACAGGTCTGGCTTCTCTAATGCTTGACAACAAAGGGCCTTGAACAAGATGTAGCAGTACTTCTGGTTGTCTGAAATGCCATCTCGCATTAATGACTTCTCTGCAATCAAAAATGAAAATTGCCATTCTATCTTTGGAGTCTTGCTCAGTTTGTGTGGTACTCCAATAAGGCAACATCCGCCGGCAACGACAGAATCAATGATTACCTGGCTCGGCCACCCCTCTCGACGTGGTCTGTCTTTCCAAGTGGCTGCACAGAGAGGCCAAGGACATGGTATGGCTGGAACTTGTTTTCTGTATATCTGAGCCGGAATCCCGCTTTCATGCTCTTTCTCTATATCTTCGTGCGGCATGTAAAATGTTTTCGTTGCTCTTGCGATACTTGTCGGTACCATGATCTTAGTATACCCCGGCTGACAACCACGTGTGTCCAGGCAGTAATCATCCACACAACGGGAAGGGTCTGTTCTCTCTACAGCTCTGGTGTCTTGTCTAATGCTGAAGTCTCTAATGTAGGGTACGGCCGACGAACCCGGAACTACGTTTAACAGAGGCACGTACACGCCATCAGCAACGTCACCTGTTGGCTTGAGAAGAACCGGGCATTGTGTTCCTGCCGCGGTCACTGCAGGCTGTACCTGAAAAAACAAAAACCTTAAAAATTATAAAACTTGGGACCCCCAAAATAATCGCTGTCATCGTCCTAAAATAGAGTACTTTAGTTTTACAATGTAATTCTGCATCTAAAGATGCAGATGGACTGGCAAACAGTGTAGATCCATATCAGACTGCTTCTTCAATACTCTTCGCCAAAAGTTTAGCATAAGGCAAAAGTAAATATAACAACGGTTATCAGAGATAATAAAATATGAATTCTGACTTTATGTGGAGGTAAATATATTCTATCATCAACATGAATGACTGAACATCGTAAAAACATTGTCTAAATTGGTTTTGAGTAACAACTGAACAAAGCAGACACAGACATAAATGTCCTAAATTCACATCTTGAGAAGAAAACGTCGTTATTTTGCACTGTGCAGGGATATTTCTGGCCGACAGACATGAGGGGCCTTTTTGTAAAAAAAAAGTGAGAAATTTTGGGCCAGAGCAATAACTCCCTATACCTTTACATTATAAAAAGGGCCCATACTTTCCAGAAGAAGGACCCTTTTGAAAAATTATGGGCCTTTATGCACAGGGCCTCTTCCAGAATTATTCATGCTGTGAGTGACTTGTCTACTGCATAAGTTTAACGAAAGTGGCTAATTCCTTCTAAAATGGGTTCTAAAGGAAAACAATTTGCTTCATTGGGACTGACCCATTGTGAAGGGCGGCAAAAATGAAAACGACAAACTGTGGGGGGGGGGGGGGGGGGGGGGGGGCGGGGGTGGGGGGGGGGAGGACAGTGTCTTTCTGTTTGGTGTAGCCTTCTGCTTTATATGTAAGATGAAAACTGTGAAGTTCGAAAACTAATACCATGATATTCCTAATATTGGGACAGATAGGGCTGAGCAAACAGTGCAGAACGAGATCAGACTAGTACAATTTTACATGTTTTTTCAACTTTTCAAAGTGGCGCTTATCTGAAGTAGGCTAT
Organism: Ctena decussata; assembly: GCA_963989385.1. Lineage (NCBI taxonomy): Eukaryota > Metazoa > Mollusca > Bivalvia > Lucinida > Lucinidae > Ctena > Ctena decussata. The sequence goes on from OZ022504.1 coordinate 61,181,502, forward strand.
TATTGACTAATTCATCAATTATCTTAAAACAAAATAACTTTACAAATCACATAAATAAGCATAATGTATGTACTTGCATAAAAAAATATAGTGCCAAAATAGGTCGGAACTCAATAAAAGCTGAAGAGGCACAGTTTGCGGTCTTTTATTCACTGACGGAGGTGCAGTTTGTGGTCTTTTATTCACTGACGGAGGTGCAGTTTGTGGTCTTTTATTCACTCACGGAGGTGCAGTTTGCGGCCCTTTAGTCACTCACGCAAAACAAGCTTTATTTCGAATTTCAGCCAGGTTCCTCGCAGAGAAGGGGTTGTAAAATGATTAGATAAGGTGCCCTGTATTCAAAATTTGTTTTCCCCTCGAAACATTTTTCTTAAATATGGTAAAAAATCTAAAAATTGGAACAACTCAAATAATAACCATTATTTTCCTAGAAAGGAAACAGTTTGGGTTTACAATTAGGGAATGAGTCCAAAAGATGAAGGCGTATAAGCGACCAGTGAAGGCCCTGATCAGACTGCTCCAGGTCTGCACTGTTTGCTCACACCTATCTGTCCCAATACTTAAAATTTTACGGTTATCTAAATTGACTGTTTACCTGATCACTCTCTTCGCAGTAGGTTGCTGTGTAATATGCGGCCGTTTCAAGACATGATATAGGCACGATTTTCTTGAGCATGAAGGAAAAATGAGCCAAGGGCAGATCACTCCAGGGATCAATGTGATCTTCCTCAAACATGCTCACATCTTCAACTCCTGAAAAAGTACAAGTTTTTATTATTATTATTATTATTTTGATTCTCGGCGGGAATCGGGAACATTAGCTCTCAGTACCTGCCTGGATATTAAATTCAGTAATATCATATTATGCCTTAATCTGCACTGAAATCTAAAAGATATGTTGTCTTTTTAAGTGAGACTTTATAAAAGCGAGTTTTCACAAAAAAAAAACAACTTTCTTCCAGGTCAAACTTCACAGTTTTCAAAAGTCATTTTTTTTTATGTTTTGATGCTTTTTATGCATGAATCAAACAATCAAGATAATAGTATACAGCCCCTGTTTGGAGCTTCTCAAATATGAAACTGGACCGAGCTACACATCCAATCACTAAATTAAATGTTCAGAAAAAACCTAAACAAGAACTTCAAAACTACAAAAAGTTAATAATATTTCAAAATTTATATTAATCCGATTATCGTCTTCCTGAAATGCCAGCTTGAGTGAGATTTTATTTTACTGTGATAAGAACTGGCGTGAGTGCGATATTTTTCAGGCAGGAAGGGTAAAAACCAGTTTGATCAGCGTCTTCGCTGTGCGCCTAAGGGTAGCTAAGGGTCGAGGTCACCTCCATGTCGACAGCGAAGACTCTGATGAGACTGGGCGGATGCCCAGGCTGATTTGAATCTTTGCTGGGCGCTCATGCCACTTTGTTGGTTTTGTCATGTCGCGGCTAATTAATTGACAGCCCAATTATTTCTTGATTTTTTTCCTTAACATGTTTTGATTGAGATATAAGAAACTAGAAAGTTTGGAAATGAAACACGATGCCCCCAACCATATGCTTGCCACTAAAAGTGTCAAACTTTAGATGTCTAAGCCTGAAAAGGGGCACATTTCTCTCAAGTTTCACAGAGCTAAAAAAAGATATGGGTCTGCTTGTTTTTCATGATCTATTCATATACTAAATTTCAAAACCCTACGCCCAGTGGTTCTAGAGCCCCACAGCTGCATAAGTACTGACTATCAGATGAAATAACTCTGTAATCACTTAACCCCGAGTTACCTTACCTTTATCGAAATATTTTATACACCAAGAAATACTTATTTACCAAAAGTCAGGTTCCCAGGCCACGCTATTCAGAAGTTACAAAAATGCCAAATTCAACAAAGGGGCATAACATTCTTTTGACTGAATTCCCCAAAGTAAATGAGGTGATTTATACCTTAGCCCCTAGCAGTATGCCAGATATGGGCATCCTAGCTCAAATGATATTCCCAGGATTTTGGAAACAAACTTTCATGTAATTTTTTTAAAAAAGGGGCATAATTCAGTGAGTACATGGCTGACTGAAAAGAAAAAAAAATACGGGTCTGCTTATTTTTTATGCTCTGTCCATCTTTTAAATATCAAGGCCTCAACAATTATTTTGTTCTTGAGAAACAGACCACCCATAAATACGTTTTATACATATGAGAAAAGGGAAATAACTATGTAAATAGCTGAACCATTATAACGCAACCAGCATCAGACTGATCAACACATCAAATACTAATAGTATACCAAAAATTTGGGTTCTAGGTCAAACGGTTCAATAGTTAGAAAAATGCCAAATTCAACAAAGGGGCATAATTCAGTCATTTTTTGACGGAATTCGCTCAGAAGTTAATCAAGTGATCTACACCTTAGCCCTTAGCAGTATGCTAAATATGAGCATCCTAGCTCAAAGGGTATTCACAGGAATTTGGGAGCAAACTTTCATGTATTTTTTCAAAAAGGGGCATAATTCTGTAAGTACATGGCAGACGGAAAAGAAAAACGGATCTGCTTATTTCTTTTATGCTCTATCCACCTTTTAAATGTCAAGGCCTCAGCAATTATTGTTCTTGAGAAACAGACCACCCATAATTATGTTTTATACAGATGAGAAAAGGGAAACAACTCTGTCAATAATGAATGTATCATAACGCAACCAACACATTAAATACTAATAACATACCTAAAATAAGGGTTCTAAGTCAAACGGTTCAAAAGTTGGAAAAATGCAAAATTCAACAAAGGGGCATAAATCAGTCGTTTTTTGACGGCAATTGCCTTAAAGTTAATCAGGTGATCTGCACCTTAGCCCCTATTAGTATGCCAAATATGAGCATCCTAGCTCAAACGGTTTTTCCAGGATTTGGGGAACAAACTTTCATGTCATTTTTCGAAAAAGGGGCATAATGCTTTAAGTACATGGCAGACGGAAAAGAAAAAAAACCCAAGGGTCTGCTTATTTTTCATGCTCTATCCACCTTTTAAATATCAAAGCCCCAGCAAAAACTGTTCTTGAGAAACAGACCACCCATAATTATGTTTTCTACGGATGAGAAAAGGTAAATAACTCTGTGAATAATGAATGCATCATAACGCAACCAACATCAGAATGATCAGCACATCAAATACTCATAGTATACCTAAAATTAGGGTTCTAGGCAAAACAGTTAAAAATTGGGGAAAATGCCAAATTCAACAAAGGGGCATAATTCAGTCAGTTTTTGACGGAAATTGTCCAAAAGTTAATCAGGTGCTCAACAAATTTGCCCTTAGCAGAAGCAAATATGAGCATCCTAGCTCAAACGGTTTTTCCCAGGATTTTGGGAACAAACTTTCATGTATTTTTTTTTAAAAAGATGCATAATTCTGTAAGTAAATGACAGACGGAAAAGAAAAAAATATGGGTCTGCTTATTTTTCATGCTCTATCCACCTTTTAAATATCAAGGACCCAGCAAATACTGTTCTTGAGAAACAGACCACCCATTATTATGCTTTAACAGATGAGAAAAGGGAAATAACTCTGTTAATAGTAGATGCATCATAACGCAACCAACATCAGAATGATCAGCACATCAAATACTAGTTGTATACCAAAAATAAGGGTTCTAGGTCAAATGGTTCTAAAGCTGGAAAAATGCCAAATTCAACAAAGGGGAAAAATTCAGTCATTTTTTGACGGAGTTCGCCCAAAAATTAATGAGGTAATCTACACCTTAGCCCTAAGCAGTATGCCAAATATGAGCATCCTAGCTCAACCGATATTCCCAGGTTTATTGGACCAAACTTTCATGTAGTTTTTTGAAAAAGGGACATAATTCTGTAAGTACATGGCAAACGTAAAAGAAAAAACAGGGGTCTTCTTATTTTTCATGCTCTATCCACCTTTTAAATATCAAGGCCCTAGCAATTACTGTTCTTGAGAAACAGACCACCCATAATTATGCTTTATACAGATGAGAAAAGGGAAATAACTCTGTTAATAGTGGATGCATCATATCGCAACCAACATCAGAATAATCAGTACATCAAATACTAGTAGTATACCAAAAATTCGTTTTTTTTCGGTCAAACGGTTCAAAAGTTGGAAAAATGCAAATTCATCAAACGGGCATAATTCAATGATGTTTTACGGAATTGCCCAAAAGTTAATCAGGTGATCTACACCTAATTTTTTAACAGTATGCCAAATATGAGCATCATAGCTCAAACGGTTTTCCCAGGATTATGGGAACAACATTTTATCATTTTTTTTTTGAAAACGGGACATAACTCTGCAAGTACAAGGCTGATTGACATGAAAAAAATACGCGTCCTTTAGTTTTTGATAGTCTACCCACCTATGAAATATCAAGGCCCCAGCAGTTACGGTTCTTGAGAAAATGAAGCGTTACGTACGGACGGACGGATGGAAGGACGGACGGACGGTCAGGCCCAAACCAATATGCCCCCTCAACTTCTTCGAAGTTGGGGGCATAAAAAGTTATCCCAGAAGTATCCCCAACCCCGCTCTATCTGGAACTCTGATATAAATTTCATTAATGAGCCGCGACACGACAAAGCCAACAATGTGGTTGTGCGCCCAGCGCATCCGCCCAGTCTGATCAGAGTCTTCACTGTCCGCACAGAGGTAGTTTATACCCTTAGCTACCCTTTAAGAGCTTAGCGAAGGGTCTGATGAGACTGGGTTTTTAAAAGAACACACAAGAACGTAAAAGCAATATCAGAACGACTTTTTTGCAATGATGCGTGCCTTCCGACTATACTGAGTATTATATTTTAGAACCGACATGTTAATACAAACAGCTAGAGACAAACTTTACAAATATATCGTACAGTCCTGCGTGGCCGAGAATACGGATGGAGAACACGTTTACCTTCAAGAGAATAGAGTTCCATTTCTTCTGGGGTCATGGACATCATCGGCTCCATACGTAAAGAATCCATCTTTAGGGAACATAACGTCTCTTCTAATAATAAAAAAAGACCATGTGCCGTATTCATAAAGCCACTTAAGTGGTTGCTATGCGGTTGCTAAGGCTAATTATCTATAAAGGAGATTCCCTACAACTACGAAATTTGGTCTGGAGGAACAGTCTTTGTAAGACTGTTCCTCCAGAGCAAATTTTATAGTTGTAGGGAATCTCCTTCAAAGAAATTTAGCCTTAGCAACAGCATAGCAACCACTTAAGTCTTTTTATGAATACGGCCCCTTATAAGATAAGATAAGATATTTATTAGCCAATTATGGACCATTTTCATGGTATAGAATTAACTATAAATTGCACGAACATACATATTATAATAACAAATAATTGAGCCGCGACACGAGAAAACCAACAATGTGGTTGTGCGCCCAGCGCAGACTCAGATCAGCCCGAGCATCCACCCAGTCTGACCAGAGTCTTCCATAAGCGCTTAAAAGGTAGCTAAGGGTCTAAGCTACCTTCATGCCGCACAACCACATTGTTGGTTTTCTCGTGTCGCGGCTCAATTATTTTGTTGATTTTGAATAAAACATGAATACACACAATTGACAGAGTTCTGATTTTGACAACACCCTCAAAGCGCAAAAAAGCAGACGACAAAATTAAAAAAAAAAATCAGTCCCAGCTATATTGTATTAAGATTTGACAAAAGGCAAACAGGCGAACAGTGTCGATGAAGACGAGGCGGATCATTATGAGCCGCTTCGTCTGCATCTACACTGTTTGCAAATTCAACTTTTTTCAAGTCTTCACTCTGGACGTCAGCTATTTTTTACGGACAACCCTGAAGTTGAAGGCATAAAAATGGGTCTACTCTGAAAGACGGAGAATAAGGAGCCTTTAAAATCGATCCCACTTGAAAAGGATAGCAAAAAAGAAAATAGCATACATGTAATTACAGCCCCGAAAGCGTACCCATTGAGCTGAATTCATTTCCATTTCCAGTGTACGTATTGATAAGGGTTCTAAAGTACAGAAATATTGGTCTGATCAGCCTCTTCTCTGCTTTCCATTTATATGTCCAATTTAAAGGTGGAAAAGTGCATTACAGAAATCGATAATGAAAACATTAAGGTGAGTAGATACACTCCCAGGGGAAGCAACTCTGTCGCATTCACTTCTACATTCCTTCAACACGGAGGTCAATTCTTAAAAGGAAATAGATTACTCCCTTCCGTCTTTTCACTGAATATGACTTTCTTAAAGGTAAAATAGGTAATTTCCTTAATGGATAATAGTCTGAAAAGTCTGAAAGATATTACTACTGTTTTAAATATTAATATTTTATATGTAATACTACAGTTAATTCTTCTGTCTGGTGATGTTAGTGAAAATCCTGGTCCAGACCTTGATCAGAGCAATCAAACCGATAACTTATCAATACTTCACTTAAATATCCGCAGTATTAGAAATAAATTCAAATTTGTTAAGGATTATTTGTCAGACTTTGATGTTATTTGCTTTACAGAATCTCACTTCAGTGATAATATTTTAAATTCTGATATTTGTTTAGAAGGATTTCAACCAATACCTTTTAGAAAAGATGTTTCGGCCCACTCTTCGGGCCTCTTAATATATGTTTCAGAAGGTTTACTTGCGGTTAGACTTTCCGACTTGGAAGCTAATTTGGAGGAATCAATATGGATCGAAATTAAACATAAAGGTGAGTCATATTTACTTTGTGATATATATAGACCTCCAAATACACCAATGAATTTTTGGCATCGTTTAAATATTGCTATCGAACGAGCATCAGAAATGTCCAAACACATCATTATAGTCGGAGATTTAAATGAAGATCAACTGAATCCTCGTATTCATAACTTGAAAGATATAATAATGTTAAATAATCTTGTTAATGTTATTAATGTACCCACTCGAGTAACAAATACTTCCCAAACTCTGTTAGATCCAATAATTCTTTCCGAAACTACTAAGGTTTTAGATTCTGGCATTCTTAGTGTACCAGCTGATTCTGCGACATACGTGTTTTTACCAATTAGTTATAATCATTCTGTAGCTTTTAAACGGGTTGTTTGGCAATATAAAAAAGGGGATTTTTGTAAGTTTAATAGATTAATATCATCCACTGACTGGGAATTTCTTAAAAATGATATTTTAGACAATGCTTGTGATAATTTCACATCAAAGTTTATTAATCTTGCCAAAGAATGTATACCCTGTAAAGAAGTTACCATAAGACCAAATGACAAACCTTGGTACGACTCTGAGATCAGAAGTTTTTCAAGAAAACGTGATAGGTTACGAAATAAGGCCGCAAAATCAGGTAGTAATCAAGATTGGCAAAATTATAAAAACTTAGAAATAAGGTAAATAATCTTACAACTCATGCAAAAGAACAGTTTTATAGTAACATTGAGTCAACTATTATTGAAGCAAAGAATACCAATCCGAGGCAATACTGGAAACTTGTCAAATACTTTATAAAATCAAATAAAGATGCTGAAGTTATACCCCCTCTAAAAACTGTTTCTGAGTCTGGGGAAGAAGTTTACTCATTTACAGATCTTGAAAAAGTTAATACATTAAACGAGTATTTCGAATCTATCTTCAATGTTAATGAAGGTAATACTGAGCTCCCAAATTTTGTTCCAAAAACAGCTAATTCTTTAGAAAGTATACACATAGAAGAGTCGGAAACCAAAGACATCATTAGATTTCTTGATGTAAATAAAGCATGTGACCATGATCTGGTTAGTCATAAAATGCTTAAGATAACTTGTGACACCGTTGTTCAACCGTTACATATTTTAATGAATAGATCTCTTAATGAATGTACATTTCCAACCGTATGGAAAAAAGCTATTGTGATGCCTCTTTTTAAGAAGGGTTCATCCGATACCCCTTCAAATTATAGACCGATTTCGTTGATTAGTACGGTTGGAAAATTAATGGAAAGAGTTGTTTACAAACACTTATATAACTTCTTTCATAGTAATAACCTTATCTACAAGTTGCAGTCCGGGTTTTTACCAGGTCATTCAACAGTATTCCAACTTATTGATATCTATAATCAAATTTGCCAAAGTTTTGATTCCAAACAGTATACATGCATGGTGTTTTGTGACATATCAAAAGCCTTTGATAGAGTATGGCATAAAGGCCTTCTTTTTAAATTAGAACAAAATGGCATCAAAGGGGATGTTTTAAAATGGATCTCACACTATCTTTCCGGAAGAAGTCAAAAAGTGTTTGTAGGTTCCTCAATGTCTGAGTCTAAGACACTATCAGCAGGGGTTCCACAAGGTTCTGTACTCGGACCTTTGTTATTTTTAATCTATGTTAATGATATTGTAGAACATTTAGTTAGTATAAGTCGTCTTTTTGCTGACGATACATCATTATCGTTTACATCACCTATTATACAGGACATTGAGGGTATCTTGAATCACGACTTGACAATTATCACGGCTTGGGCAAAACAGTGGTTGGTAGATTTTAACCCAAACAAGACGGAAGCTATCTTATTCTGTATGAATAATGCAAATAATCCAAACCTGTACTTTGATCAAGTTCCTGTTAATTTTGTAGATGAACATAAACATTTAGGACTCACTCTTAGTCGTGATGGAAAGTGGCATGTCCATATCAACAATATTTTAACGTCTGCTTCAAAAATGTTAGGAGTTATGCGAAGTTTGAAGTTTAAGCTTAATCGTAAAACGCTGGATCAACTTTACTTTTCGTATTTGAGACCCTTGGTTGAGTATGCTTCTGTCGTATGGGATGCGTGCACAATGTATGAAAAGGAACAACTCGAACGATTTCAGTACGAAGCTGCTCGAATAGTCACCGGGTTAACCCGTTCTGTTTCATTAGATAATTTAATGACCGAAATAAGATGGCTTCCTTTGTCCGATCGTCGCCAGTTTCAGAAATTGATAACTATGTATAAAATTGTTAATGGTACTGCACCGGAATATTTATGTAATATGTTGCCTCCTCTTGTTACCGAGAGAACTGTATATAACCTTCGAAACGCTGAAAATATAACTATTATGAACAGAAGAACCGAAATATTTGCTAAATCTTTTATTCCTTCAGGTTCACTTTTGTGGAATAACTTACCTCTTTCTATTTGATCTGTAACGTCAATTAACTCATTCAAATTAAAATTAAAACAGCATATTTATATTTCCCCGCAAATTCCGAAATACTTTATCCAAGGCAAGAGAACTGAATCTGTATTCCATTGTCGAATAAGGAACAGATGCAGTAATCTTAACAACGATCTGTATCAAAACCATCTTAAAGACTCACCAATATGCGACTGTGGGAATAGTATTGAAGATGCTGAACATTAATTTTTTAGATGTGAAAGGTATAGCAATGAACGACTAGTCCTATTTCGAGCAACCAGAAAATTTCATCCTCTAGGAGTTCATTTCATATTATACTGTTCACAAAAAGTAGGGGATATTAAGTTATTAAAAATCGTATAAATTAGAAAAGATACCAAATCCATCTGAAACGGCAAGTATCCATCAGACAAATATTCGATAAGACATTTTGCATTACAATTTGGATGGCATATCCTGTCACGTGACCTGCGTGTCATTCCTTTTAGACAGGGGGTCGACACCCAAATTTCACACGAATCTGGTGTGGAAACAGATTGTTTTCAGATTACAAAATTTACACAGAAACACTCGTCATGCTTCATTTAACAAACTGAAAATTGGTTTTACACACTGCTTCATCAAAATAAAGAGTGCAAGTCATAAACGTCTAAATTTTTCGGTAACTCGATGCACCTGTACGAATTTTGTTTTCTGGTTTTCTTCCCAACATAACAGTTTTGAAAAAGAAAAAAAATCTTTTAGCATACAAAACTTAAAAGTGCATAAAATGGTTAGCTTAGTTGAAGGATTTGAATAAATTTTTGTTCGAATTTACCACATTTTAGTACCGACCCCCTGTATGAAACAAATTGTATGCAGATCACGTGACAGGATATATCGTCTAAACTTTCATGAAAAGTGTCTTAACAGATATTTATCTTATCAATATTTAGCGTTTCACATGGATATCACATTTGTTGTAGATGCTACAATTTTTCATACCTGAATATCCCCTACTTTTTGTGAACCGTATATATGGCTCCGATGCATTTTCTGTAAAGGACAATATTATCTTCTTCGGTCATGTGCACCAGTTTATCAAAGAGACAAAACGTTTTATTAATTTGCTTTCAAATTAAGTTTTGTCACTATCAGCTTAGCGATCTGGCTATCCTTCATAAACATTTTATATATTTAATGGTCAGGCTGTAATCTTATATTCATTTATTTCTTTCAGGTGAATGAAGCTATACCAAACCTGAGTCTGCCCAACAATAGAAGAACCAGTTCGAGGGTACAGAAAGACCAGTTCCATTTCCATTCCGCAACCCATTCTCTCTCCCCCCCCCCCTCCCTCCCTCCTTACCTGCCTGATATATCATAATGGCTGCTGTTGATGTCAGACCGGATGCTGCTTACTGCATTAGTTGTTGCTACTTTCTTTGTACATGTTTTCTATCTTTCCTATTGTATGTTTGAGCTCTTTAGAATTTACACCTTACTTACAGTATGTCTAATTTTCATGTCATTGCCTGTAACTTTGTATTATACAAATGTATGGGGAGGACCGTAATTAATGTTGTAAGAATTGTGGTCCAACCCAGTTGCTGTATAGATTATTTGGCAAAATATGTTTAAACTAAACTCTAAGAAGCAAATTCTTCGCTTTAGAAATGGACCCCTTTTTATTATTAAAGGAGCTGTTATGGAAAGGAAAAGCTAATTCGAAGCCCTGAAAGTTGTCTGTTACTGGAAAGAGTTTGCTACCCTAGTGGCAAATGAGCCGCGACACGAGAAAACCAACAATGTGGTTGTGCGCCCAGCGCAGACTCAGATCAGCCTGGGCATCCGCTCAGTTCGATCAGACTCTTCGCTAAGTGCTTTAGGGGTAGCTAAGGGTTTATGCTACCACCATGCGGACAGCGAAGACTCTGATCAGACTGGGCGGATGCCCAGGCTGATCTGAGTCTGCGCTGGGCGCACAACCACATTGTTGGTTTTGTCGTGTCGCGGCTCAAATGCTTTCCTTTCAATAGTCGACGGCAGTTTAGAAGGGCTATATCGTACAGGAAAGCAAACGAGATGGAGTCACAAAAGTCGTTTTCCTTTGTAAAAATTGCCGAAAATCATGGCGGTTTATTTATTGTCAAAAACAGCAGTTATACCATGACATACCTCTAGGTACCAGACTCATGTAGTGGAACTCTCCAGCAAGGCCAAGAAATATGACCCATTTAGCATTCCATTCATTGTCATCAGAACTGCCCACATCTATTCTAGTCCACCGTTTGTCACTTTCCCCCGGGTTCAAGATCATTATAGTACGCCCGAGGACTTGGGCAATGCTTCTGAGAACGATATGATCACCCCACTGTCCTTCCCCCATCATACGCTGTGAAAAGAAGAAAATACAGAAGTAGTTCACACCACTTTCCTTCCCATATGATCAACTTTCTAGTCATTTTTGCGGTGGAACAGTCTCAGAATGTTTACCAATTTACAGCAACAGTGAAACTAACCTATACTGTTCACAAAAAGTAGGGGATATTAAGTTATTAAAAATCGTATAAATTAGAAAAAATACCAAATCCATCTGAAACGGCAAGCATTCATCAGACAAATATTCGATAAGACATTTTGCGTTACAATTTGGATGACATATCCTGTCACGTGACCTGCGTGTCATTCGTTTTAGACATGGGGTCAACACCCAAATTTCACACGAATCTGGTGTGGAAACAGATTGTTTTCAGATTACAAAATTTACACAGAAACACTCGTCATGCTTCATTTAACAAACTGAAAATTGGGTTTACACACTCTTTCAACAAAATAAAGAGTGCAAGCCATAAACGTCTAAATTTTTCGGTAACTCGATGCACCTGTACGAATTTTGTTTTCTGGTTTTCTTCCTAACATAACAGTTTTGAAGAAGAAAAAAAATCTTTTAGCATACAAATCTTAAAAGTGCATAAAATGGTTAGCTTAGTTGAAGAATTTGAATAAATTTTTGTTCGAATTTACCACATTTTAGTCCTGACCCCCTGTTTGAAACAAATTGTATGCAGATCACGTGACAGGATATATCGTCTAAACTTTCATGAAAAGTGTCTTAACAGATATTTATCTTATCAATACTTAGCGTTTTATATGGATATCACATTTGTTGTAGATGCTACAATTTTTCATACCTGAATATCCCCTACTTTTTGTGAACCGTATATAATTTGAGCGCAAGAAAAGAATCTGAAAGCGCTTACCACCAAATCTTTGGGTGTTTAATTACTGAATTCGGATATTTGTATTGTGCGGAACGTAACTGCATATTATTTTACGGAATAAAGCACAATGATAACCTCTCTTGTCAATCATATAAATTAACATTGCGTTTTATTCCGTAAAAAAGTCTATGTTCCGTTACGTGCTGTTCCATAAACTACCAATAGCCCTGAAGTTTACCTGCAAGTACTTATCCCATTCCTCTTCAAGAAAGCTCCCGTAGTGTGTCCCATCACTACTGTAAGGGTTCTCAATCAGCCAATGAACAGCCATGTCTCTCAACGACTTTGCAGTATGGGCAATCTCGCCATGGAGTTCGAGTTGATCAACCACAGCAGCAAACATACAGTTACCATCTGGCGGGACGTCTCGAATGTTATATCCCTCTTCATCCGCTACTTTGATTATTTCCTTGATTCTTTTTGTGTTTTGGCTTGTGCACTCTGGCCTTCTACAAGCTAATAGAAAAGACAAAAAAATCACAAAGTAGAACAATGTTAGCTGGTTCACATGCAGTGCCCGATTGTTCAAAATTAGTAATGACATGAACAAAAGGTTCAGCATTCAATGAATATTCTGTTTTATTGAATATGGTGGGTAAAACAATGATGGCGTTTAGACCGCGCCACAAACCACTGGGCACACAACGCTGAATCAACATTAATTCAACGTTGATTCAACGTCATGGCGTTGACCCAATATAGATTCAATATTGATAAAACCTTGTGTGCCTGCAGGGAAGGAAATCTCAGGCTCGTTTTTACATCAGTTAAGTTTTATGCTCGGCAAGCCTCGCATAAGACCACACAATCTGACTACTAGAAGGAGATTTCCTTGTCTCGGCTTCATTTGAGGGTATTCAGTATACATGTATCTTTGTAAATGAGTCGCGACACGACAAAACCAACAATGTGGTTGTGCGCCCAGCGCAGACTCAGATCAGCCTGGGCATCCGCCCAGTCTGATCAGAGCCTTCGCTGTCCGCATGGAGGTAGCTTAGTCCCTTAGCTACCCTTTGAGCACTTAACAAAGAGTCTGATCAAACTGGGCGGATGCTCAGGCTGATCTGAGTCTGCGCTGGGCGCACGACCACATTGTTGGTTTTGTCGTGTCGCGGCTCAAATATATTTCAAATTTCCTAGTTCACCAGCTTCTCATTTCTGATTCTTTGAAGACAGATTTCTGATATTAACTTTTATGTTTAGTGGAAAAGCCATGAAAACTATGGTATAGATTTAGTAAACAGGCAAACTTGTTCACATTGAAACTATATAATAAATAGAATATAATATGACAATTTCATATTCGGCCCTCGGACTGATATGAAGTTTCGGTTTTTCACTGGATATGATATGAAAATTGCCGTATAATCATGAAACAGACAGACAGACAGAAACTTTTATTTCTCTCAGGTCATATAAACATGACATATGAGGTAACTACTAAAATAATACAGAGGTGGTTCAGCCAATATTAACCCATCGAGCACACATCTAAGAAACAACCTTCAACCAACGCTGATTCTGCGTCACGACGCCGAATCAACGCTGGTTCAACGTCGTTTCAACCCTCACTCACTGGGATAATATAATAGGAAATATGGCGAGGAAGAGACTAAAAATAGGGATAAAGGAATAGGGAGTAACAGTTAAAGCAAAATAAAACGACGGCAGTGCTAATTCGGCATTATGTTCAAGCCTATGGGGAGCAGACTGGTAAGATATAATTACAATATAGGCAGATACACAAACAGAGGACATAACCTTCAGACTGTTCCAGAGCTGTTCCATTTTAGGATAGTTACGGGAAATTCTACATATGCTCAGGTTTTCAGCTGTACCAGTACCAGTGACCTATATAGATTATGTATTAATATAGGTCAATGACTATCCATAGGATGGAGCATGTTTGTTGTCTTGATGAATCAATGCTATCATGCCAGCCATTTTTCCATTTTTACGAGGGAGCCCCGGGAGCTATGGGTCAATGCTGCTAGCAGTCCGGGTCTGAAGCTAGAAGTGGAATTTTTCCAGTCGTAAACGGTATACTGGTATACTGTTGAAAGGGCGTAAAATCGCGTCATATACCCATCCATCCATTTATACGAATATATCCTACTATATCCTACAATTTAGAATACGGCAATTACATTACAATTACAAACGGAAACTTTACCTGTGCATTTGACCATGTCTCCTTTCAGAGTTTTATACCGAATCTTCCGGAAAGCAACATGGCGACTATCGGCTAGTCTCAGGACTTCTGTGGAAAGAGTCAAGGTCGGGGCTGGTGACAATGGCAGTGGGGATCCATGCTCTATTTTTGTATCTAACTTGACTTCATCTAACGCGTTGCTTGAGCTCTTTTGCGCTGCTAAATGAATCATACTGTCTATGAAACAAAAGAATACATAACAAAATTTAATGTGATGGTGATACCGCATTAATATGAGCAAAAGCAAGAAAAGAGCATTTCATCAGCACTGTGCCGATAGATGATCATAGATAAAGTTGAGAATGGAAAAATAAATAATTATGCATTTGTTTATTTATGTTGAGTACTAAAATAATAAAGATACAATTACTGAAATAAGACAAGCTTAGTTTTATGAATTTTGTGAAATAAGACAAACTTAAGTTTTATGAATTCTCAGACACCACCACCAAAACAAACTTAAACGCACAAAGTATCATCTAAGTAAGCTAAAGTTACACTTTTAACCCTTAAAGCGCCAAAAACTAAAATAGTTAAATTTGCAAACAACGTAGATCCAGATGAGGTAGCTCATATTGAGCCACCTCATCTGAATCTACACTATTTGTCCTCTAGTGTTTGAATTCTCAATACGATATCGCTAGGACGAAACTTTTGAAATTCTGCAGACGTAAGTTTTGTCGTCTGCTTTTTTGGCGCATTAAGGATTAAGAGTATATCCCTTTTCCCTTTTCAGAAGAACTTTGTCAACAAGGAAAGCAAACAGGAAATCACAAAATTGTTTCTTTACTACATGCAAGAGTACCCATACCTCGAAGCTGTTTCTCTTGTAAGAATGGAGGATAACATCGAATGGTATCCGATCAGCAAAGTGTTCCCAGCGGGTACATGACCTCGAAATGTCGTCAGACTGAAATTGCCATTTTATAATCTGTTTATTTTAGTTTCATTGTGAACCTGTTTGCCTATTTACTAAATCTTTATCATTAAAACGCCGTGTGCCTGCTGGGTTCACTGTTTGCACAAGCTGTAAAGAACTTTCCCAGCAGGCACAAGCTGTCGTAATGGCGTCATTTCGACGTCATGTGCCAGCTGGGTTTTCTCCTGATATGGCTAACGCATTGTATATATTACCTTCGCCCTGTAAATCGGTGGTGGATTTGATTTCTTCTGCGTTGTTCGTCATTCGAACTTGATTTCTGTCACCAACATCTATTTCTTCACATGTCACCGGCGTTCTGCTTGAAGATCTCGGTTCATCGGGAAATAAAATCAACACAATCCCAGGAGGCATTGCAGGAGTTTCAGCTTCGTCAGGTAATATGTTACACATAGGCGGTTTATCTCCCTTTATCATGTCTGTGAGGCTTTTTGCTTCGTTGTTGTCTAGAGCTTCTTGCCGTTCTCCTACGTATGTCTCATCTTGTTCTTCTCTCCCGGTTTTACTGGGTAGTTTATTTTTGTTTGGCTTTCGTGGATTAAACATCGGGTTCCTCGTATTTGTATTGGGATAAGAGAAAATACTTTCTAAATTACTTTGCGCTTCTGCCAAATTCCCGAGTTTCATAGCGTAGGGGATATCGTCATCGTTTCTACCACTAGCGCCATTGAAGCCCAGTCTGTCATAGTCATCAAACCTGTGATTTTCGTTGGATGTGCCCAGTAAATAACTGAGAGCATTTAGGCCCGACGTCCTAAATCTTTCATCACCTCTGCGATCCCTAGTCTGTTTATGATTTTTCGTGTGTGGTCTACTGTCCGCCTGATTAGGAACTTTTGGAACTGCTTCGACGGGGTCAATTTCATTAGGCGTTTTTGTACTGCTGTGTTTTTCACCTGCAGGTGCACTCTTCTCATCGATGCCATCATAAGTTTTTGACACACAATTCCATACTTCTGTGCCTAGTTTTGATTCATTCGTTAGCTCTATATGTTTCTTTTTCATTTGCAAACTTGCATTTTTGTTCCTCTTACGCCCATTTCTATTATTTCTATCTTTTGATTGTTGACCAAGAACATTCGTTCTCTTATTAAGCGACCTCAGGGCTTTCTTCTGCTGTTGTTTAAATGCCGCTTTCATTAGTGATTGCTCGTCTATCTCCCCTGCTAAAATCAGCGCATTAGGTATTTCATCTAGACAAGGAATGTCATCATTATCTTCAAAAATAGGAGGAAAATCAGACGTCAGAGGAACCGGTCTATGGTCATGTCCATGATACGGTTCATACGGGCTTCTATACTCCTCATGACAGCGACTAGGCATTGCATACCCATCGTACCCTTGGTCCTCTTCCGGGGGAAAGTTTGCATCCCATTCTGTATCCAGCCTATTCATACTGTCAATACTGATAGACTAAAACGTTAAGGTTTTTCTTACTTTCATACTCCTAAACAGAGCAGAACGGAAATTTTCTCTGAGATATCAGTTGTTTGAGATAACAGGAGCTGAAATGAAATGAATATAAATTTTGAGAAAATAATGTGGCCATACCGTGTGCATTAACCTTATACATTCTAAATGTTGGGACAGGTAGGTTTGAACAACCAGCGTTGACCCAGATCAGTCTGATCACAGTCAATACTGTCTACCATTCCAGCTGCATCTATTGGACGTATTACAGCAGTGTAAAATCAAACTGTTCAATTTTAGGACAATAGTACGGTAATTATTTTTCGGTGTCCTAATATTAAGAATTTTTACGGTACATCGACATTATTCTTTGCATTTTGTTCGTTTAACAGATTTCACCCAGCATGCAAACAATTTTGAATCAACTGTGATTCAACCTTGATTCAACGTCATGGCGGATCAATCAGTTACTGGCGATATTGTACGCCTCTTTTTCCATTCGTTCCAACTAGATGTTAAGGTTTTAAATGTGGCAAAGCCTTGATACAGGAATGTGTACAATGGACTCGACGGTACTATCGGCTCTTCGACATTAGCCGTTGGATCACTGATAACTTTTCATCTGTTTATAAAAAATGAAGCAAATAGTTTAACCACATGAGATAGACCAATGGCAAAGGGCAGGTAGAAACTCTGTCGAAATATCCTGATGGAACAAAATCAGAGCTGTTGAAAATCTCGGCCCCTCTTTATTGACATAAACTTTTTACCTGTAGCTGCTAGATTTCTGACATATTTAGTTAAAAGTACGATTTTTGAAACCCAATTCTGCTTTTCTGTGTTGTCAACGGTCGCCCCAGCTCCACCCTTCCGTCTTGATGGGTTGTTATATGCCCATAAATGAACAAACTTGGTAAATATTTTGACACAAATAAAAGAGGGATATAGTACCATGATTTTTTACGGTTAACGTGATTTTAGCATTCATACATATTTACATATTCAATATTGCGATGGGCCGTGTTTTGCTCTGTGCCAAGTCATCCATTTACCCCCTTATCGTTTTTTCACTCCTGCTTGTTTCTTTTTACGACTTTCTGTGTAAGTTAATAAGAATGTTCAAGTGACATACCTTTTAAAGCTACCGAAAACTGCCTTTGATGATAAAGCTTCTTCCAATGTTCATAAATGCCAGAAAAAGTCTACAATGTAGAATGCTTGCAAACCGAAAGTATGTTTTTCCTTTTTTGCAACTGGAGTTTCCATGTCTAAAAATAGTTGAATTATTTTCCGGTTATTTCCGTATTACCATCCGGAAAGTGTTTTAAAAGATGTGAGCCGCGGCACGAGAAAAGCAACAAAGAGGTTGTGCAACCAGCGCAGACTGTCTGGGCATCCGCCCAGTCTGATCAGACTCTTCGCTAAGCGCTTAGCTAAGGGTCTAGGCTACCTCCATGCGGCCAGCGAAGACTGATCAGACTGGGCGGATGTCCAGGCTGATCTGAGTCAGTGCTGGGCGCACAGCCACGTTCTTGTTTTTGTCGTGTCGCGGCTCATGTAGATTTATACAAACTAGTCTGTGCGTTCGCTATTCGCAAAAGTGTACCTGTTCGTACGCAAATACGCAAGTGCGTATTGAAAACTGTTGAAATGATCTGCATGCTGAAATTTCATAAATTAGTAAAGATTTAACTACAAACTGTCAACCCCCCCCCCCCCACCCACCCTAAAAAAAACATAAAAAATCTTTATTGTCTTAGGGGACTAAACCTCAGCATGTCCCCTGAGGGAGTATAAAAAATGACTGTGCATATCTTATAATGAATTGCTCCCTTGCTACGCCCCCGCTTTGTATAGTTCATAAGCAGTTAAAATACAATATGGACTTATGACACACGTTTATTTTGTCTGTGTGCAAACTATCAACAGTCTGATCAGGTCCAACAAATGACAAATGGATAGACAGAAAAATAATGGGTTAAGTATTAAACAAAAGCACTTTATGAAGTTTGTCCTTTGTTACCTCGCTATTGAGTGTGATATATTTTTCAACCACGTATCGAGAGTTGCTGATAGGGGCAGGTGCAAGATAGTGTCTACCATTTAAGGTCCTCTATCATGCCTGCGAGGTTTCTCGTGTAAGTTTTACAGCTAACGTTTTTATGTGTTCTATTTAAGGGACGCTAGGCATTAATATAGTTACTCAGCAGGCGCATGACGTCGAAATGACGTCGTCAGTACGACGTCATTTTCGACGCCATGTGCCTGCTGGGTAAAAGCTGAGCCCATACGGAAGCATGCAAACACCTTTCTGCTGAAATTGTCTCCCTTGTAACATGGTGACGGTTCCATGATACCGGCTGTATCCATACCCCTTAAACAACAGGCACCAATGACGTAGAGTAACACTGGGTTCTTTTCAATTATTTTATCATTTTCACGTTATTGTTGAAGATAATTATTATCACCAAAAGTTTGTCTTCAGTTCGACACGTTGTCTCTCTTTTTGGTTCTCTTCTCTTAGATGTTTGCTTTTTGGCAGTTTTAAATATTAAACGAAAGTAAGTAGCATTATCATATTATGGTTTTTACAATTTTGTATTTTAATATAGTTTGTTACTTATTGTTTTTCTTTGAAGGGATACCCCCTCGCCATTCCACCATTTCCAAATAAAATCTTTGTACTAAATTTCGTCAAACATTGTATTATGATGTCTAAATTCTGAGAGGCAGTTCTTAAAAATATTTTGGTTTAACATAATTATGAATTACAAAGATAAGTTCAAAACGTGTTTGCAAATTATCAAAATGTGAGCCAGTATGAAAATCAATATTAGATCTCGCGATTACGTGATACTACCCAGGAACTTTTTTCATTTGCGCACGTGATTGTTACATCATTCTATTTTATTGGCTTGCGTTTTCGCAAGCCAGTATTCAAGTGGTTTAGTGATACCGAGTTATTTTCGGAAGAAACGATACGTCACGCTTAGTCGGAAAATACCAATAGAGTTTGTACTGCAACCAATGTGACTGCAACGACTCCTTCTAAACCGTTTTAGGGACGCAAAGCATATAGATCGGAAAGCTCTTTCCGGTTTGAGACTTCCTTTCTTCATGATTTTCTCCACAAACACGAAAATTTCTTTTTTAACAACAAACAAAGAACTCGTACGATTTCTCTATTTTTATCCAAACCCAATGTACCTCATCTGCTAAAAATAACAGATGGAAAACCTATTTTTGATAGTGCATATACTTTGTTGGCTTGCGGCCCAAAGGCCGCAAGCCTTATAGATTGAAAAGCTCGTTCCGGTTTGAGACTGGATTAGTTCATGTTTTCCTTCACTTATACGAGCGTTTCATCGCAATAATCAGAGAACTCGTCCGATTTTGTCTATTTATATCCATATCAGGTTTACCGCATCTGCTAAAAATAATGATGGAATTTTATTCTATTTTTGGTCGCATTATCGCCAACAGTCGGCACTTTCCGTATCCACGACTCTCAGCATACAAGTATACGCTTTTCCCAAACAGCTTGCTATCTTTATTTTGCAGCGGCGTTGGGCGGAAAAAGGGCCTTAGAGTATTGTGTAATGCAGGGGCGGATCAAGAGGGGGTTCAGAGGGTTTGCTCTAACCCCCCTTTCGTACCAAGTTATTTCATTTTCATGGGGATATTTTAGAAAAATTTGGGAAAATGGCCTAAAATTAACAAATCGAACCCCCCTTTGTGACTTTGAACCCCCTTTCCAGAAATCCTGGATCCGGCTTTGTAATGTATTTACTTAGAGCAGTCACTACACTCGAGCTAAAGCATCTGTGCAAACTAACCAGGGTCTTTCTTTTTCGGCAGATCCAAAAATATATCATGCTAACTGAGGATAAATTGATCAGATTGTGCTGAAGCGTGGGCCGATTTATATATCTGTAAACCTGTCAAAGCAGAAAAAATCAAAGTCAAAATTTATTGTTTAAATTCAGCAAGCAGGCGCTACTGATTTTTTTCCTCATCACTCAACACATCTTACCAAATAAAGTATACGATCTATCTGTGTGTGTGTGTGGCTAACGTGCACAACTGACCGTGTTTATATATGTACAATTGTTAAGCCGGTGTATAAATGACGCATATTCATTGTAAAGGTCATGCCGTTCGCAAGCAGCGGTGCAATGTGCACAATTCAACATCTAAATAAAATACAGTACCTTTCGACCATCCATGAATAGTCTGTCCTAGAAACTTCTTATAGGGATACGGATAACGAGAAGAGTGGAAAATTTCAGAACCGTTAGGATTTAATCTCTTTGAGGCTAGTTCTGAAGGATTCGTGACAGCTTTGAGACAATGGATGACCCGCTGGTCTATCTCTCTCAGCCAGAACAGAACCAGCACTCGAAACAATGGAAACATACCATAATATCCCGCCATGTCTCAAAGAAGGGAATGACTATGCCTTCAGCTGGCAAGGTAATCGTTCATCATATTTCAATTCTCATATCGACGTTACCCCCGCACGTCAGCGGAACGAATCCATAGCCGCAGTAACGGGGCGCCGAGCGTCCGTCCGTTCAGTCATTCTGGATTCATATAGTGTTTACATGTTAACCACCTGTTTAGGGACAGGGGATGCTAGGTCAATTACTGAAGCGGCTGAGACAGAAAAGCCAGATTCATCGCCGAGGAAACCTATGAAAGCTACGGTGGCTTTGCCTGTGCTGCATTTCTGTTGATCACTTCAACCTTTTTCAAGAATTGGCTGGGAAGCAGTTTGCCAGTGATAATAACGTCATTTTGGTTGTACAGAAATTTCTTGTCATGCAAGAACCTTTGTATGCAACTGGAATCCAATCCGTCCCCAACAATTCTCCTCACCTCGATATAGTCACGCACGGAACTGAAAATTCAGTTTTTAGATGTAGGGTAGTATTAAGTTTGTAAAAAATGACCGCACAAATATTTCTTTGTTTTTGTTACAAAATGTATCAAAAGATTTGTAAGATAGTGTAGAATACTAGGATAACACAACTTTTTTTTTACTTTAGATCCGTGCTTTAAGAAAAACGTAGAAAACTGAGTAACTTTTTGTTCATTTTCTTTATTTTCCCTATATACTATTAGGAAATGATGGCCATATTACTCAGAGCAAAAAGGACCGCATTAAATGTAAATCTAAAAGTTTGAAAAAAATATCTATGTGCAGCCAAAAAAGTGCACTATATTGACCTAACATAACAGTTTTCATTTTTTATTCAAGGAAGACAAAAACAGAGAAAAACTGTCAATGTCCTATATGATTTAATGCTATTTAAGCTCACGCGATATCGTCGTTTACAGGTAGATTATACGGGTCTGAGGAAAAAAGTTGCCCATGCACTGCAGCATCGCTGGCCTGAGAGGGGATTTAGTTAAGAAATAAATTATAACGAGAAATGAACAACAACAACTTCATAATTAGGCTGAATTCATTTTCTTCAGTCCTCAAACGCTAGTTCTTATAATTCCCATTATGTTAGTATTAACATACTGTAATGTAAACAAAATGTAAAAACTCGGCAAGCCTTTCTTTTTTAAAAGGAAACTTTATTTTGACATTTCCGTTAAAAAGCACGTTTTCCTTTCACAAGTGCCTTGAACTTGGCCACATATCTTTTGCTTTTTATAAACTGATTGCATAAATATATAAAACTCTGAATTAAATGTAAACTATTTGGCTTTGCATCCTAAGAAATAAACCAAAACCTGTGTAAGACACAGGGTTTATATATAGCTTAGCTTACAAGCATTAGCTTTTCCAAGAATCATGCAGCGGCGTCGCGAAAAAATAGGCCTTAGGGCATCACATAATCTGACTAGTCAGAGCAGCCGGCACACTGTCCAGAGCCGTTGCATTCTTGGGGTCTGATCAGTCTTTTTTCGGTATATATATTCTTCATGATGCAGACATCTTTCATGCTGAGGATAGACTGATCAGACTGCGCTTATGCCGGAGCGGGCTGATCTGTGTTCGGTTATCTGTAAACCCTAAAAGAGCATCAAAATAGTGAAATTCAAATTCATTGTTTAAATTTAGAAGCAGGCGCTTTTGACGATTTTTCCCCTTATCACTCGTCACATTTACTGAAAAAATGTATCCCATTTATCTGTGTGTGTGGCTTATATGTACAACTGACCGTGTTATATATGTAAAAGCTGGTGATGCAGGTGCGTAATATTAACGCATACGCATTGCAACAGGCATTTCCATGACAGGAAGCGATATAATGTACACATTTTTAGTATCTGATAAATTTCCTATTGGCCATCAACATGTTCATGAATACCTGAACTGGAAACCTCAAAAGGGGACAATTCAGAATCGTTAAAATTTGAATCTCGTTGGGGATGACTGTAAAGAATTCATGTACAGCTTTATGACAATGGAGGGGCACAGGCAGTTATACCCAGCATCATCGCACCATCCAATCAACCGGGACGGCCTACTGATTTGGATTATAGTAGGGCAAGGGCCTACTGTGCTTGCAGTAGGTGCGGGTGGGGTTGTGTGGACATTTTTCTTGCTTTTATAACACTCCAATTTTGCCTTTTTACTTCACCTATACAAATGTACAGAGAAATATTTACACTCGTCGACGATTTCCTTAGATGAACCTATACTGAACTGACGATGTTCATACATCCATGAACAGTACTCATTCATGCGATGTTATGCGTAAGCGACGTCACGGATAATTCAAATAGATGATGGGCCGACGTAACATTTGGTCTACGTCATGTTCTAGTGACGCTTTTGTACGTCATTATAAAATACGATGGTTAATAACTATTCTTCGTCCTTTCCTCGGCGTTAAATTAGTCAGAACTTCACGAATAAGCAACATTGATGTGAAAACATAGCATAAATATAAAAGATAAATTTCATTTGTCGGAAGTTCATAGAAGTATGAACGCATTTGGGTTCCATGCTTTGTTATTCCCAAATGGTGTAAATCAAGTTATTGTCTAAAACAATAGCAGCATGCATTTTCTTCTCAGAGTATCAAAATTTTGTTTTAGTCACTGCCACTGATGCCACTAAAACCAAAAATAAACTTCAATAAACTTTTGATGCCAAGTTCAGATATGCCAAGATTCCATAGACATGGGTTTGAAACAGTCTTTCCTAAAATTTGATTCAAATTGAATGCGACTGAGCAGCCGTAAAGAAAAGACTTGAAATATGTTCATATAGTAATTTTCCTTGATACATGCCTAACGGCCAAACGTTGGATAACTTTTGTGTGTGTGCGTGTTTGTGTGCGTGTGTGTGTAAATATTTCCTCAATTTGTTTTTCAAATAAATTTTACACTTGTTTTAACCTCACACCTGTGGATAATGCCGCCATTCAAGAAGTTAAGAAATTAAATACTTTGCTAAATAAAAGTTAGCAACAGAAAGTGCACTCTTCAATAACAACTCATGACAATTTCATTGTCTTAGCTGGCAAGCCTTCCTTTTAAAAGGAAATTTTATTTGGACCCATCTCGATCCGCGATTCTTCCACTGAGATTCATTGTATTCTTTGTATCAAAATTTATTCTGCCGCAATATAATATGCCCCAAACTGAATGAAGGCTTATAGTCAATTTGGTCTATTTCAGAGCTGTTCTGTAAATATTTCTTAAAAATATTTTTTCGTAGTGTAGCAAGGGGTAGCCCTGTAAAACTTAAACAATCGTTAATGTTTTCGCCCATAATTGAGCCGCGACACGACAAAGCCAACAATGTGGTTGTGCGCCCAGCGCAGACTCAGATCAGCCTGGGCATCCGCCCAGTCATATCCGAGTCTTCGCTGTCCGCACGGAGGTAGCTCAGATCCTTAGCTACCCTTTGGTCACTTAATGAAGAGTCTGATCAAACTGGGCGGATGCCCAGGCTGATCTGAGTCTGCGCTGGGCGCATAACCACATTGTTGGTTTTGTCATGTCGCGGCTCAGGTTTTTATGGATGGGGTACCTGGTGTCTCTGTGGCAGAGCTGCTAGTAGCTATTGTAGGACCTGATTGCCCTTTATCTCGAGTCGGATAAAGCCTACAAGTCTCGACCTGAATGGAATATTGTTTAATGGGACGTTAAAGGTAGGTTTCTGGACTAGCGATAACAATTGTGTCCACAAAATAATTTCGTCTTTTTCTGAGCAGTATTGAATTCTCTTATTTTTCTGAATTTGTTGCTTCTGAGAAACTCGTCAGATGTTGAAGAAAATAGTCGTTTTCCCCTTTGGTTTATTTTCTTTCGTTGGAATTTCAGTTCTAAAAATAACTATGTTTATTATGTCTATAAGTGCGCAAGTTCTGACGCCTTTCTCCAAAGGTCAATTTTCCCTTGCCATGAGCTCTCCTAGAGGTCCTGGCATTGCGGATGGGTTAAAACTATCCCAAAATGCAATGCAGCATGATGTCAGCTGCGTTATCTATTTTTGGCACGAACTAAAAATAGCGCTAACTGGTGTGCGAAGCAGAGTTAGGAAATCCCTTGCGAAACAACTGTTCTAAATTTTTTTTGATTTACACTTTTTAGTGAAACTTATTCATTCCCTTTTATAAGTGCTTTCCAACAACTTGGATGAAAGATCATCAAAATTATGATGCACTCCAAAGTACAGGAACCTACCTTTAAACCACAACTCAACAACATAATGCTACCAACCAAACAAAACCAAAGTCTCTATTTGAAATGCAAAACAGTGATGTGAAATTAATCTGTATTTCCGGATATTTTGAGAGTTCACTTCATAAATAAACATTTTAATGCAAGCCACTCTGAATTCATTTGTAGTAAAATTCATTTTAGAATCTATGCCAATGCAACAGGCTGTAAAGAACTTTTGATTTCTGTGTTTAGTATTCGAGGCCTCATGCAGACTCCTTGGAGTTTGGACTTTGGTCAGAGCAGCTTCAATGAAGTCTCCATTTATTGAGGTTCTACTGACCAAAGTCCAAACCCCTAGCGTCTGTGTCCGAGGCTAAGAAAAGGACTTCTGTACATGTATTTCTAAAAGAGTACAGTCGAATCTCGGTAGTTCGAACGCCGATTTTTCGAAACTACCGGATTTTTCAAAGTAGAAACACGGTCCCGATCGTAAGCCTATTAATTTTATGCAAAAACACTTCCGCAAATTCGAATTTCGATTATTCGAAAAATCGGATTTTTCGAAAGAAAAATTTGGTTCCGATGGAGTAAATTCATTATAATTACCCTCTATTATTCGAAATCAAAATTCATGCTCCAATTTTATGCCGGATTATTACACCTTTTGTCATCGATGAGATAAATATGTACACCCTAAGGTCATCACTGCCACCTGTACAGGTAATTATTGCTTCACGACCACTTACGTTTTGATGGACTAGTCATTGATTTCTGTTGAGCAAAAGGTGTCTGTCTAATTGCACAATTGACGGGGATTATCTTGTTTGAAGTTTGTAAATTTAAAGGATAAACGTGATAACTTTTGTAACCAACAAAGGCTCGGACTAGCATGCGCATCCGAATTTGGTTACGTTTAACAGTCTGTGCTCATACGGTTTGCGCACGGATAATACGGTTTGCACACGGCACTAAACAGAGTCTCTAGCTACTCTGCGCAGACTGACAGGCTGGTTTGAGTAATACATTGACTCCGAATCACTGAGGAGCCTTTTCCATGACACAGCTCAGATGACCGGTGGACTCGTTTTTCTGAAAACGAAAGTAGCCAGTTCTCGGAAACATAAACGAAAGTGAAAGTACATTTAAGTCAGGGCTAGCCTGTTTCCGTTCAGTCTGGCTTTGATCTTCGCCGGTGCTGCATTGTCATAAACAGTTAATTTGCGGAGCTGGGAAAATGTTCGGCAGCTTTGCTGCTTTCGGGCAATACACATGTACATGTGCCAAACACGAGGGCTGGTCTCGCGATATTAAATGATTGTGGATGTTTGGATAGTTCCGGTATGTAATGTTAATTATTCTACGTTCTGATTTTGTTTTCATTGATTTGTAAATCCAGGAACGTCAGTAAGCATAGAGAAATAAAATATCGGACCGTCTGAAAATCGCCGTAATAACGAATTCCGGAAATTTAAGGAAATGAACGAGAAAGGCCGAACTCGTAAATTCGAACTACGGATAATTCGAATGAAAAAGTGAGGTCCCTGTCAGTTCGAATTATCGAGGTTTGACTGTACTTGCAATTTCATGTTTTACTGCCAAAATTTAGACATCTGCGACTTCTTTTTACGAAAGTACTTCAGACCTCTGTTTCACATCTGTTAGCTCTTATAAGTAATTATAATTTCTTTATTTCTTAAACCTACTTTTGATTTCTTTTTAGATGAGATTGTGTGTACAAATCCTCTTTAGTGTATTCTGGCTTCAAATTATTTTCTTATCCGAAATAAACTCTGCTAGTGTCAGTGGTGCGGGAGGCACAGGGAGCTCGTCTGCAGGCACGTCGAACCAAAACGCAAATGGAATGAGTCCATTCTCAGCCAATGGCGCTTCGACAAGTTCAGCCGGAGGTGCTGGCAGTTCTGGAATGAGTAGTCCGTTCACAGCGAACTTCGGACAAGGGATGTCGTCTGGAGGCTCTGGAAGTCCATTCTCAGCTAGTGGCGGTTCCTCTTCTACTGGAGGCATGGCTGCAGGTCCGTTTTCGATGAACAGTAATGGTGGTTCTGGTGCACAAGGATCAAGTGGATTATCAAGTCCTTTTTCTGCTGGAGGCTCTGGCAAAGGCGGCGGTACGGGAACTGGTAGTGGACCATTTGCAGCCTCAGCAAACCTGGGCGGAAGTCAGTTTACATATGAGCCGCGACACGACAAAACCAACAATGTGGTTGTGCGCCCAGCGGAGACTCAGATCAGCCTTGGCATCCGACTAGTTTGATTAGACTCTTCGCTAAGCGCTTAAAGGATAGCGAAGGGACTAAGCTACATCCATACGGACAGCGAAGACTCTGATCAGACTGGACGGATGCCCAGGCTGATCTGAGTTTGCGCTGGGTGCACAACCACTTTGTTGGTTTTCTCGCGTCGCAGCTCATATAATAATTACATTAGAAAATGAAACTCTGCACTTCAGTTATTTCAAAATTTATCGGCAAATTTCCAGTAGGCAAAATCCCAAGCACTTGTCTTGATGAGATTTTTTTTTACTAAAATGAAAAACGGATGACCCTCGGTCTTACGGGCTTCCATTCCATGGCCTAGTGAATACGTGCAATGACACTTAAGGTGGTGATTTATGGTAAATGTAAAAATCTGCATAAAACCATAAAAAGTAACGTATCTCCCTGAAAGTTAGCAGACTTCTTATTTTTGTTGTTCTTTACAGTTTAGAATACAAAATAGACGTACATGCTGCTTAAAAAAGTGTTTTTATAAGGAAAGATCAAAGGGTAATTTTCTGCGAATAAATCTGAAGAAATAATATCGTTATTGAAAATTTACGTAGTGCTGAAGGTGCATTATTGCATAATGAAGAGCGTCCTAGCAATTATTTATTCCAACTCTTTCTCCAATTGTAATGTAGACCAGATGAAAATGGTAGCTTTTTCTCAAATGTTCAACCATGTACAAAGTAAATGTACACTGGACGCATTTATTAAATATAGGGTAGGCAAGCATACCTATGTTAACACCTACAATATAAATAATACATTACTGACATGATCAGTGGTGTGTAGATGAAATTGTTCAACCTTGTTAAAATAGTCTCACCTATCTCACCTGTGTGTTTTGACAAAAAAAATTTGGACAAAGACAGCATCTTATTTCATCTGCTCAGCCAGATAACGTGTGAAAGAGTTTGAAAAAAATAATTGCTAGGACGCTCTCCATTATGCAACAAGGTACTCTATGCACTAAGTATATTTTCAATAATGATATTATTTTTTCAGATTTATTCGCAGAAAATTACCCTTTGATCTTCTCTTATAAAAACACTTTTTAACATTAACAAATGCTGCATTTTGGGATTCTAAATTATGAGAAACAACATAAAGAAGGCATCTGCTAAGTTTTGGAAAGATCAGTGTTATTTTAAGTATTTTATGCAGCTTTTTGTCTTTGTCCCAAATCAGTGATTATCACCACCTTAAGCATAAGGTCTCTCGTTGCTGTTGGTCGAGCGTAGCTTGGCGCACAAGTGAGAAAGCCACGTTCTGCTTGCGCAAGATCGTGTTGTTTTCCCCTGGAAACTCCGATATTCGGCCCCACCCCACCCTTCCCCCCAAAACCACCAACACCTTACTCACCTTCTCAACAATCGACTAGAGTTATCTGTTCTTTTAAAACTGTCTCCTCCGTATAATAGCTCCTTAACCGTTCTGAATATTTCTTACCTGAATCAAACATTATCATGAATGAAAAGACAACCCTCGGTCTCTAAATGAATGAATTATCTGCCCTTGACAAATTTCATGTCTAATCTGGCCTTTTAAAAGAGTGTGGGCTTTAGCCATTGGAATATTGATTATCATGAAACTTCACAGATATATTTAACAAGGCGATAGGTCTTCATTGAATATCATAGATGCACTCATCTAATGTAATGCAGTTTAACACTGAGTTGCCTCCCATCTCAGTCGTCTGAAACTTCACTCCTGCTTTCATCTTCATATGGCAATGTATCTCAAATAAGAAAGATAAATCTTAGTCGCTTTAGTCATGAGTTATTTACCTTCATGCATGTCCGAACAGCGACGACTATGCTCAAACTGAGCAGATGCCCATTCTGTTCAGATTCTCCTCTTCTTATCACATAGGTAGGGAAAATGAATATGTTGAGAAGGGCAGTAACCAATATAGGTTAGAAAGTAAAATATGTTGAAAAGTATATTTAAGGGAAACTATTTATGTATTAAAGGGAGGTTATCAATATAGGTAAGGGAAACAAATCGGTTGCGAAGAGCGGTAACCGGTATAGGCAGGTGAAGAAAATATAGTTAATGGGAGTTAATCGGTCAGGGAAGTAAACATGTTGCAAAGGGCGGTAACCGATATAGGTAGGGGAAGAAAATATGCTTTATGGGAGGTAATCAATATATGCAGTGACTTAAAGATGATACATGTATCTATCACAGGGTATAAACCAATCCGCCAATTTACGCTTCCTGCAGAGACTGTCCGTCATATTTGTCTTCCGCCGAGACTGTCCGCGATCTGTTGCTTCCTGCTGAGACTTCTGTACAGTAAAAATGGCTTCCTGCAGAGACTGTCCGCGTGATTCTGCTTCCTGTCGAGAGCCTCGGCAGGAAGCAGAGTCACGCGGACAGTCTCGGCAGGAAGCGATTTTTCGAGGACAGTAGTCCTTGCAGGAAGCTAGAGATAGCGGACAGTATCGGCGGAAGCCAGATATGACGGACAGTCTCTGCAGGAAGCGAAAATTGGTGGACTGGTTTGTACCCTGTGTAAATACTAAACAAAATATTGTCTTCCAATGCACTGATGAACGAGAATGAAATGACAAAATATTTGCTTTCCCATATCACCTCCGTTGCAGTATATCTACGTTCCTAAATTACCTCCCTTTGAAAACAATAAGTTTCCCTTGCCTACATTAGGTAAGGGAAGTAATTGATCAATATCTCATTGACAGTTGATATGTCGTCACTCTCCGGTTTCTCTGGCGGCCCGGGTGGTCTGAGTGGTGGGAACTTTGATGCAAGTATGCTGATGGGTCACGATTTCTCAAAAGATCTTGTCGGGTCTTCACAAGGAGGTGTTTATACAGGCGTTAAGGCCCAATATTCTAGCGACGGGTCAGGATCAAAAAGTCAAAACCAATATGGGATTGATACAGCCAAGTTTGATACATCATCATACCAGCAAATGCTGGACCAGCTGTTCAATCCTAAAACTTATGACAAGGAACTTCTGGCAACACCTTTCCATGGTGACAATTACGAACTGCCTCAAGGTCAAGGTGGTAAAAGTCAAGGTCAAGGATATGAGACTAGTCACGAATCAAGTATTGGGTCATATGCATCTACGGACATGAGTCATTCTGCATATTCTGCCCACAGTGGAAGTTACCAAGGCAGTTGGAATAGTGATGGTCAAGCCTATAACAGTGGATACGCTGGTGGGGACAGTAGTGGTGTCGGTCAAGGACATGCGAGTCACAGCAGTGGATTAGCACAAAGTCCTTTTGATGCAAATCGATTTATGACAGGAACTTCGAGTTCACATTCATCCAATGGCTATACGGGGAGTTCTGGGAATGCAGGGGCCTCTGGTATGCATGTTGATAGTCCTTTTAAAATAACTACTGCAGAAAAGGGGGAAACTCCTTTCAATGTCGGAAACGCAGGTCAAGGTGAAACTCCTTTCAAAATTACAGGCGCGGGTCAAGGCACATCTCCTTTTAAAATCATAGATTCTAATCAAGGTGTAAGCCCTTTTGACACAGGTAACAATGGAAACGGTCGAGGACAATCTTTTCAAAGTCTTTCAGGAGGTCAGATGTTCGAGAGTGGCTCTGGCACTTTTGGAGGAAATCAGTTTCAGGGGAGTAGTGGAACCACTCATAAGAATGGTTTAGACCAATATGGAAATGTTGATTTCTCAAAGCTTTCAGGGCTGACCGGAAGTGGTGTCGATATGGGCACTGGCGGAGCGTCGTATGGAAGTGCAACCGGAACAGGAAGCTACCCAAGCTATTCAGGAAGTAGTTATACCAGTTATACAGGAAGCCAACAAAGTAGTACAGGTGTTAATACTGGGGTATCTGAAGGACAGTTTAAAACTCCATTCGAATCAGACAACTACAATGACTTGCTGGGAAACCCTTTCGATTCTTCGTCAAATTTTAATTCAAATCATGAAAATTTTAATCAGCCAGCACAATCCGGAGGACTTCAAACTTACCAGGGATCTGCGGGTTCTGCGGGAAGTGCAGGACTTCAGAGTTATCAGGGATCGGGAAGTGCAGGGACACAACCGTATTCAGGTTCTTCCAGTTACGGGCAGTCCGGTTCCTACGGGCAAGGACCTGCAGGGAATCCATTTAATCAAGGAGGCTCACGAATGGGTTTGAGCAGAGGTAATGCTACTTTAATGAAATACCGTAGATTTACGACTTATCAGAGAATAATATTGAATGTAACCTGATAAATTTTGGCAAATGTTCTTTATCGAGAAGTTATGTTAACGGAAATATTCACAATCCTTATGATTGTTCTTTGCATGCTTAACTTCAAAACAGATTCGCGATAATTTTATTTATGCAAAATTTCGCATTTGCGAAGTTAAACTTTCGCGAATGTTTCCCGATTTACGGCATATAACTATTCATTCCTTAAAGCGACAGAAAAGCAGACGACAAAAGTAACGTCTGCAAAATTAAAAAAAAGCACGTTGCGTCCAAACTAGATCTATATCATATTGAGAAGGCAAACAACACAGATCCAGATGAGGCGGCTCATTATGAGCCGCCTCATCTGGGTCTGCGCTGTTTGCAAATTCAACTATTTTTGTTTTTGTCGCTTTATTGTAATTTTGTATGGCGCTGCTGTACAGTGGTTGTGGCATGTACATTTTCAGAGATTCTTGTCCATTTCAGGCTGAAGTAGAGAGAAACAGAGAACACGAAAATAGATACAAAAGAGGAACAAATACTTTTTTTTCACAAATATTGACACAGTTTTTGCCATCACACTGATCAAGAGGACTTTTGAACGAGCTGATAAAATGTTAAATGAGCTTATGATTTAATTAATAGTGACAATATTTATAAGTTTTATGCTTTTCGCTGTTCTTTACTTTGACTCTGTGCTGTCGTAGATTGTACATACAGTAAAAAAACTCAGATCAGCTTGCGTGTGTATGCAGTCTGATCAGTATGCACTGTCTGCATTACTGACAATTTTCGGATCCCGAGAAGATTAGATAAATGTTTTATTGCCCATTCATACAATGGGACTGGGCTACAGGTAACCACAACATTAGTTACAGCTCCCCCCCCCCCCCTCGCCCTTCAGCATCAAACACAGCAAGACATGGAGCGGCGGTAGTGTATGATCGTAATTGATTACACGCTGGACTACCAATCCATGGGTCGCATGATCGATCCCCCGCTTCTCCGGTCATTCTGATGAGACTTCAAAACCGAGGTCCCATCTCCGTATGATCTAGTTGTTGGTCAGACGTTAAACCCGAGTTCACTCAGCTCCTCACATAGTAAGAAACAAAAAAAAAGAAGAAAGAAAGACAAAAGGAAGGAAAGAGGGAGGACTAGAGTACGAGAGCAGGGGCTCACGTATACCCCCGGCCGGCGCCACCGCCTCATAAAAACACTTAATACAAAGCTGTAAAGCAAATGTTAACAAACAGACATACAGATAGACAATCTGTAACAAAAACAGTGAAAGGCATGTGAACAAATACCAAAAGGTTCCATTAAAAATTGCAAAAAAAAGAATATACAAATTCAACATAAAAATTCAACACATACACTTGTATGTCTGCGACCTTGACCCAGTCAGCAGCAGATTCTGGCAAAGAAGTAAATCATGTAACATAGCAAAGGTTTCATTCAAATGTATAGAAAATATAAGCCAAAAATACTACGCAAAACTTTTACGCAAAAAGTATACAAATTTCTTAGTCTGTGACCTTGATCTTGGGTCAGCAGCAGCATTCAGGTGAAGTAAACTAATATGTATCTATCCTGTTTCAGAAAACCAGACTGCGGCAAAAGCAGAAAACTACCACAAAACTTTAAAGCAGCTATAGAACAAATTTCAACCTGAGGTCAGCAGCAGCATTTTATCAGTATCCATCCTCTGCTAAAATAATAAGCATCTATGAACAAGTTCGATAAACAGAAGCAACAGAAAAAAATAAGCAAAACTTTAACGCAAATGCTACCTTACGTGCGTACGGACGGACGAACGAATGTAAAGACGGACGAACGGGCGGAAAGACGAAAATTATATACCCGCGGCATACGAAGTATGTCGAGTTTTGATTACTTAACCACATGAAATTTGCCTAAGGAGCTTTACTCCTACAGCTCCCGAGGAGTATAAAACATGTAGAATGAAAAAAAAAGTCTTGACCAGGCTGACCTGGGTATCCACAGTTTTTTGAAAGGGTAACTTATCATTGGCATACAGTATCTTCCCCTCTTACAGCGAAGTGCTGTCCTCATATAGTTAAGTACTGTAATGTCATATTAAAAAAGAAACGATGACTGTAGGGGAGAGTCGGGTAACTTCGGACAGCGGGTAAATTCGGACAGTGACATTGTTTCCTTTATATGTCAGTTGTTTGGAACTAAAAAAATAATAACAGACCAAACAGTAAAATCCTGATGAGCCGTCTCATCTGGATTTTTACTGTTTTGCAATGGTATGTCCGAATTTACCCGCCTGTCCGAAGTTAACCGACTCTCCCCTAACTGATACAATATCCTAAACGAGAGAGAGAGAAAGAGAGAGATCGCTAATATGTCCACGATCGATATCGCTAGTTTCCATATCTTGCCTGTAAGCCGAATATATCGCAATATCGATCTGTTTTCCGGTCTCTGGACAATTTGTTAAGCGAAGAATCGATTGAGCATGCAACATCTTAACTGTGACTACAGCAGCTAGAGGCTGGTTATAAAGAAATGGATACTAACGGATATTTCTATATTCTGGTAGGTACCCTGCTTTGTTTATAAGATTCATAGCACCATAGAGAAATTAATTTGTATCAATTAATTGACTTGCGCTACTTTCAGCAAGAAAATATATGTTGCTTTGACTCAGTGAACATGAACACTATCGAAATTTTGTGCCAGTCAGTGAAATGTACAATGAATAGCCCACATAAGTCAACCTTTTTTCTTCGTTACTATCATCATCTTTGCTAGCCAAGGGTACTAAGTTCAACAAGGTGGACTTAGTACCCTTAGCTTGAGAAGATAAGGGGTTTTAGGTGTCCTCATTTGTTGATTTTTAATAGTGATCCATATTATTCCGATAATGGAATTGGCTGGATCGGAAAAAAATATTTTTCATGAAAAGGTTCGTCATGAATCGTATCACGGTTGTCATATAAATAAACGATGGTACATTGGTATATGAGCCACGACAGGCAAATAAAAAGGCTAAAAGTATCGGCAGACAGTTAAGAATCAAACCAGTCCGTGAACCTTTGGGAGCCCCGGTAGCTCAGTGAGTTTAGCAATGGCCTGCTGATCAAGCGGTCTCGGGTTCTATTCCTGCTGAAGTGGAAACCTTTTCAGTCGTAACCGGCATTTCATTGCACACAGCCTTTTATTATCACCTCGGTCCCATCGTCTTGGAATGATTGAAATATTGTTGAAAAGGACGTAAAATCGCGGCATCCACCCAACTCTTAATCCCTACAGTTAACTAGACTGTAGGGATTAAGAGTTGGGTGGATGGCGCGATTGTACGTCCTTTTCAACAATATTAACTAGACTGTAGGGATTAAGAGTTGGGTGGATGGCGCGATTTTACGTCCTTTTCAACAATATTTTGTGCATGTAGGTTTCTCAGGATCCATACATGATGCATGCGAATAGCAGCCTTTGATCAGCCTGCGAATGCCGCGCAGGCTGGTTTGAGCCTTACTATTCGCATATGCGTTAAATCCCCTTTTGCATGTCGCGATTCATATCAAATCCATCGTTTTCTTATAGCAACCAACGAAATGAAGAGCCGCTAATATGATGCAGATGGTGAGGTCATGTGATGCTTCCCAGAGAAAGTTTGTCGTCTTCCTTATCATTGTCGTTGTCACCGAGGTCTTTCTTATCTCCACGATAATTGAGCATGAGCACCACAGCGCACATGCTGAACAGAAGAATCTTATAAGAACAAAACTTCCTCGCGACAGCTTCAAAAATTCTTCATTTGTACGCATGGATCCAAGGAATTTTAGTCGAGGGAACCGGTCTCTAATATCGGTAGGTAGCTCGGGATATAATGGTCCGTATTTCGTGGACTTAGCACAAAACTGCGGTAACAGCAGTAAAAGATTGTAGGAGTTACCGCAGTGTTGGCTGACCTCACAAAGCGGCCACACTGCAAAAAACGGTAGATTTTACGGTAAAATAACTGGCAACCAGCTGCCAGTCCTTTTACCGTTATTTTTACGGGCGCCCGTAAAAAATTGCAGGAAACATCAAACAGAGTGGGACAGAATAGAGCAGGTGTCGTTTTGGTAAGATAGCCCTTCGACGATACAAAGTTATTTTCGAGTGCGCCAAGTTAACATAAAACTCCCATTTCGTGATTTCCAACAATGTCTTACAGGCAAACGCCCGTAAAAATAACGGGAAAAGGACTGGCAGCCGGTTTCCAGTTATTCTACAGTAAAATCTACAGTTTTTTTTACAGTGCACAGTCATAGACCATCATCCTAAAAAAACACAAAACACATAACACACACAAAACACACACACACAAACACACACAAAAACACACACACACACACACACACACACACACACACACACACACACACACACAAAAGACACACAAAAAGACCTAAAGAAGACCTAAGCCTAACTGTCGCTAAGTAAAGGCACTGCAGCAATATTTGTTTGATTTATCTGAAAATATTTTAACAAAATATTTATTCTTTTGTCTGTTTTGTCTGTTCATCTAAATCTCATCAGAGCGTTATCACAAGAACGCCGCGTCTAGAATTTTGTAACGTCATTGCCATAGTCACTTGGTGACGTTAACGTAAGCTCTAAATTTTAAGATAGCCTTTACAATGAATTCGATCATCGTCTACACGTGTTGCTTCAAACTGTCGCCATAGTGGATACCAAACGGTAAGAGTACGTTACTGAACATAATTCTGAATAATGAGCGGCCCATTGGGCACACAAGATTGATTCAACAACGTCGTCATAACGTTGAATCAAAGTTGAATCAACGTTGTGAGTCTCCGAGAATGAGAACCAGAGAGAGATAAAGAGGTGTGTGTGTGGGGGGGGGGGGGGGGGGGGGGGGGGGGGGGGGGGGGGGAGGGGGGGTGTCAACGTTTTAAGTCTCCGAGAATGAGAACCAGAGAGAAATAGGGGGTGGGGTGGGTGCGGGGATGACACTGTTTCATACTAAAGCTTTATCATGTGATTACTCGAGATGAAAGTGTACACTTTCAGGGGAGACAACTCTCCAAATTTCGTTTCGCCTCCTTTCTCAAAAGGGGTAAACTCTTCATGGAAAGAATTTGCTCCTCTGTGAGCAACTACCTTTAATGGTAAATTCCTTTTGGAAACAATATCCTAAGGAAACAAAGTGGAAGTCTCATGAGTTGTTCCCCTTTGTAAAATGCCAGAAAAAAACGGAGGTATACTCATTTACCTTAGGCTCCAAAATAACGCATTTTATGGTGGCAGCTATATTGACAGAGCTTACAGCAGAGAAAACAATGACTCCAAAACAGGTTAAGAGACTTATTCATACCATAAAAGTACAACTATAATTTACATTTCATTCAAATAATCTGATGTTTGCCTTTGCAGATATTAAAGCATCGATCTAAAGATGTTTAGAGTAACACCACCAGAAAAAGTCAAACATGGAACGAAGGCTCACTTTTGTTTTGGGAACGAATGTCCCACCAAGAACTCAACCTATCAACTTGACTTCGGGAACAGGAAGTTGCTCTCAGCTTACCTACTAAATAAACGCCACAAGCCGCCCCCACCAGCACAGGTATGACTTCCCCTACCGTATTTCTTTGGTTATAAGACCAGGGGCCGTATTCATCAAACGACTTAAGTGGTTGCTATGCTGTTGCTAAGGCTAAATTTCTTTGAAGGAGATTCCCAACAACCATGAAATTTGCTCTGGAGGAACAGTCTTACAAAGACTGTTCCTCCAGACTAAATTTCATAGTTGTAGGGAATCTCCTTTATAGATATTTAGCCTTAGCAACGGCATAGCAACGACTTAAGTGGCTTTATGAATACGGCCCCAGGTGTTTCTCTTCCAAGATAATTCCAGAACTTAGTATAGTCTAGACGGATCTAGATCTAGAAGGGCAAATCCTAACTCAAATCAGAGTTTCATGAGACTGATGTAGATATTCGGGGTCATTATATAGAAAAAACGCCGTTTTTTAGCCGCAAAATTACGGTATTTCTTTAAACCCGTAGTCAGGGTGGTAGCTAGGGGCTATTTTAAGATACGCAAAATTATGTTTTATATACTCCCTAAGGGGAAGCGTAGGAGTTGGTCCCCTAAGTTTCATTGGCGGTTTTGTTGAATCATCGTCTGAATTATAAAATTTAAACAGGCAAATACACAGGTGCGTTTCGACATAATTTCAATACGCACCTGCGTATTTGCCGGCAGGTACACCCTTGGAAGTCGACCATGGAGATCTTAAAACATTCATAAATCGACTTGCTCAGTCCTTACTTCTGCCTCTCTTCTTCCAATTAGAGAAGACACGGACATCGTTTATAAAACATATATGACAATTGAGTGACAAAAAAAAATTCTGACCATTATGCTAATGTGTACGGTGGTTGTCACTGGAATCTCTCACCAAATTCTGGGACTATCCAGTACAAAAAAGGCTGATCAACGAAAACGACCTACATTTAAACTAAAAGGAAGGAATTTGCTCTACTTTATACCCGCAAAAGTTATAACATGCACCGACAGAAGTACAGATAAATCTCATAAACAAAGAGCATGGCTTTTTTTCTTTTGAAGTATCGTCACAGTAACGGCATGGTGAATTCTCAATACAATAAAGCTTGGACGTTACAGATATTTCGAAATTAAGATGTAAATTTTGTTGTCTGTTTTTTGTGCTTTAAGACAAGGAAGCTGCGCCTTTCAAAGTGAGACCACTGCAGCAGAAAAGATCTTTTCTTGTTGCTTCATCTACCACAAGGCAAATACTTTCAGAGTTGGTGATCTCCCTTGGAGGTACAGCCTAAAGATCTTTAATATTGGGACACCAAAATAACATTAATTTTCCATTTGGGACAAATGGAAAATTAATGGTTTTAGGTGCCCCAAAATTTAAGCACTTTAGGGTACCTATTCACATAAGAGTTTGCATATTTACAGGTAGTTCCCAAGACCAACTCTACAACTGAGAGCAGAAACTGGATATCAACCACCAGAGGAGACATAATATCTTTCGGAGATGAAAACCGAAGAAATGTCTATCTGCAGGGCAAACTGGCCCTCAAGCAAGCGAAGGAACTCCCAAATTCGGGGCTGGGGATCCTTAAGGATAATTGTCCATCACCATTGACCACCAGATACGAGTCAGACTTTCGGCTTCCTCTCATGCCATCCTCAAAGACTCCCTTGAGGCTACAGCAAATCAGAGATGCTCAGAAAATGCAAAAAAGGTTAGTGAAATGTACAGCACTACAGGTGTCAGTATTTTGTAACTTATCAACGATTTAAGATACAAGGGTAAATCATATACCATTTAAAAAAAAAAAAAAACAGATTATGCGTTTTAATGGATGTTTTGCCAATACATCATTAAGTCATATCATTTGCTAAGCAATGCAAGAGCAAAAATTCCAACTATTCTGTGATGACAAATTAAATCTTGGTTATATGTTGATTTCAACATTTCAAAAACTGTTTTCGTATTGAAATTTGGTCATGTGGTTGTCAAGACAACCAAGTTTGAATTTCCACCAATTTGCATAAATTTAGATAAATTTTATTCAGTGCTCCTATTTAATATTTCGATAACACCGCTCATAATTGACTGATCTATCAAAACAAGGTATTTTTGGAAACTACATGGTCCAGCTTATTCAATGTAAATGGAGTGATTTTTATTACAGCATCAAATTTTTCTATCTTTCTTATTTCAAACATAAGATTTCCCAAGCCTCTTAAAGGACAAACACCGCTGAACTAATATGCTAATCACGTTTCAAACAACTAGACCATGAAATTTTGTCCCCAAAAAATTATCCCATAATTGTCAACTGGTCTGCTAATTCTAAAGCTATGTTTCTGTAACTTTCAGCATTGCCAGTGAGCGTTTGGTTTCTGAAGCTCGACATGCCTTCCAGTGGCCAGCACTGCACAGACTCAAACAACCAATATTTTTTAGACGATGGAAAAAGGAAGATGAGGGATTCTGATTATAATATGAGCTTCCATGTATACATGCATTAAAGGACAAATAATGGGAAGAACATGTTTTAATGTTATTGCTTAATTTCGCCATCAAACCCAGTGTTGTGGATCCACTGGATTACAAATCAATGAATTACAAATCACTGGATTGTAAATCCACTATTATTTCACATTTGCTCAATCAAATGCTTCCATAACAATACAATGCAATAAAGAATACATGTACTGTAGTGTTTGTTTGTATGACTACTGACTTTTAAAAAGTGAAACAATAGTATTAGATTAGTAGCAGTAGTAGTTTTGTTGCTTTACATCCACAGTAAACAGCTATGGTCATGTAGGCACGGTCAGTTAACCTAACCACACTATACCTGGGCAGGCTTAGACCTCCTTAGTGGTTAAGTGCACATACTTTCGCCAGGAACTGACAAATGCCCTTCTTGAATCAGCAGAAGGGGAAACAAAAGTATGTGGCTGGACTAGGTATCGAACATGGGACCTCTGGCTCTGGAGTCAGATGCGCATGCCGTCTGGCTGGTAGAATAGTAGTTTCTTTCCTTCTATTAAAGTAAATCTCTTCTCAATAAGGCAAATTTCTTAAGAAAGAAAATTCTTTCCTTTAAATATCTTGACAGAACACTCTTTTCCTTAAGGTGTAAATTCTTTCTTTTAACTAGAAATGTTTTTCAGAGAAAAACTGATGTCCCCCCACCAGCCCATTTGCCATCCCCTCTAATGAATAAAAAGCCTGTACAAATAAAATATCTATGCAAGTTTGGAGAAAATCCATCCACTGGTTCGAAAGATATCCTACATATAATACTATATTCTTGAAAATGAGTCCTTCAGTGACCTTGAAAATGAGGTCAAGGTCATCAAAATCTAATCAGCTATAAAATGTGTCCCAATGATGTATTGATGCAAGTTTGGTGAAATTCCATCCATTAGTTTACGAGATATCATGGGTTAAAGACATTGTCATCTAAGTCCTCCAGTGACCTTGAAAATGAGGTCAAGGTCACCAAAATCTAACCAGCTCTTAAACTTGTCCAAATGATGTATCCATGAAAGTTTGGCCAAATTCTATTCATTGGTTCAGGAGATATTGTGGGTACAAGAAATTGTCATCTTAGTCCTCCAGTGACCTTTAAAATAAGGCCAAGGTCGCCAAAATCTATACAGCTCATAAACTTGTCTCGATCATGTATCCATGCAAGTTTGGTGAAATTCCATCCATTGGTGCAGGAGATATAGTGGGAACAAGGAATTATCATCTAGGTCCTCCAGTGACCTTGAAAATGAGGTCAAGGTCACCAAAATCTAATCAGCTCTTAAACTTGTCCAAATGATGCATCCATGCAAGGTTGGTGAAATTACATCCATTGGTTCAGGAGATATTATGGGTACAAGAAACTGTTATCTAAGTCCTCCAGTGACCTTGAAAATGAGGTCAAGGTCACCAAAATCTAATAAGCTCTAAAGTTTGTCCAAATGATATATCCATGCAAGTTTGATGAAATTCCATCCATTGGTTCAAGAGATATCGGGCATACTAGAAATTGTCATCTTAGTCCTCCATTGTGGGTACAAAAAATTGTCGTCTAAGTCCTCCAGTGACCTTGAATATGAGGTCAAGGTCACCAAAATGTGATCAGCTCTTAAACTTGTCCCAATGATGTATCCATGCAAGTTTGGTGAAATTCCATCCATTGGCCCAGGAGATATTGTGGGTACAAGAAATTGTGTTCTAAGTCCTCCAGTGACCTAGAAAATGAGGTCAAGGTCACCAAAATCTAATCGGCTCTTAAGTTGGTCCCAATGATATAGCCATGCAAGTTTGGTGAAATTCCATCCATTGGTTCAAGAGATATTGTGCATACAAGAAATTGTCATCTATGTCCTCCAGTGACCTTGAAAATGAGGTCAAGGTCACCAAAATCTAATCAGCTCTTAAACTTGTCCCAATGATATATCCATGCAAGTTTGGTGAAATTCCATCCATTGGTTCAAGAGATATCGTGCATACAAGAAACTGACACGCCAACGCTGACGCCGACGGGATCCGCACTGAAAACAATATGTCCCCCCTCACCTTTGGTGGGGGGACATAACCAAAATCTAATAAGCTCTAAAGTTTGTCCAAATGATATATCCATGCAAGTTTGATGAAATTCCATCCATTGGTTCAAGAGATATCGGGCATACTAGAAATTGTCATCTAAGTCCTCCAGTGACCTTGAAAATGAGGTCAAGGTCACCAAATTGTAATCAGCTCTTAAACTTGTCAAAATGATGTATCCATGCAAGTTTGGTGAAATTCCATCCATTGGTTCAGGAGATATTGTGGGTACAAAAAATTGTCATCTAAGTCCTCCAGTGACCTTAAAAATGAGGTCAAGGTCACCAAAATGTGATCAGCTCTTAAACTTGTCCCAATGATGTATCCATGCAAGTTTGGTGAAATTCCATCCATTGGCCCAGGAGATATTGTGGGTACAAGAAATTGTGTTCTAAGTCCTCCAGTGACCTTGAAAATGAGGTCAAGGTCACCAAAATCTAATCAGCTCTTAAGTTGGTCCCAATGATATAGCCATG
The DNA here is from genome assembly GCA_963989385.1 of Ctena decussata. Taxonomy (NCBI): domain Eukaryota; kingdom Metazoa; phylum Mollusca; class Bivalvia; order Lucinida; family Lucinidae; genus Ctena; species Ctena decussata. Next base: position 61,224,167 of record OZ022504.1, read on the forward strand.
CAAGTTTGGTGAAATTCCATCCATTGGTTCAAGAGATATTGTGCATACAAGAAATTGTCATCTATGTCCTCCAGTGACCTTGAAAATGAGGTCAAGGTCACCAAAATCTAATCAGCTCTTAAACTTGTCCCAATGATATATCCATGCAAGTTTGGTGAAATTCCATCCATTGGTTCAAGAGATATCGTGCATACAAGAAACTGACACGCCGACGCTGACGCCGACGGGATCCGCACTGAAAACAATATGTCCCCCCTCACCTTTGGTGGGGGGACATAATAACTGATCCTAAGAAGGGAGGCAAAATGAAAATGACAAAGTTGCATCAAAAGTGTACAGATCTATTAACATTAAGTGTATACACACTCTCTTGTCCAATCAGAAGATGTTGTATGATACTGTTTGCTGAATTGCAGTGCAGACCCTGATGGGAACAGTCTGATCTGGTGCAGGCATACCAGTTCCAATATCTATCATTTTACTGTACTGTAACTGACCTCTCTTGGATATATCAATTAATGAACAGCAAGAATATCAAAGGAAAATGTTTATTTAATTTTGACATGAACAGATGTCAATATACATGTAGATGGGAGCAATCTGACTGAAAAAAAGAAGTTAATGCTTAGAATTAGATTGTAAATAATTACAGTCAACTCTCAAATTTGAAGTTCAGCTCAAACTACTGATATCTAAAGTAAATTTTCTGGTCCCAGAAAATTTACTTTGAGATATCAGTAGTTTGAGATAAATGGGGGTCAAATGTAAATAAAAATAGGAAATATGTCCAAACTATATTCTTTGATATAAGAAGGAATTTTATGATATCTGCCTTCAAGATATCTTGAGTTGACTGTATTTTCAATAAATGGCTCCGAGACTAAACTACCTAGGAACAGAAGGCAAATGAGCATTTTAATACTCATGTGCCATATATTCCTAGGTAGTTTGGCATCAATACAATGTATAATGCTACTGTAAAACACTTATATTTGGCAGTAACACAATTTTGGGGGTTTTATAAATGGACCTTTTGATTTGATTGATTGATCTGTTGCTTTACGTCCATGGTAAACAGCTATGGTCATGTCAGGACGGTCGAGTGGAAAAACTAAATAATATACCACCACCAAACACTTTTCCAAGATCCGATGCTGGGACTATTGTAGTTTAGGAAGACCCTGAATAGCCTTACAGAGCCTTTTGTCGCCCCTAAACTGAGGGATACCCAATGTCCTGCTTGGCACTCTTTGCTGCAATAGTTGATAAATCTGCAGCCAGTACAGCTTCTTAGGCTATCTTTCTTTCCTACTTTCTTACACTTTGCACAGTAGTTGGGAGTGTTATCATTCAAATCTGTTTAATAGTCTCTGGATGGTAACTCTTTTTCCAATCTCAGAAAACAAGGACTCTCAGAAGGGTGAACCAGGTCATTTAGATTGCTTTGATTGGATAAATCATCAGAATCTAAACGACAAGAGCTGTCTTTACAAACAGCACAGCTTGCAAAGGAATCCAATTCAGTTTGAAAGGAATTATCCTGTTCAAGAATGGTCTCTGCTGGCTACTGCTGACTGTTCAGAGGAGAAGTTTGGGCAGATTTCTTCTTTTTCCAAAACTTGTGTCTTCTGGCATGATCCCTTGCAATAGTAGATGGAGTTTCAATTTCCGCTTTGGTTTTCTCAGTGGCAAGTCAATGTCAGATTTGTCATGATGATTTGCTGGTTGACGTCCGAAAGCAGTATAACTGTCCTTCAATAGCGTGACATTTTTGGCGGCAAAAGTCCTGACCACAATTGAGAAGCCTTTCGAATTTCTGGTAAATTTGTTAAGAAATTGTTGTGTCTGTCTGTCTAAAACCTTCATGTAATCTAGAAGAGTTTGAGGAATCACAATGGGAAGATGTTTATCCAGCTAGACCATTGTTTTTTGCTGAAAACTTTTGGGCGCTCAAAAACATGCTATCCATTTCTATAGGTTCAATTAATTTTAAGTTGGCACTTTTCTTCTTTTCTGCAAATATCACTGAAATAAAGTGACTGCCAAATATAAGTGTTTTACAGTAGGCCTTCGCATAGACCCCAAACACAGGTCATAGCATTGTAACGGATTTGCACTGTGGCTTCTTTGAAATCAGTTGTCTTTTGCCACCACAGGATACTGTAAACCACTCTAATGTAAACCACTTAATATTTGCGGTATCAAAATTTTGCGGTTCAAAGAAAATGACTTATTGGCGCATATTAATTTTGGCGGTCAAGATATATCATGGCTCAAGTAAATAGTGAAAATTTTAAGTGAATTTGTGACAGTTTTTCTCACTTGTTTCATTAACTATACATTGTGGCATCAATTAGAGTCGCCTCATCGAGGCGATTTTAATGGGCTGCCATAATGTATAGTTAATTGGAATGGTATGAAAAATCTCAAATAATCATCAGGTACTCCTTTATATCCAAACCTTTATTATGCCTTTTGTAAATCAAATATTAGCAGATTTATATTTTAGCGCTATTTGCCTTTACCGCCAATATCGCCAAAATTCAGTAATCGCCAAATATATGGCCTGTTCTCATTAAGTCCTGCCTTCTCGGTGGGTCGTGCTTCTTTAATTTCACGCAATTTTGTGACTAATGGATGCATGTTTTGTTATTATGTTCTATCCAAAAAAGTTCCCAATACAGTCGCTAAAATGTACAGCTGAAGTAAATGCAACAGGAACAGGTAAGAAACTTAATTCACAGCAGCTTTTGTTGTTCACCATGGGCAAAAAGCATGTTTGATTAAAATATTTACCATTTGCACATTAAAGTGTCCAGAAATCCTAGCAACTTTCATGTTTCCATGATTTTTGTTGACAACAGACAATTTCAAAATGGCTGCCCGCCCATGCACAGAATCTTAGGTCACGTGACAGTCACGTGACATGCTATTTTTGTCAATTGCTGTAAAACTGCTGAAAATCCCAAGAGCTTAATTTAAGTAGCCAATCAAAGGACACAACCTAATGAGAATACGTCATTTTAAAGATGACTACCTATTGACCCAGACAGGTGCATTTAGACATAATGTTTCAAGTCTCAGCAGCCAAATTCAAATGTCAGGCATAAGGCAAGATGTTAATAACTACTTTCATAAAAAAATACTCAGATGTTCAATACAGTATACAGCAGAATTTCAGCTAGGATGTCTTAGGGGCACGACTTAATGGGTACAAAGCATAAGTGTTTTACAGTAGATGGATTAAGTTTTTAAAGTCCTCTAAACAATGTAGTTCACATTTTAATCAGTTACTAAGCAGCAAATCTAAGGAATGAAGTAAAGTACACTGGTAACCAGTGATAAATGAAACCTGAATGAATTTATGCAATTGTACAATGAATCTGTGAATACCCATCTGCACAATCAATGACAGAAACTCTTAACTTATTTTTGAGCAGGAACTTATGACAATTTACTTTAGTTCTCCATATCAAGGTATGTTTTTAGTTCTAATAACCTCCCATGGCATACGTTTTGAATGGATGGATCACTTGTGGTTTTATGGCTCTTTCAACAGTATTTCAGTCATATTGAGCCCATGAAAGGATGATGATGAATGGATGTCTGTGATGGAATGAAACGGAAAGAATGCGGACTCCAGCAGGATTTAAACCCTGACTCTAGCTTAACAGGTCGGCGCTGAAACCACTAGTCTCCTGAAGTGTATCAAAAAGGCATTTACTGTAAAAACTCTAAATTTTGGGACAGATAGGTATGAGAAAACAGTGCAGACCCAGATCAGACTGCTCAAAAAGTAGCAGTCTGATCAGTGATCAGGGTCCACACTGTTTGCCATTCCTAATGCAGCTTTTGGAATAATTACTGCATTGTTAAACCAAACTGTTCCATATTTAGGAATTATTTAGTAATTATTTTAGGTGTCCCAATTTTTAGAGTTTTTACAGTAAAGTGTTTCAATATACCTCTAGGTTTTGAATGTCATGATACCTTTTAATATTATACTACCATATTTAATCCATTATCAGATGGAGTTTTTTTTCCTCCCTACTCTAGATCTGTCTTACAAGCTGGATCTAGAGTTTTGGGTCTGTTTTGGAAGAGAAAAATCTATCTAGCCGAATTACATACAACATTCTTGTTTCTTTGTTGATACGACAGTAGTAGCTTCAGAGGTAATACAGTAGAAGTTCAATGGCTCAAACAGGCTGGGGACTATGACAATTAGTTCCAGCCAAGGGTAGTTCTAGCCATCCAGGGTTAAAATCTATATAAAGTGACCTCTATTGACCAAGGAAAGAGTTCCAGCCAGGCAGGGGTAAGAAGCCATCTGGGTTCGAGCCATTGAAGTTCAACTGTATATTCTCTCGGTATAGTCTTCTTCGCAATCATCTCACAGAACAGATTTACATATTTGGGGTACTTTTAGAGTGAAAAAAATTCTGCCTCATAGCCAAATAGATACGGCAGTTGCTTCCTTGGTCAAGTGAATCTTTTCCTCATTCAGGGCTACTCTTAAAGCAAAGAATTTGCTCAGCGAGCAAATTCTTTGCATTTAGAGAAGCTCTCTTTTGGAAAGGTGATATACACTTCTGGATGAGAGAGATCTCCCTTTGCAATGTATACATACACTATATGACAAAGAGTTTAACTACCACTTCGGAAAATGTTTGCTATACTGCCCCTCAGATTGTATTCATTCGGCTATAAAACACGGTTTTCCTTCCTAGAATGACCCCAAATATCTACATCAGTTTAATGAAGTTCTGCTATAAGATAGATTTTCACCTTTATAACAAGCCTAGAAATCTAGAATCATCTCACGAGACTAATCTGGATTTTATGGGATTGTTTTGGAAGGGAAAAACTTCATCTTATAACCAAAGAAATACACCTTTAAACTCCTGTCAGAGTTCCATTATTTTCTTTTCTTTTTCAGCTTTTGCACATTAACCAAAACACTTCCAAACTGAGACATGTTTCTGTACAAAAATATAACAAAAGGATGGCAACTCTATTGTGACTTTTGTCACATTTGTTTGGCCCTCTTGCTCAATGTCTCAAACTTCAAGGTGTCTTTTCAATATTTTTAGCTTTATTTACAAACGGCCTAGTCCATTCTTCGATTTATGCACCTTGTTGAGTGCAAACTAAAAATCATGATGCCACGTTCAAAATCTTCCCCTCCTGTCACGTGACCTTGACCTCCTACGTCTTTCTCTACTTCTTGACCTCTCTTTCCTGCCTCTTTCGCGACTGCCACTTCTGCTGCGTCTTGTTGGTGGGGAACGAGATCGGGACCTTCTCTTTGTCTTTCTTGAGCGGCCGTATAGTTCTCGTCTCAGTTCTCTTGAAATGGGTTTCAAGTGCATGAAGTTGCAGAACCCTCCTCTGGTGCATTCACTGAAAGGAGAAACACCATAAAATTCCTAAAATTGGACACTTAAAATGAGACCATAATTGTCCTAAAACTGGAACAGATTGGTTTTGCAGAAATTCATTCAAAAGATGCATATGTAACAGCAAACAGTGTAGGCTCTGCTCAGACTGCTTCCTTAAAAGCAGTCTGATCTGGATCTGCACTATTTGCTCAGGCACATCTATCCCAAAATTTAGAATTTTTATGGTCAGGGCCTCGCAAATCTATTTTGTCTGGCTGCCCAGAACAAATTAAATTCTCTGCCTGGCAAGTAAACTATTTTCTTACTAGCTCAGAAAAATGTATAAGCTATATAGGGAAAAAGTAAAAATTTCAGCATTATATAGAAGTTCTGAATCAGACAAGTAGATCAAATTTTGATTTGTCATTAACCAGTGATACTGTATGAAACTTTAGACCATTATCTAAACTCTGTGAGAGAATAAAGTATTCCCATCGACCGTTAGAAAAATTTAACCAAGAACATCCCATATTTTAACAAAATTAAATTTCAAAATCCATGACCTTGAACTCAGGAGTCTCAGGGTCATCAAGCAGGTTGGGGGTACCACTGAGTAAGACTTTAGGCCATAAACTAACATCACTGAGAGTATCAACTAAATCCATCTATGGATTCAGGAGACATGGGTCTTTAAAAACCTTTAACCAAGAACATCCCCGTTTAACATGAAATTTCTAAGTCCATGACCTTGACCTCAAGGTCACTGAGGGGGCCTAAGCTGGTAATATGTAAAACTTTAGACCATTATCCAGCATCAGTGAAAGTATCAACTTAATCTATAAATGGGCTGAGGAGATATGGCTGTTTAAAAACTCAAACGAATGCGGACAACAACGCGGAGGCAGAGGCGGATGCCTGGGTGACAACAATAGTTCTTCCTGGACTTTGTTCAGGCGAGCTAAAAATGCTCCTGTAGATCCTATAAAAAAGCCCCTCTTCAAGAAGCAAATACTTTTCCAGTAAAGCTGTCTCCCTTGTAAAACTATCATTCAAATCACAGATGTGTAGTGTTACTTCTGAAGTTATATGTATATAAGCCGTGATACGACAAAAATTTGCCCAACCAAGACTCAGATCAGCCTGGCCATCTGCCCAATCTGATCAGAGCCTTCATTTAGTGCTTTAGGGGTAGCTAAGTGTCTAATCTAGCTTCTTGTGGACAGCGAAGATTCTTATCAGACTGGGCGGATGCCCAGGATGATCCAAATCTTAGCTGGGAGCACATGCCACTTTCAGGTGGCAGCTCATATATGTTTGATTCCTTTATAGCTTATGTATTAGTGGATATGGGTTTCACATAAATTCTATCATATTGAAACAAACTCACAAAACACACTGAAATAATCCTTACCCCATTTCATACTGCCTACAGCATGCTTCTCTGAAGTCTGTCACAGGTGATAGCTCCGCATGGATTGGTCGTCCATTAAACCAACGGTTGTTTAAGTCATTCACTGCCTTCTCCGCATCTTCCTCATACCGAAACTGAAGACAAGGTAAGTTTATTGAATACCATAACATTTTAACATGGTGGTGTAGTCAAACATATCAGCCACGACAGGAAAAAACCAACAAAGTGGTTGTGCCCCCACCCAGTCTGATCAGAGTCTTCGCTAAGCGCTCAAAGGGTAGCTAAGGGTCTAAGCTACCTTCATGCGGACAGCGAAGACTGATCAGGCTGGGCGGACGCCCAGGCTGATCTGAGTCTGCACTGGCCGCACAACCACTTTGTTGGTTTTCTCGTGTCGAGGCTCATATTATGAATGAAATATATGAACTGAAAATAAAACACATCTGATTCAGTACTTAATAACAATACTTTTACACAACATCCCTGGGAAAGAAAAATGGACTTTCTAGCCATTAAAATTCTAATTAATACTGTGACAGACAGTGCAGACCTTAATGGAAGAGTCTAATGAGGGTCTACACTTATTGCCATTTAGATGCATTTCTGTACTTAAAACAAAATTGATCTATTTTAAGGATGATTTCAGTGATTATTTTATGTGTCCCAATTTACAGAATTTTTACGGTAAATCTAAGATAGAAGACTTCATTACAGATTTACGGAATGTATGATGTGCTGGACTGTATATATATATATATATATATATATATATATATATATATATATATATATATATATATATATATATGGTAAATATCACAGAACAGTATATATATTTGCTGGTTGTTGAATTATTTTCTGACACAAGAATCGACAAAATGCAGTGTCTTGCCTGTCTGGGCATTGTCGCAACTAAATCAGGAAACTTAGCACCAAGTTTACACCGCCATCAACACTGGAAAAATAATACCTGTGTCTAGCTTCTGATAGTCATAAGCAAACAAAAACTGTACTTGTTTTTCAGGCCACAGAAAGGCGGATATATATTAAAATGTTTATTACCTTTACATATACATTTCCCACTAGATGGTCTCCCATATTATCACACACATTCATCTCTTCTATTTCTCCATACTGAAACAAATTCATGATGAGAAGCAATTAGTATCTAAGAACAAACTAACCTTGGAGTATGTCAAGTCAAGGTCATTTATGTTTGAACTATGTCTGCTACATAAATATATATATATATGTAGTAATTGTATTTATTTGTTTATAGAATGTTGTTTTCTGTCATATGAAACTCAGCTATGAGATGGGGTTTTCCCTTCCACAACAATCCAAAACATCTATATCCATCTCATAAAATGGATCTAATTTTTTGGGATAGCTTTGAAAGGGAAAAACATCTTTTAACCAAAGAAATACAGTAGCAAGTACATGTGTATTGAATTATGTGTATAATCCACAAGTTTTTGGCACAATGTTATCATATATCCCTTTTCCATTGTTCTTGTAATGAGCTGATGATCACCCTAACAATCTTATTGACTTTGTGGAACCTTGGGTCTGTTGATAGTAGATATTTTGCTCTAAAGTGTGTGGGTACTTTTTTGCATGAATGTTGGTGTGTGTATGCATGTGTGTCTGCATGTTTTTGTGTCGAGTTTAACAATGCTCTCAATAACCGACTTGTCACCACCAGTCAGTGAAAATATGCACAGCCAGTCAAATAAGGTAAAAACCTTGATTAAACAAATGCATGTTTTGTGACTATTGTTTCTTTTGTTAACTAAACTGGAACAACTATGAAAGGTGATGCTACAAGAGCATTTGTCTCAAGTGAATTATTTAGCCATCACAACGTCTTGCTGTGCAAGTGAGCTCAAAGGCTCATACATAGTGTTGGTGAACTGCAACATGATGGATTAAGATGACTGAAATGCTGTTACACCTGGCCCCGAGGTTATAAAACTTTTTCCGTGCTCAACTCAGCTGAGCATGAAATTTTCTCGGCTGATAAATATGAAAATGCCAACTAATGTTGGCATTTTCATATTCATAAGCAATGAAAATTTCATACTCAGCTAAACTGAGCAAGAAAACAACTGTACTTATCAGTAATTTGCTATTTATAAGCAGATAAAATTTCATGCTCAGCTGAGTTGAGCATGAAAAAAGTTTTATAACCTCGGGGCCTGAACAGGGTATAATCGATTCCGCCAATTTTCGCTTCCTGCAGAGACTGTCCGTCATATTTGGCTTCCGCCGAGACTGTCCGCGAACTCTTGCTTCCTGCAGAGACTACTGTCCTCGAGGAATGGCTTCCTGCCGAGACTGTCTGCGTGACCCTGCTTCCTGCCGAGAGCCTAGACAGGAAGCAGAATCACGCGGACAGTCTTGGCAGGAAGCCATTTATCATGTACAGAAGTCTCTGCCGGAAGCAAGAGTTCGCGGACAGTCTCAGGGGAAGCTAGATATGATGTACAGTCTCTGCAGGAAGCGAAAATTGGCGGAATCGTTTATACCCTGTGGCCTGGCTATACTACGTATGATACTGGGCCTACCAGTCCTAGCTCCTCTTCCTTAGGCTGAGAACAAAGCCCATCTCAAGTTAATCTTATGTATGGCTCTACAGTGATTTAAACACATCCAAGCTAAATATTTATTTGGTATTACTCTATAACAAGGTGAACTTGGGATGTAAAATACTGACCCATGTAGTGGATAATGGGCTATACTAGCAAGTCTACTACTAAATTCCATTCAGGATATTTTGGCAGGGTATAAATATGATTAGTATCGTTATTAGTAGTTTATACTTGCAAGTGAATTCTAGAGCTTTACCTTTTCCATTTCAACATAAATTTCTTCAAAGAACTCGTCGTAGTGCTGCTGAATTTCAATTTCATCCATTTGGACTATAAAAACAGAGGGGAACCAAATATGAATTAAAAGTGGAAATACAGCCTTGGCAACCCTCTAACTGTGGCTACCAAATGTCTAAATACTCTACCTGTCCTTTGATTGGCTGCGACTGATGGGGGTAAAATGTACATTTTAGCTAAAAAAGTGACTTATTAAATGTGACAAACACCTACATGATACGTAGTTTGCTGTGAATTTTTTTTTTTATAGAAAACAAGCAACAGCCCTGCTGCTTTCCATGCCTATCTAAATTTCACATTTTTGCATTTATTTCATAAAGAAAACAGGTCTTTGTCACATTTCCTAATTGACTCTGTGTATGTATCTGTGTATGTATCTGCTGATGTTTAGACAAGGAGAAACATTGTTAGTCAACAATTTTTACTTAATTTTTGGTTTCAGTAACTGGCTATTAGAAAGTAAGTTTCTGATGCCTTCAGACCCCACACAGCTTGCAAGAAAGATGGTCATCTTTTGTATGCAAAATTTGATTTTTTTGCTAAAATTGGCCTTTAAGCCAGCAGGAAATTTCAAACTTATATCCAAAGCTTTACCAGTTCATAATGGCTGCCCTGTAAAAGGTATTATAAACTTGCAAAATTTTGCAATCAGTGTTTTCGCATTTATGATTTCTTTCCAAAATGGTCACATAAACAAATACAATTCACAGAGTTCATAATACTGCACGTGTATTCTGATCGTGAGATCCTGACGAGAGGAAGCAATTACCTTGTCTTCTATATCACAAAATACCTCCTCAAAAAAGTCATCAAACATTTGCTGTGCCTCAACATCATCGATATTAACTGAAACAAAGCCAGTGGTTAAATGATAAACATATAGCTGAAAGTAAAAGGCATTTGACATACAATTTACTAAGATTATGCATAGCACAAGATAAGCCACATTCACAGGGTGAAATTCTCACATAACATATTAATCCTAATACACATACACCCCTGCTCTAATAAATGACCCCTGTCTCTTTTCCAAAAATAATGTTTTATAAACTTGCATGAATTTCTGTTTCCTTTACTGGATGAGGTAGCTCTTTGAAATAGGGTCTACTCTTCTATGAAAGAGTTTGCTCCTAGAGGAACAAATTCTTTCCTTTAAGAGTTGACCCCTACTGAGATAGAAGGCAAAATAGTAGAGTTGCTTCCTCTGAAAGAATACCAATTCACCTTAATACTGTTTGTTAGAGGCTGATTTACTGCTTTCTGGGCTCTAATTAATGCACCCTTTCATAAAATGCAATGCCCCCGTGGTATTTAATAGGATTAACAGTATTTTAGTTGGCCCAATCACAACTCTATTCTTTGAATTTAAGAGGACACAGACAGATTCAGTGCCAGAAGGTGCATCTTATGTATTCATTCTGTTGATCCTTCTCATGAACACTGTCATGAGAACTGAAAGAAAACTGAAATCTTATTTTACCAATTTTCATTAAAATTTTGAGATCCCATTACACACTTTAAAATTCAGTGGATTTTTCCCCTGCAATTCTGGCTTATCTGGAGCTCTTGTAATACTAAAACAGGAGTCAATTGTACACTGTGTAGTTTTACACCTACTTTCTTAAAATTTAACCAATTTTTTTTCCTCACAGGGAAACTTGCTCATTTAATTTTTAATGCACCAGAAATGAAAACAGCTGAATCTGCAAATGAGGAGGTGGCTCCTAATGAGCCGCCTTGTCTGGATCTAAACTGCTTGCCATTTTGTCTTTGAATTCTCAATATGATATAGCTTGGACTGGGGATCCTCTCCAAGAAGGCACATGACTTTCAAACATGGGTATATCAATGCTGATTTAATGTCATGAAGTTTAATTAACATTTGATGTAATGTCATTGTGTGCCAGCTGGGATGCTGGTCTCAACAATTAGCCTTAATTAGCACTGTAAGTGCCTGAGACGAATATAGCTGAATTTACAAACAGAGCAGATCCTGATGAGGTGGCCCATAATGAGCCATCTCATCTAGATCTACACGATTTGCCCTGTAGTCTGAATTCTCCATGTGATATAGCTTGGACAAAACATTTTTTGAAATTTTGCAGACATAAATCCCTCTTTTAATTGAGAGGAAAAAGCTCATGCGAAAATGAAATTAAATCATGGATATACTAAATTTCTCACAGACTTGACTAAATGAATTTTTCTCTAGCTAGAATTATCCCTTCTAAGATGGATAGAAATTTCTAGCAAAGTTCTCCTATGTGCCAATTTAGGGTTAATACTTTTGTCTGAATCATACTAACATACTATTCATCGTTTTGAGATTAAACAAATGGAGCAAGCTTTTCTACTTTCTCATATCAACAGATATGTCCATTTTATGGCTATGGGAAAAGTACTTTGGATGTAACTACTTCTTTTTAAAATTCAAAGTACACTTGCCCCATAGACATACTTGTTGTCTAATAGTTCATCCATTTTTTCACAGATGAAAATTTAACAGGCCCTAGTATTTCCAGAAGTTTCTCAAACCTGTACTGAGCTTTGATGAGGCCATTTACCACATGATGTGCAATGCAGCAAAAGGAGTCTCCTCCACCATACAAGACTAAGATCCCCCCATAAAACATGTTACAGAAACCCATTAATAAGATAGAGACTACAGCAAGTTAGCACAGGCTCTCATATACCCCATGCCACCGCCAAATATGGCAAATGGTGTTCACTGTTATAATTTCGTATCTTCATTATCTTGCAAAGGTAACAAGACTATGTGAGCCGCGACACGAGAAAACCAACAATGTGGTTGTGCGCCCAGCACAGACTCAGATCAGCCTGGGTATCCGCCCAGTCTGATCAGAGTCTTCCCTGTCCGCATGGATGTAGCTTAGACCCTTAGCTACCCTTTAAGCTGGGTGGATGCCCCGCTGATCTGAGTCTGCGCTGCGGGCACAACCACATTGTTGGTTTTCTTGTGTCGCGGCTCATGTATTGAAACAGCCCACACTTAACTAGACTTCTAAACTATACATGTATATGTAAATAATAAAATACCAGTGAGACATGAACTAAAGATGATCAGGAGGACAACAGCAAATGAGGACTATGTCTAAAAGATAAAGCAAAAATTAATAACAACAGTATTACTGGTGATGACAACATATATTTCCATTCTTGGTGTATTTACTGAAGAGCCTAAAAGTAGACCACTGGAACGTAATGTAGTTTACATTCCAATAATTACACTGAGACACGCGACATCAATGACTTCAAAATAAACAATGGCTCTCTACAACCTGATTGGACATCAGCAACGTTATGATGTCATGCATGCCGTTCTGCCCTTTGCAGAAAAAACTGCGTGTATATGTTTGTTGTTTCAATTTTAGCGCGTATATAAGATTTTTCATGAAAGATTTGATTGAAATGAATGTAAATATAAGCAATGAACTTAATTTTTCTGGTGTTTATCGAAGTGTAAACTACAATGGGTCACTAGCAAAGTTTACATGAACCCCTTTGGGGTTCATTCACTTTGCACGTGACCCAATGTAGTTTACACTTCGATAAACCTCAGAAAAATGAAATTCATTTCTTAAATACATGTAAGGATGTCATTGGTTTGCTCTTTTAGGCAGTAATATCAACACTGAGGGTGAAAATGAAATCATATAAAGTCCTGCTTCAAATTTTCTTCTATTCTTTAGTCGGATTATTTTAGTTTCAACTGCAAGATGCCTATACATCTGAATGTATTTGATATAAAACTTTATGTCTGCCAGAAGAACATGTTTCCAGAGTTCCAACTAAAAGGAAACTTGACAACAATCCTGGGGTATTTTTGTTCTTATTTCTGAATAATAAATATGTGTTTCAACTTTTCATTAGAATTTGCAGAGGAAAAATGACATACAGTAAACTCTTGATACATGTATCTTGAAGTCAAACTTCTTACCAAACTACTAATATCTCAAAGTAAAAGATATCAGTACTTTGAGATAACAGGATTTGAAATGTGAATACAAATAGGACATGTAATCTTTGAAATAAGAAGATACTTTGAGATATCAGTGCTCAAGATATTGAGAGTTGACTGTATATGTTCATATGAAAGATTTACAATGGATTATCCCAAGATTATCTACAAGAAGAGCAAATAAAAAAAAGTTTGTATACAACAACAAAAGTGAAGATACCCCTTATGGCAGGCAAACAGCCAAACCCAGATCAGCCTGAGCATATCAACAGTCTGATAAAATTCCCTTCTTTCCATGGTAAATATCAATAAAGTATATAAATATTGATGAAGGGTAATTGGATCAGAATGCCCATACTAGCCTGTTCAGATAAATAGTCTAGTCACCATATGTACATAGATTCAGTGTTCTGTCAAACTGAGTATGCTTTACAGACTGCATGTCAGGACAATTTGATTATATCTTTATTTTCATGACAAGACTCAAATTCGTGGACAGCTTGCAAAGGCTGATCTCTGCATTCATAATTTACATGAGCCGCGACACGACAAAACCAACAAACTGCCATGTGCACACACCAAAGACTCACATCAGCCTGGGCATTTGCCCAGTCTTATTTGAGTCTTCACTGCATGGAGCTACCTTAGACCCTTAGCTACCTTTAAAGAGCACAACGAAGACTTTGATCAGACTGGGCCGATGCCCAAGCTGTTCTGTCTTCGCTAGGCCCACATACCACTTTGTTGGTTTTGTCGTGTTGCGTCTTGCTTACATATGGAATAAAGCACACTTGTTGAAAACAAACTGAGAACAGAAAGCACAGGTGTAGCTCAGAAGAGTATTTGATGACAATTTTGGCTTCAATACATTATTAGAAACATGTTGTGGCATCAGAAGAACTGAACTGCCTTTGTACTACATTTATACAGTTATGAGAGGGGTTTTCCCTTCCAAAACAATCCGAAAGATCTAGATCTGTCTTTTTAAGACAGATCTAGATCTTTGGTATTGTTTTGGAAGAAAATACAGACAAATCTAGATCTTTGGGATTGTTTTGGAAGAAAATACAGATCTAGATCTTTGGGATTGTTTTGGAAGAAAATACAGATCTAGATCTTTGGTATTGTTTTGGAAGAAAATACAGATCTAGATCTTTGGGATTGTTTTGGAAGAAAATACAGACAGATCTAGATCTTTGGGATTGTTTTGGAAGAAAATACCCTATCTTAATATAGCTGGATTACACAAAACTGACTTACATACTTGCCGTAATTTTGGAAGGCTAACTCCCATCTTAAAACCAAATAAGTACTGCAAGGTGATTCTAATGAGGCCATAACGTATGTTTTATGGATGATGTCTGATTGAAAATTTGAAATATCTGATTTATCCACACAAAATGTTGCACCTTGCTTCAACTGTTTCTGTGAGGCAAATCTTTGAGTTATTAGATGGGGGTTGCCCTCTCTCAAGAATGACCCCAGAATTTAAATGCCTCGTCTTTTTCTGCTGTACGATAGATTTCCCCCTTCAAAAAAATCCCAAAAATCTAAATCTGTTTTATACGACGGATCTAGATTTTTGGGTTGTTTAGGAGAGTAAAAAGTCTCATCTTTAACACAACATACTGTTCTTGCAGAATTTTTGACTTTGTCACCAAATACTACCATAGACAGCAAATAAACTTTAAATATTGCCCACAAAATCCATTCACTAATTTAAACTTTACAAAACCCATTTTACATAGATCAACATCAACCAAATACTTACTGTGTGAGCCATCAGCTGTCAGGGCAGCATTCTGTGGGTTCAAGTATAGATTCTGCAGAAGACATGTCTGGAAAAAAAAAGACCATGAAGACTTACAAATTACAATCTGATCTACTTAGCTGTTGCAGCTCAGGCTGTTCCTACAAACTCTTACGTTTGCTCCGTAACTGGGCTCCCACTCTGGCTTTTTCAGATGGCTAGAAAGATTTATTTGCTGGGTGCCAGAGAGTACTTGCAGCAGCTTATATGCATTTGCACTGTGTAGGCTAATTAGGAGCAGTCATATAGGGATCAACGCTATTTACCATATCAACAGGGAAACTGCTTATGACCATGGATTTAATCCTTCTATTCACAACAATCATGAAAGGTGTATCAGTGAGAGATTTGTAACAGATATGATGCAGGGTTCTCCCCAGACCACTAAGGCATGTCGCTTGCAACATGCCTTCCTCTTCAAATTACCTTTGCAACATGCCTTAATTTCCAATGAAAATTTATAAAAATGCTATTATTTTCGTTTCTTAGCCAGACTCAGTAAAGTTGTTTTAAATGCATTAAGGATCATCAATAAATTATTTATAATGTAAATTTAGGCCAATTTTGACAAACCATTGCTATATTGAATATTTTGAAAATTGATCAATAAGTCAACATCTGATGTTCGTGCTAAAAGCGACATGCCTTCTGAAATTTCTGGGGAGAACACTGTGATGCAAAAGACCGTCAACCTTAGTGTAAGTTTATTAGTCTGCTTAGTCACTACTACCATGTCCATTTCACAGCAGTACCATATTTGTCCTAAGATCGTTTTCCCTTCAAAACAATCCAAAAAATCTAGATCTATCTTATAAGATGGATCTAGATTTTGTGATTGTTTTGGAAGAGAAATCCCAATTTATAGCTGAGTAAAAGAATACTGGTTTACAGATATGGGGCAATTTTGGAAGGGGTACACTAGACTTGTAGCAGAATAAATATGGTAAATGAAAGCTGGCAACTGCCTATACCTGACTGAATGTTGGTTTGTTGTGTAGCCTTGAACATCTTTCCCCATGTCGACATGCTCCAATCTTGAAGTAAAAGGAGCAGTTTACTCTGCAAATAAAAGAATAAGTCTATTATATAATACAGTGATACTTCTGATGTTTAATATATATATGAGAACTTTTAAAGCTGCTTTTGAATCTGAATTAGCTATGTCGTATGACAATAATTTGTCGCCAGTTGGAAGGCCCACAGTACACCTGTTTTTAGAGATGCATACATGTGATGTCTCCCGGATCATCCGGGAGTCTCCCGGAAATGAAGCCCAGCTCCCGCACTCCCGGAAAGTCTTCAGAATCTCCCGGATGCTGAGTTTTCCTATCATAATTTTTCTGATAGCCCCTTTTCCAACATCATGCCCCTTTTCCCCCGCCAGTAAGGAGATAATCCACATGTGTATTCAAAGCATCAAATATTGTTTTGACTGTGCAATAAACAAACACATCATGTCTGTTGACATTAATCCTGTTATTCAGGTCACTAATAAACTCACTGACCCGTGAAAATGCCAGGTGTGCTTCAACAAATTACCAAGGAAATGTGTCAGGAAGATATGTCACCTGAAAAGGAGCCGATAGGCCTGTTTTACAACTACACAAAATAAGCATGCGCAATACAGTCAAAGACTTTAGTTTTCACTGCTTAGATTCCCTTAGACTCATAGACAGTAGATGCAAAACTCTGTTTAGACTGCACAGAGGTGCAGGCTGATCGGTGTCTTCACTTGTCGCTCACTCCGTAAGGTATTTTGTTCTGTTCTGTTCGATTCTCGTATCGACGTTACCCAAGTGGCTCAACGGTACGTAACCATAGTTGCACACACCTGGCGCCGGGTGTCCGTCCAATAAGGTATTTTTGTTCTGTTCAGTTCAATTCTCGTATCGACGTTACCCAAGTGGCTCAACGGTACGTAACCATAGTTGCACACACCTGGCGCCGGGTGTCCGTCCAAATAAGGTATTTTTCCCCTAAGTGAGCATATTATATCTGGGGAAGTTTGATAATTTAAGGTGTAAAACTTAGGCATGAAAGTTTTGATATTTCTGTCTGGTGCATTGGTAGTTTTGTGTCAGAAACAGAATTTGAACATTATTATATACACTTTTAACAATTTTGACAGCTCTGAGTACCTTTAAACAAAACTTATTTGGTTAAGAAAGAAGATATGAAATTGAAATTTTAAGGGAGACAAATCTGTATGACATTTAAAGTATAAGCTTTTGCAAAAGCTAGATTCTGTGCCAGACAGATACCAAAATAATGATTAATAATATAAATAACAGTCATATAATATTAAATAAATAATTATAACAATTAAAGAAAGGAGGTATTGAGAGAAGGTGTGTGTGTGTGTGGGGGGGGGGGGGGGGGGGGGGGGGAGGTAACTCAAAAGTTCACTAAACAAACTATACTATACTTCATGTTTTTATTTTAAAATAAGAAAAAAAAATAAGTAAACTACGTGAAACGATGAGTCAAATTTGCCGTCAAAAAGTCTCCCTGATGGAGAACTCAATCTCCCTGAAATGAAATCCAAATCTCCCACATGGTCATCAGGACCTCATCACATGTATGGAAATGATTATTTATATCTACTAACATATGAGCCGCGACTTGAGAAAACCAACAAAGTGGTTGTCAATTTGTGCCAGTGTAGACTCAGATCAGCCTGGGCATACGCCCAGTCTGATCTTAGAGTCTTTGCTGTCCGCCTGGAGGTAGCTTAGGCCCTTTACTATCCTTTAAGCACTTAGCAAAGAGCCTGATCAGACTGCAGCAGCAGGGGCGTCTGATCAAATATCCTATCCCTTATCTTTCTCCCTTTCTCTGGCAGAGGGCTCAATGCAGATTGTAATACTGTCTAAAAGGACTGTTAACCCCATCAACAACACAGTGAGCAGGAATCACGCTAGCCCAAAAATATAGGGAGAAATGACTTCTCCCTACCAGAAAAATAGGGAGAAGTTTTCTGAAAACAGGGAGAAGTTAGAATCGGGTACAGAAATGCTTTTCAGTGTTCCAAATACACATAGACTAAAAAGACAGACCAACAAGCTCGAATCAACATATCAGGGCTTACACTATAAACTTTTCAAGTTTGGAAGTTTATACTTCTGGACGTCTGGAAAGAATTTTTTGGAAGTCTGAAGTTTTTAGGAATGACTTGACGCATGACTATCCTCTCTCCCATTCTATTGAACTTTTTGGTTTTATCCTGTTGTGGTTGAATAAGGATGACGCAGGGAAGTCTGAGCATCTGTGCATTACTGTTTGTTTAAACAACCATAAATCATGAGTATTCTGAAAACTGAGGACTCAAACCGGTCCGATGGCTGCTCTGCCTGGTTTGACTATTACCGTATAATTACGGTACCCAGACTGCATAAGTATTCACGCAAGACATATGGGCCGCATCGCAAATACTGTGACTAACGGAACGTATCAAGGAAGTATTCGGTTGTTGCTAGGTAGACGTTCCTGTTACATGTAAGCTGCGAACAGGAAAACCGGTCTGACAGTTTTTTTTGCGCAGGCTGATGTAAGTAACAGTTATCCAGGGCTTCCGTTAACGGGCGTATGGCCGTATATTACGCCCAGGATTTGCTCCCGTACGTCGAAAAATTGGACCTCTGGCGTCTGGCATACGCCCGATAATTGTTACATACGGCCGTTTGATCTTGTCCCGACGTATAAAATATCGCCACTGTCTTTAAAATTCTAGCACGTGTCATAATTAATCGGATTAACGCAGGTGTCAGCCAGACGAAAAGACCGCCTACGGGCCAATCGAGATTGTCCGTATGGAGCACTGAACCAGGTAACATATATGTCGGGACCGCCTACCTGTCAAAAACGATTATCAAAATAACGCCCACACATAGATTCAACCTCTTACGGCAGTCTGCAAAACAACTTATCAAATCTTTTGGATGAAAAGTGTCCGTCTATTTTTACGATCGCGAGAATGTAACTGACCTGTTTGTGTAAGGCGTATTCCGACTTCAAAAGTTTGTGAATGTATCCATAACACACGAATACTGAAGCATGTATTGACAAACTCTATCCAAAGTTTTTAAGAACATAACATTCATATTAACGCTTGCCCTTACAACGAAGGTCTTGTCATGAGCCATACTGTCGTCAATGGAGTTTTTAGGAATACAAACCTCTTCTGCGAAAAGTGTTGATTCAAAGCGAAGATACACTGTTAATATTATTAGTCGCTATTTCCGACGTGTTATGGTTGTACGCTCTGGTACTATACATTGTTTTGATTAATGGTACTATTAAAATAGGCAGTGTCTAGGGGTCCGGTACCGGATCTCTAGCCTCTATGGCTAGGGGTCCGGAACCGGACCTCTAGCGTTATGGACTAGAGGTCCGGTACCGGGTCTCTAGCTATTTCTAACGTGGAGGCTAGGGATCCGGTAGTATGTTATTGATTGGTTTAAATAGCATTTCCTTGCGAGAGTTTCGATACACTTCATTTAGTAAAGGGGAATCTACTTTAGTCTAGTAAACCCGGTTAGAACGCACAATGATTGTGTAAAATGAACGAATAAAATTTTATTCTTATTTTTCTCTCCTTTTCAATTATAATCATTATAAATCAAACTGTTTGCAGTGTTTGAGTTTTTCATCGATGCATGAAAATGATAATTGCATTGATTAGTTCTATCAAAGTATATGCTTCATCTAGTCGTGGATGTGCGAATAACAAATACTGCGTTAACGAGGTTGATTAATGTTTTCATAACTCTACAAAACTAGCCAGTGGAATGAGCCTATTGTCTGAGATGCTCATTAGTCGCCGAAAAACAGATCAAAGGGATATATTGTCTTTAAGTCTTTTATAATAGATAATGCAAAACAAAAATAATTATGTTATTACTCATTCACCGTACAATTTTGTCCATTTCAAACAAGATTCGGGTCATATGGCCTGGATGGCTCATAATATTCACATCGGACAAAAATTTGAAGACTTTCGTGCATTTGAAAGCGCAATAGAGCGCTATCAAAATGTAGAAAATGTTCAGTTCTTTAAAAGAGATTCAGGAACAGTAGAAAAAGCCCAACCGCGCATAACGAATAGGATACTGAACCAAAGGCTGAAGTACTATGAGATTAAATTCAGCTGTATACATGGCGGCAAGAAATTTAAGCCCAGAGTGACAGGGTTGAGAGAACAGAGGTATCTATCTATCTATCTATCTATCTATCTATCCGTCCGTCCGTCCGTCTTTCTGTCTGACGTAATAAAACATAGATAACCGACTGGACATAACCCCTACAGATGAGCTGTGCTACTTATAGATGCGTACTTTGAAATTGATAACAAAAGAAATACCCACCTAACTACCTACCCACCGAATAAGAACATGACTTGATTTTGTGAAATGATGTAGGGTTTTGAAGTAAATCATGCATGTTCCAAACAAAACAAGCCTTTTAACATCTAACGGAAAACCGATCTCACTAACTTTGAAATTATAATTGCAACATCCGAGCGGTCCAACTTATCAAGCGTAATAAACAATTACAGAAATCAATAGCGGAACGGTTGCAACTGTCCATTATGAATACAAAACACTTCTTTTAACAAATTGATCGATATACAAAACATAATTCCGGATCCCTAGCCACCACGTTAGAAATAGCTAGAGACCCGGTACCGGACCTCTAGCCTATACCGCTAGAGGTCCGGTACCGGACCTCTAGCCATAGAGGCTAGAGATCCGGTACCGGACCCCTAGCCACTGCCATTAAAATACGAATACTGAAACGTCCATTTCGCCGATTTCCTAGTTGTATCGTCATATCGTCATGCAACCCAGTGCGAAAATAATGCCGTACAGTGTGCACAGAAATAGCGCATTCTGATCAAGGTCTACGTGATTATATATACGGTAGCATTGATATACAATTACCTGCACGTTTATGGGTCAAGCACGTTTTCTCTTTGATGTAAAGATCAAAGATGCCGCTGCGAGTATATACGCGTGCCGTACGCAGTGTCATACAGCGAGACAGGTACCTCAGTACACATACCGATAACTAACAATCGTATCAGCCAGCGCAACTAAGCAGTCAGACCGGTCTTTCTTGTTCGCATCTAACATGAATAATAATTAACATCGACCTAGCGACAACCGGGTTCTTCGGTGGAAGCGTGTTATTAAACATTCCGTAAGTCACCGTATTTCCGACGCGGCCCAGTTGGTGGCAACGAAAGGGAATATTATGCAATAGCAGACAGTGCAACGGCGAGTCTTCAGAGGACTTGCGTATTGTTCACTCACAAACAGGAATGACTCTGATTAGACTGCGTTCCGTAAGTCACCGTATTTCCGACGCGGCCCATTTGGCGGCAATGAAAGGGAATGTTATGCAATAGCAGACAGTGCAACGGCGAGGACTTGCGTATTGTTCACAAACAAACAGGAATGACTCTGATTAGACTGCGAAAATGCTCAGGCTTCCTTTCGAAGATCAAAAAGGGCACTACAATAAGGGAGAGAGAGAGAGAGGGGGACGTGTAAGGGGGTTGGGGGGGGGGGGGGTAAAAAGAACCATGTATAAGTCATTCCTAAAAACTTCGGACTTCCAAAAAATTCTCTCAATACGTCCAAATCTGACACCATGGAAGTCTGGACTTCCAAATTTTGAAAGTTAGTGGAAGCCCTGGTTATCAGTGTGTGTTTACTGAGGAGTCCTTATCCATCTAACGGATAATCGGAACGCTTATATTCACCGCAGCGTTTTCTGATCTACACATCAAAGACAGAATGTGTATTGGTCTGACCCATTAACGAGCTGGTATATCCACATACCGATGCTAATATTACACCTAACAATTAGTTAGACCCTGATCAGAATGTGTTATTTTCGCACTGTTCGGAAAATGGTGAAATTGACGCTTCCGTTATCGTATTTAAATTGTTCCATTCGAAACAGTGTATATTACAAGAGGCTAGACCACAATGCATCGGGAATTAGTATGAACAGTGTCTCTTCGCGTAGGATCTACACTGTTCGTTGTTCGCGGAGGAAGTTCGTCGTATTCCTAGAGACTCCATTTCCGACAGAAAAGACCGTAACAAGTCCATCCGTTTTAAAGGCAAAAGTTAACATGGATTTTGAACTCATAAGAACTGCGGTTAGCGTTTGTGATTACATTCTCTTTGACAAACTTTTCGCGGTTGGTCAGTTCTTCATTCTATGCCTACGTGCACTGATTAACTATGCCGAATCAGACACGTGCGTCAGAGGATCTTCAAAGACAGCTTCTTAGAGTGGCCGAAAAAATCAGAAGCTGACCTATAAAATTCATAAATTATCTGAGCCGTATCACGCAAAACAGTACTATGTATACATGCAAAAGCGAAAACTCAGAGACTGTCATAGTTTACTTTAGCTTTTATATATTTGGTGCCTTCAGATGCCTCCGTTTGTTTTTGTTTGTTTTTTTAAAGCGAAGACTTTGACCAGACTGCAAACATGCGCTTGCTGGTCTACACATTGCCGTTCGTACTTCAATTATGCTCCTTTTCGCGCGTCGCTCAGTTGATAGACACAATACCCGTATCATTGTTAATTTGTGCCACACTCGTCATCAAAAACGTGTGAAGGATTAAAAGTTTATTATACCGCCGGCGGCACATTAAACAGGTAAGGATTAAAATGTTGTATAATTAGGTCGCTTTAGGTGCTGATTTTGACATGTGAATATTGGTAAGAACGACAACTACAGCATGAAGAACAACATTTGCGCCGAAATTTTAGGGCAAAGTTTTCTTCACCTGGAAGACTTTCAAGGGTGACATCGGGCATGCCAGGGCGACATCGGGCATGCCAGGGCGACCACTTCGCTCCAATCGCCTAAAAACGACATCCCTGAGTGAGGATCAAACCAGGGACCCTGTGATGATTGATCTCAAGCCAATCACTAAGTTGCTCTAAAAGCCAACTTGTACCACAAACTCGTAAAAGTGAATGGCACACCTATACCCATAACTTTACATCTCTCCGTCAAAATAAATTCTACGGTATAGTCTGAAAGACACGCTTACGTTTACCGACGTCAATATTATGTTACCCCACCCACTACATAAAAAAATAGCGTGTTACATATTCTAGTTACGTGCGAGACAATTAACCAATGCTAAAAGTTATTTTCTGTACAGTCAGATTGACAGAAACAGCCTATATCAGCAAATAAATGGTAATGTTTTGAACAAGAAAGTACAAACTTGTCTTTTTCTGTGCCAAAAATCGATGCAAGGTATTCTGCCATCTTGAATTCTTATTTTAGTAAAATAGACTGGTGTTAAAATTCATTTACTGTGTCTGTTCTGTTGTCCTCAAGGGAGCACCTCCTCATGGAGTAGTAGTAGAAGTAGTAGTAGCTGGCAGTCGGCAGTCGGTTCAAAAGCTCATGCAGTCGGTTCAAAAGCTCATAAGAGCTTATGTTGATATGAGCTTTTGAACCGACTGAAGAGCTTATGTTGATTTGTTGTAAACTTGCCGACTTTAAATAAATCTTATCTTATCTTATCTTATCTTATCTTATCTTATCTGGCTGAACCATCACCATTTACTGAATAGCTTATTTACAACATAGTCTCGATGGGGTTTGTCGTTAGGGTAAAAACTCATCCTTCTTCTTTGTTGATAAATTCATGCTTAGTTGGAGCACTGTGATAGATGATTACACGGGTAGGGCTAAATATGACGCTCTTGTAAGTGTCAGAGTTCTGGTATCTTATAACCACCCTCCACCTCCATCCCCACTCACACATCCCCACGCACTCACCCCGAGGGCCAAAGGCAAAAAGAGACATAGTAATATTTTTCGTTCTTCCGTCTGTCAGAACAGTTTGTCCAGAGCACAATTCCAAAAGTAGTGAAGGTTGATGACACTTCACGCAATGACAGGAACCTTTGAGAGAAAAAGCCGGTATACGACGAAACATAGAAAGACAAAAGAGAGAAGCGACACTTCATAGATAAGTCAAAACATAGACGGGGCATTTAATAGATCGACGAATAATAGAACGACCAATGACAGAACAATAAGTGTGAAAACGATAATCACTTGACCGCTCGGCAATGCTTTGCGTCATTGAACATTCGCTCATTTCAACGAAAATGGTTTTGATATACCTCGCCATTTTTTAAACATTTTTACACCATTCATGGAGAATACGTGGGAATTTAAAGAGTAACTACACTTCAGGAACTGACTGAATCAGATCCCAAACCCTATCCCCAACATCAACCATTTTCCCAATGGTTTCTGTTTGCTATCAAAGAAAAGCAGGGAAATTTAAAATTATCAAAGACAACTGATTAGCTTTTGGACAAATTAGCGCAAAATTTCTGAACTTGGCCTACGAACTAAGTACGTTGACGGCCTTGATTTCAGCTTGAAGGTACGCATGTTGACTGAATCAGATACTGAATGGAACTGTATTGGACTGATTACTCTGCGTTAAATTGTATTGGTCGCTCATCAATTGTTCACTACTTCAAAATTCCGGTGAAACATTTTTTTTAAAAAAAAAAAAAAAGCTTTGCTGTCGTTAAATGGTTGTTAATAAAATTTTCGATGTTTCTGAAATTTTTCGATGTTATTTCGATGTTATTTCGATCTTTTTTCGATCTTATTTTTCTATGTTTAGTCTTTCTATGTATTGTCTTTTCTATGTAATGTACAAGAGTTGTTTTCCTTCCTGATAATAAGATTGTCTTGGGCATATCTTTGGAGGCAGGGGAGAGGGGGATTTAAATGAAACTTGATACATTGGCAGAGGACAATGAGAGAAAAGCAGAGTACAAGAATCATAACCTTATTAAAAGTAATCATGAAATTATTTCGGACCTTTATTTTTTTGGAAATAATAGGCTTCTTCGGATCATATCTATGAATAAGTTTTGATAAGTTAGATCATTTGCAAGCAATGAATATTTGAAAGGAATTAAGTAAGACTAAACTCAGAAAAAAACATAACCTATTACAATTACAAGTTTTGCTTTTGAAAAAAAGATTGAGAGTTTAACCCTCAGCTATGCATCTATAGGATATAAATTGCGGAGTAGAAAAATGGCAGCATAACCAGTAAATTTTATTACATACATTGTACTTGGACATTGTTTAAACTTAAGATAAGTGACGCACTTTGTACATTGACAGGTTTTCCTTCAGTTATTATAAGTGATCTGAATTGCCTGATGACGGCTTTTGTAGTAAGAAACTCTTTACTGTCTTCTCTTTCTGTTGATAATCAAGCTGATATCATTGAGGCATTTAACTCAACCTCTAGATATTTAGAAGATCTTCTGAATATTGATAATCCTTATTTTGAAAGCATGGTCTACCAAATTTACCCACCTGAACTTAAATTGAATAAAGCTAATACTTCAGATACCGAGGCCCCCTTTTTGGATTTACATCTATCTATTTCTAACGGTTTTGTATCTTCTAAAATTTATGATAAACGTGATGACTTTGACTTTGATATAGTTAATTTTCCATTTTTGGATGGTGACGTTCCACGTCGTCCCTCTTATGGAGTGTATATTTCTCAACTTATAAGATTTGCTAGAGAGTGTAGTCATGTAGAGGACTTTAATGCTCGTAATAAATGTTTAACTGCTAAACTTCTTCAACAGGGCTATCGGTATCATAAGCTTAGAAAGGCTTTTTCTAAATTCTATCGCAGACACCATGAATTGGTTTCAAAATTTGATGTCGGATTAAAATTTCTTTTACACCAAGGCCTATCGGAACCAGAATTTTATGGTGACTTAGTATACAAATTCAAAAAGATTATGGGTAGGACTGATTTTTCTGATCTATTCCGAAAAGTAATAATACGTCACAAACGTATTGGCTATAATTTAAATGTTATGCGACAGTCTGCATGCTTAGTGATTAACCCAATCGCGGTTGGAAACTTTGCTGCACTCTTTAATTGCACACCGGGGGATCAGGCGTCAGACTCTATGATGGCCCCGACCTAAAGCTATATATTTTAGTAGGTTTGGACCGGAGCCTTTTTGGCTGTTGCTTGGTCCACCGGGGCTCAACTGGTGACCTTCTTTTGCTTCAGATTTCCAGTGGGGTTGTTTGGCAGGCCAGGGATCTCCACCTGTCAGACGGCCCGTTGTATCTGTTGAGTCCTCGTCTTTGCTTCTTCGTGGTGTTGAAATTTGATTTATGTGTTTACCGTGATGATTCATTGACGAGTTAGAGGGTTATCATGCGAACCGAACAACCAACTAAATGTTTTGTACCACTTCAGAAACTGAGGGTGAGGTTGGGCCTGTAAAATCGATTTAAGCTCCCCCCCCAGTAATTCATTACTGACCGTTCCAAGGCGGTAGTTCTGTTGTGGTTCTCTGTTGCCTGTTTTTGGTGTCAGAGTTTTTGTGATGTTTTACCTTATGTATGTTCTTATTATTTTTGGTTCGGTTTGGGTTGCTGAGTGGCCACCTTTCGGGAACAAGCTGCTCACTCGGTTGGCCATATGTTCTCTGTATCTTGATTATTTGTAATCTTAGTTGTTTAAAACTATGGTTTGAGGGCTGGATTTGGATTTTGATTGTTTCAGTTCCTGGTCTTTGCATACTATCTACTTTTTGTAACTCTTTCTCCATGGCTTACTTTGCTGCCCAGTGACAGATGTAAATAAAGTAACAGTGTTTGATGTCAGCTGACTGAGCAGAAGTGACATACACAGCCTTGCAAGTGTGTTATGTTTTCTGTCGGGTGAGCTAAACTATCTGATGATTATTTTTGATGAGTGTGCTTTCAAGTCTCAGTCAGCGCTTGTTAGATAAGCTATACATGTACTGTCTGGTGGTAGCTGTTGATAAATTAGCTATACTGGCTGATGACAGCGTTTCTATATTAGCTATGTTGTCTGGTAATAGCTGTTGTTACGTGAGATATATATTCGTACGTGAGATATATATTCTGGTGAAAGTTATTAATATGTCCAACTTTGTTGATGACTGTAAATTGAGCTACATGTATATTGTCTGTTAACTTCTGGCATTTGGTCTGCGCATAGTATAAGGTTTCCAGGAAAACAAAGTGACGTCTGTCTTTGGGAGACTAATTTGCACATCTTGTCACAAGGTGTGTAAAGATGTTGGTAACTTAAAGGGATTGTGACGGAAGTGGAGAATGTCTTCCAGGTGTTGCACTTGATCCTAAGAGTGCCAGAGAGTTCCATCATCTTCAAACTTGCAGTGATCACCAGCATTACCTGCAAACATGTCTTTTATGTAGATGCTGGATAAAAGTGGGGCTGTTACTCTGCCTTGCGGCAAGCCAGTATGAGTGCAAAACGCGTTTCCAACTGCACCCCTTATGTAACATGTGGCTGTTTTGTTGTTTAGTATGCCTTTTAGCCACATCCAAAGCCTCATACATTCTCCTATTTTAGATAGCTTGAACACTGTTGCATGCTTTGGCTAAATTCACAAAGCAAGCTAGGGAATATCTGTTGTCATTGAAGCCAGTTGTCACTGACTGCAACAAACGTGTTAGTGCATACGTGGTATTATGATATTTCCTGAAATTTTCTAGCTGATGGTTCAGAAGTTGGTTGCCTTCCTCGTGTGACACTAGTCGCTTCAAAGCGATTCTTTCCATCAGTTTACAAAAGACGATTATAGTAAGATTTTTATCGGCCTGAAAGAAGAGGCAAAGTAGAAATATGTTGTATTGCGCTCCCTCAAAAACTTAAAGCTGGCATGAACCCAAATATCTGGAAGTTTCTTGTGCGTCAAGAAAAATATGTAAAACTTGGAAGCCTGATGGGAGCAATCATTCTTAACCTTCTTTTACAAGCTTCACACAGAAACTGTTGTCATTGATAAAACAAAATGCCGGAACCCTACACCTAGGCTGAGACAAACGAAGACGTCACATAACTAATAATATACAAGTCACATAACTCATAATATACAAGATACACAACATAATTTGACGCTTTCAAGCATTCTTGTTTTCCACATGCCATTCCTCTGTGGAATGGTCTTCCCGCTTCTGTGACCTCCACAGAGCAGTTAGGTGCGCTTATTCAGGCCCCTTATGGGAGGTATTTGCTGTAGTGTGTTTAGTAGTAGTTGCTTAAGTACACAACTACTACTACTACTACTATGCCTCTGATTTGGTTCGTGTAAATAGGTTTAATGAATGACTTATCCCTTTAGTTTCATTATTATTATCATTATTATTATTTGGTTAATGCTCAATTCCTAACTTAGCACCACATAAAATGACATACTGTCAAATATGATTGAGTCATCAGATAAAAAAGATGGTTAGATAAGGGACGAGTCATTTATTATCAGGTGGAGTGGGGGATGCGTGCGCTTATTTAGGACACTTATGGGAGGTATTTGCTGTAGTATTGCTGTAGTATGTTTAGTAGTAGTTGCTTTAGTATACAACAACTACTACTACAATGCCTCTGATTTGGTTCATGTAAATAATGACTTATCCCTTTAGTTTCATTATTATTATCATTATTTGGTTAATGCTCAATTCTAACTTAGCACCACACAAAACTGTGACACAAAATGACATAATGTCAAATATGATTGAGTCATCAGATAAAAAATGTCAAATATGATTGAGTCATCAGATAAAAAAGATGGTTAGATAAGGAACGAGTCATTTATTATCAGGTCGGGGCGGGTGCATTTTCGTGTGGTTCACCAAAATTTTTCGCCCCCCAGTCTCAAAAGAATTACTTTTCCGACCCCCCCCCCCCCCCAGATAGGTGACAAAAGTTTGATGACTCCCCCCCCCCCCCCACACACACACACCATATTACCTAGTTTATGTCAGACTGACCTCAATCAAAAGCTGTATGAAACACAAATAGCATTTTCTTACTCTAACAGGTTAATTAATTATGGTCTGTTTAGACTTTGTATGCATTTCTTGTGCTGTCTTTCTGCTTATGGCCAGCCAGAAATTCGATGTGGAATGCGAAATGATTACAACTGTTAATAATATTAATTGTGCTTCTGAGTGGGGGGGGGGGGGGGGGGGTCTGGAGGCAGAGCCCCCAGAAGCCACAGTAGTTTTGCTGATGAAAAGGCACTGGAGAGCTGATATCACAAATGCAGGCATTAAATTTAATTGAGAACAAATCATCTGCTTGACATGATTTTATAGACCCTTTCATACCTTTCTTCTAGCAAATCAATGGAAAGATCTGTTTTTGGATATGAAGCTCCACAAGTATTGTGTGTCATTTCCATAAATGTTCTTTAAGTTTTGAGTGTAAAGGAAAAGAGACTGGAATTGTAGGAGTTGTGGAGGTATGGGGGGGTGGGTGGGGCGGCAAAGCCCCCAGAAGCAGAGAGATTTTTAAAAATAAAGACTGATGGAAGAATTCTGACCCCCCTCCCCCCCCCCAATATGCCTAAAAAAATATATGACCCCGCTGCTCCGAGGCTTATTGATTTCCGATCCCCCCCCCCCCTCCAAATGTACCCGGCCCCCCTACTGATAATAAATGACTCATCCCTAAAATAGCTTCGCTTTCTTCCAAAAAAAAAATGTAGCTTTGTGGCATGTA
The DNA here is from genome assembly GCA_963989385.1 of Ctena decussata. Lineage (NCBI taxonomy): Eukaryota > Metazoa > Mollusca > Bivalvia > Lucinida > Lucinidae > Ctena > Ctena decussata. The sequence continues at coordinate 61,254,251 of OZ022504.1, forward strand.
GAGCCTGTTTCTGTTTCTGTTTCTGTTTCTGTAAATCCCGCCAGTAGAATGGCGCACCCAGGTCGTTGACCGGTAGATGTTTTACGTTGATTTGTTGTTTCACATAAGTAGGTATATCCAGGAATAGTAGCTATATACACACTATGTACAGACAGGTTAGACTTGTGGTGGCGGCCACATTGATAAATCGGGGATATGGCTTAATTGGACAAATTTCTGTATAGTTGCAACCTTTTTGCATGCAACCGGAAACAGTACCTACGACTCAGAGCCTCCAGCTGCAACAAGACCTCCTCTGCAACACGGGCCCCCTGCAGGCTCATCAGGTTGTGACTATCTAGCAGAATCTTCACCAACTCCGTCCTTGATCGGGATGCCCAGAATTGCTGACCAAACTGACTAGCCAGGAACACCCTGATATCTTTCAATGACGAGTCTCTAATCTCAGCCAGAGCAGGGCAACGAAGGAGAACATGAGGTAAATCTTCTGGGCCGAGTCTACACAACGGACAGGTCTCATCCACACTGTACTGATTGAATCTAGCTTTTGTGGACTGAAGCATATATACTCCTGTCATCATACGTACTTTAGTGACACTTCATCTAATATCATGCACGTTGTTTGCAGTTGATTCCCATACTGTATGAGTAACACCCACCGCCATCGAAGTAAGATTACAGTTAACCAGGGTAGACCTCGTCTGTGCATCTGCAACCAAACGCTGGGTCCAGAACTGACATATTGACTCACGAGTGATCTTTTTCCAGGAGAACTTTGTATAATTTTCAAGACAAGAGGGCTGAGGAAGGTTATACATATCCAAGATGCATTCAACCTTACAAAAGAAACTACCCTGGCATTTAAGTGTCAGCTGTCGGGCCATCAACCCCTTTATCTTCTCATTTCTAGAACGGGCAATGGAGTGGAGTAGACTTAACTGCCTCTTATGTAGTTCGGCCTGTATTGGAAGAGCGCCCAACAGCAGCTGTACTGCCGAGGAGACCGTCCGCTCTGGTAACGATTGTAGTTTCTTCAGAGTTGATACGTGAAACCCTTGTAATTGACCGACTTGGGTGTCAGTCAGCGACAATGTCTCCAGACCGTACAACAACCTGGGAATCACATAGACCTGGTATATCCTAAAGGAGATCTTCGGATTTAGTCCACTCGTACCATGAACCCCAGTTTTCATCAGGGCATACAAGGTCCTTCGGGCTGCACTTATTCTTTCTGTGACATTGACGGAAGTTTCTGATTTTTCTGCCCTAGTCAGGCCTAGATGGATTGGTTCAACCCGTACCTCTTTTGAACCTAGCTTCCAAGTAGTTATAACTTCATTATTTCTTACACTTTTACTAACATTACGTCGTAAAGCTGTACTCTTTTGGGGGTGAATAATATATCTCTTCTCCTGTGAGTTGATATAAGCAAGATTGAGCATTAGCTGTAGTTCATCGTCTCTGGAAGACACCAGGAGAACATCATCAGCCACGGTCGGACATCCCACATACAGGTCACCAATATACTTCCCTAGAGATCTAGATTCCATCTCCAAGAGAAAGTCATTAAGAAAAGTCTTGTAGAAATGTGTAGATAGAATCCCTCCCTGGCGCAGCCCCTGCAGAACAGAGAACGACTGACTCATCTCTCCACCCCACTTGACTCTTGCGGTAAGCCCTCTGTACATAGACCCAATCACCTCCCACAAATGTGAATTTATATTCTGACGATATAGCATCTTCATAAGGATGGGATGACTGACAACATCAAATGCCTTCTGGGTGTCCAGGGCGGCAATGTAGAGAGGTTCCTTTTTCTGCTTAGAATCCAGAATACATTCAGACAAGAGCAACGATGCCATTGTGGGAGACAGGCCCTGGGTGAATCCGAACTGCAACCCGGATTGGTCATCATTTAGTTCATCAAGCTTGTTCAGGATGACAGACTCAAACAGCTTCCCAAGAATAGAGGAGACCGTAATGCCTCTGTAGTTATCCATCTTACGAGGATCTTTCCCTTTCTTATGAACCGGGGTAATTATACCAGACTTAAATATATCTGGAACCTTCTTCGTTTTTAGAATGTCGTTAAAGATATCTGCTATAATACGGAGCAGAACGTTTCCAGAATATTTTAGATGCTCCGCTGTTAATCCCGTCTCATCCGGTGATTTACCCGAATTCAGAGATCTGATGGCTCGGCGTACTTCCTTTTCACTGATAACAGGCAACCGATCAGGATCCAGACGGGCTATCTCTTGTATTAAGTCTAGCTGGTACAGGGACAGGTCCAAGTAGCCCTGATCATAGTTTGGGTGTGCATCGGGAACAGCCAGATCCTCAAAATATGCTGCAAAAGCTCTGCACTGCTGCAGGCTTTCCCCAACCTCTTCATTGCCAACAATCAGGGAGACAGGATGACCTTGACGAACTGACTGATTTCTTCGTATAAGGCGGTAGAAATACTGACTTGAGGGATTCTCCATGAGCTCATGGTAGAAAGAGTCCCTGGCACTGGCGAATTCTCTTCTTATTTGTTTTCTGACATTATATTTGGAAATTTTTCTTTGTATCGTCAAAGGATGTTCTGGGCCTGGAGATCCTGAGCTTTTCCAGAGATAGAAAATTCTTTTACATTCAGATTCAAGCTGTCTCACCATAGGAGATAGTTTAAATTTTGGACCCTTAACCTTCACCAATCTATTCGGAACTTTCCTTCTACTGGCTGTCTTCAGGATTTGGATGAGTTGGTCAACCGGCTCACACGTACTGTCTGAGGTTTGCAGTAATCTCTCCAAGAGACATTGATACTGATTTTCATCTACTTTTTCCCAATAGAATTTTGTAACTTTTTTAAATGACTTATTTCTACTTGTACCACATAATTTATCTTGATTTATATTCAGAGTAGCAGTCACACTGACATGCGAGGACATATTTATCGGGGAATACTCTCCGACGCAGACATTCCGCAATAACGACTGATCACTAGTCAGAATATAGTCTATCTGTGATGACCCCCCTCCGTAACCAAAGAAAGTACGTGAATCGCCCATTCTGGTGTCCAGAAACAGCTGTTGTTCAGCAACAAAATCCTTAAGCATAGAGTCGTGAGGGTTCGAGCGGGTTGGTAGAAGGGAGCCATTCAGGTCGCCACACAAAACAATTTTATGAGTACCAGAGTATCTTGAGGTAATGCCATATACCACGTCCAGCATCTCCATATGTAAAGGCTGGAAATCAGATACAACAACAACAACAACAACAACAAAATGTTTTATACCAGTCTGCTTATCGCGGATTTGATGACGTCATATGTAGTACACACGGAAGTGAAAATTCCAGCGATTACTGATTACTATTGATCAGGTTATAAACTTTTAGTAGTTTTATTTATCTTTATAGTCACTACTTATTTTGGCCTTATCCCTCATGGACTGTTACCCATTGAGTAATATATATCTAGTCAAGTGTGACGGTTCAACGTACAGATGTAGGTTAGAAATTGGAATTTCCTGGAAGATTCCCTTCCATTGCTGAGTGAGTTTACTTCTCTTGTAAGGGGTAGGGACAATCTTCCCTGATCGCTGGCATTCTAGGCATATAAAACAGATATTCATTATCGTATTTTTGTTCACTAGAGCAACGGGACAACTCGCCCCACAAAAATCTCGCCCCAAGACAACTCGCCCCACTTTCAGAAGACAACTTGCCCCACTTTCAGAAGACAACTCGCCCCACTTTCAGAAGACAACTCGCCCCACATTCCCAGATGCTCACCTTTCTAGAATATCTATGTTCTTGTCCCAGATCCAGAGCACAGCTTGCCCCAATTTTGTAGTCTTCATCCTGAAATTAAACTTGGACACTGTGAAGTCGACCTGCCACGTACATTAGCCTATGAATAGGTTCCAGCTGGTGCCGGTACTGCAGTTGGTCATTGAGAGATGTTTCGAGCAAGTGTAAACATACTTGCTTACACACACAAAAAAGTCCTTGTCAGGACCAACAACTACCATGAAAGAGAAGATAGATAGATAGATAGATAGATAGATAGATAGATAGATAGATAGATAGATAGATAGAAGCATAATTGTTGTCAAACTGTGGCTGTGAGGCATGTTACAAACATTCATTAATGCTTATTAGTATTTGTTGTCCCCTTTAGCGCCTAACGGGACAGGGTTTTAACAGATTAATGAGGTAGGGCAAGCTGTCTTTTGAACTCTTGATGAGATGCCTTCTGAAAGAGGGTGGTGGTTGGTCGTCTGGGGGTGTCCTAGTCCCGATCCTCTGACGTTACGTTTCCCTCCACAAAGCTACAGACATAGCGATGTAAGAAGCTACGGAGGGCTCTGTGTACAGGTCTAGGGGTGTCCGTAATTTGAGCAACGCAGACCTGTTTACAATTACAATTCTGGCGTATTTTCTATGCTTTTTGGCTACGCTCTTTGTTTTAACCATCTGAAACTACGCATGATGGCAAATCAAGTTTTTCAGTCCTTTTCCTGTGATTTTGGACCTTATTTGGACGTTTTTGCCCCAAATGAAAGCGTCTATTCAACACAGATTATTGCTGGCCAGCTGTGCATGTTAGCATGAACAAACACTCAAATTATGTCAGGCTGCAGCTGCCAGTCAACAACCATCAAGAGAAGTTAAACAATGGCAATATTAGTCATGGTATATTGATTTTATATCATCATATCAAACTTGTTTGACAGTTTTTGTCAGCTACATTGTATAAGCGAGTTCGGAGCTCCTAGTTTACAGTTGGACTGGAGCGAAAGGTCAGAGGTCAAGTGTGGAAAAAATCTGATAGGTCATCATTACATTTACCTGGGCAGTCGATATAAAACACCTTTTTCATGATTAAAAATCAATGACATGATGAAAATTTGTTCAATTCAGAGAAAAAGGATAGTCACATCATTTTAGCAAGGTAGAATATTGTACATGTATATGGCCTTATGGCAGTACCCCTCCCCAATTACATTCAATCAATACAAAGATGTGATTTTCACAATTTTTAACCTATCAATTTTTATCCACTTCACTGTCTTATATTACATGTATTACCTTATTACTTCAGATGATTTTCTATTTTTTTCTGCTTGATGCACATCCCTACCTAAAATGACCATGACGGCGAAAGGCAGTATACGGAGACTATAGCTAGCTGAGAATGCCTGTGAAGACTCCAAGCGGTTAATAGACATTATAGCTCATCTTAAAGTATATGGAGATAGATAGACACATACAATGTAATGATAGTAGTTTTGCCTCTTTTCCACTTTAGTTGCGTAGTCACATGAGTCACATATAGGAGATATAGGATACTGTGTATAAATAGCACTATAAACAAATATAAATTTGTTTGATTAAGAGAAAGATGCTAATACATGTACTGAATTATACACACTAAAACTTTGTTACTGTCTTTTATATATGCAGATTTATTAACCCACAATGGACTTGAGAAGAACAAAGAATGAAGAAAAACTAGAACTCTGCAGGAAATACTATCTGGGTGAGAAACTAATTAACTCTAGGAACTGAAAATAAGTTGAAGTTGAATAGAATGTCCATTTCTTTATTATCTGTGTTGCAGTACAGAAGGGCCCGGTTGTTCAAAACTAACTATGTCCTTAGTTAACAAGATGTTAAATTTTCAAACATATACCGTAATGTATGTAAGTATTGGGACAGCTAAAACCTTTAATTTTCCGTTTGTTTCAAATGGAAAATTGATTATTTAAGGTGTCCCAAAATTTAGGCACATTACAGTAATATGTAAAAACACTGCCATTATTTGCCAAAAAAGTGAGGAGCTTAGCTCCTCACAGTTTTTCAGCAAAAAATTAACCACAGTTAATTTTATGAGTACTACATGTATAAGACTTAATAAGTCCTTGACTAAGGACTTTGTTAAGCTAGTGATGCTTTGAACAGCTGGGCCCAGATGTTGAATTTCTGGGATTTTACAAAAAGCAAATAAATTAAAAATCATAGAATATTCAAACTAACTGTCATTTTGCATGTAAGTCTATTTGTCCTCCTCATGTTTATTATCTTCAACTTTTAGAAATAAAATATTCATTTACTATTAACTCTTTAAGCACCAAAAACCAGAGGACAAAATTTAAGTCTGCAAAAATTAAAGAAATGCCTAGTCCAAGACATTTCATATTGAGAATTCAAAGACTAGAGGGCAAACAGGCGGCCAATGATGAGCCGTCTCATCAAGATCTACGCAGTTTGCAAATTCTGCTATTTTTGTCACTGGTGCTTAAAGTGTTAAAATATTAGAATTGGGACTCCTAAAATCATTACCATAATGGTCTGAAGAATGGAATAAATTAGTTTTATGATGCAATAATATGCTGAAAATATGCTGGTGAAATGGCAAACAGTGTAGGTTCTGATCAGACTGCTCCTGTGGTAGGAACTATTCCAAACTTTTGGACAATTACTGATAAACTTAGAAAATTTAATGCAAATAATTTTTCTCAAAATGATTTTAATTCAGTGTTGTATATGCAATTTAGGATTTCCAGGGCAGTTATAGGTAAAATGTACCCTTGGGGAAAGACCTGAAACTTTACAACATTTTTAGGAACAATTAAAACCTTGTCTTAATAAAAAATATGTGTTTAAAAATTCCTCGGTGGTAGGGTCGAGTCGGGTAACTTCGGACAGCCGTTAAATTCAGACATACCATAGCAAACAGTGAAATTCCGTATGAGACGGCTCATGATGAGCCGTCTCATCAGGATTTTAACTGTTTGTCCATTTATTTTTGTTTGAATTGCAAACAACTGACATATGAAGGAAACAATGTCAGTGTCCAAACTTACCTGCTGTCCAAATTTACCTGACTTGACCCTTCTCTTCAAAAAAGTTTCTGGTCCTGCCCAGGGAGGTAGTTTTATCTTGAATACCATATTTATTCGGCTATATGACAGGGTTTTCTCTCAATAATAATACCTTAAATATGTAAATTAGGGCCAAAAGAAAAAAATGTCTTGTTTCCTGTTACGTCTCCAAAATTTTTTGGGTTGGTAGGTAGGCAAACATTTTTTTTTACCAAAACTTTTTTGTCTGCAAAATGTATAAAAATCCTTAAAATCAGCCGAAAAATAGGCTTTAAAATCCCATAAGGTCATAAAAAAGTTTGAGTAGGCCCCAAACACATAGGGTCGGTAGGGTAACCGGAAACAAGAGAATTTTTTTTTTGCCTAGTCAAGTGTAATTTGGCTATTAGATCGATTTTGCTATTAGATTGGTTTTCCTCTTCCAAAGCAATCCTAAAAATCTAGATCCATCTTGTAAGATGGATCTAGGTTTTTGGGATTGTTTTGGAGGCCAAAACCTCCATCTTATAACCAAAGAAATACATGTATACATGTAGTAGTCCTTTTCGGGGTCTCTCACAGATTGTTTCTCTTTGCAGGAGGATTTTTCATGCTTCCATTTCTATGGATTGTTAACTCAATCTGGTTCTTCAGAGAAGCTTTCCTCAAACCATACTATGAGCAACAGAAACAGATTAAAACCTGTAAGTTATCACACCTACCCTGATGTGCTTAAGTATTGGGACACCTAAAAAAATAAATTTTCCATTTGTCGCAAATGGAAAATTAATTTTTTTCAGGTGTCCCAATATATACGCACATTAAATATGCAAAGTTATTCAAAGCTAATGATGATGTTGAAACCTGTATTGTTTTATGGCAATATGATAAGTAAACATCACTGTTTTTGCTGAAAAAATACACATAATTAGCTTTTGCAAAAGGTACTCTCATTTTTGAGCCAAAAACAACAACAACAACAAAAAATCTTCTTTTTTCCTTGGAATGAAATTAACGTACCGGGTATTTCTTAATGGATTCAGTTAACTTCCTTGGAATGAAATTAACGTACCGGGTATTTCTTAATGGATTCAATTAACTAACATTGCCATGAAGAGCTAGGCCCTATGCTGTAGGTTTGGAAAATAATTTGCTTAATTGGCATGTGTATATCATTGATCATGTTTTAGATCTAATGTATTTAGCAAGCCAGATGTGAATGGGACAGCCTTTTAAGTTGCCGCACACTGATGTACCAGTCTAGTCTAGTCTATCCCATAACCTTGTGAGGTCGTTGGGGCACCACAGATGACTCTACAACAATCCCTCTTCACCTAGTCCTGTCTTCAGCTGCCCTAGTTGAGCTAACAAAATCCATTCCTGTCCATTCCTTAATATTGTCTTCCCACCTCAGTGTTCTCCCCAGAAATTTCAGAAGGCATGTCCCTTTGAGCACAAAAATAAGATTTTGACTTGTTGATCAATTTTTTAAATCCTTAATACAGCAATGTTTTGTCAAAATTAGCCTAAATTTACATTAAAAATAACTTATTGATGATCCTTAATGTATTTAAAACAACTGTAATGGCTAAGAAATGAAAATAATAGCACTTAAATAAATTTTCACTGGAAATTAAGGCATGTTGCAAAGGTAATTTGAAGAGGAAGGCATGTTGCAAGCGACATGCCTTAATGGTCTGGGGAGATCCCTGCCACCTCTTCTTCTGTCTACCTCTCTTTCTTTTTCCTTTCAATGTGTACTCGGGGTTCATGTTCTCGGGGCGATTTGGGAGAAATAGTCTCCCTGAGCTGGCTGACTTCTCACTATTTTGAGCTGAGGGAGAAGAGAAAATTTATAGAACCTGTAGAGAAATAAAAAATTGACCAAAACTTTTCCCTAAAGTGCAGAAAACGTCGCAAAACTGCTCCCTGTCTGAAAGCTCTAGGCTGACCCCTGGTACTGATCTACAGTATAGTCAGAACATGAGCAGTTTGCTCAAGAATAATCAGGTTTTGTAGATTTTAAAAAATCAAATTACATGTATGTATGTATGCTCTGAATTTGTGTGCTGGCTGGTGTAGGCTTGCACATTTTAAGACAGGATGTAGAACAGGGAAGATATTGATATAGATCATCCTTGGCATCTGACTACTTCCCTGTTCACATCAGGCTACCTGTGGATCCATAGAAACTTGCCGTAATGTGCATAAATATTGGGACACCCAAAAATAATTAATTTTCTGTTTGTCCCAAGTGAAAAATTTATCATTTTAGGTGTCTCAAAATGTAGGCTTATTACAGCTAGCGAGTCACATCACGCTAAAATGAAACTTAACTCTTTAAGCACCAAAAGCAGACAACAAAATTTATGTCTGCAAAAAGACGTTTCATATTGAAAATTCAAAGACTAGAGAGCAAACAGTGTAGATCCACATGAGGCGGCTCATTATGAGCCCCCTCACCAATAATGAGCCGCCTCACCAGGATCTACACTGTTTGCAAATTTTGCTAATTTCGTCACTGGGGCTTAAAAGTGTTAATGTATCCTCGACTAACAACTTATTAAGCTACCAGAGCTTTGACCAACAGGGCCCTGTGCTATTAACTCATTCCATTCGGAGCTTTGACCAACAGGGCCCTGTGCTATTAACTCGTTCCATTCGGGATACCCCTTTAGGGGAATCTGGGCAAACAGTTTGGATCCAGATTAGGCCACACAAATGTGTGGCCTGATCTGAGATCCAAACTGTTTACTGCCTAGACATCATTTCTACAAGAGTTAGTTAGACCAATATTTTCAAAATATTCTTGAATTTTGATGCAGACGACAATTTCAGCAGACGACAAAAAGTACCCAGAATGCAATGGGTAAAGCACCTTTTCACAAAGTATTTAATCTCCTTTTCAGATGTGATACGTTCAGTAATAGGCTCCGTGGTCTGGATAGCTGTGATAGTAACATGGGTGGTGATATTCCAGCTGAAGCGGGCCGAGTGGGGACCCTCGGCAGACTATATCTCATTTATTATACCTAAAGGAGAGCCCTGATTGTGATAAGCTGTGATAAACTTCGTTTATTGCATGAATGACTACAGAAGGAGCCAAGATGTGCCAAAATTTGAAAGTGAAAATTAAATACTGTTGCCTCTTTTTAAAGTCAGACACACCAAAATGTTTAAAGTGAGGCAACAATGGTTTGCAGCTAGATGAGAAGTGTTTAAAAAAAACACCAAAGAGGGAGAGAAAACGAAATGCAAATTAATAGATAAATTACGTATACACAAATTACAAATTCACTTTGGCTAAAGCGTGTTCAAAAGATTTCTTCCTTGTAAAATGGCAGCTACAATAGATATCCCATAATTATCATCAATATCTGGTTTCTAGAAAAATGCAAAAAAAAAAAATAAATGTATTTTCACCCCCAAATTTTGGCCTATCTGGAGCCTTTCCCACTGGGCACAGGGTTGAATCATGACGTCAAGTAGTCAACATTGTGTGCTGCTGGGTTGTGTTAACCAAAAGTGTTAACATCTGTTGTTGGGACCAGAGGAATGGTTAAGAGTAGATTGGTGGATTTTGTGCAATAACTTATTTGGAAGCTTTCTTACTGTGATGTTTTGAGTGAAAATAGGCTCAGCTGAAAATGAAAAGATCATTAAAGAGTGACCCTATGGCTGATTCATACTTTCATGCATGTTGACTCTATGGACAAGACTTCGGTCAGAGTTATAAATAAGATGGAGTTTTGATAACATTCTGGGATATTTTATTTACTTCTACATAAACCATAGGTTATGGTTCTTCATTGAAAGTGCCTAGATAAGAATTTTACGAGGGGTCACAACATACGCTTTTATGGAGAAAAAAGAAAAATTATTATAGATTTATCTGTATAGCCAGTTGTTATGGATTTTTATACCCATATCAGGTTGTGTCTTAAGTTCTGATCTAGTTCATCGCTGGTTTCTCAATACTTAAGGTTTTTGTAGTAGTTTGCTTCAGTTTATAGATCAACATTTGGGCCTTGTCATGCAAAAAGGGTGCTTAATGTATATGCAAACAGCAAAAGCTCAGACCAGCCTGCACATCTGTGCAGTCTGGTCTGAGCTTTTGCTGTTGGCTCACATCAGTGCAAACCCTGAGGAAGCTGCAAACACAATATAAAAGCTCTGGCTAGACAGCACTGATATACAGATCAGTTTGAGTTGAGCTGTGACTGTTTGCAAATATCGTCAACTCTCATTGTCTTGAAGTCAAAGTTCATCTCAAATCACTGACATCTCAAAGTAAATTTTCTGGGACCAGAAAATTTACTCTGAGATATCAGTAGTTTGAAATAACAGGAGTTAAAATGTCAAGAAAAATAGTGAATGTGGTCAACCTATATTCTTTGATATGAGAGGGTACATTGAGATATCAGTGTTTGAGATATATATTGAGAGCTGACTGTAATGTTAAGTCCCCATTTTGCCTGATGTGGCTGATATATTTTCCATACATATCATACAGAATGTTCTGAATTTCTCAGCTGTGTCATGTTTTTTCTGCCTATACCTATAGATAATCTGTGAACTTTAGATTGGGGGATTGTTGGCCATACAGACAGACAAAATGTTGTATAAATACCTTATCTCACTATAACAGCATAGATCTTGCACTAACTTGTGACATTTTTCATGCAAAAGATGACATTTTCTCTGCTACTATATTTGTTTGGTTATAAGATTGGCGTTTATCTTTCCAAAATTATGCAAATGTGCAAATTGGTCAGCTATAAAGTTATTTTTTTCTCTTCCAAATCAATTCCAAAGATCTAGATCCATCTTACAAGTTGGATCTAAATTTTTGACATTGTTTTACAAGCAAAAAACCCCAGTGTAAACAGGATAATTTCCATATTTCTCTACAAAAATACAATCTTATAACTGAAGAAATATGTTGAGCATGGTAAAAGATATATGAGCTTCAACACGAGAAATCCAACAAAGTGGTTGTGTGCAAAGGGAAGACTCAGATCAGCCTTGGCATCCGCCAAGTCAGATCAGACTCTTCCGTAAGCTTAAAGGGTAGCTACGGGTCTAAGCTACCTCCATGCCTAGGCTGATCTGAGTCTGTGCTGGGTGCACAACCACTTTGTTTTCTCATGTCGCGGCTCAGTCATGTACTGTTAACTTATTGTTTCAACAGATAATACGCTGTTGTAAAATACTTGATGTAATTTGTAAATAAACTCGAGACAGTCAAAAGATTTTTTGTTTTCCTTTGCAAAGAACTTTATGGCTAGTTATTTCTGTCACATTCTTGGTTCTCAGTTCGTACATTGAACTGACAAAGCACACATTTTCCTGTGTTTATTCACAGTAAAAGTCACATTTACTACAAAATATTTACACTTGCCACGCTTCCCATAGGTGAACCCTTTAGAGCAACTAGCTTCATGACAATTGATCATGTGATGTTGTCAAGCGACGTCTTAAGTAAACAAATGTCTTGATTGGTCCACGTAACGTTCGATTGAGGCCACGTCAGGGTGACGGCTGTTTAACGTTATGGCCGAACATGTCGTTACTAACCTTTCTTTTACCCATATTTTGCCTATTCTACACCAAATTACCACAAAAACGGCACAGAGAGGTTCACAAATAAAGTGTAAATATAAGAAAAAAAATTTGATTTTTCAGAGTTCGTCGTGTGAAGAAGCCAGTGGTCTTCGCTAAAATTCTACAAGAAGCGCTTCATGGAATTTTAGCTCCGCCCACTGGCTTCATCACACAACACTGAAAAATCAAGTTTTAATTCTCAAGAAAAAGTAGCAAAATTTGTAAATGCATGTTTGACAAGCTAAATCTGGCAAAGGTACATTTATATATGTTTTGCTTGTGTGAGGGAATTCTATATACATTAGTGTAATTGGCTATACCCTGTACCCTTTTCCTGACTTTATTCAGGAATTACATTCCTTATAAGCAAGCATATGGTCGGGTTCATTGTGCTTCACAAACATTTTAGTTTTGATATAAATGAAAGTATTACTGATGGTGGCTTCGGCGCAGAGTAAATGAGCCCAAGGGGATACAGCTATTGATCATGTTGATACTGTATTTATTTGGCTACTAAATCGTGCTTTTGCCATCTCTAGAATGACCCCAACGTCTGAATCCGTCTTCTGAAATTCTGCTTTAAAATGGGGTTTTCCTCTCCAAAACAGTCCCAAAAAACGAGATTTTTTGGTCTGTTTTGAAAGGGAAAAATCCCATCTTATAACCAAAGAAATACTTTCGGGCCTCATTACCAACTGTGTTTACCCTCTATAAATAAAGACATTACTTACTTACTTTCATAAATGCCAGGAAAACAAAAAGTCACTACATATTTTTACTTTTTACCTCTCATAAATTGGCTAAAACTTTGAAAAGAAAGACTGAATTTGAAACAAATATTGAACACGCTTTTTGTAGGGCAACAGTACGGATGTCATCATAATACCATTGATGTCCTGTGACTTACAATGACATTTGTTTAGAGGTAACATCTAGTCATAAGGCCTCATGTGATTATTGATGAACTACATTGGGTCCTAAAGGTTCATATAAGGCTGTACACTGCAAATGTATATACATTGTTTTGTGAAATGAACTACTCATAGACTTTGAGGCATTTGAATCTAGGCAGGCCCAGAGGTAATAAAACTTGAGAATAATCTCAAACTCAAAATAAAGCACACTGATAGGCTGCTTCAGACATGCTCGGAAGCAGCCAATCAGTGCACTTTATTTTGAGTTTGAGATTATTCTTAAGTTTTAAAACCTCGAACCCAGCTCTATTTATTCACCTTTCTGAAATCATGCCATCTTTAAACCCATGCATCCCTCCATTTAAGCTAAGGTACCGGTAAACTTGCGAACTATATATTTTTGGGACATTCAACACATGCGATTTTGTTTGTGGGACTCTGTCAAGTGCTAAGGTTGTTGCTTTTGCCAGTTATATGCTATCAGGTGACCTTTGAGTGACATTCTGGGTGTGGCTCAGACTGGTGAATTGCACTGGAATTTTTCATGACTGTTGGCTGAATATGAAGCTAGATTTGCCTGACAAGGTTCAAAATGAAAGATCAGAACAAATATTTTCAAATTCTTTTATTTGTATATGTTACGACTCTCGCACAAGCTAAAAATTACATAAAACATATTGTATAACATCTTCAATAAAACAGATAAAACACTAAATTGGGGCTGTTCTTAGCATATCTGCCCTCTGTCTTTAAACCCTCAATTCTTTTTCTATCCTTAAGATGCCAAATAATGTGAAACTCCATAAAGGTAAATTTTGGGGGACAAATCAGAAAGGTCATGTCATACAGATATAATTACATGTATTATATTCCCTGGAAAAATATATCATTTAAATCCAGTGTATATGTTTGATAACTTAATGACAAGACATTGCAAAATAAATGCACATTTGGGGCTCAGACTGATATCACAGTCTGCACCCACTTCCAAAACGCTGTCTCAAATTGTGACCAGGGCAACAGTTATGCTAAGAAGTCATTCCATTTTATCAACAACAAATTGCACTTTGAAGTAGCACTTTTAAGTATATTTGAGCTAGTTTGGTGCATTGTATTTACAACAAATTAAGATAAATCAGTTTGTAACATGAGTAACTTTATAAGGATGTGCTGCAAACAAATACATTCTGATATAAATTATTTATCTTATTGTAAGATTATTTAAATTTGCAAAAGCTTCATAAAGCAAAGAGCCCACATACTGGCAATACAGAAAGATTTTTGCCAAAAAAAAAACAGTTTGCTGTGTGTTTGTCTAACTTTCTTATTCATCAAAAAATGTAAATTAGCAGATTATACAGATTAAATAGAAATATCATACACCATTATAAACATACTCTTGAAATACGCTGCAACACGAGAAAACTGGCAAAGTGGCATCTGTACCTATCAAAGACTCAGATCAGCCTGGGTACCCATGTGGAGGTAGCTTAGACCCATAGCTACCCTTTAAGTGCACAGTGAAGACTCTGACAAGGCTGATCTGAGTCTTCATAAGGCACACATGCCACTTTGTTGTTTTTGTCATATAGCATCTCAAATATATATATCTTGTAGCACTTGTGGCAAGGGACATTATGCAAAAACTATAAATAAATCCTAGCATTGGATGTAATATAAAGTAACTAAACTACAACAGATCTTATCCATATAATAACGAGGCACTAAAAATCTACATATCTGCACTGCATACAGATTCAACAATAGGAGAATCCAGAATCCATAACAACTCTAGGTAATTAAATGACAAGACTGTCTTATAAACAGTGCAGATCCTGATCAGACTGCACCTATGGGTGCAGTCTGATCAGGGTCTGCACTGTTAGTCATTTAGCAAAAACAGCACTACTGAACTTTGTGGCATAAAAAGTGAGCAACTTTCGAAGGATAAACAACATCTAGAACAAAAGCTCTTTTAACCTTGTTTCATGAACTGTTTAGAATTTCAGGATTTCGAAGACTTAAGAATATCACTGGTAAAAATCATTAACAGAATGGTAGGATAAAAAGATATAAACAGACACAGCTTGATCAACAATTATCAATCTGCAACTGTAAAATTTTTTTTTTGTAATATATGAGCCGTGACACGAGAAAACCAACAAAGTGGTTGTGCGCCCAGCGCAGACTCAGACCAGCCTGGGTATCCACTCAGTCAGATCAAAGTCTTTTCTGTGGGCTTAAAAGGTAGCTAAGGCTCTAAGCTAGCTTCATGCGGACAGCGAAGACTCTGATCAGACTGGGCGGATGCCCAGGCTGATATGAGTCTGCGCTGGGCGCACAACCACATTGTTGGTTTTGTCGTGTTGCTGCTCATATATTAACTGACAGTTGAGAACCACAGCACAACAAAAACCAACATCTTTTTTTAACAGATATGAAACAGATACTATAGCAATAGTTTCAAGATGAATGGGGTGCTATTTTAGGGGAAGCAACTGCCATTTTTGCCTCCCTTTGCAATGGGAGTCAATACTAAAGTAAAGAATTTACTCCTCTATAAGACGTCTTTAAGGACAGGTTTCATGGTCCAGGAAGCAAACAGGAAGTCACAAAAGTTGTTTCCCTTTGAAAAAAAAATGTGGCAAGGAGGTATGCCCTTTCACTATAATACAGGATTTTTCCCTTCCAAAACAATCCCCAAATATAAATCTGTCTTACAAGAGAGTAACCTATCTTATAGCTGAATTACTCGAGAGTGATTTACATATTTGGGGTAATCTTAAAAGGGGATTTCTTATAACCAAATAAATATGGTTCCAGATCTGTTAAACTTTCAAGATGGAATAGTCTATTTTACAAAAATGGCTTAGATGAATTCATACAGCCAAGTGTCAAAAGTCTTTCCCCAAAAACATATTTTCCATAGACTTCAATGCATTTTCAAGTGTGCGGGGAATTTTGCTTTAGCAATACTGCTTATCCTACAATATTAAATTTTATATGATTAGAAAGAGCAATAATTTGGGCAACATCTAATAATTTTGATTTGAACTCTGATTAATTGTTCTTTAAGAAATATGCTTTTAAAGACAACACCTGCACTTTATCAGCAAATTTTGGGCAACGTCACCATTGACGTCAACAGAAAACTGCATTTCTGAAAATTTTATTGAAATTCAAACACTTGTAGTTTAATTGTGAGTAGATGTAATGCAGGCTAAAAATGATCTTATATTGCAGAAATCTTATATCTTTTTTAGGTATGCAAAAATTATTATGAACAGTTGAACACAAGTCTCCAAGTAAAATTTCTTGCACACTTGCAAATGCATTAAAGTCAATGGATAAAATATTTTGGGAAAAGACTTTTGACACTTGGCTGTAGCTGAGAGAAGTTTTTGAATACTTAACAAACTTTAACAATTTTGTCATAACAAAACATTCATAGAATGGCAGTTTATTTATGCATGCCAAATCAGATGTTTACACTGTAAACCAACATTCCAACATAACATACTATACAGAAACAGAAGTGGCGATAAGCATTAAATTATCACAAAGATCCACTCTTTTCTGGACTTCTGACACCTCTATATAAGGTTGGGTTTTGTAATAGTTCATATAATTTCTTTTTTTTTTCTGTGAAAAATACCTCAGTGCACCTCATTTCAACTGCCTTGCCAACTTCCAGCTAAACAACAAGCATGACACCTGGAGGTGTAAAAGCTGATTAAACAAAAGCTACTCTATCAGATCTAACAAAAAAAAATTCATAATATATTAATTGGCAGCAAAATAACAAAAGTTCCTTACATTTGAGCCGCAACATGAGAAAACAAACGAAGTGGCATGTGTGGCCAGCGAAGACTCAGATCAGCCTGGGCATCTGCCCAGCCTGATCAGAGTCACCATGTCTGCATGTAGGTAGTTTGGACCCATAGCTATATTTTAAGTGTCCAGCGAAGACTCTGATCAGACTGGGCAGATGCCCAGGCTGATCTGAGTCTTCAAAGGGGGCACATGCCACTTTGTTGGTTTGGTCGTGTTGCAGCTCATTTGTCAATAGTCATTACCACTGGGCAGCCACTATGTGAGTTAATGTGTGCAGTGGTACACCAACTCCAACAAGCCTGAATAGTTGCAATGTCTAATCAGGCCATGTACAATTATTTTAGATGGCAAACCAATAATGCCCTCACCAATCTGTGTAAATGCACATCCTTTTTACAATAGTTTTCTTATGTCTAAAGGTGTAAAGATAAACTTGCATGTTTTGCCACCTTTTTTTACAATGAGGGACATGTTTTGCAACTTTCTGTTTGCTTCTTTTGACAATAATGTTCTTCCTAAATGGAGTCTACCCATGAAGGGAAGAATCTGCTCCTCATTGACCAACTGAAAAGGGGAGCAAAACTCAAAATTGCAGAGTTGCTTCCAAAAAAGTGTACTCAATCACCTTACCAAGACAGCTTAAACTCACTTTATTTATAAAAAACAACAACAAAAAAACAACAACAAAAACTCAAAGTTGCAGTTGCTTCCCCAAAGGTGTACCCATTCATGTTACCTTAAGACAGCTCAACTCACTTTTTCACTTCCAGTTATTCATTCACACTTAAAGCAGCTCAGACACAGAAATGCCTGCTAGCAGGAATATGAACACCCACACACTTGTATGTACATTCAAACATGTACATATGAAAATCACTCACAGCTGATCACACAAATGCAGCACATAAATGTTTGTCTTTTGCTGCTATGTTTTAATATCCAGCGCCCGGTTGTTCAAAACTAATGACGTCATTAGTTAAGGAGACGTTAATATTTCAAACGTTAATATCTCATATATGCCAATATTTTTTGTTGAAAATATATGAGAAGCTTTTGCAATGCAAAAAGCTTCTCACATATTGTCAACAAAAAATATCAGTGTATTTGGCTTTGAAGTCATAAAACTCTTAACGAAATGATCTCTTAACCTGCTTGTTAGGCTCACGATGCTTTGAACAACTGGGCCCAGGCGCTAATTTTAAGCATATGATTTTCTCAAGTTCCATACAGTCTGTATGGAACTTAAGAAAATCTTAGACTTAAGATATAAAGTGAAATGGATACAAGATTTGCACTCATTCAGACAGCTGAAAATTTAACAATACACAGATCTGGCTTACGTTTGAACCAAGCGTAACTCATTAAAGCAGAATAAAATTGATTTTTTTTTATAATAAACTAAATATTGTAAAAATCATTAACAGTCATTAAAAACACACAAAACAATTATACCTCAGCTGTGTAATGAGAAAAAGCATCCATCATATGCAAATCATAAACAGGAATGATTCAGATTAATCTGATGAAGCAGCAGTTATTTCAGCCGCTATACAAGAAATCCAACAAAGTGGCATTGCATCTGGCAAAGACTCAGATCTGCCGGGACATTTACCCAGTCTGATCAAAGCTTTTGTTCTGCGCTTAAAGGGTAGCTAAGGGTCTTAGCTAGCTCCATGCACCCAGCAAAGACTCTGATCAGACTGGGCAGATGCCCAGGCTGATCCGAGTCTTCGCTGGGCGCACATGCCACTTTGTTGGTTTTGTCGTGTCGCAGCTCATTTCTATTTTCAACAATCAGTATCCACCCTATACATCTTAAAAGATCTGATCAATGCCAGTCGTGCTAAAAGTGATGCTACTACATTTCAAGACTGGTGAGGATCGGATCTGTTTATATGTATATATATAGGGCAAATATGTATACAATATTTTCTAATGAACTTGCACATCAAACAAAAGCAAGAGTCCACTCACTAACAAAGTCCCTTAAACCAAGTAATTAATTTGGAGGTATTTTGCAGTTTACTAAAATGCTTAACTATTTTTTCTATAAAATGCTAAAAACAATTTCTATCTTTTTATGTTTTCCTCTAAGAAGCTTCTAAAAGCATATCACAGAAAAATGTAAGTAACGTTTTTCTTCGGTTCTAAGACGGAGGTGTTTCCTTTTCAAAACGATCCCCAAAACCTAGAATACAATAAAAATTCTGTTTATTGGGACATACAGGTCTGAGCAACCAGTGCATGCCCAGATCAGACTGCTCCTTAGGAGCAGTCTGATAAGGGTCTACACTGTTACCCCTTCTGTATCTTTTGAATGCATTACTGGACTGAATTTTTGAAAGCAAACTGTTCCATTTTCAGGACAATTACGGTAATTCTCTCATGGGTCCCAATTTTAAGAATTTTTATGGTAAAAACAGGAACATCAATCAGGAGCAATCCGATCAGGATCTGCACTTTTCAGCACATTGCCAACAATTTCCTAGAACATTCACTGACAGAACAATTTTTCTTTAGAAGACGTAAGCATCTATTACAGAAATCAGTATAAACATCAGGGTAGTATTGCTAAAACTTTTGCCTATAGCTGCCAAAA
Organism: Ctena decussata; assembly: GCA_963989385.1. NCBI lineage: Eukaryota > Metazoa > Mollusca > Bivalvia > Lucinida > Lucinidae > Ctena > Ctena decussata. The sequence goes on from OZ022504.1 coordinate 61,274,056, forward strand.
CTGGTACATGTACAAGTATTCATCAGTATTAATCTAAAAAGCTTGTTTATTTCATATAAAAATGAAAAACCCTGCTTCAGCAAGGGGAACTAATCAGCTGTTTTTGATTAGCTGTATTGTTCGTCACCAAACTCTAAGGTGACTGGCTACATCTCCAAGGGATATCACTCTCCTCTATAAGTATTTGCCTCCTCTTGCTTAGAGGGCTACTCCCAAAGGAATGAATTTGCTCCCAGAAGGGAGTTAGTCTTACAGAGCTCTAGATAAGAGGGAGTATCTGGTGATAATTAGGGATAATTTTTGTTAATTCTGAATAAAAACATATGTTGTGACCCCTCATCTGAACCGTCTCGATGAGACGGTTCAGATAAGTGGTCACAACATATGTTTTCGATGAGAAATCAGAAAAATTATCCTTAATTATCATCAAATACGCCCTCTTATCTAGAGCTCTGGTCTTAAATCAAAGAATAGCCCTCGTCAGCAACTCTTAAGGAAATACTTTGCTCCCAGAAGGGTTACTCTTGATAGGAAAGAATTTGCTCCCTTCTGACGGTTACTCTATGAAAAAATTTGCTCTCAGGAGGGAGCAAAATCTATCCTTACAGTAGCCTTCTGTGAGTAAAAGATGTCAAATTCTTCAAAATTACAGTGATCTCCCTTGTAAGTGTACCCATATACCTAAAAAGTATGTGGATTTTTGATCTTCTTAAAGGACTTAGGACTTCTGAGTCATTTATAACCACTCTCCTCATAGCACACGGGTTATGGATTAACAATATTGCGTGTTGAATCTCTCGCACTAGATCATAAGAGAGCAGTGATTATTTCTGAGCTTCTTGATCTTCCTGAATTCCACACATCATATTGGCAGGTAAAGCTCTATCTGTAAATATATAAAAAATATATATTTCATAATGTAGTGCTCCAGATAAGAAAGGGTAACAAGGATAATTTGGAAATAATTTTCAATATTTCTCCATAAAAACCTAGGTTCTGACCTCTCATTCTGTACAGAAATTATCAATCTACAAAGTCTGACTTGAAAATTCAAACCCTGTATCCCTAAGATTTTTCTACCTGGCAACTGTTCAACAAAATGCTCAGTGAAATGGCAAACAGTGTAGATCCCCATCAGACTGCTCCTTTAGGAGCTGTCTAATCTGGTCTTTACTGTTTGCCGACACTTTTTTTTACCAACTTGCCAAAAAAACTACCATCCAGTATGTATGAGCCGTGGTTCAGCCAGCACACATGCCCAATCAGATCAGGCTTTGCATTTCACTCTATTCATCCATACAATCTGATCACAGTATCCGGGTTTGGCATCAGCAGACTGGGTACCAACAGTTTGTTGGTTGCACATATTGTCTTTAAAATGAAACAGTTTGGTTTTACAATGCAGTGGTATATCCAAAAGATGCAGTCTGATCTGGGTCTGCACTGTTTGCTCAGACCTACCTGTCCCAATATTTAGAATTATGATGGTAAAATCACTTACCTATTTGTTTTGGGTAAGGAAGGTTCAGATTCTTCATGATGGCAACAAACTCAGACTTGCTCTTTGTCAGACGAGGGTTGTGGCCCTTCTCTTCTGCTACAGTGGACATAGTCTGACCTGTAAAAAGAAAATTTTTGCTTTAAAATACCTGCATATATATCAAGAAGCAGACCTACATGAGGCTGTTCTTTGAATCTCTCATTGGCCCTCAATAATATCAGCAGTGGACTTTTTTGAGCAGTTGGTTTGCTCTAGCATCTGATGTCAGCTCTCTTACTGGAAACACTGTTTGTTTAAGTATTAAATTGAAAACATTTAGGATAAATTTGCTCTCATTTCAAACATGTATGCAAAGTAGGGCTGTGACGAGTACTCAGGTACCCAAATTCATGTGAGGTAGACCAATTTATTACTCCTGTTCAAATTTACTACCACAGTGGGGTGGAAGGAGGGTGGTAGTACTATCAAATCTCTGAATCATTATCTTACATCAGGTCAAGTATTAACTCAACTCATCATGTCACTGTAAATTGAAAGTAGAAAATTTTAATCAGAGATCATTAGACAAATTTCTAATTACATGACGTTGACTTGACTTCAAAGTCATCGAGTGGGGTGGAAGTAGTGTATTTTAAAATCTCTTATCAGTATCTCACATCATTTCAAGTATAAACCAAATCCACCATCCTATTACGAAACAGTAAGTCTTTAAAAACTTTAACCAAACCCTGTATTTTTAAATCCATTTGTGCAGAAAGGGAATGGTACTTTGTAAAACTTTGGACCAATATCTAACAATATTCTAAGTATTGACTATATCCAGTCATGAGTTAAGAAAAGAAGGGTTTTTACACAACTGTAACGAAACATCCAATGTGGACTCGGATGCTCAGGTGGATGCTGATGCCAGGCCCCGAGGTTATAAAATGTTTTTCATGCTCAACTCAGCTGAGCATGAAATTGTACCTGCTAATGAATAACAAATGATATTATTGATAAGTAGAGTTGTTTTCCTGCTCTGTTTATCTTAGTATGAACATTAGTTGGCATTTTCATATGTATGAAAATTTCATGCTCAGCTGAGTTGAGTGCTCAGCTGAGTTGAGCACGAAAAAAGTCTTATAACCTCGGGGCCAGGGTGACTACTGTAACAATAGCTCTTCCTGTACTTTGAAGAGGCAAGCTAAAACCCAGAAAGAACCATCAGGGTGGATGTATGAATTAAGAAAATTGATAATGCAAGGAAAACAGGTCAGTGTTACAATGTTACAATGACATTGACCAACCAACTTTGCAAACTTCAAGAGCCACAGTGTCTGATAGAAGATAGACCTGACAATAATGGCAGCTTTATTCAACGTTTATAGACTGAAGAATTTGCAACACATATTTGTCAAATCTATATTCAAATAACTCTTTTGAAGACCAAAACACTTGAAGACCTTATCTACCAGACCTTGAACAATTTTCAGGTGAACCTGATATACGTGACTTTCGATTATTATAATATCTTTTTTCTGAAAAGTTGTATTTTTGTTGATAAAGCTCTTTAATGGACTGTATACCTGTTGACTGAATTTGACTTTCGATTATTTCTTTTTCCTGTAAAGTTGTATTTTAGTTGATAAAGGTCCTTAATGGACTGTAAACCTTTTGACTGACTTATGTCAAAGGAGTTAAGTGTATTGCATAAACAAAAGAGATAAGAAAGTTGTCCTGTTAAGTGTTAAGTATGATGAGAAAGCAATATCCAACAAATAATCAAATGAGCCACGACACGAGAAAACCAACAAAGTGGTTGTACGCCCGGTGCAGACTCAGATCAGCCTGGGCATCCGCCCAGTTTGACCAGACTCTTTGTTAAGTGCTCAAAGGGTAGCTAAGGGTCTAAGCTACCTCCATGCGGACTGCCAAGACTCTGATGAGACTGGGCGGATGCCCAGGCTGATCTGAGTCTGCGCTGGACGCACAACCACATTGTTGGTTTTGTCGTGTCACGGCTCAAATTAGTTGAATTTGCAAACAGCATAGATCCAGATAAGGTAGCTCATTATGAGCAACCTCATCTAGAACTACATTGTTTGCCATCTTATTTTTGAATTCTCTGTATGATATACCTTGGAGGAATCATTTTCTGACAAAAAGGTGAAAAAACATGGCGATTATATCTATACAACGTAAGGCAATATGTTAATACCTGAATTGTTTCTAAGCAGGCAGACCATATTGCTCTCTCTGGTGAAAATAGTGTTAAAGGAAATGGAAAATCAAATCAATATCATTGTAATCAGCTAATACTTCTGTAGAGAATTTCATTGTCTCTGTATCTAAGATAATTACAGACTCTTAATATGGCTTCTATTGTCTCTAGTCTAATCTGTGTAGCATTCACCAGAGCTCTTATCATAAAAGAGGGAGTATTTGGTGATAATTAGGGATAATTTTTGTTAATTCCCCATACAAACATATGTTGTGACCCCTCATCTGAACCGTCTCTATGAGACGGTTCAGATGAGGGGTCACAAAATATGGTTTCAATGAGAAATAAAAAAAATTATCATCAGATACTCCCTCTTATCTAGAGCTCTTTTCACTCAGGTTGTGTTATATGACTGCAAGACCAAAACCTCTATAATTCACTTGGCCTAAGTCTGGATGGATGGATGGATGGACTTGCCATTTTACGTCCTTTTCAACAGTATTTCAGTTGTACAAGGATGGTGACAAGGTGATAATGAAAGGCTGTGTGCAGTGGAATCCCATTTATAGAAAAGATTTCCACCTCCAGCGGGAATTAAACCTGGGACTGCTAAATCAGCAAGCCAGCAGTTAACCCACTGAGCTACTGGGGCTCCTGACAAGGTGTAGTCTATGAGCCACGACAGGACAAAAGCAACAAAGAAGCATGTGGGCCCAGGGAAGACTCAGATCAACCTGGGCATCCTCCCAGTGTCTGATCAGAGTCTTTGCTGTGTGCTTAAAGGTAGGTTCCTGTACTTTGGAATGCATCATAATTTTGATGAGCTTTCATCCAAGTTGTTGGAAAGCACTTATAAAAGGGAATGAATAAGTTTCACTAAAAAGTGTTAATCAAAAAAATATTATAAAAGTTGTTTTGCAAGGGATTTCCTAACTCTGCTTCGCACACCAGTTAGCGCTATTTTTAGTTCGCGCTAAAAATAGATAACGCAGCTGAGGTCATGCTGCATTACATTTTGGGATAGTTTTAACCCATCCACCATGCCAGAACCTCTAGGAGAGCTCACGACAAGGGAAAATTGACCTTTGGAGGATGGCATCAGAAATCGCGCACTTATAGACATAATAAACATAGTTATTTTTAGAACTGGAATTCCAACGCAAGAAAATAAACCAAAAGGGAAAACGACTATTTTCTTCAACATCTGACGAGTTTCTCATTAGCAACAAATTCAGAAAAATAAGATAATTCAATACTGCTCAGAAAAAGACGAAATTAGTATGTGGACATAATTGTTATCGCTAGTACAGGAACCTGCCTTTAAAGGGTAGCTAAGTGTCTAAGCTACCTCCAGGCGGACAGCGAAGACTCTTGATCAGACTTGTGGGGGTGAGGGGTGGGGATGCCCAGGCTGAGCTCAGTCTTCGCTGAGTGCACATGCCACTTCATTGATTTTGTCGTGCCATGGCTCAAATGCTTTAAGATAGATATTCCTACCTGTGTAGTCATGTGCTGGGTAGATCATGTAGTCTAATGGTAAGGAGAGAATCTGGTTGTGAACGGAATCATACAACTGCTCTGAATTGCCTGCAAATAATAGAATAAATAAAATGTAACAAGGCTAGCATTCAACCCACTTATGCCTATCATCCCATAATATGGGCTTCTGCAAAGATCACAAAATACAGAACCAAGCTGTTCAAAGCCTAGTTAGCATATTGAAGTCATTATTCGAGGATTCGTTAAGTCTTCTAGTATACATAAAAGCAAGTGTAATATCTCTTGTCAAAAAAGTGAGAGGAGCTTTTGCATTGCATAAGCTTCACACATTTTTCTGGCAGAAAATGGCTGTTTATTATGAACAATACATTAAGAATTTAAATGTCTCATTAACTGATAAAATCATTAATTTTTAAAGAGCTGGATTTCAAAACAGGCTATACAAACTTTGAAAAACCCATTAAATTTCAAATTTCATTTTTACAAGGCCAAATACTTTGGATGACACAGTTCTGCTTATCTTGAAATAGTGATGAATTATATAATTATGTAACAAGCAATATTTGTTCACGGTTCTTCATCATGATATCTATTTTACATCCCATTTCAACTAGGAAGTTACAACTGACTGACTTCTCAGCAAACGACTTTCCTAAAACTTATCACATATCCCGCTGGTAATCCTGCACACTAAAGTTTAGGATAACTTAAGTATAAGGGTGACTGTATACACTTTCAGGGAAAGCAACTCTACCATACTTTGTCTCCCCTGTGGAGGGGCAGGGAAGGGGGAGGTGGGCTAACAGTTTCTGGGAAAAAACTTACTCCTCTGGGAGCTAATTTTGTCCTTTCAGAGTAGACCCATTTTGGAGAATTTCACCATGCAGGGGAGCAAACAGGCAATCACAAAGTTGTCTCACTTTGAAGAAAATGCCAGAAAAACATGGTGGTATATTAATACACACCAGACTTTTGGTATATTCTTTGTGTTTCAATGGCTGACTATGTAAGAGGTTTATATTGTGTAAGAGCGTCATAAAAGGCATTTTTGTCTTTTTTTTTTTACTGATAATTCTGGGATCATAGTTTTTTTCATGTTCTGGCTGATATGAAACCTAGTGAATGGTGCTCGCTTATGAGTCTCTAAAACTGATTAGTTAGTAATGACATACTCAACAGGGCAGACTCAGATCAGCCTGCATGCAGGGTCTTACCTTCTTGGAAGTCTGTTCTTCCACAACCACCAATAAGAACTGCATCACCAGTGAATATCATCCCCTTTTCATGCCATACATATGTCATACAACCTAAAATTAAAAGAAATACACCATCGTTTAACATATCACATAAATACCTATGCCACAAACTATTCATAGCCATGTTTTAATAGGCACAAATCAATGTATAAATAATGTACTTAACATTCTGAAAAGGACTTGCTTTGCATTTTTGTATGCATGTTTCAGGACAATACTCCATTATACAGAAGCAAGTGGGTAGTTTGCAGGTGCAGTTATTGATAAAAGCCTTGAATGTGAGAGTTATGCAAACTCAAATATTGTAAAAATTGAAGAACAGGCAACATCAAAGTGAAAAACTTAATGAACATGATTTAGACCAGTGAACAGCTCCTAAAGGTTTGACAAAAATTCACAACCTTGTACTAACTATGGGCTGAAACTGGGAATTTCATAAATGCATATGCATGTTGGTTAAGGCAATGAGGCCAATTAACAGTGTCAAGACATTATCCTTATTGTTGTAGCATTCTGGTTGAATTTATGCTTAGTGATCAAATATGGTTTCTTGCTGAACTAAGATTGCCAGGTCCTTTTGGGAGCTGTTGAAAACCTCAGCCTTTGGCATCAGTCTTAAACAGCTCCTTCATGACCTTGCAAATTTTAATACATGTACATTAAAAACCAAGTTTCATCCTCCAGATTATAGGAGTATTACACGAAAATTATAAACTGTCCAATTAAAAATACATCATGGTCCTCAATACTACTGATTCAAATTCTGCTGAGATATTCTAAGCAAAATTTCAACGATTACTGATCACTTGCTTAATCATGAAAATAGCATCAGTAGAGTATCCAGACCTAATTTTCTTACCTGCAATTCACTCTTTTATTCGAGCAAAATTTTTAAAAGACTTGAGATCAACAAGATTATTACATTTTTTCTTGCAGCAAAGGTTTCGTTAACAGCTAAGGTGGAAAAATTTGACATTGTGAATGAAATTGCAAACTTAATTTATACTGATACTTTATGTTGCCTTCGCAAATCCAGATAATTATCTTCTACATACATGTATTTGCAAAGGTGATATTTCATATTCTGATTAGATTCTGAAATGGGATTCTATCCAAATCACTGATCTAGCAGTTCCGGGGTCGAGATCTGCTTGAGGGGGAAATCTTTCCAACCTTAAAATGGGGCTCCAATGCACACAGCCTTTCATTACTACACTTCAATCATCCTGATATGACTGAAATACTTTTAAAAAGGATGTCATCCATCCATCCATCCATGTCCAAATCATGACAAACTGCTGAACTGTTGTGATTTTGGGAAACTGGCAGTACCTGTACCTTTCACTTTATGGCATACTGATAAGATTTTTACTTAAAGGTAGGTTCCTGTACTAGCGATAACAATGATGTCCACAAAATAATTTCGTCTTTTTCTGAGCAGTATTGAATTCTTTTATTTTTCTGAATTTGTTGCTACTGAGAAACTCGTCAGATGTTGAAGAAAATAGTCGTTTTTCCTTTTGGTTTATTTTCTTTCGTTTGAATTCCAGTTCTAAAATTAACTATGTTTATTATGTCTATAAGTGCGCGATTTCTGATTCCATTTTCCAAAGGTCAATTTTCCCTTGTCGCAAGCTCACCTAGAGGTCCTGGCATGGTAGATGGGTTAAAACTATCCCAAAATGCAATGCAGCATGACCTCAGCTGCATTATCTATTTTTGGCGCAAACTAAAAATAGCACTAACTGGTGTGCGAAGCAGAGTTAGGATATCCCTTGCAAAACAACTGTTCTAATATATTTTTGATTTACACTTTTTAGTGAAACTTATTCATTCCCTTTTATAAGTGCTTTCCAACAACTTGGATGAAAGATCATCAAAATTATGATGCATTCCAAAGTACAGGAAACTACCTTTAAGTATGACCTGATTTACTTCACCAATACATCAATAAGGCAAAAATAATGTTCAACAGCGTATTTTTCTTTGCAGGAAAAGTGGTAGATTAGAAGCTGTGTCTAGTTTACCCTAAAGTGCTTAAATATTGGGACACCTAAAACCATTACTTAATGGTTTTAGATGTCCCAATATTTGAGCACATTAGGGTATATGGTATAATTATAGAATAGGGCATATTATCCCAGAAATATGTATCAATCATTTGCAACCCCGGCTACCCTAAGGCTGAGAAACTGCCTGGGACAGGGGGTTAAATACGGTAGCCTTAGCACTGTCCTTGCAGTGTCCTACATGCATGTAGCGCATTTGATTAGCTGTCAAATAATTAGAACAAAGATAATGACCCCAACTTCTGAACATAGTTCCCAGGGGTGGGGCTTTTAACAGAAATTTGATCAGACATTAAATTTTGTCCCCACAGTGCTCTACTGGGTCCTTGCAGAGAGAAAAGTCTAAATCCCTGCTCTTCCCTGGCTCTGGGATAGCTGGAATTGTAAGTGACTGGTGAATTATTGTCAGATAATCATTTTGTCTAGGCGACCCTAGGCTGCAAGACTAGTATATTTACTTTTATATAGAAAGAATTTTTTCTCCAATTTATGAGACCACCAAACATACCGGTAATGAGCAAATGGACACATGCTAATTTTTATCCCTGAAAACTGAAGGCTATGATTTGACTGCACAGAGGCAGACAGCTGGTCTGAATCTTCTCTGTTTACATAATACTCTTATAACCCTTTATGTAAGTCTCCATATCTTACCTAAATATATCTCTTTTTAAGTTTCTAAAGTATAAAAATCAAATTTGTATTGAAATACTGAAATTAAAATTTGTTCAACCCTGTCAGTTGGTCAGTTATGTGAAATACTCTGTTATCCTTACAAGGACACTGAGAGACAAAAGAATGCTTCAACTTTTGCTGACTTTGGGCTTATTAGTAGGACTAGATCAAAAGGTTAATAAACTTCAGTGCTACTGATAAGGTGAGGTTTTGATGGTAACTCTCTGGGTCCGATCACATCAATAGTAAACAAGACCTTAAATTTTCAAACCTTTATGTAAAAAACACTGTCATTTTTTTATGAAAAAATGTGAATCCTCTCAATTTTTCAGCAAAAAATATTACCACAATTGATCACAATAGAGTTTGTGAGAACTGTAAGACTTAAAATAATCCTCGACTAACAACTTTGCAAAGGTAATGATGCTTTCCACAGCTGGGTCCAGATAATTTATTTTGGATCTTTATGTCAGAAGAGACGGCAGATCCCCTGACCAATAAAAATTTAGTAAAGGTACACTAATTCAAAAAAACTGTATATATAAGGAAGAACTGTCTTTCTTGTATGCTTAATACTGGCTGACATTACGTTTTTTGCAGGTTCATGATATGTCATTGAATGAAATGATGGCAAATGTCAATGCATAGCCTTTACAACTGCAAACGACTCCTAAATTGTAAAACACTGAGGTTTCTAACAGTTATTCAAATGAAGCCATTTTTCAACCACCTGGGCTGGACAGTGTATACCCAGATAAGACTGTACTTCAGAAATCAGACAAGTACAAATCTGAGTTGAGTCCATTGTAATAAACAGGGCCCGGTTGTTTAAAAGTAATGATGTCATTACTTAACAAGACGTTTTTTCAAATGTGTTATACGTAAAAATTCAGCCATCTTTTGCTAAAAAAAATGTGAGGTGCCTTTGCAATTTGCAGTGCAAAAAAGCTCCTCACAACTTTTTCAGCAAAAACTATTACCGTAATTGATTCTGTAAGTAACGTAAGACTTAACGAATCCTTGACTAACAACTTTGTTAAACTAACAATGCTTTGTACAAGTGGGCCCCGAACGGTAAGAAGCAGTCATGTGTCTACAAATGTATTCACTTGTCCATAATGCCTTAAATTTATAGCCTGTTTCAACAAAGTCATATAAACTTTGTGCTTATAAAATACAGTCTAGACTTCAAGGCTTTTAAAAATAGTTCAAGATCATACTTTTAGAGCATTACAACAAAAAGTTATTTAAATGATATTGAAAGTATGTAAACACATACTGAAGGTGACACAGATAACAGAGCTTTGATCTTGAATATTTCACTTTTCATGTTTTGGGTTTGTGACTAGGGAAACAGACAAAGGGCACGTAAATCAAACTGCTCAGCTACCCAGTCAAATGATCTGGGCCTTTGCGTTTTACACATAATCTGCGGGCCTTTTACAGTGAATCAGTGGAGTGACAAAGCAACTTATTTTGATTAGACTGAACAGACCTGCAGAGAACAGTCGAGAAAAGATTGGGTAGGCTTTGATCAGTCCATAATAGCTCACTTTAAGCCTCTCATTAGAGAGTTCTTATGAGGAGCCACAACACATATTTTTCATGCAGAATGAAAAGATTTTATCTCAATTTATCCTTATAGTGCTGGGCCGCATAGCGCAGTCGGTAGGGCGCCTGACTTATAAGTCAGAGGTCCTTGGTTCATGCCGGGTCTGGCCACATACTTTCATTTCTCCTTCCACTGATTCAAGAAGGACAGTTGTCAGTTACTGGCGAAAATATGTGCACTTAGTACTGGTTAACCGCTTAGGAGGTCCAAGCCTGCCCAGGAATAGTGTGGTTAGGTTAACTGACTGTCTTGACATGACCATAGCTGTTTACCGTGGACGTAAATCAACAAATTAATCAAAATTATCCTTATAGTCCGGGGGTCATTTGAGGATCTACTAAAGGTCATCCATATTTGGTCAGGAAACAGTTAAATCAAACCTTCACCGAATTACACCAAATGACATAAAGACAGGTCACGTAGATAATGATTTACCTTTTTCACTTGATGTATCAGAGATAATGTCTTCTTTGAAATTGAGCTGTCCTAATTTAAGATCAAGCTTTATTTTAGCTTAGTCATTCATAAACAATACAGAGGTGACCTTCAGTCCTAAGCTCATTCATACACAATGAACAAATTGTCCTGTCGTATAGGAGCCGTTCCAAGTGAAGAGATATGGCAACTGGAAAGACTCAGATCAGCCTGCACATTGTGCAGGCTGTTCAGAGTATTTCCTGTTTGCAATAGCAATATGTAGATCTTACATATGTTAGAAAATTTATTTTGTGAAAATTTAAGGCCAATTGATTTGATCAAGCATACTAGGCTGTTCACATATGCCTAAGATAATTTTCTCACTTTGTACACTGCCATGCATGCCATGAGAGAATTTGTCATGCATGAAAGAATACCATGTGCAAATAGCATGTTTGAATAGCATGGCACACAGTCATAATCTTGTGATTAGCATGGTACACAGTCATAATTTTAGGCTTGTTATAATATATACACCTCCATGCTTTGGCTACCATGTCTTCATGAATGGATGGATGACTTGCAAGTTAACATCCTTTTCAACAATATTTTGGTCATATACGGAAGATGGGAGGGTGATAATGAAATGCTGTGTGCACTGGAACCTCATTTACCATTGGAAAGATTTTCTCATCTAGCAGGGCTCAAACCCATGCAGGACAGCTAGATCATTAGAACAGCACTTAACCTACTGAGCTATGTAGGCTTTTACCATATTTACAAGGGAGCAACTTTGACAGAATAATATTTGATTTCTTCAGGGCCAATTTCTTCTGTCGCAGGAATATATTTTCTCTGTCAGAGCAAATTATTTCCCCTGTGACGGGACACAGATATTTCCAGAGTGCTCTCCCTTGGAGATGTAGCCATACATGGAAGCGACAATCTATCTTGTTTTTATTTTTTCCATTTGTACCTCTCATTAGAATCTTGTCAGCTTCCATGAATAAATATACAGTTGACTTTCATTATCTCAAACACTGATATCTCAAAGTACCCTCTTATATCAAAGAACATAGTTTGAGCGCAATTCCTTTTCTTTCTCTACATTTCAACTCCTTATATCTCAAAATACTAGTATCTTAAAGGTAGGTTCCTGGCCTAGCGATACCAATTGTGTTCACAAAATAATTTTGTCTTTTTCTGGGTAGTATTGAATTCTCTTATTTTTCTGAAACTGTTACTACTGAGAAAATCGTCAGATGTTGTAGAAAATAGTCGTTTTCCCTTTGGTTTATTTTCTTTTGTTGGAATTCCAGTTCTAAAAATAAATATGTATATATGTCTACAAGGCCGCAGTTTCTGATGTCATTTGCGAACGGTTAATTTTCTCTTGCCGTGAGCTCTTCCAGAGGTCCTGGCATGGCGGATGGATTAAAACTATCCCGAAATGCAATGCAGCATGAAGTCAGCTATGTTATCTATTTTTGGCGCGAACTAAAAATAGCGCTAACTGGTGTGCGAAGCAGAGTTAGGATATCCCTTGCAAAACGACTTTTCTACAGTTTTTTTATTTACACTTTTTAGTGAAACTTATTCATTTCCTTTTTATAACTGCTTTCCAACAGCTTGGATAAAAAAATCATCAAAATTATGATGCATTCCAAAGTACAGGAACCTACCTTTAAAGTAAATTTTCTGGGACCAGAAAATTTACTTTGAGATATCAGTTATTTTGCGATGAACAATGACTTTGAGATATCGAGAGATGACTGTTTATAAGTTTCTGTTAGAGAAAAAGCAAGATAAAACCACGTATACATGAAAGGGAAGTAGCCCGAGTTGACTTATAAAGCTGCTTACTTTTTGTCCCCAGGTAATGACAACTGGCCTCATAATGACCTTATTGCTGAGACCAGTGCTTTTGTAGGTCAACAGCCCTTTCAGTTGAACAAACCAGAAGTAAAACTGTTTAGTTGAATTATATTTTGATTGTAGATTTAGTCACACTTGCATTAAGAAAGCACATAAAGGACAACCTAATTGTATCTGCAGCTCACTTTACCCTTTTCTGACCAGTGGATTTGTCCATCTTTATAATTTGGATAAGTCCATTTCTAGTTTTAGGGGTTTCTGGTTTAATTATGTTATCATTTGTAGTTTGCATAGAACTTCCTGTAAGCCAGCAGTGTAGACCCTGATCACTGTATGCCCCATTCTGCGGTGCCTGAACTGGATCTGCGCTGTTTGCATATGTCCCTTAAACTAAATTCCAGTCTAAAAAGGGTCAATGAAGGTGTAAGCTTAATGGAAGTTCCGAGACGGGCCGGGCGGGTCTCCCTGCCTTTGAAAAAATCTGAAAAACAAGCCTTTTAGTATACGTGACTGCTTAATAACCACAGTCTTCAAGAATTAACACACCGGGTAGGCAGCAATCGAAAACGCTCATGTTATCGACGAAGGCGGATCAAAAACTGTTAGAAACAGCGTTTTCGATTGCAAATTGGGGACAATTTGCAATCTAAAACAGCGTCGCCAATTTGCAATCGAAAACGCTGTTTCTAGCTGTTTTTGATCTGCATTAATCGATTGTTAAGAGCATTTTTCAATTGCCGCCCTACCGGTTCGAAGATGGTTTGACTGCATGCACAGCATTCTTAGGGCATCATGGGCATATGAGACCACTCTGGCAGAGCCTTGGCTGTTTGTCTATAGCATGTTGCATGGAACATTTCTCCCCTATAAATTACTGTAAGGCTTATAGATGAATAGGTAAGAAAGACTGATGGACAGATGACTTACAATTTATGTCCTTATTATCAGTATTTCAGTCATCTCAGTATGATAAGAAGGTGTTAATGGAAGGCTGCGTGCAAATGAACCCCATTTACAGTTTGAATGATTTCTGCCTCTAGTGGGTCTTGAACCTGGAACTGCTAGATCAGCAGGCCAGTGCTTAACTTACTGAACAACCAGGCTCCTGCACCTCAAAAGAAAGAACAATCAAATCACATGGTTTCATTTCACACAGGGTATAATCGATTCCGCCAATTTTCGCTTCCTGCAGAGACTGTCCGTCATATTTGGCTTCCGCCGAGACTGTCCGCGAACTCTTGGTTCCTGCAGAGACTACTGTCCTCGAGAAATGGCTTCCTGCCGAGACTGTCCGCGTGACTCTGCTTCCTGCCGAGAGCCTCGGCAGGAAGCAGAATCATGCAGACAGTCTCTGCAGGAAGCCATTTATCATGTACAGAAGTCTCGGCAGGAAGCAAGTGTTTGCGGACAGTCTCGATGGAAGCCAGATATGATGTAAAGTCTTTGCAGGAAGCGAAAATTGGCGGAATCGATTATACCCTGTGATTCACATTTTCCATGAGGAGGCCACTTTACAACAAGACCTGTCGCCAGACAGAACAGCTCGCCTGAACCTGCGCTTGTCCATCTTCAAGTGCTAGTATTTGTTTCTTAGGGGTGGGGATGGTGCTGAGTAAAATTTCCAATCAATATCTATCATCAAACCAAATATAATTCAAATCCATCAAAGGGTTTAGAAGCTATAAGATTTCAAAGACTTTGACATAAAACTTTTAACATAAAATTTCTCTACGTCCGTGACCTTGACATATAGGTCATGTGCAGGGGTGGGGATGCAGTTGAATAAAATTTCTAAACAATATCTATCATCAAAACAAATATAAATCAAATTGATCAAACGGTTTAGAAAGTATGAGAGCTTAAAAAACTTGTGACTATTACCTATAGGTTATATCAAGGGGTGGGGATGCAACTGAATAAAATTTCCAACTAATATCTATCATTAAACCAAATATAATTCAAAAAGATCAAATGATTTAGAAACTATGACATCTGAAGAAAACAAACATAAAACTGCTAAGTCTATGACCTTGACCTATAGGTCATGTCCAGGGGTGGGGATGTGGTTGAACAAAATTTCAGACCAATATCTATCATCATACCAATTATAATTTTAATTGATTAAAGGGTTTAGGAACTCTGAGATCTTAAAAACTTTAAGATGAAACTTTAACATGAAATGTCTAAGTCCGTGACCTTGACCTAAAGGTCAGGTGCAGGGGTGGGGATACTGCAGAATAAAATTTCAGACCAATATCTATCATCATACCAAATATAATTTAAATCGATTAAAAGGTTTACAAACTATGAGATCTTAAAAACTGTAACGTAAAACTTTAACATAAAATTTCTAAGTCTGTGACTTTGACCTATGAGTCATAAGCCGTGGCGAAGATGGTCTTACATAAAATTTTGGACCAATATCTATCATCATGCAAAATATTATTTAAATCGATTAAAAGGTTTGCAAACTATGAGATCTTAAAAATGTTAACGTAAAACTTTAGCATAAAATTTCTAAGTCCGTGACTTTGACCTATGGGTCATGACCAGGGGTGGGGATGGTCTTGAAGAGAATTTTGGACCAATATCTATCATTATACCAAATATAATTGAAATTGATCAAAGGGTTTAGAAACTATGAAATCTTAAAAACTTTAATGTAAAACTAGAACATTTTGCTAATGCTAACGCCAAGGGTAGTACAATAGCTCTTCCTGAACTTTGTTCAGGCAAGCTAAAAACAAGTAATTTCTTTCTTGTGTGCTTAATTTCTTTCTCAGAGAAGCAGCCCCATTAATAAGGAAGGAACTTCTTTCATAGCTGCTTCAGAAGAGACAAATCTTTCCTTTAAGAATAGTTCCTTCTGGGAATGGGCGCAATAAATCCTAATCTGACTGAATCCCTTTGAGGTACATGTATGAGCTCCGACAGGACAGAACCAAGAAAGTGGCATAATGCACAACTAAAATCAGCCTGGGTAACTGCCCAGTCCGATCAGAGTCTTGGCTGTGTTCTTAAAGGGTAGCTTAGGGACAAAGCTACCTCCAAGATGCCAGCAAAGACTCTGATCAGACTGGGTGGATGCCCGGGCTGATCTAAGTCTTTGCTGGGCGCACATGACATTTTGCTATTTTGTCACTTCAGGGCTTGTATAGATCCATTCATCATAAGTAAAACTAGATACCCTACCTCCTGTGTGCCCTGGTGTACTTCTAGCTTCAATCTCATACTTCCCGAACTTGATTTTATCACTGTGGTTGATCTTGATGTCAGCCTTGGCCCGGCTTACTTCAGCTATCACACTTTTACAGCCAGGAAGCAACCTCTTCAGTTCACCTGTACCAGTGATGTGATCTGCGTGTACATGTGTGTTGACTGGAAAATAAAAGAAGCCTACATGTACCACAAGAATTCTGCAGAAAGGGGTGTCTTGCCTGTAAGCACACTGTCACAAAGCAATGCTAAATGTGAAAACTTGATGAAGTTTATCACAGGGTATAAACCAGTCCGCCAATTTTCGCTTCCTGCAGAGACTGTCCGTCATACTTGGCTTCGGCCGAGACTGTCCATGACCTCTTGCTTCCTGCCGAGACTTCTGTACATGATAAATGGCTGCCGAGACTGTCCGCGTGACTGCTTCTTGCAGAGACTCTCAACAGGAAGCAGAGTCACGCGGACAGTCTCGGCAGGAAGCCATTTTTCGAGGACAGTAGTCCCTGCAGGAAGCAAAATATGATTGACAGTCTCTGCAGGAAGGGAAAATTGGCGGACTGGTTTATACCCTGTGTTTATGCCCCTGATCATGCTGATGACATCAGAAAAGTAATACCTATGTCTTGTTTCTGCTAGTTGTAGGTGGGACATTTACTGCAAATACTGGTATTGTGAGAAAAGCACCCAAACATGAATAGATTATCGACATGTGATTTTATGTCCTTTTCAACAGTATTTCAGTCACATCAAGACAACAGGAGGGTGATAATGATAAGCTGTGTGCAATGGAAACCTGTTTATGACTGTAAACAGTCGGGGGACTTACGGATTTCCATCACGAACATTTGTAATGGTCAGCCATAACCTTTAAAATTTTCAATCTAACTCACTAAAATGACACTTTAATCCACTGGCAATGTTCAGTATGATCTTCCTGCAATTAAAATTGATATTTGGCCCAGTCTGTGACTTTCTCTGTATAAACGTTCTGTATTTACGTTACTTTAACAGAATTATGGTCAAAATTATGGTCAAAATTAGGTAAATATTGCTGTGCATTTGGCTTGTTTTATTTCCAAGAAAAATACATGTTTACTTTCTATTTTTTATAAACTGTTACAATCAGAAATACAAATGCTAATCATATGAGTTACTCAAGATTATCTACCAGTTTCTCAGCAGAAAAGCACTTAAGGTTTTTTGCCTTTGTTATGGTCAGCCATAACAAAAGAAGAAGCTAACGTTATGGCTGTTCATCACACTTCATCTTTCAGACATGTGGTGACAACTTATGGTCAAAATTTAATTACGAATGTTATGGTATGCCATCATATGTGTTCATTTGAAGCGCATGATTAACCATCACAAATCTGCATGATGGAAATCCGTAAGTACCCCCCCCCCCCACCCCCCAACCAACTGCTAAAGATTTCCACCTCCAGCGGGAATCAACATACCACAAAAATTCTAAAAATTGGGACACCCAAAATGCCTTGAAAAGGAACAGTTTCTGCTTTAAAATGCAGTGAATGCATCTAAATGATGCAGATGGAATGGCAAACAGGAGCAGTCTGATCTGGGTCTACATTGTTTGCTCAGTCAGACCTGACTGTCCCAACATTTAGTTTTTTTGTGGTACACTGATATTACAGTAGCTAAACTTTCTGCCCTAAAACTGACTAATTTCTCCTTTATCTCTGAATCAGACACAAAACTTACAATTTTGAGAAAATGGATGACAAGCAATATTTTTATCAGAAATAAAACAAGAGGGCCATGAGGCCCTGAATCGCTCACCTGAACAATTGGCAAGGTGGCTTATACTTATCATGTCTGAAATTGTCAAAATATGAGTTTTGGGTCAAAAGTCAAAGAATGACCATGACCACTTGTACTCATAAATCTTCATGTACTCATTAGACAACCATATATACCATTTTTAGGCCAAAATCTCTAAAACTTTCCATGAAATCTTATGTTCTAGCATTTTCCCATATTTGACCATGCCGCAAAACAGGTCAAGGTAAACCCAAGGTCACCATTTGAACAGTCTTGGTGGTACTCTAGTACTCCATGCTATTTACCAAGTTTCAGGGCCATAGGTGTATTGGTTCTGGGGAAGAAAAATATTAAAGATTTATCCCGTAAGTGGTAATGGCGGCCAAGCTGGTCATGTGACCTGGACCCTTTGAACAAATTTTCATTCAATCAACCCCTGGAGGCTCTATATGAAATGTGTTCACAATTGGCCCTTTGGCTTTTGAGGAAATGGTTGAAAACGTCAAAATATGAGCAATCTGGATCAAAGGTAAAAAAATGACCCTGACCTCTTGTACTCATAATTCTTCATGAACTCATTAAGACAAATGTATATACCAATTTTTTAGGTCAAAATCTTCAAAACTTTCCATGAAATCTTATGTTCTACCATTTTCCCATATTTGACCTTGCTGCAAAAGGTCAAGGTCAACACAAGGTCATAATTTGAACAATCTTGATAGTACTCAAGTACCCAATGCTACTTACAAAGTCTCAAGGCCATCGGTCAATTGGTTCTGGAGAAAAAGATTTTTAAAGGTATTTACCATATATGGGCGTGGCGGCCATGTTGGTCATGTGTCCAGGACCGTTAGAAAATATTTTCATTCCATCAACCCCTCGAGGCTCTATATGAAATTTGGTTTCAATTGGCCCAGTGGTTTAGAGCAGATTGTTTGAAATTGTCAAAATTTGAGATTTCTGGGTCAAAGGTCAAAGAATGACCTTGACCTTTTGTACTCAAAAATCTTCATGTACTCATTAACATGATTCTATGTACCAATTTTTAGGCCAAAATCTTCAAAACTTACCATAAAATCTCATGTTCTAGCATTTTCCCATATTTGACCTTGCCGTAAAAAAGGTCAAGGTCAACCCAGGGTCATAATTTGAACAATCTTGATAGTACTTGAGTACCCAATGCTACATACCGAGTTTAAAGGCCATCGGTCTACTGGTTCTGGAGAAGAAGATTTTTAAAGTTTTTTACCATATATGGGCGTGGTGGCCATGTTGGTCATGTGACCTGGACCGTATGCACAAATTTTCATTCTCTCAACCCCTGGAGGATCTATATGAAATTTGGTTACAATTGGCCAAGTGGTTTTTGAGGAGATTATTTGATATTGTCAAAATATGAAGAGTTCTGGGTCAAAGGTCAAAGAATGACCTTGACCTCTTGTACTCATAAATCTTCATGTAGTCATTAAGATGACTGTATGTACCAATTTTTAGGCCAAAATCTTCAACAGTTTCCAAGATATCTTATGTTGCAGCATTTTGCCATATAAAAGCATGAGTAAGCAAATTTGACCTTACCGTAAAAAAGGTCAAGGTCAACCCAAGGTCATAATTTGAACAATCTTGGTAGTACTCGTGTACCCAATGCTACATACCAAGTTTCAAGACCATCGACCTATTGGTTCTGGAGAAGAAGATTTTTTCAGGTTTTTACCATATATGGGCATGGCGGCCATGTTGGTCATGTGACCAGGACCGTTTGAACAACTTTTCGTTCCTAAGGTCCCAGGAGGCTCTATATGAAATTTGGTTACAATCGGCCCAGCAGTTTCAGAGGAGAAGTCGTTTGAAATTGTGGACGGACGGACGGACGACGGAGCCTTACCATCCTATAAGCTCCCCCGGAGCCTCTGGCTCAGGTGAGCTAAAAAGAAAAGAAGTGTTAATGATTAAATGGATGATGACAGAATGTCAACTTTTAGGAAAGTAATATAAATATTTGACAATCTCTTATCTTTAACACATTATTGCACACATTTCATGCACGTTTGTCATGTAATCAAAGTTCTTAAACTAGGAAGTTAATTTACAGTTTCACCCTTTTATAGAAATCAGTGATCAGCATTTTCTTTTTGATTAATTTTCTAAGGTTTTCACTGACTTGAACATGCAAAATTGCATCCCAAGTGTATTACCATATCTACTCATTTATAAGGCATGGTATTTCCCTTCCAAACCAATCTCAAAGATCTAGATCCCTCTTATAAGATGAAACTAGATTTTTGGGATTGTCTTGGAAGGGAAGTGAGTGAGTGAGTGGACTCGGGTTTAACTTCCCACCAACAACAAGGTCATATGGAGACGGGACCTCGGTTTAAAGTCTCATCCGAAAGACCGGAGAAGCGGTGGAAGGGAAGACTATAACTATCTTTCATGGGTGTGAGGTGTGGATAGAAAAATCCGTCACTCAGGATCTCTGTTCGGCATCACTTGGCAAGCCTCGTGATGCCAAACATGATCCTGAGTGATGGACTTTTCTATCCGCACCTCACACCCATGACAGATACTTTTTCTTGCACATCATGTTTTGTGTTAACTTTAGAACTTGTTGAATTGTTTAAATGCGTAATTTTAGAGCTTGAGAGGTTTCTTTCTGATTTTGATACAAGGCGCCGCTTTCAACGACCGCCATTGGGGTCTGGCATGCATAAACTGATGTCATTTTTGCCATCATCGTGACATAATCATCCTAAACGCCAACATCATTTGATGACGTAGATATGTGACCTCCAATACAGCCAATGTATTGAATGCTCCTGATTTTTATCTGGTCCTGGGTAAGATTACCTGGGTAAGATAAGATTTTCCATCCCAGGTGAAAAGAATAGCATTTTCTATCTGGTGTGCAAGAAAACATCTTATAGTAGGATTTCAAAAGACTGATTTTGATATTTAGTCATTCTAGAGAGGCGAAAACCCCATTTTATGGCCAAATAGATATACAGTACACCGCACAGTGGAGGTTGTCCTACGAAGGAAGGAAGGAATCTGCTTTCTAACAGAGCAAGTTTTTACCCACATCAGTAATATTGTAGATAATATGTCAAAAACTTATGATTTTTTCAGTATCCTTTTCCAGGGACACTCTTACTTGGTATATCCCAAGCTTCTGGAAACTGGACCTGATCCATCTAAACTTTTACTGTTGATAAAAGTTCAACAATAGTACCAGGTCCCAGGGACGCAATCACTTTTTACAATGCATACATTATGGGCTAATATCTTAAATTTCTTTTTTCGCAGCGCAGCCGCATATAATTTTGGTATTGTTTCACATTCCACAAGATTTCATTGGTCAAATAACCAATATGTCAAAATTTAGCCAATAAAATCAAAGGTCAATGAATGTTTAATCTTGGTCTTTTCCTGCTGTACTGCACTGCATGAATTCTACCACCCTGTCGGATACTAATTCAAAATATTTTTCTCGTTTGTATATTTACAATTGAAATTTTATCGAAAACAGACGCAGATATTCAAAACTTTCTTTTTTTTTTTGGTTGTAGATCTACTTTCACTTTCTACATTCGGTTTAATATACACAAATAAACAGTGCATCATGTTGGTAACTGTTTTGAAATCAGATTTTTCTTGTTTTTACGTGTCTTAAATGGTTTCCGGTTAATCACATGACCACCTTATCTGGATGTCACGTGACCGTCTGACTCCTGAAACATGGCCACTGGCTACTCATCGTAAGTAGGTGAAAATATCAACAAAATCGTGAAAGTTTGTGGAATCTATGGCTTCTTAGGTAAGGGTACTCCCTTCTATAGGGTCAGATGAACTACTTTCAAAACATGAGAAGGATTAGATTGATGGTCACATTAATCATATTGCACCCAAGAGTGGAAAAAGCCAAATATATGATGGAGACAAGTGACAGTGTATTAATCCAGGAAACTTGCCATCTTGTATACCTTATGGATGACCTTGAGAAGTTGGATGCATGCAGTGATGGAGTTTCAAAGGCCTGAGGCTTCTGATAGCTCAAATGCAAGGTATAGTTAAAAACATGACAGTCTATCCTTTACAGCAAAATTTGATGCTACTAAGATCACTGTGATCTAGCTTTGTGGAAGCTGAACTGAAGCATTCTAGTATATGATACACTGATGGAGTTTTGAAGGCATGAGGCTTACTGAAGCTGAAACAGAGCAGGACCAATATCAAAAACTTACACCATATCTGTTCTTTTCA
Organism: Ctena decussata; assembly: GCA_963989385.1. Classification (NCBI taxonomy): domain Eukaryota; kingdom Metazoa; phylum Mollusca; class Bivalvia; order Lucinida; family Lucinidae; genus Ctena; species Ctena decussata. Next base: position 61,296,416 of record OZ022504.1, read on the forward strand.
TGAAAAGTAGGTCACTATGACCTAGTTTACAATCAGCTGACCTGTAATGATTTTGATGCAAGTACTGATGGGTTAAACCTGCTGGATGTTATCCAGCATATTTTATTGACACCAGTTTGTCAGAATTTCCTTGCTAAGTTTTATGAGTAATTAAATCTTGATTTTATGGTAAGATTCATTTGAAGTGACATTAATTTATTAGATCTGGATTCTTAGTATGAGTACATGCATCATTTCCTTGAATGAATGAAGATTTCAGCAATAACTCATTTGACGTAATTTACATCAAATTAAAAATGATTAATAAGTTTTTAATACGCAGAATTTTTAAAACAAGAATTTTAACGTGTGATTTGTCCTTCAGATGCAGATAGAAAAGTCAAGAATCTTAAAAGATGAAGAAATTTTGCTGACGATTGAGAAAACAATGAGGAAATCATGGCTCTCAGCACGTAAGCCTTTAATGGAATGACACTTTTGCTAGCTTCACTAATTGTAATTATCCAAAATTCTTGGACAGACGTTCCAAACCTAACAGTGTAGACCCTGATCTTGAAGGAGCAGTCTGATCAGGGTTTGCATTGTCTACATTTTCATGCATTGTCCGCAGTTTCATGGCAATAAATTGCTATATGCATCAAAGGACGGTAAAATTGACTTATACAAGGTACCTGGAATGGATTTACTTTCAGGGGAAGCAACTCTGCCATTTCTATATTTTTGCCTTCTTCCTTGTCAACAGGAGTCAGCTCTTAATGGAAAGAATTTGCTCCTGGAAGAAAGAATTTGCTCCTCCAAGAGCAAATTCTTTACTTTCAGAGTAGACCCCATTTTAGAAAGGTTTTGTTCTCAAGGGAATCAAAAAAGAAGTTACAAAAGTTGTTCCCCTTTGAAGAAATGATGGAAAAAAAATGGGAGTATACCCACACACCTTAAATAATAGTCTCGGGATAATTATTGTACACAGCTAAGGTGTCCCAATATTATGGTACTTATGGCAACTTCAAAGATTCTGATTCAGGATTTTAAATGTTGTGACTTTTGAAGTGAAAAATTAGTTACCTAAGACTATTAATCATAGCAGTGGTAATTAAAGCTAGAAAATCAGTTATTAAAAACATAAATCTTTAAAAAATAGTTACATACAACCATTAATCATTGATTGCATCAGTAATAAATGCTGGAAAATCGGTTACATGTATTAAAAACATTATTAATCTTAAGAGGTAAACCCGTAAGTGGGGTTATGTCTTATAATAAGTATCATGGTCCAGCTTTGTTCTAACAGAGCTCTAGATAAGAGGAAGTATTTGATGATAATTAAGGATAATTTTTCTTATTTCTCATTCAAACCATATGTTGTGACCCCTCATCTGAACTGTCTCGTCGAGACGGTTCAGATGAGGGGTCACAACATATGTTTTTATGCAGAATTAACAAAAATTATCCCTAATGATCACCAAATACTCCCTCTTATCTAGAGCTCTGTCTAACAGTAAATCTGTCTATTTTCTAAGAAAATGAAGAAAATACTGAAAAGCATTTATGTATACAGACAGAGAGCCTCAAGTGCTGTTTCATGCAATACTTAAATTAATTCAATATCTTATTGTCTACGCCCATGGGCATAGACTATCTAGTAATTGCTTTCAACATGGAAGTACAGCCATTTGTTAACGATGCAGCTTGACCTTTATGCAAGAGCGTGAATGCGCTTCACACAAATGTCGTGAGCGATCATAAGCTATTCGCATTATGCTGTGAGCACTGTTTGCATAGGTGTCATGAGCTGTCATATGAACACTACAGAACTGCATATGGTATCACAAAATAGCAGAATGTATCACAAGGTACAGATGAATGAATGACTTGTGACTTCATGGTCTTGTAAACTGTATTTCAACCATGGAATGGAACACCACTCGCACACGTGCTTGAAATCCAACAATGGAGATTCTAGGTATTATTTTAGACATTTATGGTTACAACAGTTATTTGATAAACATGAACTATTAATGGTTGCTCAGTTTAGACCAAGCTTTTTGTGAAAGCTATCCTTGTGTATTCTTAGCTTCAGCAAGCCTGGCAATATAAGAACCGGAGGAAAGGAACATAACTCAATGCAGTGTTTTCATCATATTTTGCTCTTTAAAAACATTTTATGCTCTCAATTTTGCTTTTTGATATTAGTAACTTAGATGTTCCCATATCCGTGAGTACTGGCAAAACCAAGTATTGTTAGCTAGTCCATACACTCTGCAGTAACCAGCAGATAATACTTAAGAGGAATTCAAGTGAATATCAGCATCTGAATATTCTTCTTGGACACAGTTTATTCCTTTTCAATATCTGGGTGATTAGTCAGTTTTTCACATCACACAAAATGGGGGAAAATCCAAAGGCATGTTGTAAGTTTTTCCCAGACCATTTCTTTATAGAAAATTACATAGAAACCCAAGAGTGCATTAAAATCACGGTTCTCTTGTTTAAACTGGGAGTTTTTAACTTTTACAGTTTACAGTTGAAAAGATTCCCGCCTGCAGTGGGGCTTGAACCCAGGACCCCTAGATCAGCAGACCAGTGCTTAACCTAATGAGCTATCGGGGCTCCTTTAGTCTCTGAGAAATGAAGATAACCAAAATAATAGATATTAACTTGACATGTTCAACACAACCTGATGGTAGGTCAAGGTCAACAAACAACATTAGTACCACAGAGACAATGTCATGATTTATATTTGTGTGTAGTTTCATCGTTAAAGATCTGAGTCTACGCTGGGCATACAACCATGTTGTTGACTTTGTCGTGTTGCAGCTCATATGAAAACAGTCATGATCATCCACTCTGCATACCAGCCTAGCCATTTGCTTTCTTTTAGCCACAAAATCAGCTTGTCTGGATAAAGTGCAGACCATGTAGTGTCCCATAATTCCCTACACGTCTCGACACCCCAACCTAAATCATACCAAATTCTGAAATAAATCTTTCCATCTTGAATTTGGATATTAAAGTTCATTTGAGGATGTCTTATAAAATTGTTGAATATATTGAAAATGGTATATTACAGCCAATCTTGATCAGACTGCTCCCTTGGGCAATGGGTGGTTTTATAAGACAACCTTAATGTTTCTTAAGTTATGGACAATGAATTAATCAGTCACTTCCTTCAACAAATTATATAATCATTTGTAAAAGCTAATGTAAGCCAAAAATCATTGACTTTCACAAAGAAACACTTGGTCTGAATACTCATCAAATATAAATATGGCAAATTGCTTATTTATCCTTCTAGAGGATTATAAGAATAATCCCTCAGACTATCAATATTCTATTTATGTCATCCCAGCTCCAGATATGTGGATGTTTAACGGACAGAGCTCCAGATAAGAGGGGGTACTGAGGATAATTCAAAGATAATTTTTCTTATTTCTCAACAAAAACATATATTGTGACCCCTCATTAGAACCGTCTCGACGAGACGGTTCTAATGATGGGTCACAAAATATGTTTTTATGGAGAAATATGGATAATTATCCCTAAATTATCTCTGTTACCCCTTCTTATCTGGAGCACTGTTAGCGGATATTCAAACAAAGTTATTTTTCAAATGATGCAGATGGAATGAAAAATGGTGGCAGCCCTGATCAGACTGCTCATAGAGGAGCAGACCGATGTAAGTCTGCACTGTTTGCTCAGCCCTATCAGTCACAATACTTAGAATTTCATGATCATTATCTTAAAACCCAACCCTTGCCCAGAAATCTGTCTCCCCTATGATTAATTACTCTTTCTATTTTCCAAAACATACAACGCGTGTTGCCAAACAAAATTCATCAAATGAGCCGGGACACGAGAAAACCAACAATGTGGCTGTGTGCCCAGCACAGACTCAGATGAGCCAGGGCATCCACCCAGTCTGGTCAGAGTCTTCGCTGAGCCCTTAAAGGGTAACTAAGGGTCTAAGCTACCTCCATGCGGACAGGAAAGACTCTGATCAGACTGGGCGAATGCCCAGGCTGAGCTGAGTCTGCACTGATAGCCCAACCACTTTGTTTGTTTTGTAGTGTCGCGGCTCAAATAATTGTTGAAATGTTTAAGAATGTGCTTCAGATGTGTAATGAGAGATGAGTTATAGGTCTAGGGAGCTTATGTAAATGAATTAAAAAGCAATTAACATTTTCTCCAACTTTGCAAATACATCTTAATAATTTTACCATGAATTAGCTGAACCTGCTTCAGGACTTTTGAGCCATGCTATGATGTGAAAACAATCTATGATAGATTCTGAAGTCCTCCAACATCTAATTGTGACTGGATAAAATAAGGAAGACGCAATGAACCATGACAATGCTTCTGAAATACTGAATCCTTTTACCATAAGCATTCTAAGTATTGAGACAGATAGGTCTAACTGTTTGCCATTCTGTCTCTATTTTTTTTAACACATTAGTGCATTGTAAAACCAAACTGTTCCTTTTTTGAGGGACAGTTGTGAATGGATGCACCCCCATGGGAGATCACAGTGACCTGAATTGTCTCCCTCCTGAAAGCAAAGAATGGTCCTTTCATCAATAAGTACCGGTATATCAATATTATTCTGTTAAATTTTATCTATATATGCACCCTGAATCACTTGAGGTGAGGTCAGATTGATGAGAGTTAAATGGACCTAAGTCTGCAAAAATAGTATCTGCACTGCGGACTTGTATTTCATGAAGTGCCCTTTTACTATCTATTTCCTATTTTTGGACATCCATAATTCATTTCTGCATATCCAATATTTGATTTTTTGATGTCACAAAATAGTTATGGATATCTTTAATTATCTTTAAAGATCCAGATATTCACAAACATGTAATTATGAACCTATTTTTGAATAACCATTACTCAACATGACTTTTTTGATATTCAATGTTTGAATTATGGAGCCGTGGTGCAGCTGGTAGTGTGCCCGATGCATATAATCAAAGGATCCTGAGTCTGACTGGATCCCACCATGCCCCTTGTGTCGTGGCCTTCAGCAAGTCACATACCCACCACTCAGCTTGAACATATAAATAGTCTCATTAAATTGCAATAGAAGCTCTACAGAGCATGTGTTCCTTGTGAATTAAAGGAGCAACTGTAAATAAAGATTACTATTTAATACATGTATTATTTATATTATATTCAACTTAAGCAGAATACCATTTTATTTCCGCGAAAGTATTCAAGGGAGCAAATATCATTATGATCTCCCTTGAAAGTGTACCTATATAGAGCCTAAATAACCTACCTCCATATACAAGTTTGAGACCCATATCCTTGATAATTTTTGCATCTCTAGCTGCTGTTTCTATAACTGGATCAATCAAGATGGCTTCCTTAGAATCTGGGTCGGCAAGAAGGTATGTGTATGTGAAGGACTTGTATTCCAACAGCTGCAAAGATACAAGTGAGAGACGTACGTTCACTGTATGAAAAGTCTCTTTTTATTTGACAAAACTCAAATATACATGTGAGCAGCAACTTGAGAAATGGGGTATTACCCAATATTGTATGTGAAAACAGAGAAGACTTAGCTAAATCTGGCTAGTGGTTAAGAGTTTGATTCCCGTTGGAGGCAGAAATCTTTTTATCTGTAAACAAGGTTCCATGGCATACAGCTTTACATCATCACACTCCAACTGCCCTAATATGACTGAAATACCGTTGAAAAGGATGTAAAACAAGATATCCATCCATCATAGATCAATCTGCATGCCTCCAGTCTGATCAGTATTCAGTATTTAGTTATATACATTCCTCATCATGATATCCTTATTTGGCTAGCTGCATGGAATTCTTCCATGGAGTGAGATCGATTAGTCTTCCCTGGATCCAGTTGATGGCTAAGCTGATGAAAATCTTTCGTAATGACAGGGCTCATTCTTAACTCACATCAACATACTATACATTGGGTTCTGTTTTCAAGTGAATATTCTATAGCCACACATTTCAAAGAAATGAACGGTTCTCATATTTTCTGATATTAGACATACCTAAAACTATTGACCAGTCTTTTCAGAGCAGCTTTGTATCTTTGATTCTTGTGAGATTTACAGGTAAGGTTCAAAGTTGACCCTACCTACTGGATCCCTCCAGGGGCCACCACAACACATCTTGGTGAAGATGGGGAGTATGATAAGGGCAAAGCTCAAGGTAAGGTGGCGAGGATAAGTCGTTGATTATTATTTCTCAGTAAAAATATATGCTGTCCCCATCATTAAAATCGTCTCAAGGAGACGGGTCTAATGAGGTCACAACATGTTTTATGAAGAATAATGAGTTGTGGCTCTGCATTAAAAACACCATGGTGAGATGGCCACCTTTTTTTCCTCCTGCCATAGTTGATCCTTGAAAAAGTCTGATACTGTCAAAAACCAAGGCAAGTGCCATACCCATATTCGCAATTTATCAGGAATAAAGACTAACAATTTTGCCTTACAGGCCCAGACTACCAAAATTCAATATTTAACATTAGAGGTGTGGGCATTTTCCCACAAAATTCAGGGGCACAGCCCAAACTTTAGGGGCCATCTGTGACTGGGCCCCTGTTAGTTAGAGGGCAATAATGGAAGACTGTGAGCAATGGAGCCCCCTTTCACAGTTGGAAAGATTTCTGCTTTCAGTGGGTGGGTCTCAAACAAGGGACCCTAGATCAGCAAGCCAGAACTTGACCTACTCTTGTGACCCCTTATTAGAAACATCTCAGCGAGACGGTTCTGATGGGGGATCACAACACATGGTTTAATGGAGGAATATGGAAAATTAACCCTAAATAACTAGAGTAGTAGGTTAATTGTTAATTTGTCCCACTGTATAATCCTCAGTAGTGAAAAACAAAGAGGTTCTTACTTTGATCTAGTCGGTTAACTGTGTCAAAAAATATCCTTGACTCAGTTTCTGGAGAACCATAAAACAGAGATCATAAGGGCAAACAGATGTTATTTTATTACTTTTTGTAAGTTTACACTTTGAAAGTCACTTTGTCAACTATTTTTTTACAAATAAATCCTACAATACCCCATCTTAGCAAGTTTTAGAGTTTCATAAGAAACTCCTAAGTTCCTAACCAACAATTATACAAGTATTTAAGCAGAATACATATATAAAAAAATTTGTGTTTGTCTTGCTAATAAGTAAAACATGATGGGCTGCATTCATTAATCAATGTAGCCATCATTTTTAGAACAAATATGCATGATAAGTAAGGTAGCAGCTAGCCCCCTTACTACAGGAAGTGCCCTTGGGAGTGTTCATTATTATCTATCAGTTAGGAGGGTTGGAGGAATTTAAGGGGGGAGGGGGGGGGGGGGGGGTGGTACAATTTGAAATCTGCTCTGCAAGGGGTGGGGTAAGGGATGTGGGGGTCAGTATTTTTGTGGACTGATGCTGGGGTTGGTGGGGGAGGTTGAACTTATAATTTTCATAAATTGTCTGGCTTCTTGTGGGGTGGGGGGGGGGGGGGGGGGGGACCCAAGTCCTGATTCTTGTCTAGAGGTTGTGGGTTATTTCATCATCACATTATCATTTCATATGATGAGATGACTGAATGATGTGTGATGCACGGCATCTGTAAATGATCTCAAATACTGATTCCAGACACGTATTGTAGAAATATGAGACATGCAATCATGACATGCATTTTTTTGATAATTCTGAGATAGTCTGTCTTATTTCTCAATGAAATTGAAAATATAGGTTGTGACCCCTCATTAAAACTGCCTCACTGAGATGGGTTTAATGAGGGATCACAAACTATGTTTTTAAGGAGAAATAAATAAAATCATCATTAAGTCACCCCTGTTACACCTTCTCATCAGGAGCACTGGTATGTACAGGTGTAGGCATGGTGTAAAGTTTCATGAAAATTACAGGTATAGTCATGCTATCATCCTAATGACCTTATATTAAGAACAAAAGTTTTAAATATCAGAATAATACTCATAATAGGTTTATTTACCATATTTGCCTATATATACTGAGGGACTTTAAAAACTCACCATTTTATATAATGTTATTTTACCCAGAGTTTGCAATATTTGAAACGTTTGAGCACTCGTGCATGTTAGCATGGATGAGTTCTTTAAGTCTGCAAACAATTACAGAGAGTGTGCAACCATGCATAGAAATTTCGAGAAAAATGGAATTTTGGTTACTTTTTCGCATAAAATTTTAACGAATTCACATTTAGTCGAATTTTAATGTTTATGCACTGAATGAATACCACACACTGTAAAAACAATGAAAAATGGCAAAGATCCTTGAAAAAAGTGTTTTATCGATGTTCGAAAATTGGAATTTTTTTAACAAAAAAATAGGGATCAGTTCAAAATTGGGAGATACCCGACTTAAAAGCCGACCAATTGATGGTATACCTACCCAGATTATGAGAGTATGTCTTAATGCACCAGTTCCAAGCAAATTTGAATAATTATTGTTGTCCTTTACCTTCACTTCCGGTTTTTGTGCAAAAAGTTTGAATCTTTGCAAAATGACGTTGAAAAGAAAGAAATGTAACCGATAAAAAAAGATCACAAAACATGAATAATGAATAACCTCTGGTTTTTAAGTCATTGAAATCTGATCAGCAGTTACGAAATTGCAGCAAACTGAAAATCACGCTTCAATCATCATTGGATTAATGCGAATTTATCTCCCTTTGGGAATATTCTAAAGCCAAATTTTGCATTCATTTTGAAAGCTTGTGTTCCCGGTTGAAATTGGAATAAACCAAAATTACAATAGTTGATGGCTGTATGAAACAAAAAATCATTTTTCTAGCATATCCAAAGCTACAAATTGGTGCGTTTCTAAAGTCTCTCAGTATAAGAAGGGGGAACTTCTCCTCTCTAAAACTACCCTAAATATTGAATCTGTCATTTTCTCTGCTGGAAAAAGTTTATGCCCTTCCAAAATCCCAAAAATCCATTCTTGATCCACTTTATAAGATGGAGCTAGAATTTTTTGGTTGAACACCGGTCTTATATCCGAATAAATGTGGCAAGAAAAAAAATTGTGTTATGTCATAGTAAACCTGTATTATTCATCACCCTGTCTGGTGTAAATAACATAAAAACTATAGTAATTGGGACACCTAAAATAACAATTACCATAATTGTGTAAAAAATGAAACCATTCGATTTTACAGTGCAATAGTGTGTCCAAAAGATGCAGGTGGAATGGCAAACAGTGTAGAACCAGATCAGACTGCTCCTTTAGGAGCAGTTTGATCTTAGTCTGCACTGTTTGCTCAGACTGTCTGTCCCAAATTTTGAATTACAATGGTATGCAGTGCTCTGGATGAGTGGAGTATCTGCCAATGCTTTCTTTGAGATAATTTATTTTTGTGTTAATGTTGTGACCCCTCATTAAAACTGCTCAGTAAGGCAGTTCTAAGGAGGAATCACTTGACATTATTTTTTACTCCCTTCATACTTTGATTTGATCATATCATTCTCATCATTTATATCAGAACTGTTCTGTGGATGAAGAAAGCCAGAAGTAGCTCTCAGCTGTATTACAAGAGGCTGGGAAATACTCTGTGAAACCACTGCAACTCTGAAGGGAACAGCCAATCATTCATACTTGCCACACATGCACAAATGCATTCAGCCAGATTTGAACCTGAGTGGCAGAGGTGCATGTATTTATGCAGTCTAGAGACAAATTTTCTACCAGCTGAGCATTTAGAGCTCTTGTCAGGAGAAATAGGAAAAAACATCTCAAAACTATTATCAAATTACAGGTACCTGCAGCTCAAACATAAAATTAGAACCTGAAAGATGTACCTGCCACCTTTAATGGCCTAGGGTAAATTTAAGTCCTGGTGGCAGAATTCTATTTAACCTTCCGTGTACTCAGCCTTTCATTACCATCCTTCCATCAGCTGGATATGATAGAAGTATTGTTGAACATGTTGAAAGGGCCATAAAACCACAAGTTATGTATCTATCCATATTTCTGTCAAAACGTAATTCAGACGGTGCACGTGCAGACTAATGACAGCTTAGCTTGGCTTTTAAACCTTTCACCTACTCCGCTTTACCCTGATGTCTGAAATCTAAGTTCAAGTGAATGCAAAAACTTCACAAATGCCCACTTGATGGGCAAAGGTAGGTCAGACAATATAGATCTATCATTTCAGCAGATTGACCTGAAATAGCTTTAATCAATAGTTTACCTGTGAGCTGTGATACACAAGCAGGCATTTATGCACCAAGGATCATCAGGGTTTACTGACAAGACTGCATGAAGAGCTGTTTGCACATACTATACTTGTCAAAGGGAGTTTAGATCTGCAATGCTTTGTTTTTATCGAAAAAGGATTTGTGTCAAATTGTGACAATAATTTCAATGACGAATAAAATGATGTTAAGATTTTTAATACCAGTGATGTTTTTCTTACCTGTCGAAATATAATGTCACGTCCTTTGCCAGCAAAATCTGACTTTTTCATGGAATTCTCTGCAAAACTATTGTACATTTTTTTAACACAACACAAACGACCACTTTGGTGTCCACCTTGGAAACGTCCGTTCTGAACGTGCCGATCACGTGTGGGTGGGTTTAAAAGCGACAACAACCCGGTTAACCCTCGTTTTCCACTATGTAAGGTAAGACACCTTACAAAAACTTTCGTTGGTACAGTTGTCATTGTTCTTTGAACCTATCCACTCAAAATCTATATCAAAATATTTTTGTAGGTATAATCTGAGTTATAAATAGGCCACAACGTGGGAATACCCAATTAATGCGCATGTCAGATGGTTTAGATGTAAAAATGGATTGGATCTCTGCATTCAGTAAAGTCATTTTTGATACAAAACTAAATTTTAGAGAACACATCACTATGCAGTAGATTCCAGAGACTCTCCACTTCTACTTCAAGAAGATATTATAAGAGCAGAACGTTGGGCAGACACTTGGAAAATGACATTCAACATTAAGAAATGCCACCACCTTCATATTGGGGAAACTAGTGAAGTGTTCAGGTACAAAATGGGCACAGGAGACGATGAAACCGAAATAGAAAGGGTAAAATCTGAAAAAGATCTAGGAGTAACCATTGACGAAAAATTAAAATTCCGTGAACACATAACCCAAAAAGTTAATCTCGCCAACAGGAATCTTGGAATAATATTCAGAACATTCACATACATGGATAAAGAAATGTTTCTGAACCTTTACAAATCCATGGTAAGACCAGAATCAGAATCAGAATCAGAATCAGAATTGTTTACTGGTGATACGTCCAAAGACAATCATTCACCAGGACCTGTGAATCAGGGAAGCTAGTCCCTAGCCCTTATAAGAGAAGTAAACTTAGTAACTGAATCCTCTGCACACTCAGCAGCAGAAATAAGTGAATCTTCCAGGGAATTCCAATCTCTAATAGTCTGGGGGAAGAAACTGGACTTGTAAATGTCAGTCCCAGCCAATGGGGTTTGAAATGTCAGGGAATGATGATTCCTGGTACGCCTATTTGGGGGAACAAGGTCATTTATGGGTATACTGGCTGCAACCCTCAGACCTTTGTAAAGCATTATAAGTCTACTATCTTTCCTCCTCTTTTTTAGGGATTCCCACTTCCACACACCTTGAGTACGCCACACAGATTTGGTCTCCGCAATATAAGAAAGATAAAATTATAATAGAAAATGTTCAGAGGCGCGCTACAAGATTACTGAAATGTGTTCAACATCTTCCATATCACGAAAGATTGAGAAAATTAGGTTTACCCACATTAGAATATCGAAGAGCGCGTGCGGATTTGGTGCAAGTATACAAAATACTACATAATATAGATAAGGTGGAAAAAGATAAGTTGCTCAGACTGGCACAATATTCGTCAACTAGAGGGCACTCCTTGAAATTATTTAAATCAAGAAATCGTCTCAACGTCAGAGCAAATTACTTCTCACAACTTGTCATCAATCAGTGGAATTCATTACCAGAAAATATTGTTAGAGCACCCTCCCTGAACACCTTCAAGAGTCGCCTTAACAGCTACTGGAAAGATTACCCCTTCAAATTCAAAGCTGCGTGCTACATGACCGAAGATGAAGCCAGACTGGAAAAACAACGTAGAAATGCACCGATAGAAGTCTCAGTGGCTTAGAATGGTGTCGACGCCATGCAAGTCATGTAAGTCAAGAAAGTTGCACTTGCGAAGAGAAATACATGTATGGGTCTTATCCTTAAAAGCTTCACATATGTTTCTCAGTTTATACAAATCCTTGGCAAGGCCCCATCTTGAATATGCTACTCCAGTATGGTCACCACTGCTGCCCTGAAGCTCTCTACTCTTAAAGGAAAAAAAGCTCTTTAGCCTGCAAGTTTATTCCTTTAGTACTTTATCCATATTAGCAAAGACCTTTGCAGATTTACTTTCCTAGAAAGTGTATACATTCAGCGTAATATTCACTCACTCCCCGAGAAAATACATATATTGCCCAGGGCCACGGAAGTTCTTGATCTTTCTATGAAAGACGATGCAAAAAGGAAAAACAGGTAGAGTACAATTGCGTTTTAGTAGTGGGTTAAGCCCTAGCTTGCTAAACTGGCATTCGGAGTCCTGATCTCGCTGAAGGCGGCATTTGTTTTAACAGTTGACGGGATTCAATTGCACTTGGACATTTATTATCACCTTTCCATTCGCACGATATGACTGAAATGCTGTTGCAAAGTCAGAAAATAACAAGTCATCTATTCATCCATCTCTCATTCCATGTCTGTATTTGATCAATGATATTGGTCTTCGGCAGATACCATCTGTTTAATCAGTGACCTATATACATCGTAACAAGACAACCTAGGCCCAGCAGATAATGAGAGATCTTTCGTATGAACAAAGCATCGACATGACGTCACTGCTACATTGACACGAAGTTGTGGCTTGTGAGATCAATTTAAGGTGTATGCTTTTCCGCATTTTTTAGATAGGGGAGCAACTTCTGTGACTTGTAAACAAATTAACCGACAAGGATCACTAGATCCTCTCTCTGGTTTATCACCTGTGGACCAAAATGACTACCATGGCTATTTTATTAGATATATATTATATAATGTCTGTGCAAAGTCATTTTACAATAACTTGAATAAACTGTTCAAATATTCCGTTCTGAACCAGTTTGCTTGGCTTTAAAGCACTTGTTAAAAATACCGGAGTTGTCCCCGTTTATGTAACGAACTAGGGTAGGCCACACATTCTGTTAAGTTTATTCTCACTATCCTGAGGCTACTGACTAGCTGTGGATATTTCAACAATGTTTTTGACACAAATATATGTCTGCCATGAATGCCTCAAGCTGAAACAGTACTGGAGCAAAGCGGACACTGTACAGAAAGTAAATATTGAAAGGCGAAAACCGTACACAGCATTCGTTTTTTTCTTTTTGTTAACAACTGGCAGTCTTTCAGAAGTGAATTCCTATGGCTTCTTAAATTAGAATTCAAAATACATATTGTGCACAGAAAAATACTGCATAATTAAACAGACTAGCTCATTAGATACTGTGGGTGAAAATATCATAATTATAACACGTACGTCTAAAATATGACCTTCTTTTGCATTTTTGTTGGATGGAATTTCAAGTTATTTGCTTCATACGGTATGCGAAAAAAACTAGATGAAAGGAATGAACATATACGAGAAAATAAAAGCAATTGCCTTAGAGAAAATATAAGCAATTTCCTTACCGAAAGAGATGTCATTTCTGTCTCAGCGTAGGCCGTAGTTCTCTGCAGGAAGCAAAATATAGCACACAGTCTCTGTGGAAGCAATATATGACGGACAGTCTCTGCAGGAAGCGCAAATTAGCGGATTCGTTTATACCCTGTGTCATTGCATAAATTGAGCCACAATGCTACAAAAATAACGAAAATGTTAGGTCACTATTTTTCAGGCCCATTGCCATTACATTGCTTATTCCTACACGCACTATGCATTTTTTTATTAAAATCCTCGTTTCAGGCCATGGTCAGCTATCTTGAATTTCTGCCCATCCTTAAGCAGCAGTTCACACGTTAAACCCATTTTCACTATTTTGTCCCCCTTATTAAATGTCGCCTACGCTTCCATTTTTCCAATATCCGAATCTATATCTTTCTTCCGTACAATTCTTTTATCGATACCTGCAACTGCAAGCTTGCTACTTGCTTTTGTGTTGATGGAGTATTGCCCTGAATTTTGCATATGACAAAAAAAAAAACCCGCATAGACGGTCATTATCGGTTTGTGAATCCTCTTCTTAATGCATGGTTTTGTGTTCGTTAAAACGTGCCTGTTAAAGGTAGGTTCCTGAAGCAGCGATAACAATTATGTTCACAAAATAATTTTGTCTTTTTCTGGATAGGATTGAATTCTTTTATTTTTCTGAATCTGTTGCTACTGAGAAAATCGTCAGATGTTGAAGAAAATAGTCGTTTTCCCTTTTGGTTTATTTTCCTTCGTTGGAATTCCAGTTCTAAAAATAGATATGTTATATGTCTATAAGTGCGCGATTTCTAATGCCATTCTCCAAAGGCAAATTTTCTCTTGCCGTGAGCTCTCCTAGAGGCCCTGGCATGGCGGATGGGTTAAAACTATCCCAAAATGCAATGCAGCATGATGTCAGCTGCGTTATCTATTTTTTGCGCGAACTAAAATAGCCCTAACTGGTGTGCGAAGCAGAGTTAGGAAATTCCTTGCAAAAAAAAAAACTTTTTCTAATATTCTTTTGATTTACACTTTTAAGTGAAGCTATTAATTCCCTTTTTATAAGTGCTTTCCAACAAATTGAATGAAAGATCATCAAAATTATGATGCATTCCAAAGTACAGGAACCTACCTTTAATAGTGTGTGACACCAATATTTACGCATAAATGATTGTTAATGGACTCATCTGATATGAAGGAGTTGAGCGGTGTCTGTGCACATGATATCAAGTACTGTGAAATGGAGATTACAAGTAGGAATATGCGTTTCGCCTCGCATTATAGGCAGTCTCAGATATTAGGACCATATATGGAAAAGAAATTGTTACTGTTAGCAACATGCTGAGTAACATGATTTACGTGATACGATGTAATATTATAAAGAATTTATGCACAAATCGGTATACTTTTTCTGGCAACCGATATGGAATTTCTGTCCATCTTTTAGCAGCAGTTCATTAGTTAAACCCATTTTCACTAGTTTCTTCCCCTTATTTTAATACCTCTCAAGTACACATGTGTTAAGCCGGTTCGGCAATATTTAGAAACCAGGGAGTGGCTGTGGAAATTTATTGGACTCCATGCCATGCTGACATCACCGGCAATGCAGGGCTGGACCCAGAGCACCTGAAGACGGGGGGGGGGGGGGGGGCACAGAATGCCGAAGATATTATGATTCGAGCGGCGTGAGCCGCGAGGGGGGACAGTATGAGAGGGAGTTTCCCCCTCTCCTTCTGGGGTTCCGGGTGTCGCCCCCCTCCCGGAAAAAAAAAACGAAAATTGTAGTGCCGGAGAAGCATTTTTAAGCCTGTTTTTGGTCAAAATTTCAGATTTCAAACTTGATTTGAAAGCCAGTTTGACATACTTTATGCAATATTTTGCTTCAATTTCAGCTTATACTGGTACTGGACCTGGCATGCAAATATCTAATTAATGATTGTGCAGGGCTTCCATTAACTTTCAGATTCAGGAAGTCCCAGACTTCCTACCCCTCAAATTTGAAAGTCCCGCATGAGAAACAAGTCCAACTTTTTTCCACGCAACGGCTGTCGAAAGTTATGGAAGAAATAAAGTACTGAACATTATATTCAACTTTACTGCAAGTAGCTGCGACGGTCAGAAAGAAATCGGTCAACTCGTTAGATCAAAGTGGCGCCGACGCTTTCATACCCTTCTAATTTCGCCGATAGAATTTACCGTAATGATCAAGAAAGTAGGACAGAAGTGCCACCGTGAGATACGGAGATAAAATGTGAGATATAAATTAACCGGAGTACGTAAAAATTACGACGCACTGAAATAAACTATTTCAGTTATATCCAGTTTACAGTTGCACTTCAGTTTGGCGTCCTCATTTTTTCGCAAGCGCAAGTATTATTTACAGTCAGACAGTGGTGCATCAAAGCAGCCGCCAAGATCAAAAGATTACGCAAAACTGTCAATTCAGGTCGCATTAATTTACACCCAGCGGAGTTATTTCTAAATAGGTGCGGGGCTTAGGCTGTCGCTGTAAAATTATTCCAATTGGACAATAGGCGGAGCAACATACGTAGTCACGGTTCTCACTGACAAGAGTCTGTCAACCGGTAAATCACAAAGCTCATAGGACGCGTGTCAAAGGTAATACCGATAAATTGTTTATTGAAGGATGATATAATTTCTTAACATTGACGTGCGCCGGAACACGTGGCTTGAAATGATCACGCACCACCGGACAACAGATTGGCGTACTTTTAGGCTGTTACTAAAACCTTGTACCGCACCGCACCGCACCGCACTGGGGTAAAATAGAGTACCGCACCGCCGAAGTTTTCCGAACCCTACCGAATTTTACGGCCTTTACTGTAGGCAAAGGTTATGTTACTTAGTATATGCTGATTTTGTAAATAATTTTTTAATTAGACATGTTAATGTACTGGAAGTATATACATATTTATATCATGCTGAAACCTTAATTGCCTAACCTCAAAACGATTTTATCCATTTCAATAATGTAATAAATTCTTAGGATAACTATCACATGGTAGTCCCTTTCATTTTTGTTTTATGGTAACTTTATCCGTATTATTTCCTAGATTCAAAGATTCAAACAAATTGCATATACATAGATGACTATCTGAAAAAGATTTCCTACGTGGGGGGGGGGGGGGGCAGTGGGGGGCGGGGTTATTCTTAAAAAGTATGTCCGTGTTGCAATCACCAGTGAAATTCATTGTAAATTCTTTGGAGCAAAAGCCTCGACAGTGTAATGTAAATTTGCCATATTATTATGCAGAGAAAATATTCAAACTTGAAAGTATTTAAATTGAGAGTTTGCTTGCAGAAAATGGCAGAGTGATCCTAAGTATACATATTGAGATTGAGAAGTATTTTCGTCGCAATAATTCGACATACAGTAAATATTTGTTAATAAATTCATTTTTACTGTTACAAAGAAAGACAGGAACAAATCTGTATATAGAGATAGCATATAACATGAGTGCGGTAAAGTTCGGAATTTACTCGGCACTGTACGGAAATTTCCGTAAGTGCGGTACAAGGTTTTAGCCGGTGCGGTGCGGTGCGGTGCGGTACAAGGTTTTAGTAATGGCCTACTTTTTACGCGCTGAAAATGGGCGAAATTGTACAGATTTTTTATTTTTAACGGGGGGGGGGGGGGGGGGGGCAAGGTATGACTCGCGGTCGCTTCGAGGGGGGGGGCACGTGCCCCTTTTGCCCCCACCCTTGGGTCCGGCACTGTAATGAGATAGCTGACAAGTTGGCTAAAGCAGCTGCGAAAGAGGTTGAAAAATGGACGACATAATCACCCCAGTTATCACCCTGGACACACAGAGAGCAATCAAGAATTCATGTAAAATAAAATGGCAACAAAGATGGAATGCTGCCTCAACAGGAAGACATTTGTTTGCCCTAAGAGCCTCTGTGACAACAAAAGTAAAACCTGTACAGAACATTAAGAGTCAACGTGTTATTATTCAGCTCAGAACAGGGTAGTGCCACCTTAATGAATAACTACATAAAGTTTACCGGAACGACTCACCTGTATGTACCTGCGGAGATACAGAGAGAGAGTGAGTCATTTTAATAGTTTAGTTTAAGCATATTTTATTCATCACTGACATGCAGCATATGAAATAGACAAGATATAGTTAATGGAATTGGAATGAAAGCAAAATGCTTACAGGATTCCTTTCCCTACCAGGAATAACCATCAACATAACTGAGAGTTACTTTGGCCAGAGGGCTGTTACAACAACAACATGTGCATTTATAGGATTGGTATTAAATATCTCAGCTGCACGTATATACCGACTGAAAAGTCAAAATTTTCTCTCCTCCGCATCCCTCCCTCCGTCTCCCGGGTAATGCATCTGCATTTTTTTTACGCTCATTACGGCTTTTCTTTCGACTTCGGCAGTTCGTATTACTGAAAGATCCGCATTTCGCTCCAGTCCACGTTTGTTCTTTATTTTTTCGGGACTGTTACCTGCTGGCTCAATAAAAATCAAAGTCACGTTCTTCACGTTCTGTTGTTTAATTGCCTGATTTCATTATTGGTCGGACCCTTTGTTATGACAGGTAACAACATCATGATGATGAGTAAAAGCGTTATCACAACGGTTTAATTGTTAATTATTACGCACCAATAATCGGCAGCTTCATTGACATGTACCAGTAATCGGCGTGTGTACAATACGTATCTATTGATATCAGTGAGACTCAGATAGTTTTCAAACTACACCATGTCTCATAAGCAGCCTTAATTTTGTGACATCTGGTGTCTGAGCAAACAGTATAGACTCCTTAGAGCAGCCTAATTTAGGTATACACATTTGCCTTATCCTGGCGTCATGTGTTACCGACAGCCTAACAGGAACGTGCTCGGCATTCTAAAGATACTAATATTGCTTCCTTTTTTCGTCGTATATGAAATAATTCGTCTATTTTCACGCTTTTCTACGCAAAATTACAGCGGAGTTCTCCAGCATTGTGTAGATATGGGCCCCGGACTGAAGTGTGTAGAAATTAGCCAATCAAAATGTCCGTTATGTAATACCGATAGTTCATTGGCTGAGGCAGTTATCATGCGCTGAGAAACTGCTTCCCCTAAAAAACTACGGTGGCCCATAGATGTGTTATGAAACTATCTTAAAACAATGAGTTCATGTTATATATTATGAACAATGTTAAAACAAACATTAAAATCAGAAATAGAAATTTATTGATGACTGAAAGACACAAGACCTCTCAATAACAGAAGAAATACATACCTGGTTTTAAAATCAGATGATATCTAAAATAAATAAGATCTCATGAAATATATTCCTGAAGGGTTCCAGGCTTGAAAAAAACCTTTACAAACATTATTTGAACACTGATAACAATGCATTAGCAAGTAGTCTACCTATATTCAGAAAATGTCATAGCACTCTTATTAATGATTTTTGTTTTCAGTCAGATCAGAGCCTAGTGTGATGATAATGTGGCACTGCATCAGCAACAGGGACATTTGAAAGGAGTCTCCTTTCTTACAACACGAACAGTAGTACAATAGGCAAGATGGACCCAGTGTCCACATACATCACACTCTGCCCAGTTTGTCAATGAAACTTTATAGGCATTTACAGACCTGACATAGAACCTCTTGCATACACAGCATTTTTCTTTGTCTGCTATTTGTGACTCTGACTCATTATCAGTAGAATCAGATGAATCATCAGAACAAAGAAGATTTATGTGGGATGGACTGTAAGCTCACGATTGACACACCATCGTAAATCAACTTTCTCAGGCTTAGGACTGATTATGTTGTTTGACTATTCAACTTTCTTACATGGATTTTTTCTCTCAGATTTTTATCAGTTAATTGATGGACCATCTTGAAATCCTGTCCCAAAAAACTATACCCGCAAAATTGCTTTATACAGTTTTTTTTCAGGTTGACACTTCTATTCCAAAAACATGGACAGTCAGGTCACAAGAGATGGCCGTCTTATGGACATCATTGATGAGAAATGGCGTGAGGACGAACTGCCGAAAGAGGATATAGCCGTGCCACAAATGGAACTACCAGAGTTAGAGCCAGAAAATGGACCAACAAATGAAACTCTTCAGGAACAAGAACAAAAATGGACTGATTTAGCACTGTCTACTCTTCATGAACAACCTACGTCTACAACCAGCACATGAAAATGATAATGGTTACAAAGACCGGACTCAGCAAGAAGCAAGAATGTCATGTCAGCATATTAGCTTTACAGAGCTTCAGATTAGCTCAGGACTTTTAAATGGAAATCTGGTGCCAATACATCTTAAGCCTACGATTTTCATATGTTCCATACACTTAGTATGGAACTTTTGAAACCTTAGGCTTGAGATGTTCAGTGAAATGGTCACCAGGACCTAGTTGTTCAAAGCACTGTTAGCTTAACAAAGTCATTAGTCACTGTTAGTACCTGTGAAATCAATTGTGCTCATAGTTTTGATGAACAGATGTGAGGAACTTTTGCACTGCAAAAGTCCTCCACATTTTTATCAAAAACTAGCAATGTTTTTGCATATACTGTGTAATAGGTTTACAATTTTAACATCTCATTAACTACTTCTCCAGGAGATATAAGAAGAAGATTAAATTAAAAAGCGAAAGCTGGGCTCAACAGAATATGTACCATATTTGGCCAGCTCTCTCCAAAAGTACTCCAAATGTGAAAATCAGTAGTGTGTAATTTGGCTGTTAGAATTAGATAGTTTTTTTTTCTTCCAAAACAATACCAGAAATCTATATCCATCTTCTAAGATAGATCTCGATTTCTGGGATGTTTTCTTTTGTTTGGGTAAAACCTCCATCTTATAACCGAAGAAATACGTTACATTGTGTTATTGGAACTCATATAGAATTGCCCAGGACTTTCTGGCAGTGTCTGAAATTAAGGGTCACAGGGGCTATCTAATATGGAGTTACCCTTCAGACATCATTTAGATGTCTGGGTCTTTTGCTTGACATTGTCTTACTACTGCCCAGTAGTAATGATTTTCACATTTAGATAATTACAATCTTGTAAATGAATCAGTTAATTTGATTAGTTTGATTATCACCGTATCCCTTAGGACTCATGCTTCTGAAAAGTGAATAACCAAAAGCTGGCATGGCAAACAGTTTATACCCTGATCAGAATGCTTTAGCAGTCTGATCATGGTCTGCATCGCTTGTTAAAGCTATCTGTACCAGTAATAAGAATTTTTATGATAGAATCTGACTTTGAAATGAATTGCAATGTCAGAAAAAGCATGTTTGTGAACAGACAATATTATGGACAGTTAAAGCATAACCAAGAATGATCTTATGAATGTCCATGAAGTAATACCATTTTCTATACCTGTGCTGTAAACCATCCAGTCAACAGCACAGGTAAGCAAATTGGTAAGAACCCCTTGGTGCTCTTACCTAATTATTCTGGTGATGTTTGTCAGGGGGTAATGCTCTGGACTTAATAAACATTCTAAATATTGTGCAGATATGTCTGAGCAGACTTTTCAGTCACAGACCAGTCTGCTTCTGGAGCTGTCTGATCAGGGTGTACACTGTTTGCCAGTCCAACTGCATCTTTTAGATGCATTACTGCAGTGAAAAAATAAACTGTTCAGTTTTTAGCACAGTTACAATAAATATTTAATTATTTAGGTATCCCAATTATTTGAATGTTTAAGGTCTAATCTGAGTTGTCAAATTGAAACTTCTCTAGCCTCAAGATTATTTTGCATGCTTCACTTGCTCATTAATTCTTGAGAAATACACAGAAAGGAAGATTTCTTTGAATGGTCATGGAAATTGAACTTTGATCATGGAATTGTCATGGAAAAGACATGGAATTTTATTTCTTATTTTCTGTGGGAACCCTCAGGCTGACAAAGTTTGGACCTCATGCTTAATGAAGGTTCTTAGGAGATTGCATTACCTGTATAGGCTGGTCAGAGTCTTCACTGAGTGCATAATATACCAAGAGCTATTTATGCTTTAGTGATTATGTTGGGAAGTATATATGTGTTTACCTTGTTAAGATTACAGTAAAAGGTAATGCGTATGACAGAATTATTGGTAAACAGCTATTTTCAGCGTCTGTCAGCAGAACAGCATGTTTTTTCCACCCTAATTTCAAAAAGAAATCTCTTTTGTGACTTCCTGTTTGCTTCCCTTGTAGTCTTTCAAAAGGGTATGGAATGTGCTTCAAAGGGAGCAAATGTTTCCCTTTAATAGTTGACCCCTATTGAAAGGGAAGGCATAAATGAAAATATCAGATTTGCTTCTGCTGAAAGTGTACCTTTTCACCATAATTTTTTTTACATTTCTGTATCTTTATATTTTCTTGGCCATGTTGACATAAACTGCATCCTGACAGCCATTTGAAAGTCAGGTTTGATCTAAAACACTTTCAGATAGCTCATCTTAGCTGCCTATGAAACTCTGAGACTCTTAGACATCGATATATATAAAATTTCAGGAGAAATAATTTATTGTTTACATGTATTGTTGTATTGGATCCAAAACTGTATCATAGGATTCATCTTATTACTGTTCCTAATATAGGGAGAGTTCATACTTACTTTCAAAGAATATTATAGAATTTATAGAATTTAGAATTTATTTATTTATTTTGCACAACTATACCCAATGATGGGTTAAAGGCAAATAATACATATATATACATGAACATATATAACACAAAGACAATCACAAACATTAATAGTCTCGAAATGGTTTGGAGTATATGTCAGAGGCCACAATGGTAATTAACTAGACAATATTGCACTGCTGCAAAAATTTACCTATCGCTTTAATAACTTTTACATTAGTATGACCCATTAATTTGATAAAATCCTCTTTGTTATCAAATCCTAAAAGACATCCAGACTCTTCAATCAGGCCGATCATACTTTTTCTGTGTTCAACATATTTTATACATGAAAATAAACAATGGATTTCATCCTCAATAGTGTTACAAGTTGTACAAAGTCTCTCTTCCAATTTCAAACCAGAATATCTTCCCCTTTCAATTTTTAGCCTATGTGCACTGATTCTAAAAGAACATAAAGCTTTTCTTATATTTTTGTCATGTATTTCTTCAAGATACTGCTCCAATCCAAAATTTTGTTTTATTGCTTTATATGTTTGTAATTTTTTCAATCCCTCCTCAGAGTTCATATGCTTTTTCCAGAACAAGATGTACCTTTCTTTAAAGTTGCAAGGTCTGCAAATCTGACCCCCTTCAATCCATTAAAATAACGTCACATTCTATCAAGAACATAAATTTCAGCATGCCAGCCAACTCCTAGTAACTATTTTTCGCGAGCATGTATTAAAAATGATGTTCAAACATTGTTTATTTGTAAAAAATTTTCAAAAAGCTATAACTTGTAATTAGCAAAGTATTCCTATTTTGAACCCCTAACTTTGCTTGAAAGGATTTCAACTGAGTGTTCTGGTTCTAAAAATGGATACTGAGATGAGCAGCACCACCCAAACAGGCTAAAACAAGGGTCACAAAGGATTTAATGTGCATAACAGGACTTATCAGAAAAGATTATAACCACTGCAGGGACTTATTGTCTGGAAGCCAGTAAATATAAAATCTGGAAAGAATGCTCCTAAATGGGCAATTTCTGCCAATATTGATTTGTTTTCTATTTTTATTCGATGAAAGCATGCTCAAATACTGTTTTCCTCAAAAAATGGTTCAGGGGCAAAAATACATTAAACTTGCAGAACTTGCATCTTTAAGTTTTTCTTTAACCACATCGTACTAAACGGGTACTATTAAAAGTTGACTGATTATACCAGACATGTGAAAAACCAAGTTCAATTAATATATTTTTTACAAAACTGAGCCAAGCACTTTTTTCGCCTCCACTATTAAACTGATCTAAATATGTTTTAGATAGTAGAGAATCCGCACCTGCAGAAATGGCATGCAACCAAAAATTGATACAACTTGAAATTATTGAAATTACTAATGGAAACTGACCCAGTTCACTATAAACCCCAAAATTACTGGCCTTAAAATGAACACCTAATATATATTTGCAAAATCTGATAAAGACTTTATCAAATTCATTATTTCCTTTAAGTGAAAGTTTGAACATTTCATCAATAGACTTTTTATGATAAGTTGTTTTGTAGCCAAACCATATTTCACTACTAAATATTGCTATCGGTTTTACAAGAGAATCAAATATGTTAAATGCAATTGACGGCTTCAGGTTATTGTTAAATATACTTTGTTTTATAGAAAACAAAGCTCTGCTTGCTTTTAGACTTAGGTTTTTTTCAGCCACATTAAATTTGCCGTTACTGGAAATAGTCACGCCTAAGTATTTATACTGACTTACACATTCCAAATTACTGTCAGCTATGGTGAATTTCAAATTGTCTTTCGTGGGTCTGCCACTTTTCGAAAAAACCATAATTTTTGACTTGTCTATATTAATTTTAAGACCCCAGTATTCACAAAATGCATTTACATTTGCAATATTATTTTTCAAACCTTCAGCCGATGTTGACAAAAGCACCAAGTCATCAGCATATAATAAATGACTTACTTTATAGTTATGTACTGACGGTGCATCGTCTAACAATATGTGCTCACCAATATCATTCATAAATATATTAAACAGAAGCGGGCTCAAAACACTACCCTGGTGAACACCCTGTGTAATATTAATTGGACTGGAAAGATATTGTCTACTTCTTACTCTTGAGACAGAATCTTTATACATTGACTTTATAAGTTCATATACTTTCCCATTTATCCCAGCTTTTTGTAATTTTAAAAGCAATCCTTCATGCCATACAGTATCAAAAGCCTTATGTAGGTCAATGAAACAAGCAAATAGTTTACTACCTCTGCTACTGTTAACTACATATTTATCAACAAGTGATTTTATAACATACAGGTGGTGTGTTGTTCTGTAATTTCTACGAAAGCCAGCTTGTTCGGGTTTGAGAAAGGATATTTTTTCTAAATATTGTAAAATTCTTTCATTAAGAACATGACAAAACAATTTTCCAAAGCAACTACTTAGTGTTATTCCACGATAATTATTTACATCATATTTACTACCTTGTTTATGTATCGGTACGATAATGCCTGCTTTCCAAGATTGTGGAAATTCACCTGATTTAAGGATGATATTAAATGCTCTAACAATTGGTTTAATTAATATTGGCAATGCAGATTTAATCATTTCATTTTTAACTAGATCATATGCACTTGATTTATTATTCTTCAATTTTTTACTTGCATGTAAAACTTCTTTTTCTGTAATATCAAAGTCCATGCTACCTAAATTCTGCTTTTCATGATTTGAAAGTTCAGAGATGACCGCTTGCTTTCTTTCATTATTGACCTGAGTTACATTTGTATGTAAAAGTTTATAGAAATGATCATACCACTCATTAAGATTAATTGACTCTGACTTCTCTGTTGGCACTGTGTTTCTTTTTAATTCATCAATAATTTTCCATGCTGATTGGGGGTCATTTTGTATTGCATCTGTTAACAAATTTGTCAGTTTATCATTATAGCGTCTTTTTTTATACTTTGTAAGTCTTTTCCTTAAACTTTCTATAGTATTGTGATCTTAAAAAGGCATTTGTAATGTTTTTAGAAAAAGCATTTTTTGCTGACTTTACTTCACGCAAAAGATTGTGACAATCCCTATCGTACCACTTCTTGTCAATTCTTTTTGGTCTTTTTCTTTTTCGTTTAACTGTTTTTCTAAATAATGCTAAATTACCCACTGTTACCATTATATCAGTTATACTGTCAATTATATTTTGGCCATTTCTGCTAGCAGTATCTGCATTTAAAGCTTCTACTTTCTTTTTTATATCTATTGAATTAAATGCATCAGTGTATTTCATTTTAGCTGTAGCAGACCATGCAAAAGAGTCTGGTATAGTGTTTTGCATTTCAACTGGCTCATTGATAGAACTACTGTTGTACATAATATTACTGCATATATCTGATTTCAATGTCAGCATACAGTGATCTGAATAAATACTAAGGTCTTGAACTCTCATACTTTGCACAAACGTTGACAATGATGAGCTAGACATAAAGTAATCCACTATACTGCTACCCCTAGGTGTATGACATGTATATTTTCCTGTTAAATCACCAAGCGTACGACCATTTAATACATACAATTGATTATCTATGCATAAATCAACAAGCCATCTTCCATGTTGATTAACAATATTATCAGAAGAGACACGTGTAAGAATAGACTCAAAGACATTATCACTAGGCATAGGGATGTAGGTTTCATGTTCATTTTGTAAGATATCTATTTTGTCACCTAGCCGTGCATTTAGATCACCACAAAGAACAACTCTCCCTTTACATGTAAAATACTCGACTTGTTTCTCTATTTTTTCCATAATTTCTTTAGCATGTGTTTTACCATAAGTAGAGCTGGATGGAGGTAAGTACACAAAAGCTACATATAAATCACAGTTTAAATTTGTGAACTGTTTCTGTATTTTTACCCATATAATATCATTATCAGACAATGGGTCAAATTTGTACATATATCGCATTATTCTTTAACTAACACGCTATGCCACCCGATGATTTCCACGCTTTCTTGTGTTTAGGCCTATCCTTTCTTAAAACATAATAACCTGGTAAAGATATATCAGTTGCTTCATTAGCATGTGTTTCTAATAAACCTATGCAATCAGATTTTGTTAAACTATCAATTACTTCCTGATCATCCAATTTGTTACATTTTACACCATGAGACTTATACTCCAAACCATTTATATTCCAGCAACTTATTGTAAAGACATTATTTGTGCCTATGACACTCATCGACTCAATCATAAAACTTACGTGTACTTAGAGGTCAGAGTGAATATGAAGCGGAGAAAAAAATAGAGACTACCATTGATATATAAACGCGAAAGTTAAGAATGTTTCGGTTCAAAATTCTGATACACTTTATAACAACATTGACGAGTTAGAGGGTTATCATGCGAACCGAACTACCAACTAAATGTTTTGTACCACTTCAGAAACTGAGGGTGAGGTTGGGCCTGTAAAATCGATTTAAGCCCCCCCAGTAATTCATTACTGACCGTTCCAAGGCGGTAGTTCTGTTGTGGTTCTCTGTTGCCTGTTTTTGGTGTCAGAGTTTCTGTGATGTTTTACCTTATGTATGTTCTTATTATTTTTGGTTCGGTTTGGGTTGCTGAGTGGCCACCTTTTGGGAACAAGCTGCTCACTCGGTTTGCCATATGTTCTCTGTATCTTGATTATTTGTAATCTTAGTTGTTTCCAACTATGGTTTGAGGGCTGGATTTGGATTTTGATTGTTTCAGTTCCTGGTCTTTGCATACTTTTTACTTTTATTAATCATATCTATGACTGCGATACCGATAATCTCTGTTACTGGCTACACCATCAGATCTTTGCTGTTCATAAACTCTCTTATTAAATGAATCGCGTCTATAAACTGGTTGATAAAAGCGTCTTCTGTCACTGCGATAAAAACTATCACTATAATCTCTATCTCTACTATAAGATCTGCCATAACTGTCTTTATCTGATCTGTATTTATATTTATTGTGATAATATTGCTCTCTTTCATTGTCCCGTATTTCTTGATTCTGTTCATGTTGTCTGTTTCCTTCATGTTGCCTATAGTAACGTTGTTTCCATGTGCCTTGTTCATATCGTCCATTGTGGTGTTTCCATGTGCCTTGTTCATATCTTCTATTGTTATAATTCCATGTGCCTTGTTCATATCTCGCATTTGTATGTTTCCATGTGCCTTGTTCATTTCTTGCACCTTGATGTTTCCATGTGCCTTGTTCATTTCTCGAATCATGGTTATCTCTTCGGGGTACCCTTCTGATTGACGAGAAGTTCCCCTTCGAATTTAATGTTGTTACTGAAGAATGGCTTTGTGGTGTATTTCCTTCAGTAATTACTCTGTCACAAATATCGTCTCTCAGATTTCTTGTGAAGCGATCAATACCATTATTAGACAAATAGAGCTGATCTTGTCTGTAATATTCTTGTATAATAAGTCCTCGCTCTGCAAGGTTCCCATGATCAATGAATGTGACATTAGACTTGAACACTTCTGTTATTTTCTTTTCCATTTCTGCATTTAATAGGTTCCGTTCTATTTCTAATTCTCTATCCCCCACTGGTGCTACCTTCGACACAGCTATTTTTGCAGCTGACGAAGCTTCTTTCAAATTCGTTATTGCTTCAACTAATGTAGATACAATCCCTTCCGAACTCTCCTTTTCTCTCAAGTTATTGACGCCACTATGGACTATGATAAGTGACGCGTCCTTGACCTGCTCCGTATATGCTCCAATATCTTTGATCTTTGATGCCTTTAGCTTCTTGATAAATGTGTTCGTGGATTTTCCTAAATAAGCTGCATTGACTTGACCAGAAATCGAATCACCTATTAAGCAAACTTTCGGTTTTCTGTAGAGTAGTCTTTCATTCTCAGTACTGCTCTCTTCTTGTGTATTTGGTTCATTGCTGTCCACAGCTTTACTTTCTGTTATCTCTGACTTTTCTCTTTCTAGACTTTTGCCCTTTTCGACAACCATAGCCTCTTCATTTGACTGTTCAGAATCTATGGACACTATTTTCGCAAAGGTTATTTCTGGATCTTCTTCATCAACTTCTATAAATGCAGGAACTTCTATAGGAATATGTGTGCTGGTTGCTTTAGCATTTTCTACATGTTTTTGTTTTGCAAAAACTCGCGGCTGCTGAAAAGCCTCAGATTCTGACAGTGAAGACACACTTTTCTCTATATCTGTCACGCTTTCTTTTGCACGTCTTACATCCTTTTCAACTCCTTTGATTGATTCTTGTATTTGTTTGCTGGTTCTGTGTAATTTATCCATATCCGTGCTGTGTTCTTCAGATTTCTTATGCAATACATCTTTGAGACTAAAGACTGAGCTGTCAACCGACTTGACAGACGTTCTCACTGCTTCTAATCCCGAAAAAATACTCTTTTGGATTCCAGACACTCCTGCTTGGAAATCTTTCGGATGAATACTTGCCATTCGGTTGTTTTTCTCTTCGCATAGTAACTTGTTAGTTGTCTCAAATTGGTTAATGCATTTCTGGATATCTGTTGATAATGTCATTATGGATGAAAGGGAGTCTGATATTGCATCCTGTTTCTTCTCAAGTTTATCTAATTCACAAGTAACTTCTTTTCTGAAATTTATGTTTTCCTGTCTAGTCTGGTGAACTTCAAAGACTACGTGTTTTCAAGTACTAATTCCAAGTTTTTCACTACTTGTACAATTTGATCACTGTCCGTTGTATGTGTTTTGCTATTCCCTGCATTAGGGTTCTGGTTCCTTCAAGTTTTCTCTTAGTCTATCTACCTGTTTGCTTGATCCATTTATACATCCTGGTACTGGAGTGTTGGTATTGTCTTTAACTACTTTTCTTCTTGGGGTAGACTGGGATAGTTCTTGGTTCGTCTCTTTGACTTTGCCATCAGATACATCACTTTTCCTTGGAATTACTATCACTTGTGGTTGTAGTTTTGTGTTTGCAGATATATTGGGTGCTTTGACAGTTGACTTCAGTGCTGAGGTTAGGAAAACGGCAGTCGCTCCTTTAACAGCTAACTTGTCAGCTTCTTCATTTCCTGCTATTCCTTTATGACTTGGAACATGCTTCCAAGTAACTGATAAATTGCGTTTCTCCAAATGTTGTGTAAGTTTCAGCCAGTCTTCTTTGTTCTTCACGTCTTCATTATTTGATGTCTTCCAACTATTTTTTGACCACTGATGTACCCATTGGGTTGCTCCTGACACAACGTATTTGCTATCCGATATAATTGTCAACCTCTCAATCCTGTTGTCATGTGCTATTTCTAAGGCTTTGATAGCTGCTCTCAACTCCGCCTTATTGTTTGTGTGAACTTCATCTGCTGATAATGTATATGAACTGTTCCAAGCATGATTGTCTCCCCAAAATAATCCAATACCCGCTTTTGCAGAATCTGTACCGTTACCTCTGCAACTTCCGTCTATGTAGACTGTGTGAGTGATAGGAGATTTTTCTGTTGGGACTGTACATTGCATTGGGATACTTATTTCACTGCCACATAAAACGACATCATCTGTCATGGATTCTTCTTCAGTTATGGACTTATTACTGTCTACTAAATAATTCTGTATAGCATCATTTGCAACCTGAACCTCATCTATATTTATGGTATCCCTCAACCTGTTTGCTTCATAATCCTTTCTGCTGTAAGCCTTTTCACCATCAAATACTGTAAACTCCTTAAAACCAGCACTTTCCATAGCTGGTACAGCCTCGCCGTAGGTTGTAAAGCCCTTGTACCTAGATTTTCCGAAACCAATCACAGATTCACTTGCTTGTGTCCAACTAGTAAATATCCCGATATCCCGACCGTAAGTAACTGCATAGAAATTACTCTTCTGTCGCCCACCAGGCATATTGATGAATTATTATTACAATTTCAGCAAAAGTTGCGCACCAATGAGAGAATGTTCATTTAATACATACTAATTACTCTTCGTTCGATCATTCCAAACCGTTTCACCGTCTTCTTCTACTCTCCAGACATCGTAGATATGAGCAGTGACATGAGAAAACCAACAGAGTAGCATGTGCGCCCAGCTAAGACTCAGATCAGCCTGGGCATCTGCCCAGTCTTATCAGAGTCTTTGCTGTGTGCTTAAAGGGTAGCTAAGGGCCTAAGCTACCCTATGCAGACAGCAAATACTCTGATCAGACTGGGCAGATGCCCAGGCTGATCTGAGTCTTTGCTGGGTGCACATGCCACTTTGTTGCTTTTCTCGTGTCGCAGCTCATATATCATTGGATCATGATCTGCACAATATGCAAACAGTGTAACCCCTCTTCAGACGCTGCAGATGTTATGTCTGACCAGGGTCTACACTGTTTGCTTACAGGAATTTCTATGCAAATTACATTTAAAATGAGCACATTCACCAAAACCCCCTTAAACTAGAAATGGAATCATCCAAATGATAAGTATGAACAAGTCCACTTGTCAACTTACCAGAAAATATTACATTAGAGACATCCAGTGACATATGTGACATATGATAGCGGATAGCGGACAAAGGGTTTTATCAAGTTAAATTTCTTGGATAGATTGTCAGATTTTGAAATAAAACATACGCTGTGACCCTCAGAAAATAAGGGCTTTTATACCAAGTTTACCCAAAATATCCTTGCAAATCCATAAGCAACAGCTTACCACACAGATAAAACAAAAACAATTCATTTATGGAAAATAAGCAAATTTTCTGCAATGATTGATTGTAAATGAATATAAAGTCTTTAAGACTAACATTCAGTCGCTTATTCATGGATGTTAAACTTTTGTGGCAGCCCTCCGTTCTGTTCTGTTGCGATGGCTCAGCGGTACGTAACTACGGAAGGGAGGTAGTAAGAGTAATATCAGCCTGTAGGAGCAGTTTCGGTTTGTCAACTCGAGTTACTCGAGTAACTAGAGTTACTGACCGAACAACACGAGTCACCGCAATACGCATGCTCAGTACTGCGCACATATTCGTATTTACTCGACTACCGTAACCCCCACCTCACCTCGGGTAGCCTGGACAAGTTTAGCTTTTGAAAAAGCTTGAGTGGTTATCTGGCTTAGCAATGAATCTGTAGGATGCAAGTGGTACAGTAGAAAATTGGCAGCAATACAAGTTAATTTTATTGTATTCTTGGACTTTGTTGAAGCTGTAGGTAAAGGGCGAGTTTGACAGTTTTTTCCTCAGTTTGTCTGGGTGATTGCTTGTAACAGGTTAGCTTCAGTGCTTACTGTTTAGTGACAGCTCTTCCTAAGTGGACTGTACTCTCTGGTAATTGCTTGTATTAGGTAAGATGCTTGTATTATGTGAGACGAAGTATCAGGACAAGTTTTACAGCTCATGCCTCAGCGATGCTGGGAGGGACCCTGCAGCTGGGTGCGCAAAAATTTGGGAACTAATACCGGGAAATAGTGGGACCCGCATTTAGCGTAACGAAATGGCGCATAATCGAGAACAACTTGTTATTGATCTGTAACCTTAAGTGACAACTCTTGGAAGCTATACTGAACTCTCGGGTAATTGCTTGTATATAGCGAGATAACGTGTTCAAGATGAGCTATAAAGATCATGCATTTGGGTAGCCTGGCCCCAGTCGAATCTGTATATTATTCTGGTGGTCAGATTCGCCTGGTAACTTTCAGAAGAGGCTCTGCAATTTGATACTCTTCTCACAAATTCTTGAGTTAATAATAGCACCATTACAAGTGCTATAAAGTGCCCATTAGACTAACAAAGATCTTGATCTCCATCACTCTAAGAAATCAATTAGTTTTGGTTTCTCCAAATAACCTCTCAACCTGTATATGAATTTTAGAGCATAGTTTAAAACCTGGAATGGAACGGATGTCATAATCTACGGTGAATTTGTTACAAGTTGCTCCAAGAGCGTGGGACAGTGGTTCTCTTACAGGAAGAAATTGCTCCCTCAGAGGGAGCAAATTCTTTCCTGTAAGAGTGCCATTCCAAATCAATGGAAAAAGGCAGACAAGACCATTCCATTCCAATCCTTTCCATTCCACAATTAAAACCATGCCAAAATTATATTGTTTAACAGTCGGCACATTAGGACAAACTGTCTTGAACCAGTAACAGGAAATCAGCTGTATTGCATTGCTCATTCTAATTTAAACAAATTTTATCCTCACTAGTCATGATATGATTCATGGTAGACTATTTTTGAACAATCCTCTACATAGTAAGTCTGATTAGTGCCAGTCCAATCATTGCACTGGCATCAAGTGTATAAAGGACATTTCTTAAAACATACTTGTATGCATTGAATCTTGACTGGTGCTGCTCAGATCAAATACGTTTTTATACATTTGAATGTAAATGTATTACATGTAAAAAGCCAGTGTGTCTAATAATTCTTTAAAGACTTATTTTGCATTCTCTAGAGGTCTTTGCTGATTTAAATTATTTTAAATTCTTTGATCAACAGTTATCTAAGTGCAATGGAATCTTCCTCAAAACACATTCTAATTTGAACAAATCAATTATATTTATTGAATATTAAGGGACGCTGTTTCGTTAACATGCTAATGGATTGCACAACACTCTTAAATCGGACAAAGCTGTTTCTGCAAACAGTGGAGACCCAGATGAGACTGCTCTGGAAAAGTGTGACCACCCTTTTGATTTTACTTATTTTTTCTGTATTACTTATTAAATACCCCCTCAGCTATAAAATGGACCAGTCCAAAATCAAAAGGTAGAACTATCCATTACAGAAAATCAGTAGGTTCAGGGTTTATTGTATTTAGTTTCCTGTTCACAAAACCTACAGAGTTATAAAAACAAATTGCCACAGAACATTTGTTTATCAGATTGACCATCTGTGTTTACGTCTTCAAATTGCTTCTTACATAAAATTCTGCCACTGCAGCATCATAAAGGGCTGGACAAAAGGTCAGTAAAGTTCGCTAACCAAGATTTAGGAAAAATCTCAAATGTAATTGACCAGACCCTATGTTCCTTTGCAAGAGATATATTGAAC
Organism: Ctena decussata; assembly: GCA_963989385.1. Lineage (NCBI taxonomy): Eukaryota > Metazoa > Mollusca > Bivalvia > Lucinida > Lucinidae > Ctena > Ctena decussata. The sequence goes on from OZ022504.1 coordinate 61,329,788, forward strand.
ATAGGGTCTGTAGCCAGACTATCATTTGGGATGCTGGCGAGAATCTTGCAGTATGGTGCTCCAAATGTAGAAGTAACGGGAAATAGTGGGACCCTATTTCGGCAATAGGAAACGGCGTATAATCGAGTACGAATTCCTAACTTAATATGGTTATCCCCGAGGGGAGGGGATAACCAATTAAAGTTGGCGGAAGGTGAACTTCCGCTGTAAAAGAAGCCAATTCTTTGGTTTTGCCTTCATAATGACACATTGCCACGCCAATGATTTGCCCTTTTTCTGTTTAATAATAGTGAGAATGGGATAAGAATGTTCATCATACTGATGATTATAATTAATCTGCTTGTGCTTTTGCCATATTCAGGTGAGTTTACAGCGGGGCCAGTAACAACGTCAGGATTGTAATTTCCCATTACAATTTAAAAATTCTTGTGAGTCCTGACTCTTGTGAATATTAAACTCCTGAGTTTTTTAAAGAAAATTGCGAGAATAGGACTCTGGATTTAAAGGTAAAAAGATCGATGGTCGTCGCCATTTTGTTCTTTACTCGAAGTGTTCGGCACGGCAGTACTCGAGTACCTTTGTACGCATGCGCCAAATTTCAACCCGAGTAACACGAGTTGGCAACTCGAAAATGCTCTAGGTGATTGTGACTAAGGATTTTCTCCCTTGGTGTCATATATCTATTGGCGCATCCGTAGGTTCGTTTTTCGCTGAGCCGCTTTTACAGTTCGGCAACACGGCGTATGAACATAATCAACAGTGTTTCAGTCATATCAAGACGATGGGAGGGTGATAATGAAAGACTATGTGCTATGTAACCCATTTACGGTTGAAAAGTTTAACACTTCCAGCGGGAATCAATCGAGGACCGCTAGCTCAGAAGGCCAGTGCTTAACCCACTGAGTTTCCAAGAATATTTCACTTACGTCCAGCTGATCATTAGGCGAAGATGATGTGAAAACCGGAGCTCCCGGGGAAAAACCCCACCTGATCTATGAGCAGAGCTTGTCTTTCTCACGTGCGTGCCGGCCGAAGGTTCGAACCCACGGCACTCCAGAGACCCAGATAAGCTGACATTTTGATGATAATGAGTACTTGGCAATTTTATGTCCTTTGCAACAGATTTCAGTCATATCAGCTCGCTGGTAGAATGAATATGAAAGGCTCTGTGCATTGAAGCACCGTTTAGGTTTGGACAAAAAAAAATCACCCCAAGCAGTACTTGTCCGACCAATGGAACCCACGTAGAGAAGCCCCCGACAATTAGACGCGTAAAACATGCTGTAGTCGCGGGTTGTTAGCCTCGGAGGACTCCTTTGCGACACAAATGGAAGAAAATCACTATCAGCCCCCAACGGGTCTGAAACCTGCAGCACCTACTCCGTAATAGTTTTTCTTACTAATATTTCTCCATTTGAAACATATAACGGTGAAATGCATCAACATATGTTTTATGGGGAATTATGAAAAAAGAACGTTTAATACGTCGTGGCAACTGGGACACCTAAAAGTAAAACAATTACTGCAATTGTCTTAGAAACGAAATGGTTGGGTTTTACAGCGCAGTAAAGTCGTCCAAAAGAAGCAGATATGACTGCTGTCTGATCTGGACTTCCACTATTTGTTCAGCCCTATCTGTCCCAATATTTATAATCTTTACGGTATATTTTTTGCATGATGCGGCTCATTTTCTTTATGTTGTATAGCCGCGACAGATAAACCAAAGTGGCAGGTGCGCCCAGCGAAGACTCAGGTCAGCCTGGGCATCGGCCCAGTCTGATCAGATTCTTCGCTGTGCTCTTAGTGGGTAGCTCAGGGTCTAAGCTACCTCCATGCGGACAGCGAAGACACTGGTCAGACTGGGTGGATGCGGATGTTGATTTTGTCGTGTCGCGGCTCAATATTTTCTTTATATTAGAAACTCACAGTCAACAATATTTCAGTCTGGTGATACTGCCCGGACCTGGTACAGAAGACAAACGAAACTACTGGCGTAGAAGCACCAATCACGAAAATCATTTCGCTCCGACTCCGATTGGCGGGGATCACTATATAGCTGCAGTAGTTGGCGCATGAAATGTGTTGTGTTTGTAATAAGATCAGTATCATGAGTATGGCTACGAGATTTCGACATCTCGCATGTGACTTCTTTTAATTAATAAGCCGCTACACGAGAAAACCAACAAAGTGGTTGTGCGCCCAGCGTAGACTCAGATCAGTCTGGGCATCCGCCCAGCCGGATCAGACTCTTCGCTAAGCGCTTAAAGCGTAGCTAAGTGCCTAAGCTACCTCCATGAGGACAGCGAAGACTCTGATCAGATTGGGCGGATGCCCAGGCTGATCCGAGTCTGCGCTGGGCGCACAACCACTTTGTAGGGTTTCTCGTGTCGCTGCTCAATTTTTTATTTTTGCATGTCAGCTAACTACACCAGTAAGTCAACCTGCTTACCTTAAACGGACAGCAAGGTTTCTTAAGGCCTGCATGTGGCCAATGGAGGCACAGGTCCTTATGCGTTTAGGCATACATTATCAGAGCCTTAATCGGTTGATGTTGGAAACTCCATACTGCAAACAGAAAGACAAGCCAGACTGTTCGAATTCGCAGGTTGGGCCTACTCTTCGCTGGTAGTAAATGTTCTAAGATCTCTTTTCTGACCACTATCCAAAATATGTGTACTATTGTAAAAAGTTACCGATCCGAATCGTTAAGTGTATGTGTAGAAGCTTTAAGTCTGCCCTTATTTATTATTTATACAATTTCTTGTGTATTATTCAGGACTTCCGACATTTTGCCGAATAAACAGACTCATTTTTAAATAAACGCTGGAATTAATTGATTTGTTTGAAATGGAAATATTTCTTTAAACAAAAGGTTATTTGCGAACGCTTCGATTGATTTCATTTTTACTATATCAAAGTCAGCCCACTCAAGATTTAAACAGTGAAGACAAGCTTTTTTTTCACAGAGGGCTTTAAGTGAAAGCTTAGTGTGATTTTTTTATCAACAGAGACTATAAGATGAGGTTTTGATGAAAATAAAAGTGGTTTTGGATGTCGGGGTAGCTTCAAGTTAAAAACTGCGACCGAGAGATAAAATGGCCGCCATTACGGGTATGTATTTTCAGCTGACTTAAAATGTTTGAGGAACAAATTTAAAGAAAACATGGAAGAGTGAGTCATATGGTTAAGATTTATATCATTCCAGATACAGACTCACGCAGCCGAAAACCAGCATATTCAATAGTGTTTCATGCATATTCAGTAATTTACCACGCATAGTCAGCACTTAGCTGCGTTCTTCTTTTAACCGAATCAGTATCAGAATTGTTTACTGGTGATACGCCCAAGGACAATCATTCACCAGGACCTGTGAATCAGAGAAGCTAGTCTCTAGAAGTAAACTTAGTAACTGAATCCTCTGCACACTCAGCAGCAGAAATAAGGGAATCTTCCAAGGATTTCCAATCTCTAATAGTCTGGGGGAAGAAACTGGACTTGTAAATGTCAGTCCCAGCCAATGGGGTTTGAAATGCCAGGGAATGATGATTCCTGGTTCGCCTACATGGGGGAACAAGGTCATTTATGGAGAAAACATGGGACAGACTAGGTGCCAGGAGGTTGTTTGACTTTCATTGAGCTTCGTGGGGAGTAGTGTTTAGAAAATTGAACAAAAAACATATTCAGCACCGCTTGAGCCTCCTCGGGGGAACATGATCGTCATGAGAATATTGAGCAGTTTGCTGTTATACTCTCTGATCTAGATAGACGCCCATCTCACGGGGGTTCTGATCTTTAGATCGAAGTTGTCTTTAGCGTACACACGCAGGCTGTTATTTCATTTCTGTGTGTCCATTATATGTTTTTACCTGAGAAAAACTGTCAGTCTGTCACTTACACCATGTAAATAATAAATGTGGCCCTAATGAAGGTTATAAACTCTACATACGACAATAGACCACTAATACTGAGCCTTGTGGCGGGAACAGGTGCCTTTGAACCCGTCTGAACACGCAGGTTTGAGTTTTCCCAGTTCGGACCCGGTCCGAACAGGGAAAACTCAGACCTACATGTCCGGTCCGGTGCGAACAGGGAAACTTCAGACCTGCGTGTCCGTGCAGTATTATTAGAGAAAACAACGTGTCCTGAGAAAACTAAAACAGTCAGAGGGTGCCTAGGCTAATCTGAATCTTTTCTGTGTGCAAGGTATATTAGTATACTTTTAGGTAGTCTCGACATTTTTGGCTCGCCTACGAGCTATTGTCACCCAGTGGTCAACGTCAGGGCGTCGGCGTCTGCATTGGATGGTTCGGTTATAGTGTTATGTGATAAGCAACGTTCCGTCAGGCAAGCTATCCTGTACGCGGACAGGTCTTGTCACACTGGGAAACAATTATTGTACCTTCTTGTTTGCTTTCCTGGACAACAGAGCCCTTCCGAAGTGGGTCTTCTCTGAATGGTAAGAATTTGCTACCCAGGGGACAGATTCTTCCCTAAAGAGTACATACCCGTTGAAACTGTCAGAAATAGTACCTGTTCATCTTTTGTATATTTACACATCGAGAGAGCATCTGCACGTTCGCTTGTAAGTAAACATAGAGCCATTATTGCGCGACAAGCTCTGATGCGACCCAAAGGATCTGCTTTGCGTTTGCTCTCTGGGGTAAAGTCGGGTAAATTCGGACAGCGGGTAAATTCGGACAACGACATTGTTTCCTTTGTATGTCAGTTGTTTAGAATTAAAACAAAATTAACTGGGCAAACAGTGAAAATCCTACTGAGCCGTCTCATCTGGATTTCACTGTTTGCAATGGTATGTTCGAATTTACCAGCTGTCCGAAGTTTCCCGACTCTACCCCTATTTACAGGAGCTGAAATAAAGGGCAAACATGATAGACTGCGGTCAGAGGGTTTGCTTGCAGGCAGTTGTACAGCTTAATAGGTTTAATGCTAAATTCAGCTGCAATGTTTGCTCAGAACTCGCCTATTGTTTTGTACAAGATTCACGACAAAAATACTGGTATATTCATGCAATATTCAGTTAGAGTCGGAACGAAGGCGTATTGGAACGAAGGCATATTGCTTTAAAATTCGTTTTTTGTTAAGAACAATACTGAAACGTGTCTTTGTGTAAAACGTCGGGTAAATGTTTCAGGTGCATGTTTAGAAAATGGCTTAATTTTACAAATGGATAAATAGTATTTGCTTGATGAAAAGTATTCATTTTCGTATCCCATGGTAATCGAATCAAAGAATAGAAAAAAAATCAATTACCAATGATCGTTTATTATGCATTTTACTAGACACCGCGAACATTCGTTTAGCATACCTTGAAAAGTTTAAAAAATTGGGACACCTAAAACAATTCCCGTAATAGTCCTAAAGATGGAAAGGCTTGGTTTAACAGTACAAAAATACGGCCTAAGATGCTGATAAACTTGAAACAGTGTAGACCCTGATCAGACTGCTCACAGAGGAGCAGTCTGATCAGGGTCTGCACTGTTTGCTCAGTCCTCGCTGTCCCAATATTTAGAATTTTTACTGTAATCCCAGAGTGCACACTGAAACAAATTACCGATAAAATCAAAAAGGAAAAATTGGGACAGAGTAATAACCCAGCTGGCACACAAAGTTGAACCAAACATTGAATCAATCTTGATTCAACGTCATGACGTTGAATCAAGGTTGACTCAATAATGATTCAAACTTGTGTGCCCAGTGGGCATTGCCATAATAATTTGGTTTTACAATTGATTTATGGGTCCAAAACATGCAGATGGTTTGACAAACAGTGTACGCCCTAACCAGACTGTTCCTTCTGATGTTGGTTTGTACTGTTTGCTCAGACAATGAGTCAACATTGATTACGAGTCACTACTCAACGTTGGTTTTTTTGGCACTCACTTTAAATCAGAAAAAGTGCTGTTGTATTTAATCCTTTTTTGACCAATGGACTTGTCCATCCTTATTATTATTTTTATGAGTCTATTTCTATTGTTGTGGAGGTGGGTGATTGGGGGGCTGGTATGTGTGTGTGGGGGGGGGGGGGGGGGGGGGGTGGCGGTGGTTCTGGTTCGTGTGAGCATTTTCACTGTATCTTGCATAGAAATTCCTGTAAACAAACAGTGTTGTCAGTGATCGGACGCCGTCTGAGCTTGGTCTCTATTGTTTCTCTATGTCTAAAAACAGGTTTTCAGTCTTAAAAGGCTGCATGCGAAAAAAGACACTTCCTTTCATTTTTTGGCGGTTTATTTCAATGCATCGGCATACAAATAAGTGCATTTTTTGTTGAGATGCATGACTTATTCTTCAAAGAGAGGTATATTTTTGAAACATGACTAATGGTTTAAATAATTCAGGTATTAGCAGACCATGCACAAGAACAAGACTACGAGGACTAAAGTTAGCCTGCGCCAATGGTTTGGGCTAAAGGAAAGAAAAGTTAAGGTCAAACTATGCAAGTGCATAGTTTGACCTTAACTTTTTTTTCCTGTTATCCAAACCATTACAATTTTAAACGCGAACACTGAGTATTTAGATTAGCCAGCGGGTCTTTACTATTCTCACTGACGTCGTTTACCTTTTCCCTTGCAGATTTAAGCTACTTGTTGAAATTTAATATTTTCACGTGACTATGATTTTTTTTTAAATCTGGACCTAGATACTAAGTATTGTGTATATAAGACACATTGCAAAGCTGCATGTCCAGCATCAGGCTCTGCATGGTCAGCCAAAAAAATAAATAAATAAAATAAATAAAAAAAAGCTGATGTTTAATAAAGCATTATACACTACGTGTAAGTAAGTTGAAGGGTCCGATCCAACCCGCCATTTCCCATTGTTATATGTTACTTATATTCACCGTGACGCTCAGTGGGTTAAGCGCTGGTCTGATAATCTAGCTCGGGCTAGGGCAGAATTCATCCCAATCGTGAACGTCGTACCATTGCCTTAAAGCCTTTCATTACCACACCTTCTCATTATTTTATTTATCTTTCTGTGAAGTTTCATCAAATTTGCTTCAGTAGTTTTAAAATTATCGCTGAGACACAATGACCTCTGACCCAATTGTGGCCTTGACCTTGGGCGTACATCCTCTCATTGTCCTTATATGACTGAAATACTGTTAATAAAGAAGCAAAAAAGCAATTCATCCATACAAGTTTATACTCAAGAAATACGGATTGTTATTATTTTGCGTTATGTAAAAATGGCCATCAGAGGAGATGGCAAATCCCCCGACCGAAGACCCCCATGGGCCTTGGTAAAAAGGGTGCACTTCAAAACACATACAAGTAATATATTGTCATTCTTTTATGCTTCTGATTGACATAATCTGTTTAACAGATGCATGATTATCTAACACTCAGACTAAAATAGTATGCTTGACTGCTAAAAAGAAGTAATATCTCAAACAGCCGCCATATACATAAATATATAGCATATGATACATTAAACTTTCAAAATGTGCGAATAACTTCTAAACTACAAGCCCTACAAACCTACTTTTGAGCTCTCTTGTGAGTGAATTTGGACAAAGAATCCAAATCTGGAGAAAAAAATTGGGGGGAGGGGGGGGGGGAATTGGAGGGGTCAGAGAGAGTTAGGAACACTGATAAGATATCACAGCATGTTCATCAATATTCTAATAGGTATATGGTTATTAAAATTGTGGAGCAGGCCAGGCTTATACAGATATGGAGCAGAGACTCAAACAGCAGCTCAAAATACCAAAGGGAAATAACTCACAAAGTATGAATGCAAAAGTTTTCATTCATGTATGAGACAAATCATCATGACCTGTTCTTCATATCTGTGAAGTATCATGAAAATATTTCAAAAGGTATTCAAGCTATGGAGCGGACACCTAAAATCATCAAAGGGAAATAGCTCAAAAAGTAAGAAAGCAAGAGTTGTCATTCTTGTTCGCGACACATCGTCATGACCTGTTCTACATATTTATCAAGTATCATGAAAAAATTTCAAAAGCTATTCAAGTTATAGAGCGGAAACGAAATCATACCTAAAACCATCAAGGGGAAATAACTCAAAAAGTAAGAAAGCAAGAGTTTTCATTCTTGTTCGTGACACATCATGACTTGTTCTACATATCTGTGAAGTATCACGAAAATATTCCAAAAGGTATAAGAGTTATAGAGCGGACACGAAATCACACCTAAAACGATCAAGGGGAAATAACTCAAAAAGTAAAAAAGCAAGAGTTGTCACTCTTGTTCGCGACACATTGTTATGGCCTGTTCTTCATATCTGTGAAGTATCATGAAAATATTCTAAAAGGTATTCAAGTTATAGAGCGGACACGAATCTGCCAAAAATCACACCTAAAACAAACAAGGGGAAATAACTCAAAAAGTAAGAAAGCAAGAGTTGTCATTCTTGTTCGCGACACATCGTCATGACCTGGTCTACATATCTGTGAAGTATCATGAAAATATTCCAAAGGGTATTCAAGTTACAGAGCGGACACGAATCTGCCAAAAAACTCACTAAAGGGGAATAACTCAAAAAGTACAATAGCAAGAGTTACCATTCTTGTACGCGACACATCGTCATGACCTGTTCTACATAACTTTGAAATATCATGAAATTATTCCAAAGGGTATTCAAGATATAGAGCGGACAAGAAAATGTTTACGGACGGACGGGCGGACGCCAGGCTCATCGCTATATCTCCTGAACCTTTCGGTCGGGGGATAAAAATTAGCAAGCCGCATGTAGTACATGCATTTTGAGAAGGTAACTTGGGTTCTGTGCTCATGTTAATCAGGTTATGTGCTCATGTTAATCAGGCCTCAATCATATTTTTCAGCTGTGCTGTTTGAGGTGACTTTGCTGGCCAGTATTGCAACAGTCACTGGATCCGGACCAAGTACAAAAAGTCCAGATGACTTCCTTAAGATCACTTGTGAACCTTTGGTACCGATTTACGGTGGTCAGGTGAAACTCGAATGCGAGTGGGAGGTGCGGCCCGAAGATGAATTGGAAGACTATCATGTACGTATACCTAATGCAGGCCGGGATCCAGACCACCATATACTGGCGGGACTCTGGATAACTGGTGGGGCTGGGAGGTGCCAAGATATGTGTAGGTGTGGGTGGGTGGGGATTGGGGCTTGAAGATATATGACATAATTAGGGATCAATTTGATGAGAATCTTTGATGATGTCTTTTTTTACTTTGAAATATATGCTGTGATATCTCACTAGAACCGCCTTGCCGAGGCGATTCTAATGAGATGTAACAACATCTATTTTAATTTAACCAAGCCCAGGTATACATTTCCTTCATAAGACCTATTTTAGAATATGGCGACACATTATGGGATAACTGCACTCAGTATGAGAAACGGGAACTAGACAGAATACAAAATGAAGCAGCTCGGATCGTGACTGGCACGACTGCAGTAGTTTCTATACAATCTTTGTATGATGAAGTAGGATGGGAGTCATTACAGTCCAGAAGATCCAACCATAAACTTTGTTTATTTTTTAAAATGCAGCATGATTTAACTCCAGCACATTTGTCATTTCTTGTACCCCCCTCTGTAAGTGAAACATCCAGGTACAATCTTCGTAATGCCGATGATTTTACAACCATTCAGTGTAGATCCCAACAATATTTTACGTCGTTTTTGCCTTCCGCAGTACGGGACTGGAATGATCTTCCACAACAAGCCAAACAGCTGAACTCCTTACCGTCATTTAAATCGTTCCAAGCTCGTAATAAAACTAAAGTTCCGAAATATTTTTATGCTGGTAAACGTTATTGGCAGGTTATACACACAAGAATACGGACTAATTGTAGTGCGTTAAACAGCGACCTGTACTCGAAAAATATTACAGATTCTTCTTCTTGTAATTGTGGGGCTGTTGAAGACGCATATCATTTTTTCTTCACATGCCCTCATTACCTTGATCAACGAACCGATATGTTAAACTCCCTAGCATTTTTACCTGAAATCACCCTTAGAATAATTTAATTTGGTGATGAGTCGTCTTGCCTCGAAACAAATTTAAATATCTTCTCGGTTGTGCAAAGATTTATAGAAAAAGTAAACGATTTTAAGTTGTATCAACTTAAGAAACAACAAATAAAAACTAAAGAAGCATTGTCATTGTTTTTGAGATAGATGTTTTAGTAGTTCTTAACTGTTTGAGTTTTGGGTTTGGGAAGGTGTGTCGGACAGTTCTTTTATTTTTCTACTACTTTCAGGTCTGTTTGAGTCTTTTTTTTTCTTTGTATCTATTTTCCTGATGCTGTCTTCCTATATTACATTGTATAAGTTTGTTAGCTTCAATTGTCAGGAGATATGTGTACTAGTATTACTAGTATGTGTGCTTTGATTGTTTGTTATTTATCTATTTATTATTTACATTCTCTTTTTCATGTTTGAGGAAATACTGTAAATAATATATTGTCGTTTATATTTCATGTATATGTTTTAACTAGAAGCCGCCCTATATGATATAGCTCTGAAGGAGATGAACTATATAAGCTTTCAATAGCTTCCGTTCAAATCCTTTAACTTCTTATGTGTAACTTGTACCTATATGTTTATTTGATTGAAATAAATATGTTTAAACCAAGCCCAGGTGGCAGGAGTGAAGCCATAAAGCCCACCCCCTGGATCCGGGACTGTAATGCGAGCTCCTGTCGTTTCCGTAATTTGAGATATTGAAGTTTTAGGGTCTTTCCTTTATTTTGATCATATCAAATTGAAAGTAAAAACAAATGAATAAAATACACGTAATCGTTAGGAAAGACACGAAAACGTCGGAGAACGGGCCATCAGACGATTGGGCCCACACAAAAAATGGGCGCACAAATGCTTTTATCGCCTATAATATTGGAAATTACATATATGAGCCGCGACACGACAAAACCAATAAAGTGTCATGTGCGCCCAGCGAAGACTCAGATCTGCCTGTGCTTCCGCCCGGCCTGATCAGAGTCTTCACTTTACGCTTAGAGGGTAGCCAAGGGTCTAAGCTAGCTTCATCCGGACAGTGAAGACTCTGATCAGACTGGGCGGATGCCCAGGTTGATCTGAGTCTTCGCTGGGCCCACAACCACTTCGTTGGTTTTCTCGTGTCGCGGCTCAAATGTGCCTTAACGCTTATGCGAACAAAAGAGGCTGACCAGCCTGATCAGAGTCTTTGCTGTTCTTACACATCAAGCATGGAACTTAAGGAATCTATAAACACAAAGAGAAGGCTGTAGCCAAACTGCATGGGTTCACAATTGGATGGATGGATGGATGGGTGACGCGATTTTACGTCTTTTCAACTATTTTTCTGTTATATCAGGACGATGGTAGGGTGATAATAAAAGGCTGTGTGCAATGGAGCCTCGTTACCGGTTGAAAACATTTCTGCATCTAACGGGGCTCGCCCCTGGGAGCGCTAGATCAGTAGGCCAGCGCTAAATCTGCATGTACATGTACTTCACTACCGGGGCTCCTCATATGTTCACAGACTGGCCCTGAGGATATTAAACTTTTTTCATGTCAACTCAGCGGAGCACGAAAATTCAAAGTCGTATCAAATAAAATCAAAACACTCTGCCTCTGCAGAGATTTTTATGGTTCTCAATAATTGCTTTTCACATAATTTCTCCTATCTGAGCGCTCGAAATAAGTCTTGTTTGGTTGTCTTAATTCCACTGTATATTAGAATTTGAGCACAATCTCAGCTGAGTATGAAAAAAGTTTTATAACCTCGGACCTGGTTTGAGTCCTGACTGTTTCCAAATACATTAAACTCCCTTTCTGTTTAACGGGACTCATATGAGCCGCTACACGACAAAACCAACCAAGTGGCATGTGCGCCCAGCGAAGACTCAGATCAGCCTGGGCATCCGCCCAGTCTGAGCAGAGTCTTCGCTGTCCGCATAGAGCTAGCTCAGACCCTTAGCCATCCATTAAGCGCAAAGCGAAGACTGATCAGACTGGGTGGATGCCCAAGCTGATCTGAGTCTTCCCTGGGCGCACATGCCACTTTGTTGGTTTTGTCGTGTTGCGGCTCAATTATGGTTTTGCCATCTTTTTTTGTGCTTCAGCTCAACTGGTATTTCGAAAATCGTGAAATCGAGGAAAGTTATTCAGAGGGTTCATCGGACAGTCATAAACAATCATCCAAATACACACTGGCTGATACGTGGACAGGGACGAGTTTGACCATCAGAAATCTCACTCAGTCTGACGCTGGAAATTACTGGTGTGAAGCCAAAAACCATCGGTATAATCAGTGGTTCAGAATACAGCCACAATGTAAGTTTTTTTTGGTGACATACCTGCTTAGAAATGTGCGATATCGTACCCGATTAACTATGTTTTCAAGGATATTACGAAACGAAAAGAGCTGTTACGAAACGAAAAAGAGTCATAGTTAACAAATGACCTGGTCATCCAACCGTTAACTGCCCTTGTACATGTATGTACAAAGTTAACCAGGGGTGGATATAGATTACGAGTTTTTGTCCGTCCGTCTGTTCACAGTTGCTTCAACACTAGCGTTTCAGCTCATTTTCCTTACATTTTAATAACTGTAGTGATGAATTCGTGGGCATTGATTAAGTTAACGAAAAAGTGAGGTCGAGGAATTCTTGTTATTGGCTATTTGTATCATTCAGACCCTAACCTGAATTCAAGTTTTACGCTTAAATTTAATTTTGGTGTTTAAAATATTTTTAGTGGGAAAGAATGTACACAGCAACTGTGTTGGACCACAAGTTCCACGGTCTTTCCCGGTTGTTGTATAAAAAAACACACACACAAAAAAATAAAAATAAAATAAAACGCTCTTTAATTAAGCCGTAGGCCAAAATCATATCTCTTAACAATAATTAAGACGTTAATTATTCCACACAGGAGACTAGGAATTAAAAGTATGAAAGTGTTAAGTAACGTTTCAGATCGAAGTGGAAGAGATAAGTTCTACAAAAGTAAAGTAGCAGATGTAAAAAGTTAGCCAACATTTCTGTTCTGTGCGTTTACACTTCAAGCGTTTCTTATTGCATGAAAACATATGTTATAACCAGTGTTACAGATAAGAAGGGGTGGCAGGGATAATTTCCCATAATTCTTCATGCGGCGCAGTCGGTAGGTCACCTGACATAATTCAGATGTCCTGGGTTCGATACCCGGTCTGGCCACATACTTTAGTTTCTCCTTCCGCTGATTCAAGAAGGGCAGTTGTCAGTTACTGGCGAAAATATGTGCACTTAGTACTGGTCAACCGCTTAGGAGGTCTAAGCCTGCCCAGGAATAGTGTGGTTAGGCTAACTGACCGTCCTGACATGACCATAGCTGTTTACCGTGGACGTAAAGCAACAAATCAACCAATCAATCAATCATAAAAACAGACGTAATGACATTTCATTATAACTGTCTCATAGATCTAATGAGGGGTCATAACATAGTTTTCATCGAGAAATAAGAAAAAATATCTCTGAATTATCATTAGAACCCCTTTGATAACCCTGTCTAGAATCGGCTGGACACTCAGAAGGGAAGTTAATATTTGCATGTCTGAGTGATCTGCCTTGGGGGTGTGTATTACCATTAGAACGTTAATCTATTCTGGTTTTATACAAAGCTTTGGCCTATGCTTAGGAGATATTAATTTGTATAGTAATTGGATTGGCATCTTGGTCAGATCGTGCCTCTTCTAAATCCATGTTAATTTTCACCTCGGTATCATCGCGCATTCTCGGTTTTAATCTAGTAGATTTATAGTTGGCTTTCTAAGCTCACGTTTACATGTTATTACCCTTAGCCAATCAGCTAGCAGGTTTGGTCACCAAAAAGAAGTGACCTGTGTTTAGAAATTTTCGGCACTTAGTGATACAACTAGTCCGTCGCCATGTCGATCCTTTTCTGGTACTTGTGGACCTGATCAAACCTGCGCAAGATAACAATGATAACTAGTCAATAGAAAAAAACATCAACATTCAACCAGACATGACCTTTTCTAAAATGCTTCCGGAGTAAAAGCTATTCCTAAGAATGTCTACGCCCATGGGCGTAGACAACAACCATAGGATCCTTTGATAGTTGTTGCGAAAGGATAGGTGTATGGATGACTTGCGATTTTTCATCGTTTTCAACGGTATTTCAGTCTTATCAGGACGGTGCGAGGATGATAATGAAAGGCAGTATGGATGGGAACCCGTTTACGTCCCAGCGGGAGTCGAACCCCGGACTGCTAGATCAGCAAGCCAGTTCTAAATCCACTGACCAATCTGGACTCCATTATGCGAAAGGGAACTTCTGTACTGTGGCACATTTTCTCCTGACACGGCTGCGTCGTGTTACAAAATATTTTGCGGTGAATAGGTACACTTTCAAGGGAAACAACTCTTCTGTTTTAAAGTTCACCTTCCTTTTTAATGGGGGCTGACTTTTAAAGGAAATAACTTGCATTTATTGGAGAGAATTCTTTCCTTTAAGAATTGATTCCTTTTTGGAAGAGCTTTGTTATCCAGGGAATCAAACAGGAAGTCACATTTTCGCTTATAAGAATGAGGTTTTGTCTATCAAAAACATCTCAGGTTTAAATTCGCTTTGAAAGACAGATCTAAATATTTGGAATCGTTTTGGATGAGAAAACTCATTATATATTAGCTGAAGTATACAAGACTGATTGATATATTTGAGGTAATTTGGTAGGATAAGCTCCCGACTTATAACGGAATAGATACCGTTCGAGGTTAATCAGGGTTCGAGGTTATAAAACGTGGGAATAATCTCAAGCTCAAAATAAAGATGCTCGGAAGCAGCCAATCAGTGTGCTTTATTTTGAGTTTGAGAATGTCTCAGACTCAAAATAAAGCACACTGATTGGCTGTATGTGCTCGGAAGCAGACAATCAGTGTGCTTTATTTTGAGTTTGAGAATGTACTCAAGTTTTATAACCTCCGGGCCAGGCCTCGTATTCTGTTACCTGACATGATGATTTTATCATCTAAAATATTTCAGATCCTGAGATGATGATGTTTTTCGACAAAAATGGGAGTTCACCCATGAGACAGGGTGGCACTGCAATTATTTGGTGTTATGTGGTCGGCAATCCAAATGCGCAGGTACTGTTGATTTTGTGCTCACCCATAGGCATTTTCATTGGCATTAAGTAGCCGGGTTTGTGCTGAAGTTACAATATGCATACGTGGGTATGGCTGTGTTAAAAAACAGAAGGGGTGGTTGCGGTGGTTGCAGTAGGTACGGGTTGGGGTTGTTTGGACATTTTTTCTCGTGCTCGTGCCTATCATTTTTCGTTTCTGGGAGACGGCTCGATATAGACTGAAATACTGTCTCAAAGAGCCAACCAACTAAAAAGCAGAAGACAGTATTTACATTTGCAAAATTTCAAAGAAAGTTTTGTCTTGAGAAATCAAATAGTGTTGATCACATGAGGCGGCTCTTAACGAGCCGCGTCATCTGTATCTACGTTGTTTGTAAATTCAAGTACATGAATATTGATTTCTGGTGCTTTAAAGGTAGGTTCCTGGGCTAGCGATGTCAATTATGTCCACAAAGTAATTTTGTCTTTTTCTGAGCGGTATTGAATTCTCTTATTTTTCTGAATTTGTTGCCACTGAGAAACTCGTCAGATGTTGAAGAAAATAGTCGTTTTCCCTTTTGGTTTATTTTCTTTCGTTGGAATTCCAGTTCTAAAAATAATCATGTTTATTATGTCTATAAGTGCGCGATTTCTGATGCCATTCTCCAAAGGTCAATTTTCCCTTGACGTGAGCTCTCCTAGAGGTCCTGGCATGGCGGATGGGTTAAAACTATCCCAAAATGCAATGCAGCATGACATCAGCTGCGTTATCTATTTTTTGCGCTAACTAAAAATAGCGCTAACTGGTGTGCGAAGCAGAGTTAGGAACTCCCTTGCAAAACAACTTTTCTAATACTTTTTTGATTTACTCTTTTTAGTGAAACTTATTAATTTCCTTTTATAAGTGCTTTCCAACAACTTGGATGAAAGTTCATCAAAATTATGATGCATTCCAAAGTACAGGAACCTACCTTTAAGTGTTAAACTCGAACCAGACAGCCCATATTTTGGGAACAGAATTAATCTGAATTATGAGGCAAAAGGATCCACACCCATTCCCATGAATGGGTTAAACCATTTTAAACCGGATACCCGTTTAGGGGACATATGCAAACAGTGCAGACCCAGTTCAGACGCCGCCGTGGAACGCGGTGTCTGATCAGGGTCTACACTGTCTGTTTACAGGAATTTTAATGAAACATAATAAAAACACTCACACACACACACACACCAGAAACCCCTAAAACTAGAAATGGACTCATCTAAATGATAGGGATGGACAAGTCCATTGGTAAAACAGGTTGATACGGTTTCTGTTCTTTTCCTTCGGCAGATCCACTGGGGATACCTGCAGCCAGTGATGGGTGGAACCAATGACCTACCGGCAAAGGAGTATGTTAAACTCGGATACCAAACAAACACCCACACCACCAGCAACTCAAGCCACGTCTCTCTTAAATTAAAGCTTCTCAATGTAGATATTCAACAGAGTGGTAGCTACTATTGTAGTGGAGACAAGCTCAGTGAAAATCAACCCGAACTTTACAAAACTGTGAATCTTGATGTTCAAGGTAATATTCATCACAGGGTATAAACCAGTCCGCCAATTTCGCTTCCTGCAGAGACTGTACATCATATTTGGCTTCTGCCGTGACTGTCCGCGAACTCTTGCTTCCTGCCGAGACTTCTGTACATGATAAATGGCTTCCTTCAGAGACTGTCCGTGTGATTCTGCTTCCTGCCGAGGCGGAAGCCAAATATGACGGACAGTCTCTGCAGGAAGCGACAATTTGCGGACTGGTTTATACCCTGTGATTTATCGGTTATGAAAAATATTTAGATATCTTTTGGATGTACAAACGTACATTTGATATCCCCAAGGACTGTTATATAAAATTGTTTTGAAACAGCTGACCGAGACCAGACTGTTCTTTATATGAGCCGCGAAACGACAAAACAAACAAAGTGGTTGTGCGCCCAGCGCAGACACAGATCAGCATTGGTATCCACCCAGTCTGTTCAGACTCTTTGCCTAAAACTTAAAGGGTAGCTAACGGTCTCAGCTACCTCCATGCGGACAGCGAAGACTCTGATCAGACTGGGGGAATGCCCAGGCTGGGCTGTCTTCGCTGGTCCGACATGCCTTTTTGTTGGTTTTGTCGTGTCGCAGCTCATCATGCATTTGAACCGCGACACGAGAAAACCAACAAAGTGGTTGTGCACCCAGCGCAGACTCAGATCAGCCTGGGCATCCACCCAGTTTGATCATAGTCTTCGTTATGTGCCCAAAGGTTGCGAAAGATCTTAGCTACCTCCGTGTGAACAGCGAAGACTCTGATCAGACTGGGCGGATGCCCAGGCTGATCTGAGTCTGCGCTGGGCGCACAACCACATTGTTGGTTTTGTCGTGTCGCGGCTCATTTTATGTTTCTCACAGCTGTAATACAGAAACTATCCTTTGCCTGCCGAGACTTGGCCATCGCCGTTTCATTTGAATCTTTTGTTTTTTTGCGAAATTGTCAAATGTATAGGTTTTGTGACTCTGAAGGAGTTAAATACATAAATGGGCATCAGTCACACTAAATTTGGTAAAGGCACCATTTGAACCCAGCGATCAAGCGAGTGAATACGTCTTTTACATATTTTACATGTAACATTGTTTTGTCAGAAACAGGCACGCGAGTAACAAATACGTCTTCTACATATTTTAACATTGTTTTGCATGTTTTAACCTTGATTGTTTTGTCAGAAATAGGCACGTGAGTAAATACGTCTTTTACATATTTTAACATTGTTTTGTTTGTTTTGTCAGAAATACATGTAGGCACGCGAGTAAATACTTCTTTTACATGTTTGAACATCGTTTTGTCGGAAATAGGCACGCGAGTAAATACGTCTTTTACATATTTTAACATTGTTTTGCATATATTAACATTGTTTTGTCAGAAATAGGCACAGAGTAAATACATCTTTTACATATCTTAACATTGTTTTGTCAGAAATAGGCACGCAAGTGAATACGTCTCTTTAACATTGTTTTGTCAGTGTTTTGTCAGAAATAGGCACGTGATTGATTTACGGTTTATTCAGAGTTTTATGATGTGTCACAGTGGGTACACCTGCCTTCTCCGCCATTTTTCAAAGGGCAACAACTGTTGTGACTTCCTTGTTCCTTTCTTGGACGACGTACACCTACCAAAATAAAAAAAGGAAAGAATTTGCCCCTAGAAGAGCAAATTCTTTCTTTTAAGAGTTGATCTTTAGTAAGAGGACAGGCAAATATAAAAAGTCAGGTTTGCTTCAACCAGACTACACTTTTAATACTCTTGTGTGCCAGTGCAAAAATTCTTACTTGTTCGACACTGTACAAGCTTCGTTAGTAGCAAATATCGTAAAACCCTTGTGCCCGATCAAAAACTGGAGACATAGGTCTCCAGTGTTTGATAGGGCTAGACGAATTGATGATTTGCAATTTTACGTCCTTTCTATCAGTATTTCATTCATATCAGGACAATGGGAGGGTAACAAGGAAAGGCTGTTTGCAATGGAACCCCGTTTACGATTGTAAATATTCCCGCCTTCAGCGAGTCTCGAATCTGGGAACGCTAGCGTTAAATCTACTGAACTTTCGGAGCTCCTGTTTGATAGGGCATAAGGGCCATTACGATATTCACAATTTTTCAGGTATCCATATAAGATGTGATTCTAAAGAGAAAGATGAAGTGAAAGTTGGGGATGACAAGTCTTTCAATTGTGAAATATACAGCAATCCTAATATAAACCACAGTCGTGTCATTATATGGCAAAAAGACGGAAACCCAATTAAGCCAGCTGTCTCGAATTTAAAGTAAGATGTGATACAGTATATATTTGGCCATAAAACGAGGGTTTCCCCTCTCTAGAATGGAATGATCTAAAATATGTAAATCATTCCTGTTTAATTCAGCTATAAAATGGGGCTTTTCTCTTTCAAGACAATCTCAAAGATCTAGATCCGACTTACAAGACGAACCTAGATCTACAAGACGGATCTAGACCTATGAGATTATATTTGAGGGAAAATACCCGTATTTTTTCTGAATAGATACGGTAAATATGTGTTTGTGTCACTGATACATGTACATGTACCATGCATATGGAACTATTGAGACCAGCACAGGTCACTGGTCAAGCGGCACAATCATATTCCCTGCGAATCGTTAAGAATCCGGAGGTACCTAGCTTGTGGAATGATACCGAATGTATAACAGCACAAATTTGAATCAGATTGTCGTTTGCTATCGCGCCGTCGGGTTTAAATCTTTGTTCAGTGCCGTTTTACTTCACAGAGGCCTGATTTAGCTTGTGTGAAGAGGCAGTCATTTCCAAAGTAGAAGATGAAGGCGGTGATCAGGAACTAACACAATCTCTTACACATCCTGCCCTAAACGCCAACTGAAAAAGGACAAAACAAAGACGGCAGACTAAGCAAAACAAGATGAACGAAAAGCCAAGAGGTCAGCTCTTTTTCAGCAGATTGCCACGAGGCACGAGACATCTGCTAAGTTTTGGGAAGATACGTTGTATTTTCAGTTTTTATGCAGGTTTTTTTTTGTAATCACTATCACCACCTTAACCAGCTGTTTTAATTGTTTTAAACGTGAAAAAAGGCAAATTTATGTTTGACGATATGTGTGAGCCTCAGTTTTCGTGCTGTAACTTATTTCTATACTATATAAATGATGATTTAATCTGTTCCTTATAGATACGATATAGGCATCAATGGCATTGGACAACACAAGATCAACACTGTTCTTACAATTAAAGATGTGCAACCCAAAGACGCGGCCGTGTATGTTCTTGAAGTCATTCTTCGCACAGGACTGGGTACTTTCACAGAGACCAAGAACATGACGTTTTCTGTAGCAGGTAGGTCACAAAAATACAAAAACTGCTTTCTTCCCTGTACTAACACAATATATAGCTTGCACGAGATAAAGGTGCCTCACGGTATCTGGGAACAGCAAATATTCAAATCAGTCTTACTTTCATCAGTTATTTTTGGAACATGAGAAATCTGTAGGTTGAAAAACAAAGACACTGCCCAGTGGGCACATGACGTCAAAATGGCGCCGTACTGACGTCGATGCAACATTCCGTCACATCGACGTCAGTACGACGTCATTTCAACGTCATGAGCCTGCTGGGTGCAGAATACGGAGATGGCATGGCTGATCGATCCTGTACTTTCAGTGCTTCAGATAAAACAGGACAAGAAGGATAATTTCGGGATATTTTTCCGTATTATTCCATAAAAATGTATGTTGAGACCCCTCATTAGACCCTCTCGCTCAAACGGTTTTAATGAGAGGTTACAACGTATTTTGAATTGAATTGAAAAATAAGAGAAATGAATATCTCAGAAAATTCTTCAGTACTCCACATTATCTGGAGCTCTAGGACATTGACGTTTTATATGCCTCATCATTATCAGTTACCAGACCCCAGCCCTCTCCCCAAGATCCGATTTGCTTATAAGCAAGTCGGATCTTGGGAAGAGGGGTGGGGTCTGTTAAGTTGATAATGATGGGACGTATAAAAAGTGACGTCAATGCCCTGTGGTTCAATCATACCATGAGGCACCTTATCTAATGTCGCAGCTGCTATCTCACTCTAACACTCAGCATTTTGCAAACTCTTTCATATACAGCTCCAGCTCCCTTGTATTCTTCCATATTTGAGCTGCTGCGACAAAACCAACAAAGTGGCATGTGTGCCAACCAATTTTGCTGTGTGCTTTAAGGCAAGCATGGAGTCTACGCGAGCTCCATGCGGACAGCAAAGACTCTAATTAGACTGGGCAGATGCGCAGGCCGATCTGAGTCCTCGCTGGAAGCATATTGCATCTTCGTTGCTTTTCTCGCGTCGTGGCTCAGTTCACTTCGTTACTGCTTTATCCTAGCAGGCGCATGATGTTGAAATGACGTCGTTGACATCACACCGACGTCGAAACGCTATTTTGACGTTGTGTGCCATGACGTCACACCAACATCGAAACGACATCTTTTTGAAGTTGTGTGCTTGGTAAGAGAGACACAGGGAACCTGTACCATATTGCATGTACAGCTTTGACTTAGACCAGGCCCCGAGGTTATAAAACTTTTTTCGTGCTCAACTCAGCTGAGCATGAAATTTTCTCTGCTGATAGATATGAAAATCCCAACTTATGTTGGCATTTTCATATTCATAAGCAGAGAAAATTACATACTCAGCTAAACTGAGCAAGAAAACAACTGTGCTCATCAGTAATTTGCTATTTATTAGCAGGTAAAATTTCATGCTCAGCTGAGTTGAGCACGAAAAAAGTTTTATAACCTCGGGGCCTGGTTTTATAACCTTTGGCCCAGCCTATAGATCTTTGCGGTCGGAATAGATTATTCACATTGAATAAGCTATAGATCCTGAGGAATTATGAATGGATGCACAGACTTATCTCATTATCGGCTGTTTGCAACCTGTCATGAAGTACCTTTCTTCCTGACTCAGCTAATTTCTTTTTATGGGCAGTTGGAATTCAGTCACTGTTTGTACGACTCATTGGTAAATATTTTGGGTATATATGATCGTGTTATATACTCAGAGGCAAAAGAAAGTAGGTACTTTGTTTTTAATTGCACATGTCTGCACTTCTGCACTATTTATTCTTATTTAATATACAAAAATGCCGTATAGAGATTCTTTCATAAAATGCTTGAGTAGCTGCACATTACCTACGAGGGTCATCCAAAAAGTTCTGTCACTGGCTTATATCTCGAAAACGAAAAGTGCGATTCACCTAAAATAAAAACCATTCAAAAACCCTGTTTTTTATCACATAGCTGTAAAAAACTGATTCTTGTATCAATGACATAACATTCACAATCTGCATCAAAAGAAGGGTACCCTCACCCGACTGGCAAATTTGTAGATGCAACTCCGGCAATAAGCAAGGAAAGGGTGTTTATTATCGCTGCCCGGTGCCTACGATATCTCAGGTGCTAATAAAGACAACGAAAAAATCTCCAAGCGATTCTGTCCATTTTAAAGAGTTTACAGCGTTTCGTAACCTCAACTTTATGCAAACAACGCCTTAGGAAAATCGACCAGGTCATGTTCTAAGTTCAAAAGCTTCATAAACGCATAATATTTCAAATTCTGAAGCATATCTGTACTGCAGTAGATCATGACAATGTGTTCTCAATCAAAATTTCAGAAAGATCCCAAAAATAAAGGCACAGCGGGTCCTTAAAAATCACGTGACTGCGAATTTCACCATATTTCATATATCAATATTTTGCATCGCATATAATCGACAGAAGTCGCTGATTTTTATGTAGTGTCCCACAAAATGCAACAGACAGCAACCCTGAAAATTTCAGAATCCTGCGATATGTAATTGACGAGATATGTAGCATGAAGCAAGGCAGCAGAAAAACAAAAATCGTGAAAATAGGCCAGTGTCAAATATAAGGTCTGTATCTGAGCTTATAACTCAACCAGATGGCATGTTTTCACCATTTACCTGATATCAGTATAAAGATAAAAGATTGCTCTTTTGATTGTTGCAAACCGTGGTAAGCTATCACGTCTGTGAGCAAAGTTATGAGTCCAGTGACAGAACTTTTTGGATGATCCTCGTATATGTCTATTTTGTACTTACTACACGCGCATCGAATTGGTTTATGTGACTTTATGAATTTCAAATTGATACCCATTAGTCACGAATGATGGTATAAAAAGTCTATATTTCCTTTTTGCCTTTGAGTATATAAAGGTAGTTTGTTTGCGGTTAGAGACAAAGAAATACTTAACAATGAGTTGCAGTTAGAGACAAGGAAATACTTAACAATGAGTTGCAGTTAGAGACAAGGAAATACTTAACAATGAGTTGCAGTTAGAGACAAGGAAATACTTAACAATGAGTTACAGTTAGAGACAAGGAAATACTTAACAATGAGTTGCAGTTAGAGACAAAGAAATACTTAACAATGAGTTGCAGTTAGAGACAAGGAAGAGTTGCAGTTAGAGACAAGGAAATACTTAACAATGAGTTGCAGTTAGAGACAAGGAAATACTTAACAATGAGTTGCAGTTAGAGACAAAGAAATACTTAACAATGAGTTGCAGTTAGAGACAAGGAAATACTTAACAATGAGTTACAGTTAGAGACAAGGAAATACTTAACAATGAGTTGCAGTTAAAGACAAAGAAATACTTTACAATGAGTTGCAGTTAAAGACAAAGAAATACTTAACAATGAGTTGCAGTTAGAGACAAAGAAATACTTAACAATGAGTTGCAGTTAAAGACAAGGAAATACTTAACAATGAGTTGCAGTTAGAGACAAGGAAATACTTAACAATGAGTTGCAGTTAGAGACAAGGAAATACTTAACAATGAGTTGCAGTTAGAGACAAGGAAATACTTAACAATGAGTTGCAGTTAGAGACAAAGAAATACTTAACAATGAATTGCAGTTAGAGACAAAGAAATACTTAACAATGAGTTTCAGTTAGAGACAAGGAAAGACTTAACAATGAGTTGCAGTTAGAGACAAAGAAATACTTAACAAGAGTTGTCAGAAGACAACAAAGCGCGCCTTATGGGTGCCTGATTCTCACAGTCACCAAGACCTACAAATATATCAGGTCATCTGCAGTGTCAGACTGAGCCATTATCCCAGGTATATGATGAATACATACTAAATACACCTAAATACACCTAAAATATGAAGCAAATCACTGAATGATAAAATATGTGTTAGAGTGACCTCAAATTCCCAAATATGATGTAAATCTATAAACAGCTTTGGAGACACAAGGCAAAATCAATGAACCATGAAATATAGGTCACAGTGATCTATAAATAAAATGAGGTCATTCGGGATGTCAGACCGATCCACTATGCCAGCTGTGATGTTAATCTATCAAACAGTGCTTGAAATATAAGACAAAATCACTGGACCATGAACAAAGGTCAAGGGCACAGGTGTCAGCATGGTAGCTCTGCAGCTGCTGCAATTATAGGGATATGCTATTTGACCAAGTATCAAGTCTCTTCTGTCAAAGGTTTCATCAAAACTAAAAATTTTGCCTTAAAAACAGTGCCAAACGGCAAAGTCAGTCAACCATGACATATAGGTCAAGGACATACAATTGTGTCATGCAGCTGCTGCAGTCATATGGATGTATATATGTACCAAGTATGATGATTGTAGCTGCTGTAGTTTCTAAGATACAGAGTAAAACATGGAGCTAAACGCAATTGTTAACATTGGTTAACCTGATCACGGACGCCGACGAGGACGCTGACGGGTACGCTAACGCTAACGCATACTCGGACTACGACGCCGGGGGTATAGCATAAGCTCTGCTTTGCTTCGCAAAGGCGCGCTAACAATGAGTTGCAGTTAGAGACAAGGAAATACTTAACAATGAGTTGCAGTTAAAGACAAGGAAATACTTAACAATGAGTTGCAGTTAAAGACAAAGAAATACTTAACAATGAGTTGCAGTTAGAGACAAAGAAATACTGAACAATGAGTTGCAGTTAGAGACAAAGAAATACTTAACAATGAGTTGCATGTAGAGACAAGGAAATACTTAACAATGAGTTGCAGTTAAAGACAAAGAAATACTTAACAATGAGTTGCAGTTAGAGACAAAGAAATACTTAACAATGAGTTGCAGTTAGAGACAAGGAAATACTTAACAATGAGTTGCAGTTAAAGACAAAGAAATACTTAACAATGAGTTGCAGTTAGAGACAAAGAAATACTTTACAATGAGTTGCAGTTAGAGACAAGGAAATACTTAACAATGAATTGCAGTTAGAGACAAGGAAATACTTAACAATGAGTTGCAGTTAGAGACAAGGAAATACTTAACAATGAGTTGCAGTTAGAGACAAGGAAATACTTAACAATGAGTTGCAGTTGCAGTTAAAGACAAAGAAATACTTAACAATGAGTTGCAGTTAGAGACAAGGAAATACTTAACAATGAGTTGCAGTTAAAGACAAGGAAAGACTTAACAATGAGTTGCAGTTAGAGACAAGGAAATACTTAACAATGAGTTGCAGTTAAAGACAAAGAAATACTTAACAATGAGTTGCAGTTAAAGACAAGGAAAAATTTAACAATGAGTTGCAGTTAGAGACAAGGAAATACTTAACAATGAGTTGCAGTTAGAGACAAGGAAATACTTAACAATGAGTTGCAGTTAAAGACAAAGAAATACTTAACAATGAGTTGCAGTTAGAGACAAGGAAATACTTAACAATGAGTTGCAGTTAGAGACAAGGAAATACTTAACAATGAGTTGCATGTAGAGACAAGGAAATACTTTACAATGAGTTGCAGTTAGAGACAAGGAAATACTTAACAATGAGTTGCAGTTAAAGACAAGGAAATACTTAACAATGAGTTGCAGTTAGAGACAAGGAAATACTTAACAATGAGTTGCAGTTAGAGACAAAGAAATACTTCAAAATGAGTTGCAGTTAGAGACAAGGAAATACTTAACAATGAGTTGCAGTTAGAGACATGGAAATACTTAACAATGAGTTGCAGTTAGAGACAAGGAAATACTTAACAATGAGTTGCAGTTAGAGACTAGGAATAACTTAACAATGAGTTGCAGTTAGAGACAAAGAAATACTTAACAATGAGTTGCAGTTAGCGACAAAGAAATACTTAACAATGAGTTGCAGTTAAAGACAAAGAAATACTTAACAATGAGTTGCAGTTAAAGACAAAGAAATACTTAACAATGAGTTGCAGTTAGAGACAAGGAAATACTTAACAATGAGTTGCAGTTGCAGTTAGAGACAAAGAAATACTTAACAATGAGTTGCAGTTAGAGACAAGGAAATACTTAACAATGAGTTGCAGTTAGAGACAAAGAAATACTTAACAATGAATTGCAGTTAGAGACAAGGAAATACTTAACAATGAGTTGCAGTTAGAGACAAAGAAATATTTAACAATGAGTTGCAGTTAGAGACAAGGAAATTCTTAACAATGAGTTGCAGTTAGAGACAAGGAAATGCTTAACAATGAGTTGCAGTTAAAGACAAAGAAATACTTTACAATGAGTTGCAGTTAAAGACAAAGAAATACTTAACAATGAGTTGCAGTTAGAGACAAGGAAATACTTAACAATGAGTTGCAGTTAGAGACAAAGAAATACTTAACAATGAGTTGCAGTTAGAGACAAGGAAATACTTAACAATGAGTTGCAGTTAGAGACAAAGAAATACTTAACAATGAATTGCAGTTAGAGACAAGGAAATACTTAACAATGAGTTGCAGTTAGAGACAAAGAAATACTTAACAATGAGTTGCAGTTAGAGACAAGGAAATACTTAACAATGAGTTGCAGTTAGAGACAAGGAAATACTTAACAATGAGTTGCAGTTAGAGACAAAGAAATACTTAACAATGAGTTGCAGTTGGAGACAAAGAAATGCTGAAAAATGAGTTGCAGTTAGAGACAAGGAAATACTTAACAATGAGTTGCAGTTAGAGACAAGGAAATACTTAACAATGAGTTGCAGTTAGAGACAAAGAAATACTTAACAATGAGTTGCAGTTAGAGACAAAGAAATACTTAACAATGAGTTGCAGTTAGAGACAAGGAAATACTTAACAATGAGTTGCAGTTAGAGACAAAGAAATACTTAACAATGAGTTGCAGTTAGAGACAAAGAAATACTTAACAATGAGTTGCAATTAGAGACAAAGAAATACTTAACAATGAGTTGCAGTTAGAGACAAGGAAATACTTAACAATGAGTTGCATGTAGAGACAAGGAAATACTTAACAATGAGTTGCAGTTAGAGACAAGGAATACTTAACAATGAGTTGCAGTTAGAGACAAGGAAATACTTAACAATGAGTTGCAGTTTGAGACAAAGAAATGCTTAACAATGAGTTGCAGTTAGAGACAAGGAAATACTTAACAATGAGTTGCAGTTAGAGACAAAGAAATACTTAACAATGAGTTGCTGTTAAAGACAAAGAAATACTTAACAATGAGTGGCAGTTAAAGACAAAGAAATACTTAACAATGAGTGGCAGTTAAAGACAAAGAATTACTTAACAATAAGTTGCAGTTAGAGACAAAGAAATGCTGAAAAATGAGTTGCAGTTAGAGACAAGGAAATACTTAACAATGAGTTGCAGTTAGAGACGATGAAATACTTAACAATGAGTTGCAGTCAGAGACAAAGAAATACTTAACAATGAGTTGCAGTTAGAGAAAAGGAAATACTTAACAATGAGTTGCAGTTAGAGACAAAGAAATACTTAACAATGGGTTGCAGTTAGAGACAAAGAAATGCTGAAAAATGAGTTGCAGTTAGAGACAAGGAAATACTTAACAATAAGTTGCAGTTAGAAACAAGGAAATACTTAACAATGAGTTGCAGTTAGAGACAAGGAAATACTTAACAATGAGTTGCAGTTAGAGACAAGGAAATATTTAACAATGAGTTGCAGTTAGAGACAAGGAAATACTTAACAATGAGTTGCAGTTAAAGACAAAGAAATACTTAACAATGAGTGGCAGTTAAAGACAAAGAAATACTTAACAATGAGTGGCAGTTAAAGACAAAGAAATGCTTAACAATGAGTGGCAGTTAAAGACAAAGAAATACTTAACAATGAGTGGCAGTTAAAGACAAAGAAATACTTAACAATGAGTTGCAGTTAGAGACAAAGAATTACTTGACAATGAACAATGTTTATCCTCAAATTTTCCTGCAGTAAACTTACTACTTAGGAGAAATTTCCAAAACTTCGCTTAAAGGGCCCAGAAAAATTTTACGCAACTAAGACATATCAACATCTGTTCATGCATGAAGTATAATAGAGCCCTTTTATGACAGGAACATACAGTCTTACACAACACATGACAAGAATATTGAATCTGAAACATAAGCTGTTTATTTTATCATCGTTTTCGAATTTTTTTTTTATTCGTTCTTCATTTTAGATCTTATTGCACCATCTTTCTCTTTGAATCTTTTCTTTCTTGTTCGTCTTTGATTGCTATATATTTTTACTTTATTTCCTAGAAGTTTCATGTTTGCATTTAATCGTTCTTTTATATTACTTTTTTTATTTTCAAATTTTTCAGTTAGCTACCACAAGATTCTCCTTTTTTATTTTACATCATCTGTCTAAAAGACTATATATCTGAGCTTGTAGAAATGTGTCTCTTTGAATATTGATATCCCCAAACATGATATGGCTGTGTCACATGGCTCTACGACAATTTCTTTAGAGTCTCCGGCCAGTAATGGGCAAGGTGTCGGCTTAGTTTGACACCAACTATATGGGCGTATTTCAGCTTGTTCCTGTACTCCACCGATGGTGTGCGTGGCCAGGCAATGTGTGTGCCCGCATGGCTACAGACCTAATCCTAATAAATTTCCACCCTGTATAGGTATGTATAGTACATGTAGCTGCTTTCTGTCTTCTCTTCCTAGTAGCCTTTTTGTAGAGGATTTCTTAGGCCACAGGAATCTTAAATTCGGTAATTTTCATCTTGGCACCACCTTTGGCTCGCCACAAAGGATTGTCAATTTGATGGGGATCCATGACCAGCGTAGCTGATGACGTTTGTTTTATCGGTAAAACTGTCTCCCAGCAGCAACTGTATTCATATACACTGCTCAAAATATTTAAAGGAGCACATATTCCATAGATGACAGTGCAATTAATGCATGCCCACTTCGAAAGTTATTTACTTTCGAGACACAAAGACATGGAATTTCCAATTATTTTGCCATTTACTTAGCAGTTCGATGTTACCGACTGCACAAACCTTGCTCCAATATTTGTCTTAACCATGTCCATGGACTTACTTTGGAAAAAGAAACTTCGGTAAAAAATGCAATTTTTCAGAAAAGGTGAAAAGCATAAGAATTACAACCAAAATCAAAACGACCATTTTGTTTATGAAACTGAATGTCTTACAGGGTGACACACATGAAAGGATCACTTTGACCTCAAGTTTATGAGATTATAGACTTCCAGAAAAATGCGTCAATTTTAGAAAACTTCGAAAATTGCAAATTTGTTCCATGAAAATGAGCAGAGCTTTAATTGTATTGAAATTCTTGTTGTCTGACTTCGATCCTTCTTCAAACTGCTGCAAAAGAATGAGGAAATATCGTCCACTTGCAGTCGAATTTATGCGGTTGAACTGGGTATACGTAATAGTAATGTATATGTGAAAATATCAGATGTGCCTTTAAATATTTTGGGCAGTACAGTTCAGATCGCTTATTACCGGCAAATGTGACCGGAAGTCAGGTTCCTATAGCCCTTGGTATGAAAGAAGGTGATTTTTGGCATAAATATTCGCTCTTAGGGTATAAGCGGTAAACTGCCAACTAGGGTTTCCCACACTCTGCGTTAGGTTTACTGGTAGCCAGAACTTGATTATCTCTCATAACCAAGGCAAGGCAAGTAAATATTTTACAGTGAGAGGCAGTTTAGTTAACCCACCCGCCTCCTTCGCACTTACTGTACCTACTATTAGGGCTCTCCAGTTGTAAATTATTCTATTGCCTTACTAATATTGGGTTAAGGCGATATCCATTTCATTTTTTATTACCAGTTGTTGTAACCCAGGGGCCACACACCAATGAAAGAACATTGAATGGTCGTTATTAAATCGACGTTGATTTGAGGTTATTTCAACCGTTTGTGACTGCTGGGACATGTATTTTAGCACAGGATTACAGAGATCTTTAATAGTGTGCTTTCTCTTATGTAACCATGAATTATAGTAATTCTTATCTTTCTGTAGACGACAATCAAGCAGATTTTGGTAAGACGGTGGCGGGATTTTCTGTGTGCTTTTACTTGAATGCAGCTTTACCTAACTTGCTTATTGTATAAAAATTATTATAATATGGAATATTTCATACCTTCTTGAAAATCAGATTTTTTTTAATTTATAGTTATGTAAAGCATAACATATGCATGATTGAAAAAAAATCGCGGAACAAACTAACTAAACGCTTAAATATAGAAATAATTGTAACAAAAGTTAATTGACAAAGCAATATGTGAATAGTGTGAAATCAATCATGCCAGCAAAACAGGAGACTTTTGCAAAATGGACAAGAATAGAAATAATAAATGTAATAAAATCACAGTGCATATGCCATGTATAGGAACAGCAAAGTTTAAATATTCAAAGGAACGCTATCAAAAGCAATGCGCATGATTCACATCATTTGGGTTTCCTTACCTCAGTTACAGAAGCTCATGTTATTTTACCGCTAAAATGTGCACGGAAAGAGAGGTTGAGGGATATAAGTCAGTGATTTTTTTTGTCAAAGCCTATACATGGCAGGTCAGAGGTGCACAGTTCCTGCATGCCCTGACATAGGCTTTCAGATAATTAAGGGACAGTTGTCTCAAGAGAGATTGTGTTGCTTTTGCTTCGGTTAAAGTTTTCACCTTAACATGCCTAAATATTAGAACCGATGTTGGTTTGCGTTGAAATGTCGATGGCGGCGAGATGAAAAACTGTACAGCGATTTGGGCCTAGCTGTTTGCTTGGCACCTCTCTCACAATACTTATGATCAGTGTGATATTTTGCCGTGTTCAAGGGAGTAGCTGCTTATATGCAAAAACTCATATGCATTTGGAATTTTTGTCAAATTATCACAACTGTACGCATGGACGTAATTGCAGGCTACTTTCCTATAAATTAAACTATCTGTTGATACGTTACTACATAGGGACATGACATTTTAAAATAATCAAGCAAATAAAGCTCATCAGAGACATTAAATGAGCCGCGACACGAGAAAACTAACAACAAAGTAGTTGTGCGCACAGCGCAGACTCAGATCAGTCTGGGCATCCGCCCAGTCTGATCAGAGTCTTCACTAAGCGCTTAAAAGGTAGCTGAGGGCCAAAGCTACCTCCATGCGGACAGCGAAGACAGCGGATGCCCAGGCTGATCTAAGTCTGCGCTGTCCGCACAACCACTTTGTTGGTTTTCTCGTGTCGCGGCTCAATTATGATTTTGCATATCCTGAAACTTCCCACTGAGCAAACAACCTTGAATCAACATTGAATCAATGTTGATTCAGTGTTGATTAATCGGCATGTGCCTGCTGGTAAATTCTCTGCTGCGCCTCTATTGTGATTTTTCTGCAGCTTATATTTTAGTTTGGCTGGTTATGGGTTATTACCTATCGACACACAACGTCGTCACGACGTCGTATCAACATTGACAAGAAAGACATCGTGAAATCGCATTGTCACCAATATGACATCACTACGACGTTATGTGCCTAATGGATGATGGCGGCTACTGTTGCATGGCATGCATATCATTTACATTTAAAGAACGAGGCTATTATACCATGATGCTAGTCTCGGATTATATTTGTCATGTCTTTTATCTAATTTGTGTTGTCACCTACTGCATTCCTTCGGGATTATATATGAAATATACGAAATATTTTCTCATATAAGTGTAAGCTATATGCCGAAGGGAAGATGTTTAACAGAAATGAGCAAATTTGCGGTTTAGCAGTCCACCCTATGCCTCTGCTCTGCTAATTACCTAGTTCTGTACGTTACATGAGAAAGCGCATCCCAGCTTAGTAGCACAACTACACTGGTACAGTGTAAATAAAACTCATAGCAATAATGTTATGTATTATTAAACATTACAGATAATTTATATATCTTACACGCACATGGGCAAAACTAAAAAATGCAGAAAAAGCAAATTTCGCGTTTTCCTATATTATCTTACTTTTGATGTCATTATGAATGTTTGTCCTCAACAAAACTGCAAAAAGGCTTTTGTTGCAGTTTATTTCGGGTTTAAGGAAAAACAACGCTAGTCTGCCTGGACAATGTTGTGACCACATTGTGAATGGCCTTATCAGATGAGGCGCGACACCACAAAACCAACAATGTGGTTGTGCGTCCAGCACAGACTCAGATCAGCCTGGGCATCCGCCCAATCTGATCAGTCTTCGCTGTCCGCATGAAGCTAGCTCAGACCCTTAGCTACCCTATAAGCGCTTAGCAAAGAGTCTGATCAGACTGGGCAGATGCCCAGGCTGATCAGTCTTCGCTGGGCGCACAACCACATTGTTGGTTTTCTCGCGTTGCGGCTCAGATATTGCATGTACATGTGATATTCTGTCAACTATCCACAGAATGAATGGAAATTCGATCAACTATCTGCAGTGTGAGTGGAAATATGTAAGACGTTTTATTTCCGCATGGAGGTAGCTTAGATCCTTGGCTACCCTTTAAGCGCTTAGCGAAGACTCAGATCTAACTGGGCGGATACCCAGGCTGATCTGAGTCTGCGCTGGGCGCACAACCACATTGTTGGTTTTCTCATGTCGCGGCTCATTTCTGTTCCAATGTGATCTACCTTGCAGAAGTGGCTGTGCACCTCAAAGCATTAAATTTCAATGTATATTTCAGATCTCAGTGGCAACAACAAGCCAGAGGACGAAAATAATAAGTTTGGACAACAAGATGGTAAAGTTTCCGTGACCCACTCGTCTGTGGCTGGGGTCGTAGGAGGGGCTATGGGAGCTCTGGCCGTTATTGTTATCATTATCATAGCCTTTGTCTGCTACAGAAGACGAACATCGTCCACCAGAAAAGAGGTTATTCAATTAGCAAACTATTTGAAGTGGGAAGGCATTAGATTGTTTTACCCGCTTTCCGAAGATTTTTGTCTATCATATTGACTTGTCTAATCAGAGCAAGGGTTTTTCATTTTGCTTTTGAAGTTGGAAACTTTTTACAGCCAAAATGTTTTTAATGCCCCCGCATCATACGATGCCGGGAGCATATATTGTTCGGGTTGTGCGTACGTATGTACGTTATTACGTACGTCCGTACGTCTGTCCGTCCGTCCGTCCGTCTGTCTGTCCATATGTGATCCTGTTAGACTCCGGTGAAGATTTTTGTAGGAGTTAGATTTCAGAGTTCCTATTATTGTAGCAACTGGAAATTATGTATGAGAATTTATATCTATAAGAACAACAGGAATACACAAGAACCAGAGTATGGTGATCCATATGTCACGGTCCACTGACTTCGGACTTAGGCAAATTTTCCAAGGTTAAGAATGTTGTAAGTGTTAGATTTTAGGGTTCCTATTATTGTAGCAACTTGAAATTTTGTGTTAGGGTTTATATTTATAAGTAAAACAGGAATTCACAAGAATCAGGGCATACTGGTACACATGTCTCGGTCCACTGACTTCGGACTTTTGCAAGGTTAAGATTTTTGTAAGAGGTAGATTTTAGGGTTTCTATTATTGTAGCAACTTGAAATTTTGTATGAGCATTAATATCTACAAGTACTGCAGGAATATACAAGAATCAGATCATGAAGATCTATATGTCACGGTCCACTGACTTCTGACTTAGACTACTTTTGCAAGGTTAAGATTTTTTGTAAGAGGTAGATTTTAGGGTTCTTATTATTGTAGTAACTTGAAATTTTGTACGAGCATTTATATTTATAAGTAAACAGGAGTAGACAAGAATCAGGCCATGATTATACGTAAATTAGGGTCCGCTGACTTTGTTTTTAACCAGGTTCTGTAATAAACAATATTTACTATTTTGGCCATTCAGTGACTCTGAAACTGTATAAAGTGCTGCAGCTTGTATTACATTTCAAACGTTGGGCAAAGCATGGCCTATGGCCTTTTATATTATACAAGTCTGCCTCTATGAACCTATTTATCTTACAAGTGCCAGTACCTTAATCAAGGCGCAGTCTTACTCAAGGCACTAGGCGGGGCATCCGTGTACTGTGGACACATTTCTAGTCTTTAAGGTAATTTGAAGTAATATGAATCTGGTTTCAAAATGTCCATTTCATATATGGGTACATATATATTAGCACAGAAAAAGAAAGAATAAGATGACATATCACGTGACAACGGTCATTGAACTGTTTTCAGTTTTCAGAACTAAAAATAGAGCAAAACGCAATGTATAAAAAATAAATCGTTGAAAACCGGGAGAAGAAATCATAAAATAATGTGACACAATTAATTTTACCTATTTTGCTTTAGAGAACATTCGTCATTTGATATATAGCCATTGAATGAAAGTGGTTGGTCCCAGTAATCTAGTCTTTTATAAATAGACGGCGCCTGGTGAGGCTATTAAGTAGCTTCTCTTTGCATAAATTTTTCAGTTCATCTGGCTTTTCACTTTTAACTTTTACATAGCCCCCTCCCCGTATCCCCGGACATAGTTGTTCAAAGTGACCTAGGTTCTAGTCTTGGCTTCTTTAAGTTTTCTAGCAGACAAATATTTTTGGTTAAAAATGTTTTTTGTTCTATTGCCTATATGCAACAGAATGTAAAACGTATCGTTGAATAACGATTTGAACCACTCAACCCTGGTTTAATAGCTCATTTTATATTTTACAGGACATCGAGCCCCCTTACAACCCTTACTACCAGTATCACAGTGAAGCTACTGTAATTAGGGATCTGCCATCGTTTGATAACCTGGGTTACGAGATGCAGCCAACGAAACAACAGGCAACGAAAGAGGTACGTGAAAGCTTCATATTTCTGAAAAAAAAATCAGTTTCATGTCTTCAGTTTAAAAGCGGTGCCTCTCGTCTAAGATATTAATTTTGCTTTCTTTATTTGTTCAACTTGAACTGTGAATTTACGACCAGTATTATCATAACCTCTAGCAACTTGGTTTATTGGAGAAGCACCCCTCAATATTGTTGTTTATTCTTGGAGTACTTTTGGGATATATTTTCTTATTTCTTCATTTAAACTTAAGCTGTTGACCAAATTCAAACTGCCTCATCATATTGATTATACTTGTGAGATTATTTCTCTCAATTCTCAGGCTGAGAATTGAGAGAAATAATCTCTCTGGTATCATTAACCTCTTCCCACTTTACTCGAACTCCGGCAACCGTTTGTTCTATTTGTCCCTCAGAAAAAAAATGTAACAGCC
This sequence comes from Ctena decussata, assembly GCA_963989385.1. Lineage (NCBI taxonomy): Eukaryota > Metazoa > Mollusca > Bivalvia > Lucinida > Lucinidae > Ctena > Ctena decussata. Next base: position 61,364,896 of record OZ022504.1, read on the forward strand.
CACAAAACACAGCAAATATCTAATACCATTTTATTGTCTTTACAGAACACTTATACGAGTATGTCCCGAGCGCGCCTTGAATTTCCCCGAGAGCATTTACAGCTTGGAGTTGACCTGGGTGAAGGCCGCTTTGGAAAGGTTATTCAGGCACGTGCAATGAATATTTTGGGTGATGGAAAATGGCTGGCTGTCGCTGTTAAAACTTGTAGACGTATGTATTTTTCCTGTTTGTTTGTGTAAAATAAAGAATACAACTTGCAGTTAATCATAAGCGCTTGAAGACTGAGGACACTTGATATTGTCCAAAATCAGTTTTTCAGAAGCAGTGTTGTACATACACATCGCTATTCGTACCTATTTATACCTAACTCTAGAGGTCTAAATAATAAAGTAGCTTCGCAATGTTGAAACTACTTCGTATCATACATACATTATTGAGACTTTTGAAAGTTATTTGTCAGTCGGTTAGTTATAATTTCGAATCTAGATACCTGAAAATAGGAACATATATCTTTCACTGGTTAAGACCATAATTAATAAACAAGCTCTGATATTCTTTTATGGCTTTACCTCATTAGAGACAAAGTTAGGCAAATTTGTAATTGCCGCCAACACAAGCAAAAATTGTATCCAGTCATTGCTAACGTCGCTCGGCACCGTCTCGATGATGTTTAACGAAATCATCGCTGTTAGACTTCATTTGACAGTTATCCAATATTTATGTCCCCCCACCAAAGGTGAGGGGGGACATATTGTTTTCAGTGCGGATCCCGGGCGTCGGCGTCGGCGTCAGCGTCGGCGTCCCTGTGACAGATTTCTTGTATGCGTGATATCTCTTGAACCAATGGATGAAATTTCACCAAACGTGCATGGTTACATTATTGGGACAAGTTTAAGAGCTGATTAGATTTTGGTGACCTTGACCTCATTTTCAAGGTCACTGAAGGACATAGATGTTAATTTCTTGTATGCACAATATCTCTTGAACCAATGGATGGAATTTCACCAAACTTGCATGAATGCATTATTGTGACAAGATTAAGAGCTGATTAGATTTTGGTGACCTTGACCTCATTTTCAAGGTCACTGGAGGACATAGATGACAATTTCTTGTACCCACTATATCTCCTGAACCAAATGATGGAATTTCACCAAACTGGCATGGATACATCATTGAGACAAGTTTAAGAGGTGAATAGGTTTTGGTGACCTTGACCTTATTTTCAAGGTCACTTGAGGATTTAGATGAAAATTTCTTGTACCAGTGATATCTCTTGAACCAATGGATGGAATTTCACCAAACTTGCATGGATACATTATTGGGACAAGTTTAAGAGCCGTTTAGATTTTGATGACCTTGACCTCATTTTCAAGGTCACTGGAGGACACAGATGACAATTTCTTGTACCCACTATATCTCCTGAATCAATGGATGGAATTTCACCAAACTGGCATGGATACATAATTGGGACAAGTTCAACGTGGTGATTAGATTTTGGTGACCTTGACCTCATTTTCAAGGTCACTGGAGGACTTAGATGAAAATTTCTTGTACCAGTGATAATTCTTGAACCACTGGATGGAAATTCACCACATTTGCATGGATACATCATTGGGACAAGTTTAAGAGGTTTTCAGATTTTGGTGACCTTGACCTTATTTTCAAGGTCATTGGAGGACTTAGATGACAATTTCTTGTACCCACTATATCTCCTGAACCAATGAATGGAATTTCTCCAAAATTTCAGGGATACATTATTGGGACAAATTTAAGAGCTGGTAAGATTTTGGTGACCTTGACCTCATTTGCAAATACTGGAGGACTTAGATGACAATTTATTGTACCCACTAAAATCTCCTGAACCAATGGATGGAATTTCACCAAACTTGCATGTATACATCATTGGGACAAGTTTAAGAGCTGATTAGATTTTGGTGACCTTGATCTCATATTCAAGGTCACTGGAGGACTTACATGACATTTTCTTGTACCCACTATATCTCCTGAACCAATGGATGGAATTTCACCAAACTTGCATGGATACATCATTTGGACAAGTTTAAGAGGTGATTTGATTTTGGTGACCTTGACCTCATTTTCAAGGTCATAGTCATGTATGTAGGATATCTGAAGAACCAGTGGATGGATTTTCTCCAAACTTGTCTAGATATTTTACTTGTTCAGGCTTTTTATTCATTAGAGGGGGTGGGAAATGGGCTGGTGGGGGGGACATCAGTTTTTCTCTGAAAAACATTTCTAGTTGATATTTGGGTCTCAGACTTAAAACATATGTAACATATTTGGTTTTACTCCACATGCGTCAGCTAAGAAGTTACTGCTATATAACTTCATGTTTTGTATCTCATTAGTTTGAATTTGTCTCCTATATTTTAGCTTCTGCCACAGACTCGGAGAAACAAGATTTGTACCAGGAGCTGGAGATTATGCGAAAGATTCCAAGACATGCAAACATGGTTTGTCTACTTGGATGTTGTACTCGTGCAGGTAAGCTTTCGTGAGGTGACTCAACGTAAGCCGTCTAAAGAAGGATCTGCTTTGAAAGAAGTCAAATGATCCTTATCGTGATAGAATTTGTTTTCCTGGGCATTATGCGTCCTGCGTCATCTTAACATACCCAAGATTGTGGTTTAAATACCCTATGGAGGAATCGTAATAACATAACCGGGGATTCTGAGGCTGGCCTTATTCACGACATTCTGTTTTCCTGTAAAAATGGTTCACCCAGAGTTAGATAATATATATTCTTTCGTTTAAGCACATTAGCAGTTTTCCCCTCAGTCGAGTTCTTTCAGAGTGTACAGTGCGTTAAGATTAAACATATGAGTTTAGATCCTTAAAGTTTGTAGATAGTTTTGGTAGCTAAGCTGTTTAGTAATATCGTAATTCAACTTATTTATCAACAGACCCATTGTACATCATCATGGAGTACGTTCAGCGAGGAAGTATGTTATCGTACCTACGGAAGTGTCGCCCTAGTAGCATTATGAGTATGGAGTCCAGATCATCGAGCTTCATGCAGCCAAGAGCCAAGGACCTAACTATATTTGCTCTACAAGTAGCCAGAGGCATGGCGCATCTGGCATCATTCGGCGTTAGTATTTATTCTTTATATGCTCTTTATATTATATGCGGCTTCCAGTTCCTTCAATATCTAATAGGTTAAGACCCATACAGACTAATCAGGCAAACCTGTAAATATCATTGAGCAATGTCAGTCTTTGATAAAAAGATCGTTTTCTGAGATTCCCGACTTCGTTTACTAAGCAAGCTGGGGCCGTATTCATAACGACTTAAGTCGTTGCTATGTTGTTGCTAAGGCTAAATTTCTTTGAAGGAGATTCCCTACAACTATGAAGTTTGCTCTGGAGGAACAGTCTTACAAAGACTGTTCCTCCAGACCAAATTTCATAGTTGTAGGGAATCTCCTTTATAGAAATTTAGCCTTAGCAACCGCATAGCAACGACTTAAGTGGCTTTATGAATACGGCCCCAGGTATTAACCCATTTATGGACAGTGGACTCTTCTATGCTTACAAAGTGGATGAATCATCATTGATTGCATCATCTTACGGGTTTCTGGTTTATTCATTTTTACCAGCTTTTTGAAATTGTTGTAGACTTACACAAACATTGTACAGCCCTGATTACATGCGGCGTCTGATCTTGTTCTGCACTGTCTGAGTATATCTCTTGAACATGGGACGCTAGGTATTAATGGATTAAACAAGGTTGGCAATGTTTGAAGGGGTTTGACTACTTAACCGATATGCCTGTATTTGCCAGTATTATGGCAGTATAGTTGCGATTAAATCTAAAATTGGTTAATAATTCGAATAACGTAATGTAAATTATACCTCTGTATTCTTTGCTATCAGTTAACCAGGGCCCAGTTGTTCAAAGCATCGTTAGCCTAACGAGCTCGTTAAGCGTAAAACTCGTTAAGTTGTTTATGACTTTATAACTAAATACACTGATATTTTTTGTTGGAAAAATGTGAGAAGCTTTCGCAATGCAAAAGCTGCTCACATTTTTTCAACAAAAAATATTGGTGTATTTGAGATTTTAACATTTGAAATTTTAACGTCACGTTAACTAATGACGTCGATAGTTTGGAACAACGGGGCCCAGTTCTTTAACATTATATCAGGCAGTTCAAAACCTTACTCGGAGATGAAGAATGTAGAATAATGGAATAAAAACAATAAACAAACAAATAGTAAAAATACCTGATACATTTTAAGCAGACACCAGTATATGTACAGTATTAATGATAAACAGTTTTCTGATATCGCAAAAGAGATATCAGAAAACTAAAACTTTAAAACATAGATCTATTTTTTTCATAGGCTGAAGAGACATCAAGAAATTACATGTCTTTCGAAACTCCTTTGAATCATATTATATATCTTCTCGTTTAAGCATTTTAGCGGAAATTACTAAAATAACAATACTCCACATAGAGTGAGAGTAAGCCATTTGCTTTTAGTTATACAAAAGGCGTCTACCATCAAAGGCTTTTGAGTTGGGAAAATAAAGATAAGTGCAGTTATGCAGAAGCCAAGCAACAGTAACAATGTTTCATTACATATTTTCAGTTACATTACAGCTTAGTTATTATTTCCGCAGATAATACATCGTGATCTTGCTGCAAGAAATGTATTGCTAGACACAGACTTCACTTGCAAGATATGTGACTTCGGACTTGCCCGTGATGTTGAAGGCGTGGATGTATATGAGAGAACTTCAAAGGTAATACATCATTTAGACATAAAAATAGAAAGTGTCAATCACAGGGGACGGCATTGTGCTAATGATAGTTGTTGTGTTTAAAAGAAGTGATACAGTAGTTACTATGACAACTTCATTTAGGTTGTGCATGTTTTACAAGACAGTGTGATATGTTTGAGGGCTTATTAACCCCCCTTTACACACACACACACACACACACACACACACACACACACACACACACACACCCACACATGAATGAAAGACAGCAACAATTGTCAGAATGAGGGTATTTTGGTCGAAACGAAGGCGATAAATTATCAGTTATCAGACTGATAACTTTTATATTCTAGATCTAGTTAAATGAAATGAACGCTACAGTGATGTAAAATGTTTTTGGCAATGCAAATTGATCTTTTATTTCTTTCACTACTAGGAAACCCATTTGTTAGTAATATTGTTACCAGTTGTATTATTTTTTAAACTTACTTGTCGACATTTGTATTGTCAGGGTCCATTGCCAATCCGCTGGATGGCACCAGAAGCCCTGGAGGAAAATTGTTACACGAGAAAAAGTGATGTTTGGTCTTACGGTGTGCTTCTATGGGAAATTGTCACTTTAGGTAGGTTTGAAGCTCACATGCGGCATGATGGCGTCTGATAAACTGCTTTGACACCGAACAAGTCCGCGGATTATAAAGCCATTTCCCTTAGTAGTTCATCTTCTTTCTTTCAACGTGCATTCTCTAACATTGATTTTAAGAACCACAGAAAAAATGCCCATTATTCCAGTGCTGTGTAGAGCCAGGATATTTACAAACAGTTCCTCCCTCTGAACTGTATTTGATGTATTTAATGAAAATGTACGACAAACGCCTTTAATATGCAGAATAGCTGTGGAGTTCGTATGAATTAAAAGCTACTAATGCAATACAAATATAAGAACGAAAATGGAAATATGTCAAAGTTTGCGCTTATTCATTGAAATGGTAGGAAACGATCACGAATTAGAAAATTGCAGACTTTTATTTAGCCTTTGAACACAGGTTAGAATTAAAACAAATTTAATCAGTATATTAAATAAATTTGTAATGTTCCCTCATGTTTCCGCTAACTACCGCATTTTGAACGACATGTCAGTGGGAATTCTGAATAAAAGATCAGGAACACCACATAAGACCATTTGATAATAGTATACAAGATTTAGAAAGTTTCACATCTGCTCAAGTTCAACATATATTTCCTGTATTCTTACTTTGGTTTTGCAACAAATTGGTGTATATGACTTGCAGGTGCTACCCCATATACTGGAATGTCAGCTATGGAAGTCTTAAGACAAGTGTTAAACGGCCTGCGTCTCCAACGACCGCTTCACTGCAAAGAAGAAATGTAAGTGTTGTAATCAATATAGGATTTTGCATTATGAATGACAATGTTCTCCCTGTACGCTGATGCGACAGTGAAACATTTCAAAATTATTTTAACAGACAAATATCTGGTCAAACGTATTGAAGAAAGCCTTTTATGTCGCTCCTTTGAGTCAAGTGCATAAGTGAACGCCAGTGATATTTAAGTTACCGCTTTTGATGCATATCTGCATATTTGACAAAATATGTTACTCATACAACCTAGGTTTCCTGTCCTGGCGTTCTTTGCACTAGATTAACTTGAGTGTGCCATTTTGGTTAACTGTAGGCTTATTTAGGAAAAAGCAATTATATTTAGTTATCTTGCATAGCACTAATTTGATAGAATATTTAGATTTATACCCATTTAAGTATGAAATTTAAAATAATTTTCATATTTTGTCTTTTTCCAGGTATGAGCTCATAGTCAGATGTTGGACCAAAGTCCCAGAAACTCGTCCCTCTTTCGCTGACATAGTTACTCATCATGAAGCTCTTATGAACGATGATTATATTGTTCTTGGTGACTTTGATGAAGATGACTACACCTGGCTAGACTCCTACACTATGGATGAACGTGTATAGACATGCTAGAGTTCCACCAGAGCTTCAGATGATCCAAACATTGTTTTTTCGTATTTCTCCAACAAAGCCAATATTTTCGAGGTGGCACTGCTGCAATGTGTTGGATGAAAACTTTTGATGGTTGTCGAGAGATAAGTGTATAGAGAAAAACTTTTCTTTTGGCCTCCATTTCAGTAAGATTCATGTCCATAACAGCGTTTTAAGTGGAACCTACATACATTGTAATGGAGAAATAAGAAATAAATGGTTTTCATATCCAAATGTTTAAATAATCTGACCCATTGTAGCAGTAGTTTAAGCATGTTGTAATACTCAAGAAAATGGAACGGCCCACGAGTTCTAGTAATACAAAATAGGATTGTGGAGCGAGAATCAGGTTCCTTAATGGAATACAAGACCAACCAAAACCTCAGGAATGATAGTTATTATTTTTCTACAGATACACGTGAGGTAAGATCTTATTAGACTCGCGTTGGCAAGGCGATTCTATAGAAATGCGTTCTCATTAGTTTAAAGGATAAAAGGGAGAAAATTGACTTACCTGGCTTTCTGGCCATTCTAGCAATAGGAATGTAGAGTGATGAAATTATTGTTTTTTGTTTTGTCGTTTTGCAATACTTCATGCATTCCATTATCTTGTTATAATTATGTTTACTAGGTAAAGGGTAGACTTATACAACTCAGCAGGTTCTGATTTTTATGACAAAAGTGTTGTTGACATCACTTGTTTATATTTAACTACATGTATTTTATGATTGGTCTAGTTTGCCAAGTTGATAACTGCTGATTTTTATGCTTCGACTGAGTTTACATACGGATCCTTGAGTTTCCATGCATTGGAGAGATCCAAAATTGTTAAAAGTTTTCTCAGCCCAGGTCACGCAATTTTACACTGTTTGATTTGTAGTTCTCTCAAACTATCGTGTACACTGTGGAATGAGATATTAAGGAGTATTGTATTTTCTTTCAGATCATTTCGTTAGCATTTCATAGCACGTTGAGTTTTAAGTATAATTCCTGTTTCATTGATGCATATTTCCGATATATAACTAGACTAATAATCGTTTGTATGGATTGTAACATATGATTATAAACACTTGTGTATGTACCTGGACAAGAATTAGTGTTTGAACTGAAGAGGTTTTTTCTTTTAATCTTGTAAGTCACTCTTCTGTTACTAACACTGGGATAGTTGTAGAGTTACAGAGAAGAGATTACAAAAAGTTCTGTATCAGAAACGAAGGTCACTCTTCTGATTAGCCAAATTTAAAAGGCCTAATTCTTTTCACACGAAAATAATCCGAGGCTTCACTGACGGGAAACATGTGACTTGCTTTGAGGATGACTTTGTTTTTAATTTCTGAACATTAGAAATCAAAATTCAACCTTCGCACGACCAGAGGAAATTCAGAATCCACAAAAACATTGGTTGTGGGGCAATCCGATTCTAATAATGTACCACTAGGTTAGCAGAAGCTTATAAGAATCTTCTAGGCAATTCTTAAATGAGATCTCGCGAAAAAGTATTTTTGAGATTAAATAAAACAAAATAGCTGAGTCTATCTCAGTAAAATTTTTGCATTTCTGTGGCTCTACATCTCTATTTTGAGATTTTATTTTGCTTACTCACTTGTTTCTTCCTTCAGTGGAATTATTAATTGTACCCATCATAATCATTAGTTTTTGCTTTTATTGCATCTTGTATGGATAAGGACGAAAATATTTCAAGGGTAAAATAACTTGGCCATGCCAGGTGAACAATTCATATGCTAGCTATGAAATACGAAACCAGGCTACTTGCATACACTAACTATATATGCGTGAAGCGGCTCTTTGAGACAGTATTTCAGTTCACATCGAGCCGTCTCCCAGAGAGAGGGAGAAAGAAAATAGAAATGACAGGAGAGAAAAAATAGCAAAACAACCCTTACCCGCACCTACTTCAAGCACAGTAGGCCCTTGCCCTACTATTATCTAAATTAGTAGGGCGCCCCAGCATTGAAATTTACCCAGCATCATCGCTCGACCCGACCACAGTACATATACTAGTACATTGGCCTGGTTGGGTCTTTTTTGACTGCAAACAGTATCAATAGTTCGTGAAGACCCATAGGCAGGCTATGATGTAATTCGAGTATGATAACAGGCTCTGTGCCTTTTTCATGTTTGCACAAGTTCCAGTGTATGCTGTTGAATGTATTTTTCTAGGACGCCCAATTTAGACTATTTAAAATACAAATGACAATTTTTATTCAGCATGAACACATTTACAATAAATGGTTAAGGCGGACACAATGAAATTACCAAATAAGATGGGAATGTTAACAACTTCTATCAGCGTCTGTCAACGTTACTTCCTGTATTTTTTGCTGCCAAAGTATCGAACTTTTCAGAACTTATTTGATTCGACACTGAGCGTTTTGTAGTTGCTTTGAGCATTGCATATAATATGCAATGCTCAAAGCAGCTATATGACGCTTAGTGTATACTAATTGTTGCCTTTTTTCTTGGACGAGAGATTAATTTGCTGATATCATAATAACAAGGTCAAGAGTTCGAATCCTGCCGGCGGGATTCTTCTCTGGCCTTTTGATATGGTGTTGGCAAATTAATATCCGTCATTGCTCCGTGACTTGAAGAATGATAATTTGTCTTATTTTATGCACGTACAGCAAAGACTCAGACTCAGGTCATTCTTGACAGACTCTTAGATAAGTATAGATCGCTATAAAATTAGAGATCAATGTGCTTGCTGTGTGTGTGTGTGTGTGTGTGTGTGTGTGTGTGTGTGTGTGTGTGTGTGTGTGTGTGTGAGGGGGTGCAAACTCATTGGGTCAGTCTGTCCAATTGATTTATTACCATGGTCCGGTATAGAGTGTAGAGTGTATAAGTACTTAAATATGCGTCCAACCTTTGGCGTCTACAGGGAGCAAACAGATTCTAAAAGCTAGTTTGAGACCAGTTTGAAAGGTTGTCAAAATAATTACCAAACTGTCAGAAGACCTGTGTAACTAATTCTGCGGCAAGTGTACTAGCCATGCTTGTCTAGTATAACAACAAAGTTTGGAGACAAGAATTTCTGTCTCAAACTAGCCATTGGCATCAAGTGCAGTAAAATGCAAAGCAAAAATGCCAGTGTCATCGAATGGGTCGTCTGGGTTAAAATTGGCGAGATAATAGTTTCAACGTGGTAATTTTACGCATGTCTTCTCCAATCAATTTATTTTTCTGTTAGAGAATAATCTCTAGTTTGCATTTAGACGTTTTTGCATAAAGAGAATATTGAGCTCAATACACTGAATTTTGTACTCAATTTTTAATAAATTCTGTGAAATCACTACTCTGCTATTGTTTTGTTGTATCTGTCACTAGAAAGCCCCAGCAGGCACATGACGTGGAAAGTAATGACGTCGCAGCGATGTCAAAATGACGTCACTTCAACGTCATGTTCTCGCTGTGGCAAGATCCTTCCCAGCAGGCACATGACGTCGAAGTGACGCCATACTGACGTCGGTGCGACGTCATCACGTCGCATCGACGTCAGAACGACGTCATTTCAACGTCATGTGGCTGTTGGGTTCCGATAAATAGATACACCTTCATGTTTTCCCGCTATTTGCTGAGAGGGAAACAGCATTTTATAACTTCCTCCTGTTTGCTTCCCTTGAGACGCCGAGGCCCTCTCAAAAAGGGTCTTCTCTAAATGAACGAATTTGCTCTTGAAGACAAAATGCTAGGGTCGACGCAACAGTTGACGAGTAGAGTCAATAGAGCATGAAACATAGGTCAAGGATAGACATTAGTGCAACGTTTAAGAAGACATTTTGGGTTATATAATGCCCTAATGACCGATTATTGAAATTTGCAGATTACAGATAAGAAACCAAAAGGAGTTCTTAAGAGAACCTCTTCTCTCAAACAGGGTCTACAGTGATACTCATAATAACTTATATGTTTAGAGATTCCTTTGAATTGGTTAAGAGTAGGTTCTTTGGAGGTGACCATGAGGGACCACCGTTCTCATGAAGACAATGTCTTTAAGATGATACTTTATGCCAGGCTTGATGATTATTAGATTGTGAGCATTGCATTTAGAGAGAACTGACAGAAGTATACTTTATGGATAGGGTTGACAACATAACATGGAATTAAGGTCAATGATAATATTTTGTGTGATATCCAAGAAGATCATCCCAACATGATGCTTTATATACTCGTATAGCCCAGCTCTGGGCCGGAAAATGCCAGGAAACAAGTTTCAATTTTCACGGCCCAGGCCTCACTTATTCCGCTACTGCTGGGGTTTTGCCGGTAAATGCTACCGGGAAATTTCTATACACTGATAAAATCATTATTTTTGAATCACTTAGGAAAAAACATTAGCGGTTGTGTTCTTTGGCCATTTTGGATCATGACTGCCACCAGTTTTACCTTTTCTAAGAGACCTTGGGCTGGCCTTGAAGCATTTTCCTCAGGAGGGGTGAAAAGAAATTGCGTTTCAACGGACATGTTGACAGGATATGTAAATGAGCTCGTGGAGGTCACGTGATGACGCCATCAGTCAAATAATAAAATCCAGTACCAGAATTGCAAATACAGGCGTACTCCAGACAACCCAAGTTAAGCGACCAACTTCTGGGTTAAACGATAACAGAATATTTATACAACGACTGTTTGCGCCTTACAGACATCTTAGAATCTTGTTAAACATGAAACGTGTGTTGTTATTCAGGTATCCAGTGCTGTTTGTATTAACATGAGCATGCCCTGTCCGAGTGGTCGGAAAACATAATTTTATAGCTCCACTGCAGAAACGCTTTATAATTACAAATTACATCGGAGGGGAGGGGGATAGGGGTGGGAAAGGAAGTGTCATATCCTAGGAAGTGTCATATCCTAATAATCCCTTTGTTTGTTGTGTGCGCGAACACTAGTTTATGAAAAGTGAAATTGCGTTCGTACATTCGGTGTCCGCATGGTAATTGAACATGATTAATTTTATTGCGGTACTTAGTTAAACCTAAAAGAGTGCTCAGCCTTTTCACAGAAGCACACTGACTCGTGCTTAAATGGAATTTGGACACCAATGCATAAAATAAATGCATATATAGGTATTGCAAACAATATTTACAGATGTATGTAATTGCGACACTCATATCTCATAAGGTACTGGGTTTTATATCCTTGCCATTTTATCACCCAATGACGTCATCCGCAACTGGTAAAATCCCAAGCAAACATGGCGGTCTTCGTAAATATTCTCACAGCTACGAATGAAAAATCGCCAGTATATATGAAGTAAGACACTTTGGGAAGGTCAGAAGAAGAAAAGAGCTGTTATTTATCAAAAAGAAAACATAATATATTGATTATTAATGCACAGTTTACAATGTGCCAAAATGATTTTATCAGCATCTGAAATACCCACACTGAGGAAGACTTACAGGTGCTGGACCTAAATTAGAAACTTTGTTTCTGAAATAATTTCGGTCCGGAGCTGGACTAATACTCGTACACCTCGATAAAAGTTTAACGGTGGTTCTTTTACATATCCTACAGAACAATTGCAAAATATTAAACAACCATATAATTCACTGACTTTGAAAGACAGTGTACATAGCCATGTGCCTGTTGACATTTTGGTCCCCACATATAATTTTTAAGAATTTTGGCGGGTGTAATTGTAATGCATTTTTCAAGTAAACACTTTTTAGATTCTGATTTACTGCATACAAAAAGTCGTGAATTAAAAAATTCATGCTACGTCTGATAAGAGACCATATAACTGAAGTTTTTCATCGAAAATTTGAAGTTCCAGTATCAAAGACTATCGATTTTCCGTTAGATAAAAATGATAAGAATTTATAAGAAAATTGCACTATCGGTCATTTTTGAAACAAGTATGAACAAGTTTGCCTTTAATGTCCGAATTTGAAATGACATGACCATAATTCATACAACACATTACAATTTAACATTTTGTCCATAGACTATGCTAGTTTGGTGAAGATGAAATTAAATTTGAGTACCCCAGTATCTTCTGTTAACTTTGGATAGAACCAATGATGACAAGCTTTTTGACTTATCAGAAGTCCTATGTATCAGTCACACCTACTGCTTAGCTCGTCATTAATCTAAACATTTGGCGAGGAGTATATTTCGTTTCATGATTTTAGGCATTTTAGTTTAAGAGAAATGAGAGAAATAAACTTGAAGGTTAGTGCTGACGCAAATATGTATGGACGGACGAAAGGAATGTCGGACGGACAGACAGACAGACTGAAAACCGGGCACTTATATAGCAACTTACTAAAACAGGTACAACAATACTATTTAGGTAACAGGTGTCCATTTTAATTGGCTAATCTATATACTAGTACAATGACAAAATACCAAAGCTCCAAGTAGCTATTTTCAACGTAGACCAAACTAGCTTCGGTGTTTCCATATACTATCGACCAACAGCCGGTCCAGTTGTAACAGGTGTTCATTTTAAGAGGCTAATCTATATACTAGTACAATGAAAAAATATCAAAGCTCCAAGTAGCTATTGTCAATGTAGACCAAACTAGCTTCGGTGTTTCCATATACTATCGACCAACAGCCGGTCCAGTTATCAAACTGTAAGACAAAACAACCAAAAGTATTAATAAACAAAGTAACTTGGAAGTGGAATTCTTTTCAACCGTGATCGAGGTTCCATTGCAAACAGCCTTTCAGTCTGAAGAACTGTCGAAAGGGCGTTAAAACCGCAATCCATCTATAAACAATCTTTGTAGTCTGGTCCAACCTGACACAGGCTGCACACATCCGGGCAAAGAAACCATTTTTCTTGGCATACTTTAGTATTTCCAGTCCCAAAGATGGTAATAGCGTCATCTTTAAGATGCCCGTGCGGCTCCTACTTTAACTGACTGGTAATTTTAGCTTCGGCTGTAAGACATAGCTAGGTTGCCATATACCATAAGCCCGTTGCATGGGAAAAGGCGTGGCATGTCAGTGATGGAATAAAAAATATGGAAGATGGTTTCTTGACCTACACTTGCCGACAGGCATAATGGGAGATAGGTGGAACTAGTTTACCAACTTTGCAGAGTAGAGCGGAACAAGGGCGTAGCTACCTATACGGCAAATACGCAAGTGCGTATTGAAATTTTGTCAAAATTGACAAAATTTCAAAACGCACCTGCATATTTGCATGCTGAATATTTATAAATTAGACAAGATTTCAATACCAATTACCAAAGTGGCAGAAATACTAGCTTTCCCTTCAAGAAGTAGAGAATAAAACATGGTTGTGCGTATTATAAAATTGCCCCTAGTTACGCCCCTGCGGAAGTACCCTGAAACCTACGGCACTGAGACGCCCTTATAGTAATGGCAGAGGGTAGGGTGAGGGTCTGCTTGCTTCCAGCAGGTGCGGAATGGATGCTGTTTAAGTTAGTTTAATTTTCTTTCTTTGGCCTGTCCTATATTTCTCTGCTCTGTTCCTTTCTCTGTCACAAAAGAATGTTGAGCCCGAAACAATCATAGTTAACGATTTTGGTAGTAAAAGTTTGTAAACAAAGGACTAGGTGTGGTAGTGACCATTTTAGACCCTCATTCAAATTCACTTGAATTGTATGGTTTCTAGTGCTTATTTACTGAGAAATGAGGACACAGACATAGATTGTTTCTCCTATTCGCATTTTCAGAATAACATAGTTTCTGAAATGCCTGCGTTGTTTTAATTATTTCAAAGCATACGACAAGAAAAGTGCCATTTCTTTAATGGATACAGTAGTGACAACAGCTTATAATCTCACTGGATAGCAGGCAAATGGTTGCGATACAACCACTGACTAGATGAGCATTATGCATGTCATGTCAAGCTATCCAAACCTCTCGAGTTGGCATGTCCGAAGACGCGAAACATAAAATTAATGGATCAAACTGAAATGTGTGCCACATGATTCCGTGTGTCGTAACTAAGAAAATGACTATCACAACATATAAATGTATTTCTTTTTGTCTAAGAGCGGAGCTATAGACATTTTATGCTTATATTTCATAGCTTTATGCTTGAAACATGTTCTGGATATATACTACCTAAGAGGCAAGCGTTTGACTTATACTTAGTTCTAAAGTATTGTATAGGAATATCGTTTCTATGGCAATGATATCTTAAACTTGTTGGGGTTAAGTGGCTATTTTTTTTAAAATTTCTTTATATTTATATCCTTTTGAAAAGCAACAAAAAATGCATATTTTTTTTATGGTTGATATTGCAGAAATAAAGATCGTGAGTTTTCTAGGTGGCCAAATATGGAGCTTATCATACTAGATCTTCTGGCGGGGCTGAAACTTCATTCTGTGAGTGAAACATACAATGCCGGCTTTTTTTTTTTTACCTTGATTCGCATATAAAATAATGTTTGACATCGCACTCCACGTCGTCCCAGTGATAATCCTGGTTTCCCTGTATCTGTAAACAGTCCTGGTCTCCTTTCAAGCTATTTGGCTCCCCTGGGGCCCAGTCGGTGTAGTCGAATGGTTCGTGGGTATAGGCCCAGGTCCGGTTCCCTTCTCCAACAATGTCATTGCCCCCAATAAGGTAGTGATAGGGGCGCTGGTCTGAAAAATAGATTCGAAACGTTATACGCAACTTCAAATACTCCGATTTTAACATTTGGGATATTTTTAGTTAGGCGATGTGAAAAAAATCTTTAAAGAGCGAAGCGTCTTATAAATTTATGGTACATAGTTCATGTTTATGCCTCCTTTCGAGTAGTTCACAAATTTAATCCTTTCTAGACTGGAAATCCGTTTGGGGGACATATGCAAACAGTGCAGACCCAGATCAGACGCCGCAGTACGCGGCGTCTGGTCAGGGCCAACACTGCTTGCAGACAAGAATTTCTGTGCAAAAATACAATAAAAGTGAAAACAGTCACCAGAAACTCCTAAACCTAGAAATGGACTCATCTCACAAGTCAACTGGTCAAAAAAACAAACACCGACGAAACACACACACACACACAAAAAAAAAAAAGTTTAATCTATAGTTGTCAAGGCTAAATATTTTACAGTTCTAACCCACACTGATACGTAATTGTCTGGACATTATCTGTAACTTTCTTATGCCCATTTGAAGTTGATTGGGCTAAACATTCAGCAATATTCCAACTTACTTTGATTCATGTGAAGTTGTCTGGTGTAGTTTTGTATAAATACATTCTCGCGTGGTGTCTCCAGCTGAACGAGATATCCTCCGAGAGAAATGCAGAACGCCTGAAAAACATTAATGAGCCGCGTCATGACAAAACCAACAAAGTGGCATGTTCGCCCAGGGAAGACTCAGCTCAGCCTGGGCATCCGCTGATCTGAGGCATCGCTGAGCGCTCATGCCACTTTGTTGGTTTTGTGTTGCAGCTCAGTATCTTAGTTTTGGTTGAGTGTTTGATTTTATTTATTATAGAGTGTACAGCAAATGAATTGATCAAGGTTTGTGATAAGCTACAAATGTATATAATATTCGTTAAGGAACATTTAATGCTCAGGGTGCAGGTTTGACATGTTTTAAGAAATTTAATGTCATAAAGTTATCGTTTAATAGAACTGTATTTTAATATGTGAAGATTTGCGTTTTATGATTGTCTACAAATAAACATTAGTAAGTTATCTGGTCTAATTGGATGCACTTATCAGGCAAGGGAATCGACATTGTCTAAAAGAATAATAATCAAATGAGTAAATAATACAGACAAATCGCCACGGGCGTTTTGTAAAAGCGTCTCGTCCCAGCGGCGGGCTTAAAGGCAAAAATTCGGTATCATTCAAATTTTCTATATTATTTTCAGACCTAAGTGTCATACTTTTAGACAACTTTGTTTCTTTGTCAACGGGCAACTCTCGGTTAGATAAGATAACTTCATAGGCATTTAACATTTCGTTTTGTACCCCCAGACAGCCACACACCCGCCATACCTTTAATATACTCACCTGTGCAAATGGCCATGGTTCATTCTTCTCAATAATTATGTAGCAAGATTCTTGAAAGGAAAACCATCCAGGCTCACAGCCTTGTGCTACAACATAAATAAATGTCGAGTTTAACAGTCTCGCAGTCAGCTTTTGTGATTGAACTCGTGATCTGGAACTTTTTCCAAGAGGTTCAATGAAGCAAATGGCATGTGCATCAGGCGTACGTCGATGACAAGTTTGATAATCAGTCAAAGGGGATATCAAAGGGGCTACCAGGACGAGATCATCTTTATTTTTCAAATAATGTCTTTGAAATCAAAATAGCCATGATTAACTTGGGCGCTACATGAGCTTCAAAAGCATTTCGGTGACCAGTCATTTTTCACTATTAAAGCGTATGACTTAGTACCACTGTGTGAAAATTCAATAGAAAAATCAATGGCAATTTTAAAAGATGATTTGCTTTTTTTTTCATTTGTATTTGGTGTGTTTCTTGCTCGCGAAGGGATCTGCTTTTTAGAAATTATCTTCAAATTAAAGTTAAGCACTGGTCCGCTGCTTCACAGGAAATCCCTGTTCAAGTTGTACCGTTCGGCCGTAAGAGAAACGTGTGTTTACAAGGCGACACATCTTGCGTGGAACATGTGTCATGCAACCAGTTTGGTCGCAACAAGGTTATGTTTAGACGAATAGACGTGTTCCATGCAGCAGGATTGTGTCATCAAACATGTTTTGGGGGTGTTTACACGGTGGCATATGTTGCATGACACTAGTCATGCAACATATGCCACCTCCAAACACCCCAAACACGTGTCATGCAACATATGTCACCGTGCAAACACCCAAAAAGCACGTGTCATGAAACATGTCACCATGCAAACAACCCAAACACGTGTCATGCACAATATGTCATCGTGCAAACACCCAAAAGCACGTGTCATGCAACATATGTCGCTGTGTAAGGAAAAGTCGCTGTGTAAGGAAAGGTTAGCTGAAAAACTAACTTACCTAGAACAAATAATGCGGCGAAACTAAAGAGAAACATTTCTGGTCGCGGGTTAAGAACCATCTGTCGTGCTGGTCAAGTTATGGGACCCGCTGACATAATGAACTCCTTATCAGTCCAATGTTGTCAGTTTCTTTGACATTTTGAATTTACCGTCAGATTTTGAACACTCGGACAGACACGTCAGTGTTCGCAGTGTAAACCCAGCCCAGCAAGTCTGATTAGAGTCTGCACTGCATGGCACGCGCCATATGCTATACAGCCTCGCCTAATTTGACAAACTGACTGGAACGAATTTGAAAGGTCCAGAGTTCATTACAATGAATTAAGGTGAATTGGCACACTTTAGGGGAAAGCAACTGTAACATTTTCATTTTTGTCACCTTTCGCATGGCTGGTGAACTTTTATGGTAAAGAAATTGCTCCCCTAGCAGCAAAGAGTAAATGAGCCGCGACACGAAAAAAACAACAATGTGGTTGTGCGCCCAGCGCAGACTCAGATCAGCCTGGGCATCCGCCCAGTCTGATCAGAGTCTTCGCTGTCCGCATGGAGGCAGCTTAATCCCTTGGCTACTCTTTAAGCGCTTAGCGAAGAGTCTGATCAGACTGGTAAAATGCCCAGGCTGATCTGAATCTGCGCTGAGTGCACGACCACATTGTTGGTTTTCTAGCGTCGCGGCTCAAATTATTTCCTGTAAGAGATGATCTCAGTTTGGAAGAGCTACGTTGTCCAGGGAAGCACACAGGAAGTCACGAAAGTTGTAAAAATGGCGGAAGGCGTACCCGCACATTTTAGAAAGTGTTCTGATATACACGTAAGTTGTAGTTTAAACATATTTTATTGCTCAAATAGTAGCAATGGGATCGGCCTACAAGTTCTCAAAACATAAGTTACAGCCTCCCCCCCCCCCCGTCCCCCCACGTAAGTTGTATGGGTTTACCACCATGTTTTCCACCATTTTTAAAAGGAGACAACTTTTGTGAATTTATATTTGATTTCCTGGGTGATAAAATCCTTCCAAAAAGGGATCTACTCTGAAAGGTATGACTTGGCTCCTAATAGAGATGACTCCACCCCCACCCCGCCCAGCCAACCACCATCGCCACCATTAAGAAGGAAAGTAAATGTAAATAAAACAAGGGCAGAGCTGCTTCTGTTATATTCTATATTATATATGTATATTCTGTTATGTCCAGTTTATACATAATACTACATATCTAATTTTGCTTTAAATACGGTGAACGCTGAACTGGGTTCGTGCTTCGTCAGATTCAAGCTGCGCCACGCAAATAAGTTGGGGGGGGGGGGGGTCTTCATGTACTTTCGAACGGTCAAGGCTCCAACCTGATTGTGAGCCCATGCAGTTAAGCTACAATCTTTGCTTTGTGTCTGAAAGAATTCATAGGGTCAATACTTTATGTGAGCGATTATCAAAGGCTTGGATCAGACTGCGCGGATGTGCAGACCGGTCTGAGCTTAAGATATGGGCATAATACGATAAACACCCAATTTGAGTGTCGTAGCTCAGTCTCGGCCTCACACGGTCTTTGGCTCACGGAGCTCAGTCTCGGCCTCACACGGTCTTTGGCTCACGGACTTTGGTCTATATCAGTCCCACCTTTCAGAGACGGAAAAGTTTGAATATGGACACTTGATAACGGATCAACACAGACTTTAATTTACGAATGAGCTAAAAAGAATCCCTAAGTAATACCATAAAATAAAAGCTCCGCAGGCACTGCATGATACCACGCCATCGCTGGACATCGTAACATTTTTATACGGCCGTCGAAGACGGGTCGTATTATGTCGTGACCTCCTTCCGTCCGTCCGTCTGTCCGTTCGTCCGTCCGTCTGTCTGTCTGTCTGTCCGTTCGTCTGTCCGTTAGCTTTTCGTGTTCGCTCCATATCTCCTTAACCCCTTGAAAGATTTTTTTTTGAAACTTGGGTCAAATGTTGGCCTTATCGAGACGATGTGCAGAACTAATACTTCAATGATGTCTGACAAAGGTCAAGGTCACTTTTAAAGGTCAAAGGTCAAACGGTAATTTTTTCTGTCCGCTCCACATCTTGAAAACCGTTTAAGATTTCTTGATGAAAGTTTGTACAAATATAAAGCACCATCAGACAATGTGCAGAGAAAAAGAACCATAACCCTATTTTCATTTTTGACGGAATTATATCCCTTTGTATTTTTCATATAATAGTTACTTCATATAAGCTTCCTGTCCGCTCCATATCTCGAAAACCGTTTAAGATTTCTTCATGAAAGTTTGTATAATTATAAAGCACCATGAGACGATGTGCAGAGAAAAAGGAACATAACCCTACTTTCACTTTTAACAAAATTACGCTCCTTTGTATTTTTCGTATAGTAAAAGCTTTGTATCTCGAAAACCGTTAAAGATTTCTTCATGAAAGTTTGTATAAATATAAAGAACCATCAAACAATATGCAGAGAAAAAGATCCATAACGCTATTCTGTTTTGACGGAATTATGTCCCGTTGTATTTTTCTTATAATAATTTCACATAAACTTCGTGTCCGCTCCATATCTCAAAAACCGTTTCAGATTTCTTCATGAAAGTTCGTATACATATAAAGCACCATCAGATGATGTGTAGGGAAAAAGAACCATAACCCTACTTCTACTTTTAACAAATTTACGCCCCTTGTATTTTTCGTATTTTAATTTTGTATTAAATTCGTGTCCACTCCATATCTCCTTAACCGCTCGAAAGATTTTTTTTGAAACTTGAGTCCAATGTTCACCTTAACAAGGCATTTTGCAGAACTTGTATTTCAACAATGTCCAACAAAGGTCAAGGTCACGCTTAACGGTCAAAGTTCAAAAGGTAACATTATTTGTCCGCTCCATATCTCAAAAACTGTATAAGATTTCTTCATAAAAGTTTATACAAATATGAAGCATCATCAGACAATGTGCAGAGAAAATTCACCATAACCCTAATTTCAGTTTTGACGGAATTATGCACCTTTGTATTTTTCATACAGTAATTTCGTGTCTGCTCCATATCTTGAAAACCATTTAAGATGTCTTCACGAAAGTCTGTACAAATATCAGACAATATGCTGAGAACAAGAACCATGATCCTACTTTCAGTTCTGACGGAATTATGCCTCTTTGTTATTTTTCTAGGAATTTCATACTTAGCTTCGTTTGTTTTGTAGTTTTATATCTGCCTTATTATTGAAGATTTAAGCTACTGACAAAAGTTCGGTCATCTCTTGTTGTCTTTCCAACTTTAAGCCCCAACGGGCGTATATTGCCCCGCTCAGCGGAGCTCTTGTTGAAATATATAATAGCTAAATAGCCACAGAACTGGGATGGACGGAGATATGATGTCCTAATACTGCAAATAGATATTAATATAAACCACTCATACATAGCAGTCTTGTGAGATTTCTAACAATCTGGGGCATTCAGACCAGTGTAGATTTAAATCAGGCAGTAAAGCATTTCTTTGAGCTGAGAAACTCTGTTTCTTAATCTATAGTGTTAAACATATCTGTAAAGTTTCATTCAGATATTACTTATAGTAGAGGAAATATCAAAGGTAAATAACTCATAAGATGGAAAGGTCAGAGTGACCGTCCTTATTTACAATATGTAAGCTTTGATGTTAAACATATCTGTGAAGTATCATTTAAATATTCCATACAGAAATGGAACAACAGGTCATAAAATATTTTTCAGATCTATCAAGGGCAAATAACTAATGAACTGGAAAGGTAAGAGAGACCGTCCTTGGTCACAATATGTAACCTTTGATGTTCAACATAACTGTAAAGTTTCATTCAGATACTCAATATAGTAAAGGAACGACAGGTCAAAAACCATTTTCAGATCAATCAAGGGCAGAAAACCCAAGAACTGGATATGTAAGAGGGACAGTTCTGAATCACAATATGTAACCATTGATGTTCAACATATCTAAGAAGTTTCATTCAAATATTCCCTATAGCAAAGGAACTACAGGTCAAAAACCATTTTCAGACTTGTCAAGGGCGGATAACTCACGAACTGGAAAGGTCAGAGTGACAGTTCTTAGTCACAATAGGTAACCTATCTGTGAAATTTCATTCAGATGTTCCATAGTACAGGGACTACAGATCAAAATACATTTTTCAGACCTATCAAGTACAGATAACTCATGAAATGGAAAGGTCAGAGTGACAGTGCTTAGTCACAATATGTAACCTTAGATGAATTACATATCTGTGAAGTTTCATTCAGATATTCCATATAGTAAAGGAACTACAGGTCAAAAAACATTTTAGACCTATCAAGGGCGGATAACTCACGAACTAGAAAGGTCAGACTGACGACCCTTAGTCACAATATGTAACTTTTGATGTACAACATATCTATGAAGTTTCATTCAGGTATCGTAAACAGTAAAGGAATAACAGGCCAGAAGCCATTTTTCCAATATGATCAAGGGCTGTAACTCTGTTATAAATGGACGGATTTCGCCCATTAACAATCCCATACCACTCATCGACGATACCAATATGTATGCAAAATTTGAGAAAAAAAAATCCGTGAATAAATACTCAAGTTATCGATCGGAAATCGTGAGCAAGGACGGGCGGACGGAAGGAAGACACTGAAAGGTATATCATAATACCACTAAAGTGTGGCGGGGTATAAAAAGTAAAAACCAAAACGCAGACTGAAAATGAGAAAAAGTTTATGTGCTAGCAATACAATATCTCACTCAGGATTATTTCCTGTAAAAGCATTCCTTTCCACTCCTTCGCCCGATTAAGTCAGTTGACGCATCTTCGCTCTTGTTTTTAGCGTCCAATGATTGCTCCTTGTCCACTGCTCCCGGAACCATAAACGGTGGGATGGGGGCTGAAAATTAAACAACAGTGACATAATTTGGGATAATGAAGATTTAATAATAATTGGTTTAGTTTTTTTTTTTTCATTCTGAATCGTATGTTATGATCCCCATCAAGAACAACAACAACAACAACAACAACGAAAAAATCAGATTTTCACCTAACCCCACTCTCCCTGAAGCTCTGTAACTCAGTTTGTTGTTTTACACGTTGACGATGATTGGCATCTAAGTGATAAAGTATTTAGTTTAAAATGCATGAATACCTTCGGTTTTACTGGTAGCTGAAACGGGGGTTTTCAGAGACCTATATTTTTGGACCCGCAGAAATATAAAAGAATCAGTAAGGCACCCAAAACTATAAATACAGTGAGAGAACATTAAGGACTTACTGCTTATTTATAGCCAACCATTTGAGCCGCGACACAACAGAACCTACAAAGTGGAATGTGCGCCACGTTAAGACTCAGATGAGTCTGGGCATCCGCCCGGTCTGATCAGTCTTCGTTGTCGGCATGGAGGTAGCTTAGGCCCTTAGCTATCCTTAGCGCACAGCAAATACACTGATTAGACTGGGCGGAAGCCCAGGCTGATCTGAGTCTTAGCTAGGCGCACATGCCACTTTGTTGGTTTTGTCGTTTCGCGGCTCATTTGTTGGCCCATGGCGGGCCTACCCGGGGACATCAGCAGTCAAACACAAACCTTCTGGAACAAATTTGGGACAGAATGCTTTTTGTGCATGGGGGGGGGGGGGGGGGTAGTGGGTTAAGCACTGGCCTACTGATCTAGCGGACCGGGTTCGAGCCCCGCTTGAGGCGAGAATCCACCTACCGTAAACGGGGTTCCATTGCACACAGCCTTTCATTTTCATCGTCCCATCATCCTGATATACTAGTAACTGAAATACTGTTGAAAAGGACGTAAAATCGCAAGTCATCCATCCACACATCCATCTTTTTGTGTATTGAGGACAAAGTTCTATATCACTGTGTTGTCACTTCGTCCCTAGCTGAGTTATTCATCCAAGAAGACAAGACACAAAACGTTAAACTGAATCTGTACACTTTCAGGGGAAGCAACTCTGTCGTTGTAATTTGTGCTTCTTAACGGCAGTCAACTCTAAAAGGAAAGAATTTGCTCCCTAAGGAGCAAATTCTTTCCTATAACAGTAGACTCCATTTTGGATTGGCTTCGTTGTCTAGGAAACCCAATACGAAATCTGAAACTTGTCACCATTGGTAGAAATTGCAGAATACGTGTATGTGTGTATCGAGCTCCTTGAAATACCATCGCACCAACCTCGATGTAACGTATACGCCCACTGAAACCAGTTAACTCTTCACTTTTCTACCTCCGTTTTTGTGTTTTTGTACGTGTTTGTGTGTGTGTGGGGGGGGGGGGGGGGGGAGGGGGGGGGAGGGGGTATAAGTCAACTCTGGATATCTCGATTTTCTTGGACAGGAAAATTTACTTTGAGATATCGGTAGTTTGAGATGAACTTCGACTTTGAGATATGGAGTGTTGACTGTAATTTAGCATAACTGAACTTACGAATATTCGCAGAGGGCATACAACTTGGCGTCACATGCATTATCGTCCCAGTGGTAACCCTGAACACTCTGTATTTCCATGCAATCTTGATCTCCTCCGAGGCTATTTGGCTCGCCCGGGGCCCAGTCAAAATATTGAATTCTTTCATGCGTAAATGCCCATGTCCAATGTCCTTCAACCGCAAGATCGTGTGCGCCAATCCAATATCGATAATCTAGATATAAAACATAGATACATGTACTCATCAAAAACAATGATTTTACATGAGCCGCGACACGAGAAAACCAACAAAGTAGAATGTGCGCCCAGTGAAGACTCAGATTAGCCTGGGCAGCGGCCAGATATGAGCAGTCTTCGCTGTACGCTAAAAAGGTAGCTAAGGGTCTAAGCTACCTCCATGTGGACAGCGTAGACTCTGATCAGACCGGGCGGATGCCCAGGCTGATCTGAGTCTTCGCTGAGCGCACATGCCACTTTGTTGGTTTTGTCGTGTTGCTCAGTTATATACGATATACATTCTAATTATTGGGAAAGATAGGACTGCGCAAACAGTGCAAACACAGATTAGTGTGCTTCTGAAGGAGAGTCTTATCAGGGTTAACACTGCTTGCCATTCCGTCTCCATTTTTCAGACACCTTACCGCATTGTGAAACCAAACTGTTCCATTTTAGGGCAGTAACGGGTAATAATTTCAGGTGTCCCAAGTTTCAGATTTTTTAGGGGTAAGCAAGTCGGTGGAAATTTTGTGACATCCAGCGTGTTAGCATCAATAAAGTCAACGGCACCTGAGTACTCAGAGATTGGTATGGAAGTATCTAAAACAACCATTTACCCCAAAGTCAGAAGGGCCTCTAAAGTTGGAACCAAAGATTCTGTCAATTAGGCTGATGCGCCCATCAGCTCCCCCGAGGTCAGCGTCATACTGATCCTTTAAACAGTCAGGTCAGGTAGCTGAAATGGCCAGTTATTTTGTGGTCATTACAACGACGCATATTTTGGTAGCACTGCACATGTGCACAGTAAGTCTCAGTATGCAGAGGTCATGTATGCCTCAAAGACAATGTTGCTCTAAGATAAAAAAAAATGGAACAAAAAATACTTACATTGGTTGGGGTGCAAACCTCTAACGTAGTTTTGTATAAACCTATTCTCTGCAGGAGTCTCTAACTGCACAAGGTAGCCATTTAAAGCTTTGCATAATTCCTGGAAAAATAATAAAAAATAATAAAGAAAGAAAGAAAGGAAAACATCTAAAAAATAATTCTCTTGGTCATTGCTTCTTCTTCAGGCTTCTTCTTTGTTTTATCCTAGGCGGACATTGGAAAGGGCCAATAGCAAAAACATTAAAAAGGAATTAAACAATACGGCCACTTCAACGAAAGGTTCTTCACATCTCAAGCAGGACTTCAAGGTCTTGCTCCAATGTTTAAGGGTGGTGTAATCGAATTTGGACATAGGGCGAATGGATGTGAATCTGGGGATATGGATATACATGCATCTTTAATCAACTCGTTTTTTTCTGAGTCATGAAAAAGTAAACAGTCTGTGTATGACTCACCATTGCTAAAAACCATGGCTCGTGTTTCTGTATGGCGATATAACAGGACATGTTAAAGGAGACCCAGCCATTCTCACATGCTGGTGCTGGTGCTGCAAAGACAATGATAAATTTATTAGGTAATAAGACGGGGTTTCCCTTCCAAAACAATCTCCAAGATCTAGATCTGCCTTGTACAATAAAAAAGATCTAGTTCTCTTGGCGTTGTTTTGTAAGGGAAAACAAGACGGATCTCGTTGTTTGAGATTGTTTTGGGAGAGAAAATCCATATTAAAGCTGAATTACATAAGACTTATTCTTTTTTTTTTCGGTGATTTTGGAAGAATAAACTGAATAAATGCGGTATAGTCCGTTTGCTCCGTTTGCTCCCAAGTGCAAACGGGGTTTTGCCTATTTTCTCGGAAACGATGAATGTTCCATTAAATGTTCTAATTTTCTAATGATTCCTATAACTATACATAATAGAATACGAAAACTCGAAAATTTTGGATGCTTTTGTAAAATATTTTCCATTAACAGTAATGCAGAACCAGCGCAATTTCACTGAAGGGCGTCGCCTGCTAGGTAGAACAGCCAAAATATTGTTGATAAGCAATGGCGTAAACTCGTTGTTTACTACAGTTGTAGGCGTATATGAATGAAATAGTAAAATGTATTAACGTGTCCGCACGCGTAACGCATGGTATCACTGGTCAGATGATACTATGTTGTAAATAATTATTTAACTATTATATAGTTTTGCGAGTAAAAGTGTATGTTTCAAAATTTGATAATATATGGGTGAAACAAGAAGTAGAAAAATGGTTTTAGAATAAAATTTCAATTAATTATGCAAATTTTGTTCAAAGGATAGCATACATTGGTCACATGCTCTAATATGTAAGACTAAACGGGAATTCCAACAGCCAAGTTTTACTCCCTTGTAATTAAGAGGCGAAAATGACATATTTTCGGTCTATTTTTGTAAAGAAACTTTTTAATGCAAAGCCTCACATTTCTATAAAATTATGATTTGGTTATGTATAGGATAAAAATTATGGATGAGCGATTCGAATATCTTCTACCTCTCACCAGTTTTGAGAAAACATTGGGGATGCCGTTTGCATTTGGGAGCAAACGGACTATACTTGAAGCTCCAGATAATGTTTGTTATTGTTGCATTTTTTTTCTGCCATATTTCACAAAAGAAAACAATGTCGACCCCGGGACTTCCAGTTTGCCCCCTCCGTCGAAGCTCGTCAAAACTGGAAGAACTTGCTTAACACTGATGTAAATGATAAAGGTCTCCCATTGCCGGCAATGGGGTTAGAGACCCACAGTATCTTGGGCGTTGAATAATGAAAGGCGAAAATCATCCCTCTCGTATATCGCTGCCGTACCAGTTCTTGACCCATTATATCAACGGTTGGCAGGGAGAGCAGTGGTTAAGCGCTGCCAATCTAAACTAGCAGTCAAGGTTCTGATTCCGCTGGAAGCGGACTTTTTTTAAACTACAAACGGGTTGCTCATTGGCTGAACACAATTTAAAAAATACTGCTGAAAAGACCTTAACATCACAACCATTAAAACAGTTTATATGAGCTGTTATGTGTATCAGACAAAGCCCGCCCCCATCCCGCCCGCCTCCCCCCGATACTAGCAGGTTGGCGTTTATAGACTTGTTATGAGATATTTTTTATTATTCTCCATGTAACCTAAATGGTGAGCCTCTCAATAGCGCCACCTCACAGGAAGGCCACGGCACACAACGATCAATCAACACTGAATCAGCATCGGTCCAACGGCATAACGTTGAATCAACAAAATTCATAGCAGAATTGGCACCAAACCCCTAGCATGTCTGGTACTCCCCACTGGGCACACGACGTCGAATCAAAATTGAATCAACATTGATTCATCGTCAAATCAATGATGAATCATTATGTTGATTCAACGGTGTATGCCTGCTGGGTCTGACTATACATACCTTGAACAACTATTTCTGTTTGTTCACTGGTATAATAAGCATACTCTGCAAATTCATCTGGAATCATAACACTGCATGACCATATATCTCCTGCCTGATTTCTTGTTACATTTAAGATTGTCCACGTGAATCTACCAGTACCAAATGTATAGCTATACAGAGAGGAATCAACCGAATGTCCATATTGCACCCAACTACCATCAGACTGTAGGGTAAAGGCTGCAGCTGCGGAGGAACCTTTCATCCAGTTTATAAATGTCACATTCCCGGGTGTGCTACAGGTCAATGTTAACGACGTAAACTCTGTCACAATAGCTCTTCTGTGTGGAGATAGGGTAACCTGCTGACCTGCAGCCTCCAAACCTGTTAAAATATATAAAATAATCGTCACGTTGAGTCAACATTTAATCAACGTTATTTCGACATACGACGGAACAAAGTGGACCTAGAATCCTTGGACTGCGAAGATGGGCAGCAAGGGGAGGGGGGGGGGGGGGGGGGGTCGTAACGACGATAATCAGGATGCTTTTTCACTTCAACAGTAAAGTCATACTTTTCGTGCTTAAAATAATACCGACTTTCTTGCAGAAGGCCCTGATACGGAGGTTATTAGGCCATATGTTAAAAAAGGCTTATTGTATATTTTGTCAAATACTTCTATACCATATGCTCTCTCGCACGTTGCATAAGAACGATAATATCACAACTACTTACCATTATTCAGAACAGAAACACCAAAAATAACTATCAACAGGGAAAACATCACTACCACTGTCACAGGCCTAAAAGATTCATTTATTGCCCTTATCGCACTTTCTGGCTTTTAAATACTTCCTTATCAAACTGTGTTACAATCAAAATATGAGTTTCATTATAAAATATTTTGTCATGTATTCGTACCGTACCCAGAGAACAAATGTCAAAATGACGCCGTTTCAAGGACGTCAGTACGGCATCATCACGTCGCACCGCCGTTGATATGACTTCATTTTGGAAACGTCGAAATGATATCATTTCGATGTCAGGTCGCACATCTTTGATTGGACGTCAATTTGCCTGTGCCCTGGTACACTGTAAAAAATCCATAGATTTGTGCGCGTGAGCAAAATATTCACCTGTTGCATTTAGCTCATATTCTTAACCAAAAGGGGTAGCCTTCACACTTGCTCCTTAGTTACATCGGAGGAAGATCTACTGAAAGCAGCGATGCGTATTGGGCCTTACTTACCTGGAATCCAGCTGCTAGTCCATTTTCCGTTATTTTTACGTGCGCCTGTACACATTGGCAAGAATCATCACGCAGAGTAAGGTAGAATAAGGCAGGTATTGTTTTGACCATATAGCCCTTTAACATTTTAAAAGTATTTTCGAGTGCGGTCAGTTGACAAAACTCTGCCATATCGATATTTCAAAAAATGTTCTACAGGCAGACGCCCGTAAAAATAACGGGAAATTGACAGGCAGCTGGTTGCCAGGTATTCTACCGTAAAATCTATGGAAAAGATTTTACAGTGTAGGGTATTTGCTGCCGGTCGTCCAAGACGGTTCCTCGGTTCCATATCTAAAAACCCATATCTAAAAACCCAACCCAATTAATGGATTAATGGTATAATCTCGTGTAAATGACATTGATTATCCAACTTTAAACAAATAAAACATCCTTACATAAAAAGAGCTGAAAAATGGTAAGGATCATTTTAGCTGGCGACCAAAATGACCTAATTTCGATATCATAAACTTGAACAAAATTGTAAATTTACAATATACAGGCTAGGAGTGACGGTGACCCGAGTCCCATCCCAGCAGGCACATGACGTCAAAATGATGCCGTTTGAAGTTGATGCGATGTCGTTTCGTCGCATCGTCAAATGACGTCATTTAGTCCCGCTTTTGTTTATATTGCATTGCTTGGCTTGGTACCAGATTTTGTCCAACTAATCGTCATTTTTCAAAAATATGTCTGCTGCTTCATTTTGTCAGTAAAAATATGACGGATTTTGATTGGTAGGTTGTTTTGGGTTTAACGGCTCTTTAAGAGTATTTCAGTTAATATCTGGCCGTCCCCCAGAGAGGAGAAAGGAAAGAGATATAATAGGCAGCAAAGTTTCAAAACAATCCCCATCCGCACCTACTTCAACCACAGTAGTCCTTGCCCTACTATTATCGTAATTAGTAGGACGCCCCGGCAAATATGACGGAACTTCAACTCATATTTTATCACTACATGTGCAGACTAAACTGCATTTTTATGTTTTGTGTGCCTATCCGATAATCTCCCCAGCAGTTTTGTCCCAGAGGGGAGAATAATAAAAAAACAAACAAAAAAAAAGTTCAAAAACACTTTTTGACTTTTTCTGGATTTTTTAATCTGAGCGGCTGCATCAGTTAACTTCATTGAAACAAACGACACCCCAAGTAGGGCAATATACCTGGCAAGTTCCAAGAATTGCCAGGCCGTGTAGCGCAGTCGGTAGGGCACCTGACTCATAGTCAGAGGTCCTGGGTTCGATACCCGGTCTGGCCACATACTTTCGTTTCTCCTTCCACTGGTTCAAGAAGGGCAGTTGTCAATTACTGATGAAAGTATGTGCACTTAGTACTGGTTAACCACTTAGGAGGTCTAAGCCTGCCCAGGAATAGTGTGGTTAGGTTAACTGACTGTCCCGACATGACCATAGCTGTTTACCATGGACGCAAAGCAACAAATCAATCAATCAATCCAAGAAAATTTCCTCAGGCATATCTCTGAAAACTGTCTGGCAATTTTCACAGTTCCACATGGTTGTCTTACAGCTATTCAGTATGGCCAACCATAGACTTGGCTTTAGACATAATTTTAACATAAATAGTCAGTCAAGCATGCTGGCTGCCAGTTGCCATCTTCGATCTGCCACTGGGCGTATTCTACTGGGCGTTTTGTGCTTAAGTATTCTAAGTGAGAATCACTATTTCTGTAGAAAAAGTGCTTCATGCTAAGAATTGTGAAGCACAAAACACTCAGTACTTCACGATTCTAGCTTGAAGTACTTTTCTATAGGTTGCTTCACGCTAAGAATCAGGAAACATGAACTGCCCGGACAAATATCCCAGTATTCCTCCCTTCCAGTTTAGACAGAACTAGACCCAAGAGGGACATTCCAGGAGAGTTTCGAGTAGCTCTATTTACTGATTCTCTGAGATGTAAAAAATTAAGAAACAGTTCACAGACGTATATGGATGGCTGGATGACCACTAAAGGGCCCGCAAAGGATACACTACGGCCTAATGGCACAGTTAATGATGTTATCAGCCAAAAAATAGAAAAGCAGCTGAGACAAAATTTACTTCTACAAAATTTCAAAAAAGTTTCATTCAAGCTAAACCATAGACTAAAGCACCATCAGTGTAGTTCCAGATGAGGCTGCTAATTATACACTGTTTGCAGATTCAAGTACTATCACCTTTTGATGCTTCAAGTTAATAAAGGGACTGTACTCTTTTCTTCTATTTTGTTGTAAGGGAGGTAACCTGGTTCCAGGGAACCAATTCCCATCATGCACCACCTTGATTATATTTCTACCCATTCTCTTCTTTGATAGGGACTTCTGATTATAAAAGAGCAAGAAAATATTTATTCATTTATTCATGGGTTTGATCACAGTTTCATAATTTCTATAGCACATTTGCAAATAAATACATTAGGGAATCATACATTTTAAATCAGCTTTACATGATAAAATCTAATTTACACATATCATATCTATTCAGCTATAAAATGGGGCTTCCCCTTTCTAAAATGATTGACCCAAACTTATGAAATCTTATGAATTCTAGTCCAAAACAATCCCAAGAATCTAGATCCATCTTACAAGATGGATCTAGATTTTTGGGATTGTTTTGGAAGGGAAAAACTCCATCTTATAACCAAACAAATGTGGTAACCATTTAAGATTTCACATATTCAAATTTGGATGTATGGATATATATCCACAGGAGACAACTCTGATATAGAAATATTTCTTTTGTCACAGGTTACTCTCAAAGAAAAGAATTTGCTTTCTGGAAAACCTAAATTCTCTCCTTTAAGGAAACAAAACAAGAGAGACAGGATCCAAGCCACACACAGAATGTAACTCAAGTTGCCTGACAGTGTATAACTGACCAATGCAATGACAACTTAGCATGTGACATAGTCCCACAAATAAAATTGCATGTGCTGAATGGCCCACAATAAGTCTGTGAATTTACCTTACAGTTTATGAACAGATGCACACCTGTTAAAAGTAGGTGTGGCTTTGAAAAGGCGAACTGTACTGGGCACACTTGTTTTTCTGGTTTACGGTGGATACAACCTAAGGGGGAGCAAACTCTGCCATTTTCCTTTATAGCCTCCTATCTCAGTGGCGGTCACCTCTTCAAATGAATAATTTGCTCCTCTGGGAGCAAATTCTTCACATGAAGAGCTAACATCATTTTGAAAAGGCTTTGTCCTTCAGGGGAGTCAACAGGAAGTCAAGTTTTCTCACCAGTGAAAAATGGCAGGAAAGTGTGGTGGTCCACCCATACACCTAAATACTGTCATAATACCATATAAAAAACTGCTTAAAAACACAGTGTAGATCCAGATCAGTCTGCAAGCTAATTATGGTCTGCAATATTTGCTAACAGGTTTTACAAATTAAACATCACAAATTACACATACAAAGATACTTGGGTTTGCAAGCCACTATCATCTGCACAATCTCAGACAATAAAACATAACATACCCTCATAACCAGTAATCTAAGTAATACATACACCTGCACTCAAGGACTGTATTTGACAAAAGTTATGGGATATTTTTATCCCCCGCTGAAGGTGGAGGGATATTGTTTTGTCTTTATCCTCCGTCCGTTGGTCCTTCCGTCCATCCGTCTTTCCATCCATCCGGAGCCATTACTAAGTAACCACTAAACAGAATTTCATGAAACTTAAAATAAATGTGTATCACCATAATGCGATGATGCATGTAAAGTTTCATCAAACTGGCATCAGTAATGCATGAGTAACGGCCCTTGAACTGCTTTAAAATCAATAAAATGAGACATAACATAGTAATCAATTATTGGAATATCATGAAACTTAAAACAAATATGTATCACGATACCACAGATGTGCACAAAAAGTTTTGTCAGAATGACATTAGCACTGCATGAGTTATTGCCCTTTAATGAATTTAAAATTGATAAATTCTGATGTAACTAAGAAACCAGTGAATGGAGTTTTATGAAACTCATACTAAATACGTCTCACCATAGCACAGTGGAGGAAGTTGAGTTTTGTCAGATTCACTTCAGTAATGCATGAGTTGCTTGAATTGCCTTGAATTGCTTTAAAGTCGACAAATTGAGTCATAACTAAGTACTAAGTGAATGGAATTTCATGAAACTTAAAACAGAAGTGTACTGTCATAATATATCATTGCAATCAAGTTTTGTCGCAACTGCATCAGTAATGCATGAGTTATTGCCCTTGAATTCATTTTAAATCCACAAAAATAAGGTACCAATGGAGGAAGTGTCTTGAAACTGGATATAAATGTGTTCATCATAGTTGGGTGATGCTGAGGCAAGATTTTTAGAATAGCCTCACTTATGTAACCATTGCCCTTGATTTGAAGTCCAAGTTAAGCTGTAACTAAGTAACCAGTGAACAAAATTTAATGAAACTTTAAGTATACCATACACAAATAAGAGCTACTTCGGCGGGGAATAGAAATTCAACGAGTTCGCTTGTTTTTCTTATTTCTCAAAAAGATGATCAATGCTTTTAAGGTAAATATGTACAACCACTTTGTCCACCTTTTTTTTTTCAAATGGAAACACCTTCTGTG
The DNA here is from genome assembly GCA_963989385.1 of Ctena decussata. NCBI lineage: Eukaryota > Metazoa > Mollusca > Bivalvia > Lucinida > Lucinidae > Ctena > Ctena decussata. The sequence continues at coordinate 61,398,405 of OZ022504.1, forward strand.
ATGTATTTGTTTCCTGGGATTGTAAAGCTCCTCCAAAATGGGGTCTACTCCTAAAGGATAGAATTTGCTTTTATGAGAGCAAATTCTTTCCTTTATGAGATAACCCCCATTTAAAAGAGAGGCAAAAATGTAAATGGCTGATTGCTTTCCCTGAAAGCGCCCTTTTAAATGAGGGACAACAGCTAAGTCAGCAAGGGATATAAGTCTGTCCAAAATAATCTGGTCAAACATCCACAATTATATGCAAACAAATCAAAATCACTTGTATATCTCCAGATCAGGGCAAAACAGTTTACATTAGTTCAAATCAATCTGATTAAAGACAAGATTCCAGTTAACGGAAGGACTGACCGATGGACCCCCCCCCCCCCCCACAAGCCAAGATGGACAAGGTCATTTCTCTAACCCTTTTCCTACTACATTTGGCGACAAATTGGCAACCAAATCATGGAAGGTGTATCAATATACCGAAATAGAAAGACAAGAAAATTTGAGCCATGACATGACAAAAGTAACAAAGTGGCATGTGTGCACAGCGAAGACTCAGATCAGTCTGAATAATCACCCAGTCTGATCAGAGTCTTTGCTGTGTGCCTAAAGAGTAGCTAAGGGTCTGAGCTAGTTTCATGCAGACAGCAAAGCCTCTGATCAGACTGGGCAGCTGCCCGGGCTGATCTAAGTCTTCGCTGGATGCACATGCCACTTAGTTAGTTTTGTCGTGTTTGGGCTCATTTATCCAAGAACTTTCATTGAACACTATTCTTTTGCTGGAGCTCTTTATTTACAATATATTATAAGAAACTGACAGTAAGCATTAGATGAAAACTCTAAATTTGTATTTTGCTCAAATTTTCACGGTTTACACTCCTGACACACAAATGAGAATGGTACTCAAATATGTCAGACTGTATTCAAGATATCCAAGCCAACACTGCAGTCATGGCAATGGTGTTTATGTCCATTATTTATTTTTTTTTACACACATAACATTCAACAGTATTAGCCTTTTTTTGAGACTGGAAACATGGAACCATTTACTCAATTTAGTTTAAACAATATTTTATGAAAATAGGTCAATACAATTCAAATAAGTCAATACAATTCATAGTAACATACATAACATTCAACAGCATACGCCCTTTTTGAGACTGGAAACACATTTTGGGGAAATATGCAAACTGTGCAGTCCCAGATAAGATACTGCAGATCAGGGTCTACATTGTTTGCCTATAAAAAAAAATACAATAAAAGGGAAAATATTCTCTAGAAACCCCTAAAATGGAAAATGGACTCATCCAAATAAGGATGGACAAGTCCAATGGTCAACAAAGAGTTTAATTATATATTATCCAAATAGGTCTATACAATTCAAAACAGTCAATACAGTTCATAGTTACATACATAACATTCAAATGTATCAGATAAGCTTTACAGCTTATGGGTTTTAATTAATCCATGATTGTCAGGAAAACAGACTTTTTCAAATCAGGAGATGAGTCAGCAGCAATGAATCAAGTCAGAACAAAAAGTCTTGAGCATGAAAATTAAATATGAATATAAAACATGAACACACGGTTAAGACGATGCTTTGATAATAATTCTTGAACTGAACTAGTCTTAGTTTCCTTAGTGTTTGCCTCAGACAATAATCAAATCAAATCATTGGAAATTTCAATTTTTAAATAGATTTATTGGTGTAGACTGGTCACCTATTCATGAAAACCTTCTTCATCATCAAATTTCTGAAGACCTAAAAACCAGGATCAGATTATGATCTGGGGCAAACACTAGGCTGGTAGAGGCTAAGAAGAGAAATCGTCGCATTTAAGAACCCTCCCCTCGCCATGCTCCTTTCAGGTTCTTAATTGCGAAGATTTCTCTTGTAACGAAGAACCCTCCCCTAGCTACGCTCGCTTTGGGTTCTTCATTGCGAAGATTTCTCTTCATAGCCTCCAACCTATACCTAAAATAAATTTTGTAATTCTCATTTGAACACCTCAGTAACTATATTTTTTTTATAAAAAGAAAGGTTATAGTTCTCATTGGAAACATCTTGGTAAAGTGGATCGAAAAAAAAGATACTGATCAGCTAAAACAACTCATACACTACACCTAGCAGCAAATAGAAGTTATACCCTATCACCTTGCAAGATTTACAGGAAATAATCAAATATATTATGTCTCTAAGAATATTACTTTGTCACCATGAGAAAATAAGTTTACATGGAAGAAACAAAGAAGCATGTCAAATCATAGGGGTAAAGCCAGTGTCTTCAGTCTTCTTTTATGACTGTGAAGTCTGTGAAAGACATTTTGATCCACAAATGAATATCAACAACCTCTTCAAGAGAAACTTTCATGTTTAAGATCAGTGAAATTGGCAAAACTTGCAAAATGTAAGAATTATAATATACTTCTATGTATGTTTTTTGAAATGAAAGTCCTTTGTCGTGTCATCTAAATCTACGATGTTGGTAAATTTATATATATTCATCTTTGATGCTTTAAAAATCAAGCTATACTATACTGACTTTAAGATAGTGAGTGGCCTTTAGGGGCCTTTAGGACAACATTTTCACGTAATATAATCCCTAGCTTGTAAGGGAAGTATTTTTTTCACAGAAACTTTCATCATGGGGTAAATAATAACTCTACCTTAATTTCCATGCATACATTGTAATCAGCACCCTTTTACTGAATATTATGGAAGAAAATTAGACTTTACTGACTCATCGGCAAACTAGAAAATTGTGTCTGTAAGACACTAATGATGCCCCCGTGCAGCGCCTGTCACAGGACGAGTACATCCCTTAAGCACCTTTTAAGCACAAATGGGGCAGTCCAAAATCACTAAGTTTAAAGGGCCATAATTCCTTCAGAATTTTTTTTCTTATCAAAACCCAACATGCACATCTTCATTATGTCCACAACAAGTCCCCAATGTCTGAAAAACAACCAATGAAAACTGTGGGAGGAGTTGATTACACAAAGTACTTACCCTACAATACAAACATATACCTAAATGACTAAGCTCAAAAGGCCATAATTCTGTCAAAATTAATTTTAGCTCCAACAAAAACCCACATGCACATCTCCAATATGTTCACAACACGTATGCAAAGTTTGAAAATGATCGACTGAAAACTGAGGGAACAGTTGATTACACAAAATCCATACCCTACAATGTTAAAATTTGCCTAAAATGACTAAGTTCAAAAGGCCGTAATTCTGTCAAAATTATTTCTATCTCCAACAAAAACCCACATGCACATCTTCAATAAGTCCTCAACATGTACGCAAAGTTTGAAAAAGATCCACTGAAAATTGTGGGAGGAGTTGATTACACAAACTACATACCCTACAACGCAAAAATTTGCCTCAAAAGGCCGTAGTTCTGTCAAAATTAATTCTAGCTCCAACGAAATCCACATGCACATCTGCAATATGTCCACAACAAATATGCAAAATTTGAAAAAGATCCATTGAAAACTGTGGGAGGAGTTGATTACACAAACTCTATGCCATAAAGTGTCACAGACGGACGGATGGACAGACAGACAGGAGCAAATGTTAAGGCATAATGACTATCATCAAGGGGGCATAAACATGTCTACTAGTGTCGGCTCTATGATATAAAAAGATTGAAAGCTGTTTTTTTGCTCTGAAGGTAGGTTTTTCTGGAGAGAGAACAAAAATTATCTTTTTGACTAATCACTGCAACCACATCCTATATAGAGGTCTGACGGATTCTTAAAATCCTCCTTCAGCTATGGCAACTATTTTGTTGAAGCAGTTTGAGCAGGTTTCCAGAAGCCATTGCTAACTATTCTCCTTCTGTCCAGCAGAACTTTGTGATAGCAGCTGAATACATGGTACCCATTCTCATTTCACAAAACAAGTCTGTGGGAACCAGATAACACAGGAAGTTCCTTCTGGTACCCATTTTCACATCACAGAACATGCCTCTGGAGAACCAGGTAATATAGGAAGTCCATTTTGATCAAATTGTAAGCCAGGAGCCTGCAATAAAATCAAGCAAGCAATTGATTTAACATTCTAGATGTATTTTTAACCCTTTCGCTGCTGTAGGCGACTGGAGTCGACTACCTGGCCGACTGCCATAGGCGACTTGCATCGACAAAGCTAGTACTTGTTTTTAACCAACCATAAGTAAGCTTCACGATATGGTGAAATTCACAATACACTGGAAATCAATCCAAAGGTCATATGCGGTGTGTAAACAGACCAAACAATGAACAAAAACGAAAGTAGATAGATAGTGAAAACGTGTTTTCAAAAAAGGGAAAAAGTTGTGTTTTTGCCATTCAAAATGGCGTCTTAAGCTAAATGTTGGTTGCCTAAGGGAGCAGATGTTGAAGATAAATGGTTAAATGGCACTGAAGGGTATGGATAATGTGAGTAAATAAACTATTGTTTACAAAGTTTTGTTGACTCTAGCGTAATATATGCTGAGATATCATGACATTTTGGCCCACATCTGAATTTCTGTACTTGGCGCTGCTTTCTGGGGGATGGGGTAAAGTAGCACCTTTGTATGAAAGTGTTGGAATGAAATGAGTACATTGACAATTTTATACACATTGCCATAGTATCTTAGCATCATACAAAATATGAGTTGAGGTTCAAATATGTTGGAAAACTGTAATAGGAGGTACCTGAAATGCTATTTGAAGCACGCATTTTGTGACTTTCTAATATAATGAGTGCTAGAATATAGACATGACCCAAGAACAATGCCTCCTATTGAGAAATCAGGTTCTAAGACATGGAGAGCATTAAATACAATGTTTCAATAGAATTTGTAATAAAATTACTATTTGTCAAAGTTGTATTCTTTAGAAAAATACGGTTTAGCCTCTAGAATACATATATGTGCTCCTGATCACTTATTATTTGTTAAATAGGTCGTAAAATTCAAGAAATTAGGAATAATATTATTGCAAACTGTTGGAAAACAATTAAACTGGTTGTGCTCAAAGTTTGAGCTTCATACCATCTTTAATTCATGAGAAATGTAAGATTTAATAGCTGAACCCTGCGATAGCAAAATATGAAAAAAATATTTGGCGCTGAGGGGAACTTTTCACTATATATTTGGCAGCGAAAGGGTTAATGTCTGCTCAAATGAAAAATGGAAGCTCCTCTTGAAAGCACTCTCATTTGAGCCGCGACACGACAAAACTTACAATACGGTTGTGTGCCCAGCGCAGACTCAGATCAGCCTGGGCATCCGCCTAGTCTGATCAGAGTCTTCGCTGCCCGCATGGAGGTAGCTTAGACTCTTAGCTACGCTTTGAGCACTAAGCGAAGTGTCTGATCAGACTGGTTTGATGCCAAGGGTGATCTGAGTCTGCACTTGGCGCACAACCACATTGCTGGTTTTCTCACGTTGCGGCTTATTTATGTACTGTTTGCCATATTGACTTGGCAGTGTATTTGAAAGATCCTGAATAACTTCACTGACTCATTTAGTTATGGTTATTATGGAAACCAGTTATGGAGTCCAATAAATACCATATTTATTCAGCTATAAGACTGTTTTTCCATCTCTAGACTGATCCTAAATATCTAAGTCAGTCTTATGAAACTTTGCTGTTAGTTCAGTTTTCCCCTTCTATCAAAGTGACTCCCAAAAATCTAGATGGATCTAGATTTTAGGTATTGTTTTGGGAGGGAAAACCCCCATCTAAAAGCACAAGGTATATGGTATGACAATAAGGGTATAGTAGTGTGCAGGAAAAATTATTTCAAGCTCCCAACAGTGCAGACCCTGATAACCCTGACAGACACGGTTTGTTCATACATCTATGTCCAAATGATTAAATGGTAGTCTTATATCTCAACTTATTATTCTGGATACTTCAAGGAAATCATTTTTCTCACAGTTTGTGCTGAGTGACAATGTTTTAGTGGAAAAAAAAATCTTACTAACCATATCACCAACAATTTCCTTCGGAGGCTGACCAAGGTCTTGCATCTACAAATGAATTAAAATAGAACATGATGTTAATCAAATATCAGCTGCACAAGAGGTTAACTATTTGGATCATCTTGGATGTGGACCTAAAACTCAGCTAGGAATGCAGTTACTTTGGTAGACAGATATGTCGTCATGACTTGATTACTGAAAACATTTTAAAAATTGGGACACATAAAATGATTAGAGTAATTGTCCTAAAAGTAGATGAATTTGGTTCTACCATGCAGCAGTGCAATCAAAAGATACAGACAGAATGGAAAACAGTGTTGATCCTGATAATACTGCTCCTTTTGGAGGAGTCTTATCTGGGTTTGCACCATTTGCTCTTGCCTATCCAGCTGAACATCTACAACTTTTACAGTAAACAAGAAATTATGAACACTGCATAACATAAACAAGAATTCCATAGAATGTGGTATCTGCATCTTTTGGACATGCTACTGCATTTTAAAGCAAAAATATTCTGTGTTTAGAACATTACTGTAACAAGCAAATTCGGTGAATTTATATCCCCCGCCGAAGTGGCCCTGATTCGTTTATTATGGTTTTTTTTAAGATTCATATAATTTCGTTCACTGGGCTGAACTTGTGGACTGTAAATCAAATCAAGGACTATTACCCTGGCTTAAGTGAGGCATAAGCTGAAGCTGTTCTTAAACACTTGCCTCAGCATCACTGCTCTATGATAATACATTTTTAATTCAGTTTCAAGAAATTTTGTTCAGTCAAGTATCTAAGTTAGGGCTAATACATGTATGTGGATTTTAAATCAATTCAAGGGCATTAAATCATGCACTACTGATGCAATTATGATCAAACTTAATGTGCATTGCTCTGTCAAGACAATACATAATTATTTGAAGTTTCATGAAATTCCATTCATTGGTTACTCAATTATGACTCAATTTGTTGATTTTAAACCAAGTCAAGGGCAATTACTCATTGCTAACTGAAGAAATTTCGACAAAACTTAAGATGCACCAATGTGTTATAGTGATGGGTATGTAGTAAAAGTTTCAATGAATTCTATTCATTGCTTACTTAGTTATGGCTAAATAGGTCAATTTTGAATTCATTCAAGGGCAAAAACTCAAGAATTTCTGATGCCATTCTGATGAAACTTTATGTGCATAACCGCCTTATGGTGATACATATTAAGTTTTAGTTTCATGAAGTTTTGATAATTGGTTACTTAGTTATGGCTCATTTTATTGTTTTAAGTCAATTAAAGGGCAATAGCTCATGCACCCCTGAAGCCAGTCTGATGAAACGTGACATGCATCAGCGGAGTATAGTGATACATATTTATTTTAAGTTTCATGAAATTCCGTCCAGTGGTTACTTAGTTATGGCTGATTTTATTGATTTTAAAACAATTCAAGGGCAATAACTCATGCATTACTGAAGCCAGTCTGATGAAACTTGACATGCATCAGCGGGTTATAGTTATATATATTTATTTTAAGTTTCATGAAATTCCGTCCAGTGGTTACTTAGTTATGGCTCCGGATGGACAGACGGACGGAAGGACGGACAGACGGACATGGGGAAACCTTTATCCCTCTGCCTTTGGCGGGGGATAATAATTTTCAGTGTTCCAATTTTAAGAATTTAACTGGTAATGCAAATTTCTTTCAGACATCTGAGAAATATCTCTTTCACCAGCAAAATACTCACCTGTTGCATATGATCCATAATTTTCTCAAATCTTTTACTTTTTTCTTCGTCTGTATCTGATTCTTTTTCTGAATCAAATTCTTTAATAATTATTGCAATAAGTTCATGTTGTCGTCTATAATTATTCATATCAGCTGCCACTTCTTTATTGTCTTTATTATCCTCCAACCATTTTGGATACTGGAAAATAAAACATGACAGAGCTCTAGATAAGAGGGAGTATGTGGTGATAATTAGGGATAATTTTTGTTAATTCTGCATAAGAACATATGTTGTGACCCCTCATCTGAACAGTCTCGCCGAGACGGTTCAGATGAGGGGTCACAACATATGGTTTCGATGAGAAATAAAAAAAATTATCCTTAATTATCATCAAATACACCCTCTTATCTAGAGCTCTGACATGACTGTAGTTATCAGGACACAGATGCTTAACTTTCCAACCATCGAGACTGGCCTGTTCATACATTTGTGTGTGATGGGAGGTTCATATCAGTTTTACTTTCACATTGTAATTATTCTAACAGAAGAAATATTCTAATAGGTAGTTTTTCCTGAGTGTCCATGAATACCTACAGCCTTTTCTGACATTATCTCAACCAAACTTTGTATACCCTTTTTTGGACCACTGAACTTAACCAGCCTTATCATCATCATTTAGAGGAGTCCATTTCTACTTGGGGTTTTACATTTTTATTGTATTTTGTATAGATATTCCTGCAAGCAAACAGTGTATACCCTGATAAGATGCCACATTCTGTGGTGTCTGAACTGGATCTGCACTGTTTGCATACACTCCCAAAATGGGTTTCTAATCTAACAAGACCTGTCAGTGGGAAAGGATAGCTCGCCTGACAGTGCCTTGCCCATCACCAAAAAAACTTTGACATAAAACTTTAACATTTTGCTAACGCCGCCGCCAACGCCGGGGGTAGTGCAATAGCTCTTCCTGTACATTCCTACAGGCAAGCTAAAAAGGTTTAATACTGTAAACTGCTACAGTACTTTATCGTTGATTTCCTTTAATGATGGGTAGAGAACATCTTTTGATAGTAGAGTTTTCATCATTCCCTGCATCATAGGCATGAAGCCCTCCTCTGCCCCTGCACCATTTATCCCCATCCCCGCAAACATCTTCATCATCTCATCTTCACCTGGCTCATGGTCCTGAAAAATTAATGGAGTTAAACGCATGCCACAAGTTAAAAGTGAATAAGAACATATGGACATAAAGTTTTGACAACCATTTTTACAAAAAGAAACAATTTCTGTGCTTCCTGTTCACTTCCCTTGAAGATGCAGCCTGTACCACATAATTCCAAGTTAAAAGAAAAGAATACAGTCTTAAAGAAAAGGATTTGCTCCCACAGGCTGATTATAAAGGGTTCTGTGCAACTACCCATGGACCACTAACCATTTGGCCATGGGAACACTTTTTTCTGGCTTACAGCTAAGCTTTAGTTCTTAAAGGGAATAATAGATACTATAATGCCTGAATTTTGGGACCCCTGAAATAATTAATTTTCCATTTGGAACAAATGGAAAATTAATTATTTTAGGTGTCCCAATACTAAGCACATTGCAGTACTCTTCTACAGAAAATCACTCTGCACTGGAAGTATTTGTCACACTTCTGACAGTCTGCAACTCCTTGAGGAAAGAATTTGTTCTCAGAGACATCTAATTCTTTCCTTTAACAGTGGTGATTCATCCAACCGAGGAAAGAGTTGTCTCCCATCAAAAACATATAACCCCCCTTCACCTTTTGTTGGGGATGGTGAGACGGGGACAAAGGCAGCATTGCATATGATAATTTTTACAGATAAATAAGCTCTCATTAACTAGTGAACCAAAAGGTTGCCGAAACAATGTCCCTTAATGGCTATTCCAAACATGCTCTGAGATGATTATATGGTTAAAAGAATGTGCTCCAATGAGAGCAAATTCTTTTCTTTAAGAGAGGACCATCATTAAGAAGGGAAGCAAAAATGAAATATGTTGCTTCCCCTGAAAGTATATTCATTCACCCTAATCAGATGGTATATTGCATGGTGCCCTTACATTTTAGTCATTTGTACAGAAAATAACAGATAAAACTAAAAGTGCTTCTGTCTTTGTTAACCAGCTCAAATGTCAAATGTAAAGAGTAAAACTGAATCACTTTCCACCTACCTGAAGCCCTTCTGTATTATGTGCCATACTAGTCAATGTTTCTTTCAATGTTTCACCAAACTCTTTCTGTAGGGATGGACCATCACCTTAAAATATACAACAATTATGACAAAAAATCAAATCAAAAGACAAGCTGTATACAGTTCAAGATCTACCAAAAACTTTCAAATATAATATTAATTTTCTTCATTTCTCAATAAAAGCAGAAGTTGTGTATCTCATGAGAATTGTCTCAGTCTATGTCTGAATAACAGAGTTCTGAATATTTAGGGTGAATGGACACTGCCATGTTATTTGGGGTTTTTTTTTCACCATTTTTACAAAGGTAGACAACTTTTGTGACTTCCTGTTTGCTTCTTTGGGTGATAAAGATTCCATTCTCATGAGTGGTAAACAATAACTCATGACCTCTTGTACCTGATGCAGTGACTGATACTATTATCCAGGGCCCTCTTGTTCAAAACTAAAGCTGTTGTTCTTTAATGATACATTAAATTTTCAAAAACCTATACAAAATCTTTGCCATTTTTTGAGACAAAAATGTGAGGAATTTTCACATTTTTTCAGCAAAAAATATGAGCACACTTGATTTTATGCATCCTAGAAGACTTAACTAGAGCAAGTGAGCAGGGGCTCATGTATACCCCTGACCAGTGCCACCGCCTAATGAAAGCACACTTTACCACAAAACTACAATGCAAATGAAATACATGTACAAAATTCAGAAGTTTGTGACTATGACTTTATGTCAGCAGCAGCATCCATATGTGTAAACTAGTATGAAAAAAACCTAGTCATGTATCATTAGGCTCCATTCAAGCATATTGGACCTATAACCCAATACCTTTCAACAAATGGCTAAGTCCTAGTTATTGACCCCAGGCCCCACCCATGAGCCTGACCCTGCAGCTTAGGTAGTCCAGATCAAAAGTAATGCTAAAGAGATACCATGAACCAATATGGAAGAAATCTACAATGCAGTTACAGAGGTATAAGCAATCAGAAAGGTTTAACGCAAACTTTGACATAATGAAAATGCCTAAGCCCTAATTACTGATGCTTGGCCCGACCCTGGGGCCTGACCCAGGGGCTAAGTTAGCTAACATCGAAGGCAGTGCTATAGAGATATCATAAACCAAATATGAAAAGAATCTGATGTGTAGTTACAGAGATATGAGCAATCAAAAAAGGTTTAACTCAAAACTTTGACGTAAAGTTGATGAACGGACGGACAAACGAACAGAATGACAAAAACTATATACAACCTGACATACTTCGTATGTCGGGGGTATAATGAATCCTTCACTAATGACTTCATTATGCTAACAATCCAAGTATACAAACAGGAAATCAGGAAAGTTCTCCTTTGCAAAAATAGTACGGAAAAAAAAAAATATAAAAAAGTGAGGTATATTGATTGATTGATTGTTTTGGGTTTCACAGCCCTTTGAGACAGTATTTCAGTCTATATCCGGTCATCTCCCAGAGGAAGAAAGAAGAGAAATGATAGACGAGAGAAAAAATGTCCAAACAATCCCACCTACACCTACTGCAAGCACAGTAGGCCCTTGTCCTACGATGTTCCAAATCAGTAGGACGCCCCAGCACTAGAAGTTATACACAGCGCGATCACACCACCCGACCGCACTCAAAGTGAGGTGTAGCCATACACTCAAGAATTCTGGTAAATAACTGTAGCACTATGATATCTATATTAAAATAAAACAAATAAAGTGTACATGTAGCCACCTACCAACATTTCCTGCAGCCTCAGCTAGTCTGTTAATTTCCGCCAACATCTCTGGGTCATCTTCCATCACAGACCTCATAGCTTCCTGGAACTGTTTTGACATCTCATCAGAGAACTCCTCGGCAAACATGTCTGATATTGGGTCTCCATGACTAGACTGAAACATACAATACACCAGAGCCTAGTTAGTCAGAAATCAACGCCATGCGGACTGATTTTCCCTTTTTAGACCGGAAATTAATTTTAGGGACATAATATTATGCAAAAAGAAAAGACTCTGTTCAAATGCCATGCTGCAGAATGTGGAGTTTGAACAGGGTCTACACTGTTTGCTTACAGAAATTTCGATGCAAATTACCACAAAAATGAAAACATCCACCTGAAACCCCTAAAATTAGAAATGGACTAATAGAAATAATAATGATGGACAAGTCCACTGGTCAAATAAAGGTTACACTCCCTTCCAAAACAATCCAAAGTTACTTACATGTATTTACAGTCTCACTGGACTGTTGCTTAATAGGATTAAGACACCCAATAAACATGAATTATGTCTTTTTGCTGTGGTGTTTTGGCACCTAAATTCACATCATTTAATACACATCAATAACAGTCCTTATTTTCCCTGCCTTAAACTCAACTAAAAAATCTGGATATATCTTACAAGATCACCTTAGACGGATCTAGATTTTTTGGGATTGTTTGGGAAGGGAAAAAACAATCTTACAGCAGAATTTCACGAGACGGATTTATGTATTTTTGAGTCATTTCAGAGATGGAAAAAGAACACCTTATAGCTGAATATGGTTAATGGTAAAAATTGCAAGGAGCAGTCAAAATGTACAATGTATGTGTGAATATGATTTGTACAAAAGAAGAAATAAAATATTGTTTAAACCAAAATGTACAATCAGTTTTTATATACAAATAAAAACATGCTGTTTAACAATTTGCTGAAAAGTTCAGGTGAATATGAACATTTATTGCTGGGCAAAATGACTTTATAAGCATCAAACTATCTAGGTCAAGAAGTGTTAGTCATTTATAGTGATGGGTACATTTCAAAGGAAGCAACTCTGTCGTTTTCATTTCTGCCTCCCTTCTCAATGGGGGTCAACCCTTAAAGGAAAGAATTTGCTCTAAAGAGCAAATTCTTTCCATTAAGAGTAGACCCCATTTCAGAAATTCTATGTTTTAATATTTTTTTTTGTGAAAATGGCAGAAAGACATGCAACTTAACACTTCACACAATACCTTTGTAGCAGGATCACCTCCTGTGGCTTCTTTCTGTTTCTGTTTTTCCTCACTTCCGAAATCAGCTAAAGCACCTGAAAAGTGAAAGGGGTATTTTAGTATATATATGTATATGTCATGAGTAATGCAAAAATGTGACTTAACCCATTAATGCCTAACATCCCATATGCAAACAGCCCAGATCCAAATCATATGCCACAAATGTGACATCTGATAAGGGTCTATACTATTTGCATATGACAAATGGGCATTTCTCCTTAAAAAGAAACTAGAAAATGTGTTTGTAAAACACTATGCCCCCAACTATATGCCTGACCCTAACAAGGTCAGTTAAAATGTATACATAACCTTAACTTCATCAGAATGATTAACACACCAAATACTTTAAGTACACCACAGATGAGGTCTCTAGCTCATAAGGTTCAAAAGTTGGAAAAATGCCAAAGTTAACAAAGGGGCATAATTCAGTCAAATATTTACGAAACCAGCCTAAAAGTTAATCAGGTGATCTACCTCTTAGCCCCTAGCTGCATGCCAAATATGAGTATCCTAGTTCCAACAGTTCTCCCAGATTTTTGGGAACAAACTTCCATTTAATTTTTCGAAAAAGGGGCATAACTCTGTAAGTACAAGGCCGACGGACAAGAAAAAAAATACGGGTCTGCTGATTTTAAATGGTCTACCCACCCATAAAATATCAAGGGCCTAGGAGTTATGGTTCTTGAATAGACCACCCCTTAAATGTTTTGTACAAATAAGAAAATGGGCATAACTCTGTCAATAATGAATACACATAACGTAACCATCATCAGAATGATCGATACATCAAATACTATCTGTATACCAAAAATCAGGTCTCTAAGTCAAACTGTTCAAAAGTTGGAAAAATGCCAAAGTTAACAAAGGGGCATAATTCAGTCAAATATTTACGAAATCAGCCCAAAAGTTAATCAGGTGATCTACACCTTAGCCCCTAGCTGTACGCTAAATATGAGTATCCTAGCTTAAACAGTTCTCCCAGGATTTTGGGAACAAACTTTCATTTAATTTTTCGAAAAAGGGGCATAACTCTGTAAGTACAAGGCCGACGGACAAGAAAAAAATACGGGTCTGCCCATTTTAAATGGTCTACCCACCCATAAAATATCAAGGGCCTAGGAGTTACGGTTCCTGAATAATAGACCACCTCTAAAATGATTTGTACAAATAAGAAAAGGGGCACATCTCTGTCAATAATGAATACAACATAACGTAACCACCATCAGAATGATCGATACATCAAATACTATCTGTATACCAAAAATCAGGTCTCTAGGGCAAACGGTTCAAAAGTTGGAAAAATGCCAAAGTTAACAAAGGGTCATAATTCAGTCAAATATTTACGAAATCAGCCCAAAAGTTAATCAGGTGATCTACACCTTAGCCCCTAGCTGTACGCTAAATATGAGTATCCTAGCTTAAACAGTTCTCCCAGGATTTTGGGAACAAACTTTCATTTAATTTTTCGAAAAAGGGGCATAACTCTGTAAGTACAAGGCCGACGGACAAGAAAAAAATATGGGTCTGCTTTTTTTCAATGGTCTACCCACCCATAAAATATTGAGGGCCTAGGAGTTACGGTTCTTGAATAATAGACCACCATTAAAATGTTACGTACAGACGGACGGACAGTCAGGCCCAAACCAATATGCCCACTCAACTTCTTCGAAGTTGGGGGCATAATAAAAATGATACAAATAAACTGACAAATGGACACATCAATTTGATAAGGTTAGAACAGTCCCTTGGGCATAAATGGGTTATTGTACATGTATCTGCAAACAATGAAGAATTTACAATAATTTTCACATCATGTTTTGGGTCAACAATATTTGAGCCGCGACACAAGAAAACCAACAATGTGGTTGCGCACCCAGTGCAGACTCAGATCAGCCTGGGCATCCACCCAGTCTGCTCAGAGTCCTTGCTGTCCGTATGGAGGTAGCTTAGACCCTTAGCTACCCTTTGAAAGCTCAGCGAAGAGTCTTGACAGACTGGGCAAATGCCTAGACTCATCTGAGTCTGCGCTTTGCAGACACCCACTTTGTTGGTTTTCTCGTGTCGCAGCTCATTTTATTATCAACTAACATGTTATGTGCAACAATATAAAGTATCAGGATCAGGCAGTAAGCAAAAGCTTATATGCTTATAGGGGTCATCTTTTAACATTTTGTCTCATTTTTCTGTAATCTCTCCTCCAATTTCTCAAATTTTGCCTTGACATTCCCAACTCCAATCAATGATTTCTGACCACCAGGGACACAAAGGATACAAGCGTCACATAACCATGTCCTGTTGGGCAGCTTGAATTGAAAATTATTGCAAAAAGAGCCGATGAAACTGTAGAATTTTTGCATTCAGATTATATCCTCTCCTAGATGAACTGAAACATCTGATAAGAGCTGTGGGAGCTTGTGCCAAGGTAAAACCCCATAATATGCTATACCGAGTTATTAAACTGGAAATATGAAACACCACATCAAACTTAAACTGAAGCATGAATGGTGCATGTATGCAATCAATTTTAGGACTTTCTTTGATGAAAAGAATTTAGTCTGAAGAAGATTATTGATAACCCAATTTACTTCTGATATTTTGATTTGGGTATCTAGCTCATCAATACAAACATGGTTCTTAATGCTGCTTAGTGTTTTTGCTACAGCTGACACATTTTTGACAATAGCATTTTCATAGTGTCTTTCCAGGAATCCTACAGCTGACACATTTTTGACAATAGCATTTTTGCCCCTGTCTAACAACTGTTTTCACTATTACTGTGGTATGGGTACACCCTCTTGAATTCAGAAAAGCAACATGCATGGAATATACATGTATTCTGGAAAAAAAAACTTACCATACTAATCCTAATAAACACCCCTCTCTATTAAATTTCCAGCTTCTATTCGTAAATTACTTAGGGGATAGACAGACCCGACCAGTACGCGGACACTTTTAAGGGTGTTTTACCTAATGGTTAAGACTACAGCATGTTCCAGACTACCAGATGGGCATGCAATTTAGGAAAAACCTTGTGCTAAATATAGACAAAAGGAACACGTGAATAAATCAGCTGCGCATGCTTAACTTATCACGGTTGAGGTCAAGCTATTTGGTGTATCAAACAGGCTTATCATACCAGTACGCAGACACCTTAGAATCTGAATAAACTGAGATGACATTTAAACGCTGCAATACTAATTAAATTATTGATACATGAAGTTAACAAAAACGTATTAACATCGTAAAGAGTTGTTCTAATTTCATATTGACACATGGTTGTTTGCTTTGCCTGTTTGCGTGCTTGACGCAGTCAAACTGAAGCATCGATCATGATACCGGTCTGCATCAGCTCTGCAGATTCGTAACTCTGTTGTGTAAGTGTAAAAGTGAATGACAAAAAGATAAAGAAATGGCGCCTTGATAAAATGTCACAAAGCCAGTTGAATTTAAAAAGTATCTTAAGAGTTTATTTGACGCCAAACACAAAAGTGTCCGCATACTGGTAGTGTCCACGTACTGGTCGGGTCTGTCTAACGGTACTCAAAGTTGTCATTTGGGGAGGTAAATCGTCAGTTTTATGGTCGGAAATTTCGTTTTACCGGCGATTCCTACTATAGCTACATGGCTATATGTAGGCTTTCATCCTGCAACACCCAAGTGTACAAAAGTACACGTGCTCATAATCCTTGAGAGAGGGTGTAGCAGTTTATAAAGAAAGAAAGAAAGAAAAGTTATAAATGGTCACTGGGCTTTGAATGCCACCAATACTACGAGACCTGGGGAATGAATATTATTGTTTTGTTAATGCTAATTTCAATATTTAGCACCACAAACAACAACATAATGGTCAGATATGACAGTCGTCATATGAAGTTAGACAGATTATGCAAATTTACTACATCCACGAATTTAAAGCACCCACGAATTTACTACCGTCAACTACATCTAAAATCCTTTCCTTTTGGCGCTGAATAAGTGATAACCAGAAAGAGTATGTTCGCTTAAAGGCAGTGCCTTAGATTTCATATTCATCCTCACTATCAAGTAAAGCATCGAGCTCAGCGTCCTCTTCGACTTGACTTTTGTCACCTCCCTCTTTCGGTTTCTCCGCAGGTGCTGCCATTTTTTTGTCGCTTAGGATCTTGAATTTTTTTTGGACACATTCGGCGTAAATACCCCAGCGCGGGTCCATAGAATTACGGAAAAGCACCGAAATACCGAAAAGCACAGAAATACCGAAAAGCATAGAATTATCGAAAAGCACCCATATGTAATATTCATTGCAAGAATATGGGCTACAACACGGGTCTGGATAAATAATAAGGAGGTCAAGTAACTTATGAGATTAATTATTACTAGCAAGTCTGCCAAGCTCCTTCTTAATGGGGTCTTGAGACTAATAATTATAAAGATCTGAATAAACCTACATACGTTGCATTCATGGATGTCAAGTCAGCCTTTGACGTCGTGGTTCATCCAAACCTAATGAGAAAACTATATAATAGTGGTGTCGATGGTCTGAACTGGCTATTGATAAACAGTCTACATCATCAATCACAAGCTGCCATCAAATGGCAAGGACAACTATCCTCAACATACACCAACCAACAAGGCGTCCGACAAGGTGGTGTCCTCAGCGCTGATCTCTTCAAAGTTTATGACAATGGGCTCTTGGACAGAATACAGATATCTGGAAAAGGCGCCAAAATTGGAGGTATTGGCATACAAGCCCCAACATGTGCTGATGATGTGGCTATCCTTAGCAATGATGCCTACAGCCTACAGTTCCTCGTTAATCTCTGTAAAGACTCCAGTGAAAAAGATGGATATATCTTACAAGAGGTCAAGAGTGTTATTATGAAAATGGACAGCACTAGGAACTATCCTGATCAGGAAGCATGGTACATAGGTGAAAAGGAAATGCCAATTGTCGAGAACACAACACATATGGGAATATTACGATCTTCTTCTAATCAAGAAATGCAAACTGTCGAATCGAATATTCAGAAAGCTAAGCGTACAGTATACAGTCTCATGGGAACCGGTGTACATGGCGAAAACGGTCTTGATCCGGAAACGTCGATATCACTCCTTCAAACATATGTCTTCCCAGTGTTGTTCTATGGCCTTGAAGTTGTCATACCAACAGGAAAACCATTACATGTGCTTGAAACTCAATATAAGAAATTATCAAAACAAATACTATCATTATCATCGACAGTGGCTGATCCAGCTGTATATATCTTATCAGGAACTCTTCCTGCTGAAGCCATGATACATAAAAGAATATTGTCCTTGTACGGTAATATTACAAGACTCCAACACGATTCAGTAGAACATCAATTGGCCAAAAGGCAATTGGAAGTTAAATCGTATAAAAGTCATAGCTGGTTCATTGCTGTGAAGAGAATACTTATAAAGTACAACCTAACGAATCCGGAGATTCTACTTGAAAACCCGATAGAAAAGTTAGCTTGGAAAAAACTCCTAAATACTGCTATCAATGAATACTGGACCAGTCAAATAGTGTCACAATCAAGACTGTATTCTTCATTGAAGTATCTTTCCAAAACCTACATTGTGGGACAATGTCACCCAGCTGTGAAATCTCACATGAATAGTGACAGAGACATTCTTAGAATTCCAGTGAAGAATAAAGTTTTAACCGGAACATACATTTTATAAACAAACAGAGCAAAGTTTAACCAGAACGAAATAAACCCGGTGTGTCAACTGTGTAAAGAAGAAGATGAAACACTTCAACACTTTCTGATCGACTGCAAGTCCCTAGAAGATGTTCGACAACCTATTCTCATTGACTTTTTACACATACTGACTAATCTTCTTGACAAGCACCCTGTGAGTGCTGAATATAGGTTACTTCAGTTACTAATAGACTCTGATATTGTTATACAAAACAACAAAATTAACACAAAGAGCGAGATCAGACATCTTGTGGACTCTCTACATTATCATAGCAGAAGGCTCATCTATAGACTACATGTAGTCAGATATAATAAACTCCAACTAGTGCCGAAACGTAAGAGAAAAGTAAAGGGCGCAGCAAACCACACATAGAGTACTCACATTCTATTTTAACGAGGCACAGATGATTACCCTTAACAACTTGAGAAAAGGATACAGTGACATTTCTTAAAATTGAACATTTTATATACACATGTAAATGGTGGTGGATTATTTGTATATATTCCTTGGATAGAACTTTTATTGTACGTGGCGCTTAACTGTGTAAGGACTTTACTCAAGAAGATTTTACTGGAGTACTCCAGGTGTGCCTATGAAGGCAGAATCTCGAAGATACAATACAATATAGCGTATATACATGCGCTATTTCTACCAATCTACCATTTCGGAATAGCATCCAAGTGTTACAGCATCATGTATCAGATTGTTAACGTTACTTGTTACAATTCTGTTATCTGACAGAAAGTCAAGTTTTCTTTGTGTGTGTGTGTGTGTGTGTTCACTCCTTTTGTATCGTATTTAGCCGGCAAAGTCATTTTCCCTAAATGCCTGAGAAACAAAAAGGACTTAAAATTTCAAGTTTCTGCTTTAATTCAACAATCTTTATTTGTACGCTATAAAAATGAATTATTGAAAATATTGTATTTTTCCACAATAGTGTGAAATTTATTCAAAATTTCAGTCTCCTTTTCTCCTAAAAGGCTCGGTAAAAATAAGTAAATAATATAAAAGTCAGAGAGTATTTGACCAACATTAAAGATAAACTAAAAAAATAAAATCCTTACACCAATACTTCTAACGGTATGCTTATGTATACATGGCCTCCTACAGCATGTTGAAAAGTTGTTAATAACACCTATAAAGCGATTAGTGAAGGTGTGATAATCCAGTCAATGCCAGCTACATGCACCGATGTGCTTTAATTGATCAATTGAAGTGTGCCAATAATTCAATTATAAGCTTGACAGTACAGAATAAATAATCATTTGAGTTTAACATGAAAGAAAATACTAAATGCCTTTCTTATACTTGTATTTTCAAACGACGGAACTTGAAATGTTGATGATATTAATATAATGATCTGAAATAATTAAATTAATACGCTGACACTATACAGTAAATAAAAAGACGTTAAGACGACGTTGTTTCGACGTCATGTGCCCGCTGGATGAGACGGGTTTTTACGTTTAAAACGAATTATAAGATAAAGTTATAATGCAAAAACAACGACTTTCTATTTTCTGCAAGTCCATGAAACTTTTACCGCCGTAGCTAAATTTAACGCTGCTTATTTATTTCATTTAGTCATGAAAGTCATAGCTTGTTTTTTTTATCACATTAACGTGTCCGTGTTTTAGGTCTGTACATGTTGTGCCACAACATTAATGATTATAATTTGAAAGACCAAGGGAGCACATTTATCATGGTGTAACATCGTCAAACATGTGGTACTCTAACTCAGGAGTTTTGTGGAGGACGTTGTCCCGATTACTAGACCTCTTAATCGATTTCATACAGATTTTTTTCAGAATTTTTATACATGTATATAGCTTTGGGGCAGGGGCAGGTAACCTATGTGGACTTAATACTACTTGTAACACTAATGTGTGGCGGGGTTTAAAAATAGGGTCTCATAGTCCTATTAGTGGTAAAAACGTCTAAAAACAAATTGCAAAACGCGCTTTAACCGCCACGTTTTGGTAATAAGCTGTGGGTTGGTGTGCATATATTGAGTCAATATTGAGTTACATAACTGGCAAAAAGTAGAGAAAACAAGTTTTCAGCATGGAAAATTTCATCATGAGGTATCATTGCAAGCTTCTCACTATAGTTTCGTCATTGTAAATAATAAAATGACCGTGATTAGTCAGCTTTAAACATATAAAACATCATCGAGTTTCACATATCAAGGGTTTGAAAAATTATTGGGAATCAGAATAGGAAATTGTATTTTGTGGAGCGATTTGTTACTTTTCAAAAACTTGTTTTCTCTACTTTTTGCCAGTTATGTAACTCAATATTGACTCAATATATGCACACCAACCCACAGTTTATTACCAAAACGTGGCGGTTAAAGCGCGTTTTGCAATTTGTTTTTAGACGTTTTACCACTAATAGGACTATGAGACCCTATTTTTATACCCCGCCACACATTAGTGTTACAAGTAGTATTAAGTCCACATAGGTTACCTGCCCCTGCCCCAAAGCTATATACATGTATAAAAATTCTGAAAAAATTCTGTATGAAATCAAAGATGAACATGATTTTTCTGAAACTTACAACACATTAGCTAGGCAATATGAGCTTCATGTCATGAAAAAAAAAAAAATATGTATAAAAGATAACAGGAGGGGTATTGGTTTGCAGTGGCGGGGTATTACACAGTCGTTTACGATGCTTTTATTTAAATAAAACTTTTGGCAAAATTAATTTGGTCGTTTAAGTCGGAAATATGGTAAAAATACAATGTACAAGACGATATTGCGTTTTGTGTATATTTCATAGCTCAACGAGAAACCAAAAAGAAAAAAATGTTTTTGCAGACATTTATCATTGCCCGTTTACCGTTTATGTGACACAGTATACACACATTAACCGACATCTTATCATCAAACGTGGCTGTAGAACAACTGTAAAATAACGCGCTTTCATAGCAGGAGTTATGATGATGCCTGTAGAGACTTTGTCTAAATCGTATGTAAGCAGTTTTACAAAACAAACAAAACTATATATTAATTATCATCATTATTATTATATAATTATTATTTATACATGAATTGATTTCAGTTTTTAACCGACATACTGAGCTCATTGAGGACAGAGAATGAGAAAAATATGTCTCGCGTACTCTCACAGTAGCCCTGATTTCTTATCATTATAATTTCAAAACAGCATGTTCCAAACGCATATCAGCCTGTGCCCCCAGTTTGGGTCTTCGCGGAATATGACTATGCCGAGCCGTCCCCGCTGCAGAATATATGTTCAGTTCAGTTCAATTCTCCTAACGATGGCCCCCAAGTGCCTCAGCCCTACGTAACCATAATTGCACACACCTGGCGCCGTGTGTCCGTCCAATGCAGAATATATGATAATATTTCAGACTATTTATATTCAAACAGGTACAGGACAAAAAGAGAAAAAGATTTCCGCGGAAAACGGCGTCTCGCCTGCCTGCGCCTTGTTACAAAAAGAGGTAAATCAGAAAACTCGACGAATGTTTTACGCCAACACCAGAAAAATAATACACGTTTCGCTTTTGCTAACGAGGCGAGACAAAACCTGACCCGACATAAGAGCCGACCCAACAGCAGTAACGTTACGAAGTATCGCTGTGCTTGCAACAACTTTTCTTAAAATATACAGAACTATACTTACAAATATAAGAGTAGTTATTAGAAAATGGGTTTGAGCAAGCTTTATTGCCTTTGTGACACGGTCGGGTCATATTTGCTTTATACTGAATTATGTATCATAATTACATGTATGTTTGTTTGCCATAAGTTCATTGTCATTGTTGTTGTTGTTGTTGTTGTTGATATGTTTTCCAGCCTTTACAGGCTCAGCAACTCTGTACAGCTGACAATGTTTATTAGGGCGATTACCACTTTTCAGTAGCAAACTGTCATTAAGCGTATACACACAACTTCTCAAGTTTCAATCACATAAGTTAAAATTCCAGGCACTGGCCGTATTTACAATTCTGCCGATCTGAAAACGTCAATCCATCCAGAACTTCCTCAAAATCAGTTTTCATTATTTCTTATAAGCCCCTCCACCAAAACTTATGTACAGCACTAAGATACCATATTCATGCAGAATATCATATATACACGAGTGTTTACTATCCAAATGTCTATCCTGAGTTCTTGTCATGAGTGCTATGTCTGAATCTGCGAACGGATTACTTCCTTAGTCTGAGGCCTAAGATCTCACTGCGCTTCTGATGTAGAGAATAACACAAGTTTCTTGAAAGATTCTCAATATCCAGCACCATACCCTCATCCAACTGAAGCAAACCTTTCACGGTAGTGAATGAACAATCCAAAATCAGTTCAACTAGCTTTTCATGGTCCATCAGGACTTCACTAATAATGTTTATATGGTTTTTACGACTTAAAATGGTACTCAACTGCTCCTTAAAGTTTACTCTTATAGGCTCAAGCCTGGAGCACCCTGCAATAAAGTGGATACGGGTCTCAGCACCAGCCCCACAAAGCAGGCAACAATCACGGACTGTGTACTGGTTGAATCTGGCTCGATTCTCTTGTAAAATGTATGTTCCGGTAAGTAGACGGAGTTTAGAGTAGGCTCTTTTGACATTCCTCACATCATGGGGGATGCATTTCCCTACCTGGTGTGGTTGTCCTACTTTTAGGGGTTGTCCATTTAACCACTGCAAGGAAGCCTTAGATTCTCGCGCCCATTCTGCTTCCACAAAAGAGTCAATATGCTTCTTTAACAGGGCCCTCCATCCCTCTGGGGTCTCAATATGCTTGATAACATGATACATATTTGGGAGGTTGTATTTATATAGGAGACGGTTACAGTCAGAAAACCAGCTGTTACTGTCCATAGATTTGACTGCTAGCTGACGCTGGGCAATCTCAAATTCCAATGTGTCTTTGTACAAAAGGACATTTCCGAGAAGTGTAAGTTTTCTTAAGGTGGTGATTTGTGGTATATACAAAAATGTCAATAAAATGCTGAAAATACAACAGATCTTCCCAAAACTTAGCAGATGCCTTCTTTATGTTGTTTCTTACAGTTTAGAATACAAAAATGCAGGACATGTTGATGTTAATAAGGATTTATATAAGAAAAGATCAAAGGGTAATTTTGTGCGAATAAATCTAAAAAATGACCATCATTATTGAAAATGTAACTAGGTCTGAACATAAATTAATGTATTATGAAGAGCGTCCTAGCAATTATTCATTCCACTTTCTTAGCACGTTATCAGGCTGCGCCGATAAAAACAGAAGCCTTTTCCTCAAATGTCTGACCATGTATATAAGTGCATGTATAGTGCTTGCATTCATTAATACAGGTAGGTCAGGTATACCTATATCATACTCACAGTATAAATATTACATTACAATGACCAAGACAGGTATATTATTGAAATCATTCAACCCTGAAAACAGACTCTGCTATGTATTTTTGAGACAAATATTTGGACACAGGCCGCATCTTTTTTATCTGCGCAGCCTGATAAAGTGCAAAGAAAATGGAAAAAATAATTGCTAGGACGCTCTTCATAATACTTTAATCTATGTTCAGACCTGGTTACATTTTCAATAATGATGGTCATTTTTTAGATTTATTCGCACAAAATTACCCTTTGATCTTTTCTTATATAAATCCTTTTTAACATCAACATGTCCAGCATTTTGGGATTCTGAATTGTGAGAAACAACATAAAGAAGGCATCTGCTAAGTTTTGGGAAGATCTGTTGTATTTTCAGCATTTAATGCAGACTTTTGTCTTTGCCCCAAATCAGTGAAAATCACCACCTTAAGTCAAGTTCTTGCTGGATGGGTCTAATTCCTAAAAGACCATAGGCCGCAGAAGTTGCTGTGTTAATAGGGAGACACTGAATACGCTTCATGATAGAGCGCTGGAGTTGTTCAAGCTGCCGGACGTCTTTAGAACGTAGGCTGTAAGTCTCCAGGCCATATAGCATTCTGGGCAAAGCAAAGACCTTCCAAAGATGGGCTACGACAGTTGAGGCTACACCAGAGCATCCGTAGGCACCTGCGCCCATCATGGCGTACATGGTTCTTCTACCTAATTGGGCCCTAGCTAAAAAGTCAACAGTCCCTGCATGATTCCGATCTAAACCCAAGTGTCCCTCCGAGTCGCTCTTCTGGATCTTGTCAGCTCCCAAGGAAGGCATCTGATTCTCACACTGGCGAGCAACCTTATTTAGATCAACCTCTGCTGATTTCTGGGCGTTGATGAAATAGTGCTTTCTACAGATAAAGAACTTGACCACAATCAGGAGGAGCTGAAGACAGAGGAAGGACTTTGCCAGAAGTGCAACATCATCTGCACAAGTAGGACAGCTGCAGTCAATATGGCCTATCGACATTCCAGCCTTAAGAAACTCAAGCAAGTGGAGGAGGTCATTATTGTATAATTTATAGCGTAAGGTTGACAATATACCACCCTGGCGGACACCTTGCCTAATCTCGAAGGGAGGGGAGACAATTCCTTGCCATTTGACGGCAGAGTAGGCCCCACTATAGAGGTTATTAAGACAATTCAAATATGAATGTTTTATTTTATTTCTTTTCTCTTTTTCTTTTTTCATAAATTACTGCGAAAATAAAAGAACAATCCATTAGAAATCTGGTTGTGACGTCTTCATTATCTGATCTATTCCTTATGAAAGTTGCATATTCTTTCTAACCAGATTGCGCATGTGTACTGGATGACCGGCCATATTTCTTGCAGTCATGTTTTTCCCATGACGCAGCTAGGGTCCTACTAAAGACAGACAAGTTTAGCTTTTTAAAAAAGCTTGAGAGGTTATCCCTTAGCAAATGAAACTATAGGATGCAAGTGGTAAAGCAGAAAAATGGCAGCAATACAAGTTAATTTTATTTTATCCTTGGATTTGTTGAAGCTGTAGGTAAGTGGCGAGTTTGAAAGCCTTTTCTTTTTGTCTAGTGATTGCTTGTAACAGGTGAGCTTCAGTGCTAATAACTTTTGTCAGATGACCTGTACTTTTTAGTCATGGCTCTTCGTAAGTGGACTGTACTCTCTGGTAAGTGCTTGTATTTGGTGAGATTCTTGTATTAGGCGAGATGAAGTCTTCAGGATAAGTTTTACAGCTCATGTCTTAGCAATGCTGGAAGGGACCCTGCAGCTGGGTGCGCCAAACTATGGGAGCAAGTACCTCGACGTGAGAAAACCAACAAAGTGGCTGTGCACCCAGCGCAGACTCAGATCAGCATGGACATCTGACAAGTCTGATCAGAATCTTTGCTACGCGCTTAAAGGGTAGCTAAGGGACTAAGCTACCTCCATGCGGACAGCAAGACTTTGATCAGACTGGGCGGATGCCCAGGCTGATCTGAGTCTGCGCTGGGAGCACGACCACTTTGTCGGTTTTCTCACGTCGCGGCTCATATGTAGTGAAAAAATGCCCATTTCGGTGTTCGAAATTCGGCATTTGCGATGTCCTTTTCGGCACATGGCATCTCTTCACACACCAGAAATTGAGTCCTTTTCGGTGCTGTAATATTTGTGTGAAATTTCAGAATGAAGATACTACAATTCACAACATTATTATTTAAGCACTGATTAACATCACGATCATTTTATGAGTTCTAAAACATATGTGTTATATGCATTTAACAGCAAATAAAAGTCCTTTTCGGTGCCCGAAAGTTCTTTTCGATCCTTTTCGGTAGCAAAAGTCCTTTTTTGTCTTTAGTAGGACCGACGCCGCTAAGGTGAGCTGTCCAGCGGTATAGGCTCAAAGTAATTGCTCTGTTTAGAACCAGAATCAGAATTGTTTACTGGTGATATGTACAAGACAATCATTCACTAGGACCTGAGATCAGGGAAGCCAGTCCCTAGCCCTTACAAGAGAAGTAAACTTAGTTACTGAATCCTCTGCATACTCAGCAGCAGAAATTAGGGGATCTTCCAGGGAGTTCCAATCTCTAATAGTCTGGGGGAAGAAACTTGACTGGCAAATGTCAGTCCCAGCCAATGGGGTTTGAAAAGCCAGGATGATTCCTGGTACGCCTACTTGGGGGAACAAGATCATTTATGGGTATACTGGCTACACCCTTCAGACCTTTGTAAAGCATTATGAGTCTACTATCTTTCCTTCTCTTTTTCAGACATTCCCACTTACGTTTCTCCAGAATGCCAGTAATACTCCCAGTTTCATACGTGTAATTTCCCGTTACAAATCTAGCTGAGCTTTTCTGCACCTTCTTAAGTTCATCTAGAAGAATTATACTTTGGCGGTTCGCAAATTAGTGAGTTTCAGCGTCTGAACTGATCTCTGTTTGTATGCCGCTTGTGGCATTTATCTCTAGGAATTGAAATTGACAATAATTTGTATGCATGTGCGACTCTAGACATGCACGGACTAGCACGGACCCAGGTGCTTCATATAAATAACTACCTGGGCACGAACGCTTTTGTTTTGAAGTCCGTGGAGAAAATATCTCACGGTTACGTATTCTTTTAGTGTTCAAGATGGTAACCAACCCGACTGAATCAAAGGAAGCGAAGTTTAAAGATCTATATACATGTACATTAGAATCAGATCAGAATCAGAATAGTTTACTGGTGATACGTCGAAAGACAATCATTCACCTGAACCTGTGACCGAGGAAGCTAATCCCAAGGCCTTACGAGAGAAGTAAACTAAGTGTGTGTGTCTTTCGTCAATTATCATTTTTTGTGTGTTTGCTTCTTTCTCTTTTGGTTTTGAGGGCGGCATGTGGGGTCTGATTGTTTGAATTCCTGATCTTTGCCTATCTTTTTACTTAGTAACTGGATGCTCTGCAGTCTGCACATTCAGCAGTAGAAATAGACGATTTTAGATAGATAGAAAGATAATAATTGAATTTTTTTGTGGGGACGACTTGTGGGTTGGCAACTTGGGGTTTAAAGGTCATTTGAGGCAGTATTTCAATCTATATTGGGCCCTCTTTCAGAGAGAGAGAGAGAGAGAGAGAGAGAGAGAGAGAGAGAGAGAGAGAGGAAGATAGGATAAGCAAGAGTAAATATAAATATACAAACAACCTTCATCCAGAATCTGAATAGCTAAAATGGTGACACATTAGGCAGCCATTCATTCACAAAGGTATGTGTTTGGAGTTGGGGTTAGAGTGGGAGGCGGGGGTACTGCGGAAACGTTGCAGATCTAATCACTTGACCTTCTCAAGGAGGTAAATTTGGAAATGAACGAAGAAATAATTGTTCCTATCCCAAATTGTGTTTGGGATATATTTTCTGGATTAATAAAAAAATAATGGGCTCTGTTTTTTTCTGTTTAGGGGAATTAGGTCATTTGTATATATGGCGGACGTTGTTGTTGTTGGTTATTTGTCAACTTCTTCTTGTTTTACGAGGCCACGGCCCCTGAGTAACTAACTATTACAGGCACATTAACTCAGTGTGTGTTGTGTTTTGCGTGTACACAAGTACAATTTTGCTGGTTTGATAAGGCGGACAGCACCGCCATCGTTCAGCAACACTACAATTCCTGACCGCCACCCTGATAACACTATTTCCAGCTCAGAACACACTGGGTGCGGATTTTCCTGGTCTATTGAACTGAAGCACAGGGGCTTGAATCATACTGTTTTTAGTATAGCGAATGTAGATTAAAATACATATGGATATACAATCTGTATTGTTTTTTTTTTACCCAAATCAATATGATTCAAGCCCCTATGATTAAAGCAATTGATCAGATAAGTGCCACTGGACTTCCTTCGTGAAAGGTTAACACTTAATCCTCTAACCCTACTCCTACGCCTGTGTACATCCAACGCTCTCAGAGCATTGAATGGCACAGCACGGAATGACACAAATAGCTTGAAGAGGTAAGTACATATAACATTCCTTTTCCTTTGGAGCATGATACTAAACATGGAGATTTGAGTTGACCCGTGAACAAAA
The DNA here is from genome assembly GCA_963989385.1 of Ctena decussata. NCBI lineage: Eukaryota > Metazoa > Mollusca > Bivalvia > Lucinida > Lucinidae > Ctena > Ctena decussata. The sequence continues at coordinate 61,426,939 of OZ022504.1, forward strand.
ATACAACAACGGGAACAATACAGACGGTGTGCCTAGCAACCGTAAAGTAATATAAAGGCTTTTGCCATGGAGAACATGAAATACCTGACCTCTAGGCTTAGACAAACTTTGGCGTCACATGTCTCGCAATATACAAGATACTTGACATTCTCTGTCGCCTTCAAACATTCTTTTTTCTATATTTGATAAGCCTGGCCAACTGAGTGGTTGAATAAATTTTCTCACCTTTACCTGTACAGATGGCAGGGCCCAGACCCACCCCATCGCCCCCGGCAGAGAAATCGTGTCTTTAAATATGCGTCAGCAATGTCAAGTTGCAAATACTTAAATATAAATACTTACGAATTTTGCCGTTCGTAACCATAGTGTGCAACTATGGTTACGTACCGCTGAGCCACTTTCATTGGGGAACGTCGTAACGAGAATTGAAACAGAACAGAACAGAGTTGCAATGAAGAATTTTTTCGGGGGTAAAGTACAATTAGCAGCTACTTCGGGGATGGAGGGATGGGGGACATATGCCCCTCGGTCCGGCACCGCAAGCCGACATATTAGTAACAGTATGTTTGGACCTTTACTTTAAATGCTCAGCAAACCAGTAAAGAGCGGTTGGGTGCTTCATCTGCCCATGTGCCTCATCAGACGAACTTTCAAGACTGGAAACAGAAATGTGTATTACTTTGAACTAATTCCCTGGTTAACTACAAAGAAACAGAAAGAATATTAATATAGATAATAAGGCGGATATGCAAAGGTAGCAAAGGTAGCCAAAAACGTTAGTAATGAACTTGCAAGGTAGCGAACATGTAAAGGTAGCAAATCGGAAAGTTGCAAAACATCTGTTAACAAATGTCAAAGGTCGACTATGTGGCTCGGTAGCTCAGGTGACAGAGTGCTTGCATGGAAAGAAGGAGGCCATGGGTTCGAGTCCCGGTCGGGCCAAAATTTTTCATTCCCCTGGGATATTATTTATTTTATTTCTACTACAATGTATCTATATTGCACAACCCGCAAGTTTGCACTATAATCACTGTGTGAGTCAGCCCGTCCGTCCGTTATCGAAAACCATTATCAGTTAGCAAAAACGCTTATAACTCTTGAACCGCATGGGATATTTTGACAAAATTTTGCATACTTATACATGTCAACATTGTCTATCGACTCGCATGCATAACAACCTTATTTGATGGACTAGGCTTTGCTGAGCACAAGTTGATAATTTACGGCCAACTACTGAAAATGCTCAATAACTCTTGAACATCGTGGTAAATATGGTTCAAATTTTGTATACTTATATATTTTAACATAGTCCAGCCACCGGCATGCAAAACGGCATGCTAAACAGTGACGAGGCTTCACCGAGCATCAATTTGGCCGGTCTAGCTCTTTTTTTGAAAATGCTCATAACTCTTGGATCGCTTGGTATATATGGTTCAAATTTTGTATACTTATGTATTTTAACATTGTCCGGCCACCGGCATGCAAAACGGTGACGAAAGTCCAAACAGTATTGCACGACCCACAGTTGTGCACTTTATTCGCTGTGCAAGTCCATCAGTCTGTTTGTCCTACTGCTGTAGTCAGTGAGTGAAATTGCTCATAACTCTTAACCACATGGTGTAGTTTGATAAAAATATGCATCATTCTACAAGAAATTACTAATTTCATTTCCATACATTCCTTCTGGCACCAGAAACTGATTATTCACCACGAGTTGTGCACATTACCATCAGTTGATTGTCTTTTTTGATATTCATTAAATAACCAGTGTAGTTGTTCATAGTGACATGGAGAAGCATCTTATTATGTCTTCGACAAAAAATGTTCATAAACTTAACGCCACGTTACGGTTTTAGGTACACTCCAATACAAGCTGCAATTCATACCAATCGTTCGGGTCCATAGAAATACCGAAACGCACCAAAACACCGGAACGTACCTGAAATTACCGGAACGCACTATATAAATAGGGCTTTCCTTTACTTGTTTGGATAAACTATCGTATTTCTGTGAAGAATGGGGAATGACTATAAATTTAGATAAAACAAAGTCTTTAGTTTTTAGTTCTGGTACAAGAAAAAAAAGAAGTAAACACCACCTTTCAAGGAAATAATATTGAAAATGGAAAATCATATACATGTCTAGGGGTCACCTTTAATCATACAGGCTATTTTAATAAAGCGAACATAACCTATAACTCAAGGGGTTAAAAGCTCAGTTTAAACTGTCAAGATCGTTTTATCCCCAACCTCCTAACGTAAAAATAAGTTTTCACATCTTCGACCATACAGTTCAGCCAATTCTTACATATGGGTCTTGAGATATGGGGACCTTTTTCGTCTCAAAAACTCTTATAAAAAGACAGTTATTTATTGAATATGTGTGATAAGCTACCTCAAGAAAAGTTACATTTAAAATTCTGCAAATATGTACTAGGGGTCAGTTCTAAGGCATCAAATCTTGCTGTTCGTGGGAAAACAGACCAGTATCTTTTTCTTATTCAGATTTTAGCGAATATGTTTATGTATTTAATACATCTAAAAATAACAGAAAATGATTTGTAGACAGAAGCATATATAATTATCTGAAATGTTAAGTAATAAAGGTGTTGACTCATGGGTGAAATTTATTAAGGGTGTTTTGTCCTTTTTGAACATTTAAGTAGATCTTAAGAGTGACTATAAATATTCATATAGAAATTAAAATCTTAAAGAATTTCTTCAAGATCATAGAATATATTCAGAAGAAGGAACAGAAGAAATGTTATAAAGGCTTTGGTTACAAAATGTAATGACAATAAATTAAGAATATTTACAATATGGTAGCAGAAACCAAAGGAAGAATTTATGTAAATTCAGAATCAGCAACCATAAGGGACCGACCATTTGATATTCTGGAGAGGCCTGGTATTCTTGACGGAGACAGGATATTTTATTTCACTGGCCTCTGGAAGCAATTTCTTTTTTTTTTAACCTTGAGGGAGCTAATTTCTTTTTTTACAAACTAACTCAAACAGGTTTTTTTTTTTTAATTTTACAGGCTGCACTATCAGATCCTTGTTTATTTGACCTTAACATCCTTTTATTTTAGCCACATCAGTAATTTTTACACCTTTTTTATCTCACAAAAAGAACACGGTGCTGTCTTTAATCAGGCTAAGGGCATGGCTTAGCATGCTTTTGCAAACCAGTGTCTGGAGCATGTTACTCTCTTCATCTAAGGTACATATGTTAACATCCCTGTATGAGTCTGGCAAAAATTAGGCCTTAAATTAGGGATATTTTGGCCAAAAAATTAGGGCTATTTTGGCAAAGTTAAGAATTTAAGGTTTTTTTCTAGCCCAATCATATACCCAAACATGCTTTATTCGCGCTCTAGCAAGTTTGATAAATACTTGCTGATAAGGTCACATTATACATAAATGGCAGTTAATAAAATGGCTGAAAGAACTGTGCTAATAAGTTAACAAAGGGGGTCTGGGGGGGGGGGGCAACGCCCCCCCCCCAGAAGCCAAAGCAATTTCCCAATTTTAATGGCAATTTTAAGACTGGAAAAAATAGAGAAAAACTAGGGATGTTGATAAAAATAAGGGTTTTTTTTAGGACTTTTGCCTTTTAGAGTGTTTATTTTGCCATAATGGCTTTGTAAAAAAAGTGTGTTTACCTAAATATTCGACTTCCTCAAAACACACACTCAGAAGCCCGTATTGCGACTCTTTTGCAATTCATTTTTAGTGGAAACATTTACTTAGTAATGTGGCAGATCAATAATACATGTATGTGAGTGTTGTATATGATGTTTTAAATGTATGCACATGCGGGCCTGCTGGTGTAAAAGAATTGGAGATAATATTAAAATATTATTATAAATATGGGGGGTCTGGGGGTGCAGCCCCCCAGAAGCCAGAGACATTATAAAAACTCAATTCAAATGGAATTATCTGCAGACTATTTTTTTGATATTTTGGGTAGAGACAGGTTATTATTTTTCACTTTCTTTGGAGACCAGATTATTTTTTAAACCCCCTTTTGAGCCAGGTTATTTTTTCTTGCATATCCAAAGACAGGGATTTTTTTTTATAAATATACCAGCCCCCCACCCCCACCCCCCACCCTCGCCCCTCCCCCACCCCAGAATATCAAATGGTCGGTCCCTAAGTTAGAAATAGAGCAAGGTCGTTATAAAACATTAGAGCAGACAAGAGAACGTGTAAATTATGTAATGATGGTGTCGAGGATGAGATACTTTTTCTGTTAAGATGCTCAGTTTTAGATAATGTTAGAAAAACTACTCTTTCAGAGATTTATAAACTGTATCCTAAAACTGAAATATTAAATGATAAAGATAAATTCACATTTGGCGTATGAGCGCTGAAGATTCTGATATGTTTCACTTATTACAACAGTTATTTTAATCTCTTTCTGAAGAGAGAATAAATAAATTAAAACCTTATTTTGGCACATATATTAACGCTAGCACAGTTTGGTTGATTGGAGAGGGGGGAGGAGGAGTTGCTGCCCTGTTGAGTCGTCTCTACATCTCATCCTACAATAATATTGGTCGGTAGGGCACCTGACTCGTAAGTCAGAGGTCCTGGGTTCGAATCCCGGTCTGGCCACATACTTTCGTTTCTCCTTCCGCTGATTCAAGAAGGGCAGTTGTCAGTTACTGGCGAAAGTATGTGCACTTAGTACTGGTTAACCGCTTAGGAGGTCTAAGCCTGCCCAGGAATAGTGTGGTTAGGTTAACTGACCGTCCCGACATGACCTTAGTTGTTTACCGTGGACGTTAAGCATCAAATCAACCAACCAACCAACAATAATATTGGTTGTAGGTTAGTCCTTATAACTAACAACATAAGAGTCGGAATTTCTCGACTGATCCCGAAACTTAGTGCCAGGAGCCGAGGATTTCCGGTTGTGCGTAGAAATAATGTCTATATTGTGTATTTTTTTATTTGCTGTTACTATTATCTGCCTTTTATGAGCGCATCTCATATATTCATTGTTCAAATGCTATATGTGATTTGCAAATAAACTTGAGTTGAGTTGAGTTGAAAGTAAAAAGTATGCAAAGACCAGGAACTGAAACAATCAAAATTCAAATCCAGCCCTCAAACCATAGTTGGAAACAACTAAGATTACAAATAATCAAGATACAGAGAACATATGGCCAACCGAGTGAGCAACTTGTTCCCAAAAGGTGGCCACTCAGCAACCCAAACCGAACCAAAAATAATAAGAACATACATAAGGTAAAACATCACAGAAACTCTGACACCAAAAACAGGCAACAGAGAACCACAACAGAACTACCGCCTTGGAACGGTCAGTAATGAATTATTGGGCGGTCTTTACTTGTGTGTGGTTTAAGAACTTAAATTTTATTATTTGTCAGTATTAAGTTGATAAAGTGTGATACAAATTCAGTTTTATTTGCAATTTGATACAGTATACTGGTTTTCAATTTGATAAATTATATTGTCTAATATAATAACATACATTAATACTAAAAGATATATCATCTGTGTCATCCTGCTATACAATAACAAAATAGGGCTCAAATAATGCTTTTCACCAAATAAGCATTGTAAGCACTTCATATTAATCCTAAACAAACATTATCTATATGAAAAACATTATATTTTATAGTGCGTTCCGGTAATTACAGGTGCGTTCCGGTGTTTTTGGTGCGCTTCGGTATTTCGGGAAGGAATAGAAACCGGGACCAACGCCCGGGACCCGGGACCAAAATCCGGGACCAATTTTTGTTCGCCCCAAATTGTACTAAACATGCCAATAACAAGCTGAAAATTTGATCATAAGTAGTTTATAGGCTCTTCTGAAAAATGCATATTAAGGTTTTATAAAACTTTCGATATTTGTAGAAATTTTAACAAAAAGACAGGACCAGGTCAAGCAATTTCGACCCGGGACCAGTTTTTGCGGGATTGACGATGTCAAGCAAATCTCAATTTTTTCCTACAGAAACATTTTAAACCCAAATTATTTTACATATCGTCATATGTTAACATACTAAAGAAGATTAATTTTTTTAAAAATGCAAAATTTATCTATTATTTTCGCAAAAAAATTAATTGACCCGGGACCAACCCGGGACCAAAATCGTCATTTCTTTCGTGGACGATGTGAAGGAAATTTCAGTTTTTATCTCTAGAAACGTTTAAAATCACACCAATTTAACATTTACTCGTATGTAGAGATGCCAAAGAAATAGAAATGAAAAAAAAAAAAAAAAGAAATCGAGATATTTAACCAAGATGCTACGAATAACTCTGCCCGGGACCAAAATCGTCATTAAAAAGCTGACGGTGCCATGTATTTCTTAATTCTTGATAAGGAATAACTTTTTGATAGTCCTTATTTACCTTGTGTGAGGTTCTAAACATGCCAAAACTATAACAATTGTCTAATTTTGTCTTGGTAAGGTCTGCTGATAGGCATATTTAACCAGGGACCAGCTCGGGAAAAAATATGAAACTGGTTTAAAGGCTATTTGCTGCCTGAATAGTATATTTATTTTAGTATCGTCATCCCAACAGAACCTATATTCATTTGACACTGATGAAATGTTCTTTCATACACTTTTCACACAACCAAGAGCATTCCTCATTTATTTTAGAAGTTGATCAATTTCTGCTTTTGTGGAATGTTCAGATTCTATGGCAACGTACCAAGACAATGTCTAAACTGCAGAAAATGACCATTTGGTCCCAGGTCTCTCAAACTAAGGGATATATTTTACCAATTTTTGCATTTTCGTCTTTTGTGGCATCTTTACATATGACACAAAGTAAAACAATGAGATTTTAAACGACAATGTAGAAGAAAATTGAAAATTCATTGACATCGTCAACATCGCGCAATAAACAAATGACGATTTTGGTCCCGGGTTGGTCCCGGGTCGATTTTTTCGCAAAAATTACAGAAAAATTTCATATTTGTTTTAATTTTTGTCTTCTTTGGTATATTTACAGATGACGAAATGTAAAAAATTGGGGTTTAGAATGTTTCTGTAGGAAAAAAATGAGATTTGCTTGACATCGTCAATCCCGCAAAAACTGGTCCCGGGTCGAAAAAGCTCGACGTGGTCCTGTATTTTTGTTAAAATTTCAATAATCTAAAGTTTTATAAAATCTTTATATGCATTTTGTAGAAGAGTCTATAATCTACTTATGGTCCAATTTTCAGCTCGTTATTAGCATCTTTAGTACAATTTTATTGCCAACAAAAATTGGTCACGGATTTTGGTCCCGGGTCCCGGTTTCTATTCCTTCCCGGTAATTCTATGGACCGCAATCGTTCGGATTTTCGAATACTCCTGAGTACTCCAGTAGATGCCGAACGTGTTTTTGCCAAGAACACAAAAAGGAAAACCCCCCTCATTAAGGTTGAATTAATTCAAAAGCAGATGCCGTCTTCATCTGTTTTCCATATAAGTTTTGAAACCTCTTTTGTTCACTTACAATTTGAAAAGTAGATATTAAATACCCAAATTGTATCAGTAGAAACAGTCAATGTCACCAGTTTTCGTAGTTTCGGCCTCGCCATTTTTTTCAAAGGGAGACAATATTTTGTAGCTTCCTGTTTGTTTTCGTGGCTCCACTTTTAAAAGGATATGCTTTATAAGGAAAAATTACAGGACCATCGTTTTTCTTAGTTGACCCCCCTCATGACCGGGTCGTTTCGGTCCTAGTTGGTTCAAATGCTTTGCAGTCAGTTTTAAAGCTCATCAAAAGCATACAGTATCCGCAACATGAAGACTTGATCTGACACGCTCTCACGTGACACTGAAAATCGCGAGGAAGAGATTATAATCCACGAGATTCTGTCGCAACTCTCACGCATTTCACACTAAACTTCCTCGCATGTTTGAAAATCCCCACGTTCCACGCAAGAAAATTCCTCGCATCTCGCGTGAAATTCATAGAATGATGTATGCAAGAAACTTTCTCGCATCAGGCGTGGAATTTTGTCCAGGTAGGTACAGTAATGCAAGTTTCTAAATTCAAGTACATATACCTTTACAGGGCTCGAAATTTACACTCGTCCGCTCGTATTTACGAGTAGCTGATTGGTAAGGACGAGTGGAAATTGTCACTGACTTGCCCTGCCGGATGAGTAGGGTTTTCCTCCATGAAAATTGTCTAATCATGCCGTTCAGGAAAAGCACTTTACAAATCGATCAAATTACAGCAAACAAATATTGACTGTAACGCAAAAAACATGAAATCCCTCATCGTGTAATCTAAAAATGAAAACGGAAATGGCAAACTGTAAATAAACGGTGCGCCTGCGCATATCGAACATCGACCCGATTAGGATTCGCACCAACGCGGTTTCGCCTAAGTTGTTTGCGCTCTATAACTGCACGGTTACAAATGCATAATCCAACTCAAATAGTTGTATAGGACATTATTTTCACGTCCTCTCTTGAATAAAGCAGAAAAAAATCTACTTTGGTGCAGAAATCTTTATTAACGAAACCTCTTTGGCAAAACCTGAATTGGGACGAAACCATATACCTACGGAAAGTACCGGAAATAACCGAGTGAAACTGAAACTGAAAGTAGAATACATTCGAGGGAAAAATGAGTGATATCAGACAGTTTTTAAGGACGAGTAGATTTTTGAAAGGACGAGTAAAAAATTGAAAGCACTTGCCCTGCAGGACAAGTATGTTCACAAAAAAATTTCGAGCCCTGCCTTTACAGACAAGGCATATGATTCCCAATGCATTTTTTTCGGCGCTGATAACGATTCAAATAATACATTGTAAGCATGCGTGAATAACCTAATTGATCGCATCCTCAACGCAAGTATTGTTTGACAGTATTTACATTTACGAATTAAGGATGGGTTGATAAACAATCATGATCAGCGTAATTTTGTTGCAGTTATGCGGCGAGTCAATTAGAGAGGCTTATGTTTGAAAGAATATTGTTAATAGGTTAGTTAGTAGCAAACGGAGTTCTTTCAAATTCTAGAATGATGACACAGACAAAAAATTAATAGCCCAATCCATGTCAAAGCAGTCACAAAGATCAAAGCGTTTTGATTAGCTTTTGAACTCAAAGATATAGCCGCTAAATGGCACGTGCTGAAAGGTTTACTTTAACCAATATAAACTTTCTGATGTAAGAGCTGTCAAGTTTCCATTAAAAGCGCACACGACTGGGCAGTCTCAGAGGTAATTGACATCCACTTAATCGCCTCTCTGAATTATGCAAATATGTAAACCTGTTTGAGTGACAGCTAAAAAATTACGTCACAGCTGCATCCTATTAATCAGTTCATTCATGAAATATGGAAAATATGATTTTGCGTCGTGGATCAATAGTCAAAGTGTTTGGATTTTAAAAATGCATCAAAATGAAGGAAAAATAAGAGGTGAGAAGTTTTGTTTTTTTTTATTCCGAACACCGCATGGCAAAATCACATTATCTATACGAAAAATGAAACTGATTCTGCTGCGCGGAAAAATTGTCAAAGTATTCGGACTAATAAACATAATATCCATATTCATATTTAAAGGTGACTGAACGCATTCAGGGCCTTCGCCATAATAAAATGTAAAGACGGTAGCATTTGTTGAAATACGTAAACACAGAACGTTTATAGGTCAGTCTCGTGCCTTGACATCAAAGGACGCCGCTCAGAGCACAAAATGGTGAAGGAATCTTAATCCATACGCTGATAGTAAATATTAGGATCAGCCTGCGCAGTATTAAATATTGTATTGTATTAAATACAATGCGCAAACTGGTATACTTTACGCGTCATAGCGTGAGCGGTTTACGCTGTCTATTTGTTTGGCACTTTCGGTTATTTCCGGAATGGCGGAAATTGCGGATCGTAATTTTTGCCGCTAAAAATTTTTGAGTCAGCGCCAAAAAAGACCAGTCGGTTGGAAACCGGAATCACGCACTTTTTTTAGGTCCAATGTAAAAATATAAATGAATTACCTGTACAACATATAATGACCTGTGAAACTGACAGGAATCGTTAATCCTTTCCACTCGAAAACACGCGTCATGCGTGATTAAGTTTGGCGCCGATGGCTCACCTAAGCATACATGGAGTTAATCTTTTCTCTCGGGAGTTGCGTGTCTCGCGTGAAAAGAAATTGTTTTCTCGCGAGTTTAACGTCACGCATCTCGCGAGTGTCTCGCATCTCCCACGCATTTCACACGCAAAAACCCCACTAAACTTTCGTGGAAAAGATTAAAATTTCTCGCGAGAGCGTGTCAGATCAAGTCTTCACGTTGCGTGTACTGTATGTTGTATTATCATTTAACTTGCTGACTAAATAAATCTTATCTTTTTGCCTTTCCGTCAGGTGGTTTCAGCCCAGTTTCAGGAGTTTCGCCTAATTTGAGTGAGCTGAGTGAGCTTTTTTGGCCGAATTTCAAACTACGGGTCATGGCCTGCTTGTAGGTGCTGGTCGTTTTGACCTGGTTTATTTGGGAAAATGTAAGGTAGAATAGCTCTCCCTAGTCTCACGGTATGATGGTACCTCCAACATTTGCCATTCACTGAGAATCATTTGGATGTGTTTACGTATGTAAAGTCCACTTTCTAAGAATTTTCAACAATAGTTGTCAGACTTTAGGATGTCCGAAATTTTAGGGTCATTTCGATACTTCTATAACAGACCAGTGTTCTCCCCAGAAATTTCAAAAGGCATGTCGCTTTTAGCACTAAAATCAGGTTTTGACTTGTTGATCAAATTTTAAAATCCTAAATAAAGCAATGTTTTGTCAAAATTAGCCTAAATTTACATATTAATAATTTATTGATGGTCTTTAATGCATTTACAACAACTTTACTGGCTAAGAAATGAAAATAATAGCACTTTAATAAATTTTCATTGAAAATTAAGGCATGTTGCAAAGGTAATTTGAAGAGGAAGGCATGTTGCAAGCGACATGCCTTAGTGGTCTAGGGAGATCCCTGTCAGACTCATAAAAAATCATAAATGCTTTGTCAGGGAATTGACCAGGGCCATCTGAGTGACAGTCTAACACTACCATGTCACTTTAAAAGCCAGCTGTATAGTTTTTCATATAATTACCGATTTATAGAAGTGCCTATAAATGTGTTGTTCTTTGATGGTCCTTTGGGATCATTGAGCTCATTTTGAAAATAGAGTTCTGCTTTGGTTGGTTTTCATTACTGGTCATGGACAGACTCAGTTAAATCCAGTCTGCTATTTTCATTTCTTTGATGTATTCCTTTCTTCCGAAGGAACTAACCATTCAGAAATTATTGGTGATAATGTTTGAAATATTTTTCTCAATCCAGCATAACAAATGTTGTAGCTTCTCATCCTCCTAACAAAGTGGTTTTAGTAAGGGACAAAACTTGTACAAAGTTTCTGGGAGAGTTTACCTGAAATTATCTCAAAATTACCATAATTTTTTTTACCTTAATCGTCCTAAACGGCAACAGCTTTTTTTTCAGTGCATTAATACATCCAAAAGATGCAGATGAAATGGCAAACAGTGTAGACCCTAATCTGATCTTTGTCTCCAATGTTTGCTTAAACCTGTATTTCCAAGTACATTGAATTTTTATGTTGTGACTTGTCTCCGAAATGCCACATTATTGGCAGAAGTCCATCTAAGAGTGAGTGTTTGAAGAATTCAAGATAATTCCAAGATATTCTCTGTAAATTTTTTCATCAAAACATATGTTGTGACTCTCTTATTACTCATTGGAACCATCTAATAAGGAGTCATGTCATCAGATAGTCACTTTATCTCAGCCTGTCTAAATTATTGGACATACTGTTTTTCCTTTAACTTATGTTGCAATATTTCTTTATTCAGATGGATGTGCCACAGAAATACAAGCCAAGATGTTTCTTTGATGTAGACATAGGTGGCAATAATGGTAAGTTACACTGAGCACCAGATAAGAGAGGGTGTTGAAGATAATTCTAACCCATTGCATTCTGGGTATTTTTGTCGCCTGCTGAAATTGTCGTCTGCATAAAAAATCAAGAATATTTTGACAATATTGGTCTAACCAACTCTTTTAGAAATGATGTCTAGGCAGCAAACAGTTTGGATCTCAGATCAGGCCCCACCTTTGTAGGGCCTGATCTGGATCCAAACTGTTTTCCCAGATACCCCTGAAGGGGTATCCCGAATGGAATGAGCTAAGAGAATAAAAATATATGTTGTGGCCTCTCAATATATTTTCTGGCCCCTCTGATTTGAATTGTCTCAACAAGGCAGTTCAAATCAGAGATCACTGAGGCAGTGTAATTAGGGGTCTCAAAATGAAACATTACAGTCAGGAGCACTGGTTTAAGGTGAATTGGTACACCCTCATGTTTTTCTACCATTTTTACAAAGAGAAACAAATTTGTTACTTCCTGTTTGCATCCCTGGATGACAGAATCCTTAGAGGGCAAATTCTTTCCTTTCATAGAGGATGGATGGATAAATAACTTGCATTTTATGTCCTTTTCCACAGTATTTTAATCATATCAGGATGATGGGAGGGAGAAAATGAAAGGTTGTGTGCAGTTGAACCTGTTGTACATTTGAAAAGATTTCCCCCTGCGACAGGAATTGAACCAGGGACACTAAATCAGAAGACCAGCACTTAACCCACTTAGCTACTAGGGCTCCTCCTTTAAGAGAGGACTCCCATTGGAAAAGGTGACAGAAATGAACACAGCAGAGTTGCTTCCCCTGAAAGTGTATCAGTTCACTCTCAAGAGTTCCTAAAGAGTCACAAAATTGATTGTGAGTTTGAAGTAAAAGTTCTTTTTGTTCTAAGAACATTAATGAAAATTTAATAGGAATCAGTTAAAAAATAAGAAAGTTATTAGTATTTGAAGATTTCAAAAAGACTTATTGCTGCCAACATTATTACGAATTTATCTATCTATATATTACCACCTGATTAAATATGCATAAACCGAATAATGCATATGCAAAAACAGCTATATTTCTACAATATGACTTCTCAGGTATTTTTGTCTGTATTAAAGTATTACATTTAGTAAAAAGTTTATTATAGTTCAGAAATTTTCAGTATTAAAACTATATGTAGTAGTAACCATGCTGAGAGTTACAACTTCTGGCCAAATACAGTAAAATATTTATATTTTAATGAGCTGCGACAGGACAAAACCAACAAAGTGGCATGTGCACCCACTTAGATTAGTCTGAGCGTCAGCCCACTTTGTTGAGACTCTTCGCTGTGCACTTAAAGGGTAGCTAAGGGTCTAAGCTAGCTCTTTGTGGACAGTGAAGACTCTGATCAGACTGGGCAGATACCCAGACTCTGATCAGACTGGGCAGATACCCAGGCTGATCGAAGACTTTGCTGGGTGCACATGTTACTTTGTTTTGTTGTGTTGCAGCTCATATTTCATAGATATCCTACATAAATATGTTTTGACTTGTGACATTTAGTGGTGCAAATTTGCTCCGCCTTACTTATGGTTTGAGTGTACACTTAGTTCAGGGGACAAAAGGAAGGCGGAATTATTTCTGTATGATATTAATATATGAGCCGCGACACGACAAAACCAACACTGTGGTTGTGCGCCCAGCGCAGACTCAGATCAGCCTGGGCATCCGCCCAGTCTGATCAGAGTCTTCGCTGTCCGCATGGAGGTAGCTTAGACCTTTAGCTACCCTTTGAACACTTAACAAAGAGTCTGATCAAACTGGGTGGATGCCCAGGCTGATCTGAGTCTGCGCTGGGCGCACAACCACATTGTTGGTTTTGTGGTGTCGCGGCTCATATGTGTGTTCTATTTTCAGTTGGAAGGATTGTGTTTGAGTTGTTTTCTGATATTGCTCCTAAAACCTGTGATAATTTCCGAGCATTATGTACAGGTAAGTTATCTGAAGTGATTTAGGAAATGAAAAATGTCTATGATATATACTAAAAGTTGTGATAAAGAGAGAGAGAGAGATGGAAATAGAATCTGAGATTAATGGAAATAAAATCTGATTGGTTGAACGTAGATGTTTGAAATATGTTTTCAAGCCAAAACAAAACATAACAGTTACTCCTACTTTCTTAAGAAATTTCAGACACAAAAGTTTGTTTAAAGGGTTTTCAGAAACAAATTGTCTTCATATCTGTTCAGTTCCAGAATTTGTGCAAATGATATTTGTCTCATCCAAAATTCCAGCATATCTGTACATGTAAATGCTAAGAACTTACAGTATAAGGCTTAAGGTCCTCATTACATGGTATAGTCAGGGCTGTATATAAGAGGGTTATTTGATGATAATTGTGGGATAATTTTCTATATTTCTCATCAAAACCATATGTTGTGACCCCTCATCTGAACTGTCTCATCGAGACGGTTCAGATGAGGGGTCACAACATATGGTTTATCCAGAATTAACAAAAATTATCCCTAATTATCACCAAATAATCCCTCTTATCTAGGGCTCTGATAGTGCTACTCATTAACACTATATTGGATAAAATGCCATCATGTCTTGACAGGGATCATTTTTGGGGGAGATTTTTAGAGGTGTGCCCTAATTTTTTGCCAAAAATCTTACTGAAATCTGACCTATGTGAGGAAAAATCTTAAAAAAAAATGCCATGTAATGATGAATAGTACCTAAAAATCTCACTGAGAATTGGAAATTTGCCTTATATTCCTTTGTAGTTTGGTTCTCAGTATAAAATGCTTTGCATTTTAGTCATAGTTGGAGTATTAAGCTGTAATCTTACAGTGCTGTGTATTTCTGTGACCCCAATCATAGTGTAAACCTGTACTTTGCTGTACTTCAGGTGAAAAAGGAGTAAGCGAGAAATCTGAACTACCCCTCCACTATCGAGGCTGCCCCATCCATCGAGTGGTGAAAGATTTCATGGTTCAAGGTGGAGATTTCACCAAAGGTAAAGTCTTTGTCAAATAGAGAGCTTCTGACATGCCAGTATGTTTGAGGCAACTTACTTTTCTTTGAGTCATCCCCTGAGCATCTTAAATGTAAGATTTAGAACACTGTTGTCTCTCACAAAAAATCCTGGGCAAAAGTTGCAGATCCAGATCAGACTGCTCCTTCAGGAACAGGCTTATCAGGGGAGTACAATTACGGGTTTCCAAGGTTACACAAAATAGGATTCAGAAGATGGTTGTTGTAGTTGTTTTGTGGTTTTACATCCTCGGTAAACAGCTATGGTCATGTCGGGATGGTCAGTTACCCTAGCCACACTATTCCTGGGCAGGCGTAGACCTCCTAAGCGGTTAACCAGTACAGAGTGCACACACTTTGGCCAGTAACTGACAACTGCCCTTCTTGAATCAGCAGAGGGAGAAACAAAAGTATGTGGCCGTACCGGGTATCGGACCCGGGACCTCTGGCTCTTGAGTCAGATGCACTACCATCTGTGCCAGATTCAGAAGAAATCCATTTGATTTATGTGATTATGTAAGCGATGATTATACCCCCGACATACGAAGTATGTCAGGGGGTATATAGTTTTTAGCTCGCCTGAACGAAAGTTAAGGAAGAGCTATTGTTGTCACCACGGCGTCCGCGTCAGCGTCCGCGTCGGCGTTCGAATTGGATGTTTTGGTTAAAGTTTTTTAAAGACCTATATCTCCTTAACCCATGGATGGATTCTTTTGATACTTGCACTGTAGTTAGATATTGGTCCAAAGTTTATCGGGGTACCACCCCCACCCCACTCAGTGACCTTGATGTCAAGGTCATGGACTTAGAAAATTGGGAGTTTTTTTGGACTGGATGTTTTGGTTAAAGTTTTATAAAGCCCAATATCTCCTTAACCCATGGATGGATTCCTTTGATACTTGCACTGAAGTTAGATATTGGTCTAAAGTATTTGAAGGTACTACCCCCATCCCCCTCAGTGACCTTGATGTCAAGGTCATGGACTTAGAAAATTGTCTTTTTATTGATTGGATGTTTTGGTTAAAGTCTTTTAAAGACACATATCTCCTGAACCCATTGATGAATTCTTTTTATATTTGCCCTGTAGCTAGAGCTACAGAATACTAACCCAACCCCGCTCAGTGACCTTGATGTCAAGGTCAGGGACTTAGGAAATTTTGGTCTTTATTAAAGTTTTGTAATTGCATACTGATTCATAATGCTTTGCAGAGATTTAGTTTATACTTGAACTGATGTTAGACACTTTTTTGAGTTTTTACAAAACACCTTATACTTACCCCACTGGATGACCTTGAAGTCAAGGTCATCGACTTAGAATTTTTTCTTAAAGATTTTGGTTAAAGTTTTATATTTATGAAGACATAATTTCACAGTGCCACGATGATGGACTCAGTTGATACTAATACTTGGACTGATGTTAGATAATGGTTGATGGTACAGCTTAGCCTGCCCCCTACCCCCCCCCCCCCCCCCCCCCCCCCCCCCCCCCTAGCTAGAGCTACAGAATACTAACCCAACCCCGCTCAGTGACCTTGATGTCAAGGTCAGGGACTTAGGAAATTTTGGTCTTTATTAAAGTTTTGTAATTGCATACTGATTCATAATGCTTTGCAGAGATTTAGTTTATACTTGAACTGATGTTAGACACTTTTTTGAGTTTTTACAAAACACCTTATACTTACCCCACTGGATGACCTTGAAGTCAAGGTCATCGACTTAGAATTTTTTCTTAAAGATTTTGGTTAAAGTTTTATATTTATGAAGACATAATTTCACAGTGCCACGATGATGGACTCAGTTGATACTAATACTTGGACTGATGTTAGATAATGGTTGATGGTACAGCTTAGCCTGCCCCCTACCCCCCCCCCACCCCCCCACCCCCACCCCCCCCCCACCCCCCCCCCCCCCCCCCCCCCCCCCCCCCACCCTCAGTTTTTTTTTTACCTCAAGCTGTTGGACTTGGATTTTTTTTTTTCATTTTTTTTTATTTTAATTTTATTTTAAGACTTATTTCTGAGATAGCTTTTGTTTATAAATGTGTTTTAATTTTGTAAATGCTTGCCTGAAGTTTTATGCATAACAGTCCACACCATCATAGCGGCTATGTGATGGGCAAGCACCAATTCAGGCGAGCTATGCTGTCGGGCGACAGCTCTTGTTGTCATTCCGTTTGTTCGTCCGTTCGTTCGTTTGTCCGTTCGTTCGTTTGTTCGTTCGTCCGTCCGTTCGTTAACTTTACGTCAAAGTTTTGCGTTAAACCTTTTTGGGTTGCTCATATCTCTGCAAACACACGTCAGATTTGTTTCATATTTGGTTCATGATGTCTCTATAGCATTACCTTTGATGTGAACTAGATAAGCCCCTGGGTCAGGTCCCAGGGTGGGACCAGGGGTCAATAATTAGGACTTGGGCATTTTCATTATGTCAAAGTTTTGCGTTAAACCTTTTTGATTGCTCATATCTATGTAATTGCATTGAAGGTTTCTTTCATATTTGTTTCATGATATCTCTACATCATTGCTTTCGTTATGGACTACCTAAGCTGCAGGGTCAGGCTTATGGGTGGGGCCAGGGGTCAATAACTAGGACTTAGCCATATGCTGTAGTTTTTGGCGTATACATGTAGTTCCAATATACTTCAGTGGAGCCTAATGATACATGACTAGGTTTATTTCATACTGGTTTACATTATATGGATGCTGCTGCTGCTGTCCTAAGGTCAAGGTCACAGACTTAGAATTTTGTACATGTATGACATTTGCATTGAAGTTGTGTGTTAAAGTATGTTTTCATTAGGTGGTGGCACTGGTCGGGGGTATACGTGAGCCCCTGCTCACTTGCTCTAGTTTATACAGATCTGTATCCTAAATTTTCCTCTAAAATTTGGCTTATTTGTTTTGTAATAGTGAAATTTCACAAAAATAAACCATCACAAAATGATTATGGCCTCCATCAATCCAAAAATTCATAGCCAGAATCAGAAACTGAAAACTGTGCAGATATTTCCTCTGAGATGAATGAGTAGTGTTTCAGGAACAGCAGTTGTGCCCTATTTTTTTATATTTTTTTTTTTTGCCGCCCTTCTCTGTGGGGTCAGCTCTCAAAGAATCGGCTCCTATAGGAGCAAATTCTTTTAATAGTAGAACCCCTTAGGAAGAATTTTGTCCTTCAGGGAATCAAACAGGAAGTCAAAAGGAGATCAACTCTTAAAAGAATTTGCACTTAAGGAAGCATTTTTTTCTAGAGTAGATCCCCTTGTGGAAGAACATTCTCCAGGGGAAGCAAACAGGAGTTCACAAAAGTTGTTCCTTTGTTAAAAATGGTGGGACACCTCAACATTGATCCATAATAAGCATTCTCCAAACTTCCCAGTCCATAATAGGCATTCTCTAAAACAGTCCATAATCAGCATTCACCAAAACTTCCAAGTCCATGATAATCAGCATTCTCCAAAACTTCCCAGTCCATAATAATCAGCATTCTCCAAAACTTCCCAGTCCATAATAATCAGCATTCTCCAAAACTTCACAATCCATAATAATCAGCATTTTCCAAAACTTCTCAGTCCATAATAATCAGCATTCTCCAAAACTTCCCAATCCATAATAATCAGCATTCTCCAAAACTTCCCAGTCCATGATAATCAGCATTCTCCAAAAACTTCCCAGTCCATGATAATCAGCATTCTCCAAAACTTCCCAGTCCATGATAATCAGCATTCTCCAAAACTTCCCAGTCCATAATAATCAGCATTTTCCAAAACTTCTCAGTCCATGATAATCAGCATTCTCCAAAACTTCCCGGTCCATAATAATCAGCATTCTCCAAAACTTCCCAGTCCATGATAATCAGCATTCTCCAAAACTTCTGAGTTCATAATTAGCTTTCTCTAAAACTTCCCAGGACATGGTATTGGTATTACAGTGACTCTTCTCTGTCTTTTCAGGTGATGGAACTGGGGGCGAGTCAATCTATGGAGGGCAGTTCCCTGGTAAGTATGAAGCTGATATAGAAAAAACTATAATTATAATGCTCATTAAAATGTCTGTTCATCTCCAAGGGAGATAAATCTGATCTGCAGGTATTAGAGGCATTAGGTATTACTCTTAGAGAGCAAATTCTTGTCTTGTGAGAAGCAAATACTTTCCTGTTAAACTTGTCCCCATGTCAATATTGTGGCTAACCTAACATTTATTTATGGGACAGTATCCTCCCATAATACATGTAAGTTATTTATAGGACACCTAACTTGTCTCAAAATAGATTGGTATGGGGGTAGTAGCTCTTCCATTTCCATTTTAGCCTCCCTTCTCAATGGGGGTCAACTCTTAAAGGAAAGAATTTTCTCCTCTGCTTTCAGGAAGGGTTTGTTGCCCAGGGAAGGAAACCAGGAAATGGGAAGTCCCAAAAGTTGTTTCCCTTTCTAAAAATAGCGGAAAAACATGGAGGTGTATTTATGTACCTTAATATTAAAGGCAAAGCAGGCCCCGAGGTTATAAAACTTTTTTCATGCTCAACTCAGCTGAGCATGAAATTTTTTCTGCTCATAAATTTTAAAATGCCAACAAATGTTGGCATTTGGTTTAAACATATTTTATTTCAAAAAATCAAACATTCATGGCAGTAACAATATTGTTATATATATAAACATAATAGGATTAGAACGGAAGCAATTGCTTATTTAGTTCCTCTCCTAACCATGTCAAATGACAGATATAAATGGCAGAAATCAATGTTCAACAGTACATATTGATTAAGTATAGACCAAAATTCAAACGTCTAAATACAAAAATGAGATATGCAAAAATATTTTAACAAGAGGACAGAAGTATATATCTTCTACAAAAGAAATGTTGGCATTTTAATATCTATGAGCAGAAAAAATAGCCTTCTTGGCTTATCTGAGCCTGAAAAATGCTGAATTTCTTGGTATTTTTATATTAATGGGCATTTTAAATTTCATGCTCAGCTGAGTTGAGCATGAAAAAAGTTTTATAAACTCGGGGCCTGTTGGTCAAATGGATACACTTGCATCTTCCAGGGAGATCTGGCCCCGAGGTTATAAAACTTTTTTCATGCTCAACTCATCTGAGCATGAAATTTTACCTGCTAATAAATAGCAAATTACAGATAAGTACAATTGTTTTCTATAAGAGCAGCCACCCTTAGAAATAAGATGTGCTCTGCTTAAGATGTCTTCGCATATACACGTACATTTATAATTTCAGATGAACTAAGCATATACATGTACATTTATAATTTCAGATGAACTAAGCATAGTTTAGCTGAGCATGACATTTTCTCTGCTTATGAATATGAAAATGCCAATAGTAGTTGGCATTTTCATTTTTATCAACAGAGAAAATTTCATGCTCAGCTGAGTTGAGCATGGAAAAAGTTTTATGACCTCGGGGCCAGTCTGTGACAAAGCTCCAGAAAAGGCGGGTTTTTGAGGATATTCTGAGTCTGAGATAATTTTTCTTTTTTCTCAACATAAAACTATGTCATGATATCTCAACAAGAACCATCTCAGCGGGATGGTTCTAACGAGGGGTCATAACATACAAATTATCCCCGTTACCCCTTCTTATCTGGATCACTGAATATAAGCCTGCTTTCTCATTAATATGGGCTAGAAGGGGTAACAGGGATAATTTATATGTTGTGACCCATCATTAGAGCTGTCCCGCTGAGACGGTTCTTGTTGAGATATCATAACATAGTTTTATGTTGAGAAAAAAGAAAAATTATCTCGGACTCAGAATATCCTCAAAACCCCGCCTTTTCTGGAGCTTTGTCACAGACTGATCTCCCTGGAAGTTGCAAGTATCAATTTGACCAACTGCTACACCTTAAATTGATTCAACCAGTCAGTTGCCCAAACTCATCAAATGTGATATTCTGTTGGCTGACTGGGATGTTGCACCATGTGACCAAGAGACTGACAGTTTGTTTTGTTTTGGAAGGCCCAAATCCCCTGGATACGAAACCATAACAGGTACATTACCTCATTGTGTATTGTGTTTCATGTGCACATAATGGGGTTTTGCCATTGTAATAAGGATGCCACTGCCGACTGTCACTGACCATCACCCTGATACCAGTGCTCCAGATAAGAAGGGGTAACAGAGATAATTTTGGGATAATTAGCCAAATTTCTCCACAAAAACATATTTTGTGACCCATCATTAGAACCGTCTCGTCGAGACGGTTCTAATGAGGGGTCACAACATATGTTTTCGTTGAGAAATAAGAAAAATTATCTTTGAATTATCCTCAATACCCCCTCTTATCTGGAGCTCTGCCTGATACCATTTTTTCCAGCTCAGGGCACACTAGGTACAGGTTTCCTGGTCTTTCAGATTAAAAAAGATCCACTGGATATTTGCTGCTGGTGAGAGTCGAGCCCACGAAAGTGAAAGGAGTACAGCCATTTAGGCTAGGCCCTTTTCTAAACAACAGTAATTTAATCTTATATAGTACCACCCTTGTCCCTGAGGAAAGACCTTGCATTCTTGAGAGAGGAAATGCTTTCTATAACAGCAGCCACCCTTAGAAATAAGATGTGCTCTGCTTAAGATGTCTTCGCATATACATGTACATTTATAATTTCAGATGAAAACTTCATATATAAACATGATAAGGACTTTTTGTTGTCAATGGCTAATAGGGGTAAGGATACAAATGGATCACAGTTCTTTATGTAAGTATTTCTTCTGTTCAGTTTTATTCTAGGGAAGGGTTGGGAGAAATCCATCTTAGGAATACAAATTTGCACTCTCAAGACCCAGAGCTGTAGTTGAAAGGGCTTTAAATGATAATCAGGGACAAAGGACCTGGTATGATAAGGCCCATATTTGGCCCCCAGAAAACTCATTTTTCAAAAGTCTTATTTCCATAATAAAAATGTATTCGTAGGAAAGTTCAAACCTTGAATGTAACAGCAAACACAAAATTAACCAGTTCTTGCACAAAATATTTGTGATATTTGTACTGAACATACCCATACCCCCAGCGGATTCTGACGAAAATGACGAATTTGGTAGCCTTTGTGGCTTTCAAAATATATGAGCCTGGCCACCAGCACATTTAATTTGTATACAGATAAAATTTTAATATATTTACATGCCATGAAAATATTAAATGTGCTGGAGACCGGGCTCAATGTTTATTTTTAACTTTTTGTTACCAAACTGGCAGCGTTTGGAACATTTTCCCAGCGTTCTCAACATAAAAATGCCCATATATCCGCTCATAGACAAAATAAACATATGTTGTGCGTATTCATTTTCTTAGTTAGAACACAAGAAATAATCTGGTATACATTTCATTTTGATCTGTTGGAATTTTTTGGTTAGCGTCTCTGGACTTGCAAACTTGAGTGGGTGGGGTACCTGGAGAGGCCTTGTGCAGTGTACAGGTAATTAGCAGTGCAATCTTACATATAAGCAGTTCATCAAAAGCCAGTTGTTAAGAGCTTTCAAAAGTTATTGTAAATGACTTATTTCTTTAAAGGAATATGTATTAAACTCAAATTTCTCGCAATTTTCCTTCATTTTATTGAAACAACGTAGGCATGTCAGAAATCATGTTATTCTGAGAATTAACAAACTCGAAACATATTATTTTTGCTTGTTCCCATACGCACAAATAATAAGCAATACAAACCATGCATTTTTAAGAGAATTTGAATGGGGGCCAAAAACGGCCCTTATCATACCAGGTCCTTTGTAGTTTTCATAAAAACATTTGTTGTTGTCCCATATTAGAATGGTCACATTGATGTGGCTGTTATCAGGGTGTACAAGACATGTTTTTGCAGAGAATGGAAGAAATTGTCTCAGAATTATCATTTAATCCCTTCCCCTTCTTACCCTTAAGTGCTTAAATATAGGGACACATAAAAACCATTAATTTTCCATTTGGAACAAATGGAAAATTAATGGTTGTAGGTGTCCCAATACTTTGGCAAATTAGGGTGCATTATTTGGAGCTGCAAGCTCACACTAAAGCCCTTGGGTTGAAGAAGTGGTTGATAAACGAAAGGTAAGACCACCTTATTCAGACTTAAAACAGGTAAACATGGCAATGTAGTTTGACAGAACAGGCTTTTTTTTTTAAGATTGTCTGTTAAAGAATAAAGACTCAAAATCTACTCTCGAAGACATAAGTTCTAAAGAAATCCATGTTTTTAGAACCACACATACACACATGCATCCACACATACATACAGATCTAGGAGTTTGGTGGTAAGTATGTGTCTGAACTGAACAGCCAGCCTATATGGGAATATGTTTTTCATTCCAAACAAACTTGTTTTGGAACTCTGAAATCTAAAGTTTAACCAGGGTTTAATGGCAATACAAAATTTGGTTTTAAAGAAAGAAAAAAGAAGAAATTTGGATAAAAATAAAAAAATAAACTTCTTTGAAATAACCGGCGCTGATAAGGTTAAGGGTCCAGATACGGGTAACAGGGATAGTTTAAGGATAATTTTCAATATTTTTCCATTAAAACATAAGTTGTGACCCTTCCTTAGAACCATCATTTTGAATAAGGGTTCACAAACTTCGTTTTTCATTGAGAAATAAGAAAATAATCTCTGAATTATCCTAAAAACCCCATCTTATCTAGAGCTCTTATAACTACAATAGGCATGTTTTACCTAGAATCAAACTGTGAATTTCTCTCTCTGTGCATATATATGTATGTTTTTATTTTTATTCCAAATAGCTTAGAGGTAGGTATCAGCATTCAACTAAGCCCAGTCTGTTTTGTTTACACTCTTAAGTTAAGGAACAATACTTTGCTAAATGTGTATCACCATTTTATGATGGTGCTATAAGAGCTTACTTCCCCTTCATGATATTGCAGTCATTTATTTTGTGAAAAGAGGGATTTAACCTCTCAGCCATAATTAGTAACATGCTGAGTCGACATTGATACAACGGTGATGCTTTTGGACTGTATTAACAGTCACAAGCCAAGGGTACTAAGTCCACTTTCTTCCTTACATACACTTGGCCGACAGCCTATTTATAAAACAAACTTCCCACTGCACCATTTCACTGGATGTGAGCAACTTCCATTGCATCTAGTCAAATTATCCATGAAAACTATTTTCCACGTAACAGGTGCTCTTGTTGATAGGAAAATATTGTGTTTACCTTGAACAATTACCAGACAAGAGTAGAATTTCAGGGTTTAACCAATTAATCAGTGTTTTTGAACACTTATGTGAAATTGTAGGACAATTGTGTTTTGCAACAGATAAAAATAACATGTGCCAAGCGGAGCAACTCGCTGAAGCCAAAAAAAAGGGGGGAGTGAGGATATTCAGATTTGCAACTAGGCTGTTTGCCAAGGGTAGGTAAGGAACAAAGTGGACTTAGGATTTTTGGCTAGCGAAGATGACAGTTACAGGACATAACTGTTTTTAACAGTACTTCAAATTTATTTTGATAAGTTATTGCAAAGCATGAGACGAGTGTAATGTAATGTAAATTTAATAACCTCTATTTTTCTGATGTTCTTTAAATTATGACTGACATTGTGTTGCTAACAAAATTTACGTGAGCTCTTTTGGGGTTCACTTTCTTTGCATGCAAACCAATGTTGTTTATACTTTCATGAATGTCAGTAAAATGAAATGTATTTATTAAATGTCTACAGCTATTAAAATACACACAACAGACTCTAGCATGCTTGAAGAAATATAAAAATAGTATTTATTCTTCTATAAATGTGAATACAAAAGAATATGCAAACACACAAAGGCAGTGAATTCAGGTAGATTTTACATAATTTCTGTATACATGCAATAAAAATAGTTTTGCTTTTGCTTGGTCTCACACACTTTATTAATTTTATACTTGTATACAGAGTTCTTCGACACTGGAGATATGTAGCAGGTAAATTATTCTCAGGAAAATTAAAATCTGTAACTCAAACTGTATCTCTTTTTGTTACATGTTCTCATAACACCTGAAAGACTTAAAGCAGAATGAATACTCCTCCTAGGGAGATTAATGTGACCTATAGATATTTGCCTGTCTTCTCCTAGAGGGTTACTTTTACAGGAAAGAGTTTGCGTTCCCTGAAGGTGAATTCTTTCTTATATAAAAATAGAGCCTATTGGAGAAAGGATTCAAATATGAGGAAAGCAAAGTCTTCACTAGAATTGCCTTCTTTGGAAATGTGGCGGCAGAAGCTTTACAACTTAGACTGTGTCTCCTTTGAGTTGTATTCATTTATCGGCACTAGCGTGTGCTTGAGTTTATATAAGCTGATGTTTTGATAAATATTTTCCAGTATAAAAAAAGAAAGTTACACCTTTTCTTGCAGGCTTCAATAGCCATTATTTTTATGTATTATTAGGTTGACTAAATTTTCAGATTCTTGAAGATTCTTGAAGAAGGCCTTCACCTTTGAGCTGCTTTTGAGTTTATTTTATTTTATTTCATTACCAAGATATTTAGTGGAGAAATTGGTCCCGACTGTGTTGGTGGTATTGGTATAAAATTTTACGTTTTTAAACTGAAAACAAGAGCCTAAAGATGGAAAGTGTTGCAAAATGGAATCCATAATGTAAAGATCTCAAAACAATGAAAGAGATATATAAGGAAATTATCGTTTCAATTACTTTTCACCAATTTAGGTAGTTACGCTAAATTTTATACCAGTAGCAACACCTGTTCTCATGTGGTTGTTGTTTATGACGCTTGTACATATATTAGACATCTCAGAACTGTAAATAATATGTTTTGTTTCTCCCTTTTCTTTCATGTTCATGCCATATAGCACTACCAAACCTGCACCCCACTTAGATGGGTAAGTTCTTCATGGGTAATTTGTTGACTTATAATTGACACTATAAAGTGTATTATATTTGCATGTTCACAGGGGTAATGCCAATGTCCCTACCTGTGCTGTTGACTGAGCCAGTCAGTTACCATATGTGCAAAAAGTGGCTGCTGACTGAGACATTTAACTACAGTATCAGCTTGGTCAACAGCCATTAACCCTATTGCACTCAGAATGGCCAAAACTCCATAGAGTTTTGGCCGTTGTGAGTGCAATAGGGTTAACAAAAGTATCATTTACCATTATTGAAGGTAATGCTTACAACCAAAGTCTTGGTAGACAGTCACTTTGTAAAGTACCATCTCAGTTGACAGCATGGGTACTAAAATGGTATTACCACTGTGATGTTCTTTATCCCACAAATGTCTTATTTTGGAATTGTGGTGCATTTTAAATAAGGTGGATGGATACACCTCCATTTGTTTCTGCCATTTTATTTAGGAAAACAACTTTTGTGACTTTATGTTGGCTTCCCTCCATGGGATGGTCCTTCCAAAATGGGCCCAAATCTTTATAAAAGGAGAGTAGCATCTTCTTTTCATTAAGAGTTGACTCCCATTGAAACAGGAGGCAAAAATGAAAGTTGCAGAGTTGTTTCCCGTAAGAGTGTACATTTTCACCTTAAGAATTTGGAACAAAGTATCCAGTATTCACATATTGTTGAAACTGGTGTTAAAGCAAAGAATTGGACATGCAGCATTGGAACAGTGTTGTTTGGATTTTTAGATGTTCTTTTTCAATACAATGTTGCATTAATGCATGTACAACATTATTTCAGCATTGTGTGCAATACTGTTTGTCCTAAGATTAAGTATATTCATGAACTGTCTGAGCATGTTGAATTTATGAGTCATCATATTCACAAACAGAACTACCTTGGTGAGGCATTGTGATCCTCCTTAGAACTATCTCAGCAATGTTGTCTAGTGTACATGCTACAGAGAAAAGAGAAAATTTGAGCCACAACATGATAAAAACAACAGTGGGATGTGCACTCAGCGAAGACACAGATCAGCCTGGGCATCCAGTTTTTGCTGTCTGCATTGGGCTAGTTTAGAGCTGTAGCTAGCTCTTAGCACATGGCGGGTGTCCAGGCTGATCTGAGTCTTTGCTGGGCACACATGCCACTTAATTGGTATTGTCCTGTTTTGGATCATTTATTCTATTAAGTTCATGCATATCTGAAGGACTAGGCCCAGTTGTTCAAAGCATTATTAGGTTAACAAAGTTGTTAGTTAAGGAGAAGTTCCAGTATATATGATATCAAGTATGCTATTTCATGCTGCGTAATGATATGAGTTTTTGCAGTGCAGGTATTTTTAGTGTTTTGGTGTACAATTTACTGGCAGAATTGCAAATGTTATGTTTGTTAATTTTTAGACATTATTAAGCTTGAACAACCATGCCCCATTTAACAGCATTTAAATTTAAATATTTCAGTAAACATGTTGTATTTGGACATGTGATAATGGGTCAGGATGTTGTCAAAGCCGTAGAAAATCTTGAAACTGATAAGAAAAGTCGACCCTTACAGGCTGTCACCATCTCAAATTGTGGGGAGCTAGTGCTACAGCTCAAAGCTAAAGGTAAGGCAACAATAAGGTGAATGGTTGCTAGTTCATGGAAAGCAGCTCTTTCATGTTCATTTGTTTTCATTTCCTTTTCATTGTGTTTATCTCTTAAAAGATTTTTTTTCTTTTAAGAGTAGACTTCTTTTTAGAATGGTTTTGTCATATAGGGAAGCAAACAGGAAAACATAAAATTTGTCTCCCTTTGCAAAAAATGGTGGAAAAAAAAAGAAAAGAAGAACAAGTTACAAGGCCATGCACCCTTAATAGAAACAGGACATAAAACTTTAGCAGAATGTTCATCGCTTACTCCCCTTATTCTTCAATTTTGCCAAATAATAATACAAAAATGGTTAAGATAAAAATTCATCAGTTTTAACTTTCATATTTGCTGCGACTTATACTGCTTTGCGTTGCGTGTCTATCTAGTTCACCTAAACCTGCCTTCCTTTTCTTCAGCCATTGACAGAGTTATTACAAGGTATTCACAGAGGACTAAAATCAGCTTGCATAGTTGGCCAGACTAAACAGTGTGTGCTATTTACAATATTAAGGTAGATTACAATTGTAGGATCCATAAATATTAATACATCACAGAAGGCCCAGAAAACCTTATAGGATATGTAAAAATATTTTGTTTGTTGTAAAATATTTTGTTTGATGTTACAGCTAAAAAGAAGAAAGTGGTAGAATCAGAAAAGGACTCATCATCTAGTGAGTCCAGCTCTGAATCTGAATCTGATTCTGAAGAAGAAAAAAAGAAAAGAAAAAGAAAGAAAAAAGAGAAAAAGAAGGCAAAAAGGAAAAAGAAAGAAAAGAAAAAGAAGCGTGAAAAAGAATCCAGGTAAATCCGAGTTGGCCAATGTTTAGGAGTATAAATACGGAATTGATGTAAAGTATTTGGATTAAAAGGCTGAAGCAAACAGTGTAGACCGTCGGCCCTCTTTCTCTTTGTCAATATTCCAGTGTTGATTTTAGCTTAACTTAGAGATTTTCTGACAAAGCACTAGGGGGATTATCAGAAGAAATGCCACTGTAGCAGAAAAGAATGTGTTTTCTTGGTGTATGAATGCCTTGTTTAATATCAGTGGCCACTCTTAAAGGTAGGTTCCTGGACTAGCGATAACAATTATGTCCACAAAATAATTTCGTCTTTTTCTGAGCAGTATTGAATTCTCTTATTTTTCTGAATTTGTTGCTACTGAGAAACTCGTCAGATGTTGAAGAAAATAGTCGTTTTCCCCTTTGGTTGGAATTCCAGTTCTAAAAATAACTATGTTTATTATGCCTATAAGTGCGCAATTTCTGATGCCATTCTCCAAAGGTCAATTTTCCCTTGCCGTGAGCTCTCCCAGAGGTCCTGGCATGGCGGATGGGTTAAAACTATCCCAAAATGCAATGCAGCATGACGTCAGCTGCGTTATCTATTTTTGGCGCGAACTAAAAATAACGCTAACTGGTGTGCGAAGCAGAGTTAGGAAATCCCTTGCAAAACAACTTTTCTAATATTTTTTTGATTCACTATTTTTAATGAAACTTATTCATTCCCTTTTATAAGTGCTTTCCAATAACTTGGATGAAAGATCATCAAAAATATGATGCATTCCAAAGTACAGGAATCTACCTTTAAAGGAAAGAATTAGCCCTCACAAGGGAGCTAATTTTCTCCTATTACTGGGAAAGTTCCAAAAGCAAAAACAGTTAAATTTGCAAACAGCATAGATCCAGATGAGGGGGATCATAATGATTTCTTAATATGAGCTGGAAATAAACATTTATTGAAATTTTGCAGGCATAAATTTTGTATTCTGCTTTTTGGTACTTTAAGGGTTAAATGTTTTCACTCTCGTACAAGGGAGGCAAATACTCTTGGATCAGAGTGCCGTCTTTTGAATGAATATGTGTTAAACATAAATGAGCTGCGACATGACAAAACCGACAAAGTGGCATATGCACCCAGCAAAGACCCAGATCAGCCTTTGCATCTGCCCAGTCTGATCAGAGTCTTCGCTGTTCACATGAAGATAGCTTAGGCCTTTAGCTATCTTAGCTATGAGACTCTGATCAGAGTCTTCCCTGTTCACCTGAAGATAGCTCACGCCCTTAGCTACCTTTAAAGTGCAAAACAGAGGCTCTGATCCGACTGGGCAGATGCCCAGGATGATCTAAGTCTTTGCTGAGTGCACACGCCACTTTGTTGGTTTTGTCATGTCAAGGCTCAATTGTTGTTGTAAATTTCAGCTCGGAGGAAGAGGAGATTAAGAAAAAGGAGCCAGTCACAACAGTGTACGGTGACATTAGGCCTGAGGAGATACCAGAAGTGCCATCTAATAAGTTCCTCTACAGGGGAGATAAACTAGATCTTGATAGGTAAGTTGGTATTGGAGGTATTTATGAATTATTTCCCTCGTTCCAGGCTGAGTAGTTCGAAACATCATATGCCTAACAAGCTTGTTAAGAAATGAAAAAAGTTATGAAATTTTACCCCCCTTCCATAGTGACCACTGCATTGTTATCCCCCGCCGAAGGCGGAGGGATATAGGTTTCTCCATGTCCGTCCGTCCGTCTGTCTGTCTGTCCGTCCGTCCTTCTGTCTGTCCGTCCGTCCTTCCGTCCGTCCGTCCGGAGCCATAACTAAGTAACCACTGGATGGAATTTCATGAAACTTAAAATAAATAAATATCACTGTAACGCGCTGCGGCACATGAAGTTTCATCAGACTGGCTTTAGTAATGCATGAGTTATTGCCCCTTTATTGGCTTAAAATCAATGATATAATCCATAACTAACTAACCTCTGAGCGGAATTTCTTGAAACTTAAAATAAGTATATATTACTATAACGCGCTGCTGCACATGAAGATTCATCAGACTGGCTTCAGTAATGCATGAGTTATTGCCCTTTAATTAACTTGAAATCAATGAAATGAGCCTTAACTAAGTAACCACTCAACAGAATTTCATGAAACTTGAAATAAATATATATCACTATGTTGTGCTGATGCACATGAAGTTTCCTCAGACTGGATTCAGTAATGCATGAGTTATTGCCCTTTAATTGACCCGCCCATCCTTCTGTCTGTCCATCCAGAGCCATAACTAAGTAACCACTGGACGGAATTTCATGAAACTTAAAATAAATATATATCACTCAGTTTTTTTACAAATCTCCTTCTTTGAGTCCCAGGACTCACAAGACCTAAAATCTTTGCATCCCAAGCTCAAGGGTTTGCATCTTTACTGGGATGCAAAAGCAATATTTTCTCTGCATCCCAAACTTAAAGGGCTTCAAAGGACAAGCCCTATTTATATAAAAAATAACCAACGTCAAGCTCCTGTGGTCACAGGAATAAAATAAATCACCTGTTGTCTCATTGTCAGACAGTGTATTGGATTTGGAGACATCCGTTGTCATTTCGGATTCGGAAGTTTGATCGGTCGCATCATGATCTGCAACATCTGGCCTTGCGTGTTTGTCTTGCCCAAGAAGACCAAATAAAGTTTGCTGCTTTGAATCAAGTTTGATCTTTTTCTTGTTTTTCGGAGGCATGATTACTTATTAACCCGGTGTATTGATAAAAGTTTGCACTTAGGTAAAAAACATCACCGTGGTCGATAATACTATGTTCTTCCGGTACTGGACAACTACTATTGATTATTGGTATTACAGGTAGACTTCGGTATTTAGCGGGAGTAGGAAAGACTATGGTACTGTTTTTTTACCAGTAATATAACAATCTGCTAATGCACCGTTGCTATATTCTTAAAACGAAAGTAGCTTTGTGAATGAAGCCAAAATCGGAAGTTGGACTATCGATCGGCTATTTTTATGCGTCCCGGAACGCAGCCAAGGAAATATTTTGCGTCCTCTGGGAAAATTATGCGTCTCAGACGCAGGACGCAGGGGTAAAAAAATCACTGATCACTATAACACGCTGTGGCACATGAAGTTTCATCAGACTGGCTGCAGTAATGCATGAGTTATTGCCCGTTTATTGGCTTAAAATCATTGAAATGAGCCATAACTAAGTAACTACTGAGCGGAATTTCTTGAAACTTAACATAAGTATATATCACTATAACGCGCTGCTGCACATGAAGTTTCATCAGACTAGTTTCAGTAATGCATGAGTTATTGCCCTTTAATTAGCTTGAAATCAATGAAATGAGCTGTAACTAAGTAACCACTGGACAGAATTTCATGAAACTTAAAATAAATATATATCACTATAATGTGCTGATGCACATGATTTCCTCAGACTGGATTCAGTATTGCATGAGTTATTGCCCTCTAATTGACTTAAAATCAGTGAAATGAGGTTTAAACAAGTAACCAATACTTCATGAAATTTAAACTGAATAATTATGTATCACCATAAAGTGGATATGAACATAAAGTTTTATCAGAATGGCATCAAAAGGGCATGAATAATTGCCCTTGGATCAATGTGAGATTGCCATTTCCAGCCATAACTAACTTATCAATGAATAAAATTCTATGAAACTTATACAAAATATGTATCACCATAATTTACAGTTTGTCAGAACTGCTTCAGTGAGCAATGAGTTACTGCCCTTGAATTGGCTTAAAATCAACAAATTGAGTCATAACTAAGTAACCAATAAATGGAATTTCATGACACTTATAATAATTATATATTGTCATGACAAGGCATTGCACATTAAGTTTTGTCATAATCTCTTCAGTAGTGCATGATTTAATGCCCTTGAATTGATTTAAAATCCACAAATTAGCCATTAGAAGGGTGCTGACAAACAAAATTTCTTGTAACCGAATTTAAAATGTATCATTATAGTGCAGTGATGCTGAGGCAAGTGTTTAAGAAGAACAGCTCCAGCTTATGCCTTACTTATCCCAGAGATATTGCCCTTGATTTTATGTACAATCCACAAGTTCAGCCTCCTAAGTAACCTGTGAAAATTTTTTTATGAAACTTAAAATTTTATGAAACTTAAAACAACCATAAACAAATCAAGGCCACTTCGGCGGGGGATATAAATTCACTGAATTTGCTTGTTACAGCTGAAGTTGCCTACAAAACGTATCGTATGCAGGCACAAAGGAAATTTGGAAATTTGATGAGACTGATGTAGAACAAATTGAAACTAAACTTGAAAATCCAGATTAGTCCTTCATATAAAACTTAACAGATATCTATCAAATAAGTAGTATTTTCACAAATATATTATTAGATACAGCAAATGAATTTATCCCCAAAAAGGAATTTTTTAAATCGGCCTGCAGATAAACCATGGATGAATAATGAAATTCGTAAGCAAATGCAAATAAGAAATCGTCTATATCATAAAGCTAAACATACAACTAATGAAAATCACTTGCAAAATTATAGGAACAAAAGAAATGAAGTAATAGACCTGATATGGGATGCAAAAAAACAGTATCTTCATAAATTACAATCTTCTCTGAGTAACCCAAACTTACCATCAAAGCAATGGCATAAAATAGCTAACGAAATTACTAAACTGAAAAATAAAAATAATCCACCACCACCCCTATATAATAACGATGGTCAAATTAACCTACACCCTTTTCATAAGGCAGAAACATTAAATAATCATTTCGCAAAAATATCTACAACTGAAAATGAACCAATACTCCCTGATAATGATCCAGAAACAGACTTTACCATGAACTTTATTGAAATTACGCAGCAGGATGTTCAAGATCAAATTCATAAGCTCAATACAACAAAACCTGGTGGACCTGATGAGATAATGCCTAGATTGATTAACATTGCTGGTAGATCCTTGATTCAACCACTTACTTGGCTTTATAACAAATCCATAGCTCTAGGTAAAGTCCCTTGCCAATGGAAAATGGCAAACATTTCAGCTATCTTTAAAGGGAAAGGCGATGACCAAGATCCCTCAAACTATCGGCCCATCTCTGTAACTAGCTGTTTGGGTAAAATCCTAGAAAAAATAATATTCAAATACTTGTTCAACTATATTCAACAGCACAATATATTGACTAAATTCCAATCAGGATTCAGGCCTCTTAGAATTGTATCATATTATAATAGAAAATCTAGACAAAGGCAAAGAAATTAAATTTATCTTCTGTGATGTTAGTAAAGCATTCGACAAAGTTTGGCATCAAGGGTTATTGTACAAATTAAAAAGATATGGCATATGTGGTAACATGTTAAATTGGTTCAGTGATTATCTATTAAATAGGAAACAGAGAGTAATTAATGAAGGTTTTAAATCGTCCTGGGCAAGTACACTGGCAGGGGTACCGCAAGGGTCAGTATTAGGACCATACTTATTTCTTCTGTACGTCAACGATATAGTTAATGGAATTAACACTAATATAAGATTATTTGCGGATGACACAACCCTATTTGTAATTTAGAGAGCAATGAATCTATTGAACTTCTAAATAACGATTTTCTGAAGATTATATCTTGGGCTCATGACTGGCTGATCATTTTAGATCCAGTCAAGACTAAAAGTATGCTCTTTTCAAGAAAACGGCAACCTAACAATAATACAGAGATTAGGATCAATGATATTACAATAGAAGATGAAAACAACCATACTCATCTAGGTCTAACATTCTGTTCAGATGGAACATGGGGAGAGCATATAAATAAAATTTATGAAAAAGCATCTTATCGATTGTATCTTATGCGTCTACTAAAGCATGATCTAGACAGAAGATCACTCTTAAGATTTTATACTACATATATTAGACCCATACTAGAGTATGCATGCATTGTTTGGGATAACTGTACAAAAACTCAATCTGACCTTCTTGAATCAGTAAATCTAGATGCAGCACGAATCATAACAGGGCTTCGAAGAGGAACCTCTCATGCAGTCCTCTATAATGAATTAGGCTGGACCCCTTTATCTGAAAGAAGAAAAAACAGTAAACTTATACACTTTTATAAACTCCTCAATGACGATACCCCAACTTACCTGAGTCAAATATTGTCAAATTATAATCAACATGAAACTGGCTATACACTTCGAAATACTAATCTTAGGCACCCAGTGCCACGTACAGTTTCGTTCCAAAATTCCTACTTTATTACAACCACTGTCCTGTGGAATAACCTTGACGATGATATTAAAAATAATTGCACTTCTATATATTCTTTCAAAAGAGCACTAAGTAAACAGGTAAAACCCTCACTCTCATACTTTATGAATGGAGTAAGAAAATATAATATAATAATGTGTCAATTAAGGAATAACAAAAGTTCACTTAATGCTGATCTCTTGAATGACCACTTGCAAGATAATGGCCTTTGTATTGACTGTGGTGTTGCAGAAACTGGTCAACAGTATCTCCTAGAATGCTCTAAATATGATGAACAAAGAATGCAATTAATCAGCGCTCTGCAAGTCAACAAGTCTATTTATGAAACAATATTTATAAGTGTAAATGACCTTCTGGCTTGGAATCAAAATTTATCAAATGAACAGAAGCCTGTTACAAGATGCAGTTATCGGATATTTTAAGAATACTAAACGGTTTGACTAACTCATAGTATGACATTTTTGTGACAGCGGCAAGCAGTGCAGAACCAGACCAGATGCTGTCTAACACCGCATCTGATTGGTGTCTTCACTGTTCACCTGCTGGATGCATTGTGACCTTTGGTTGCCAGGCCGAACATTTACATGCACGAATCAAAGCTTCTAAAATTTACAAGATTTATAACAGTCCGGAATTGTCATTTCATGTGCATGACGTAACTGTATAAAGGCCTCTTAATTTCATTATTCTGCTGTAATAATTTGTTCATACTTACCTCTTTATTTAGACAATGACTGACTAGGCTAATTAATTTGACTGGATTTCATCTGGCAACGTGTCACTTCCGCAATCACTATTGGTCCGCTATACTGTTGACACAGTCCCCGTGGCCCGGGTATTTCGCCAAGCTAAACACCGGTCATACTTACCTCAGAGACTCTGTCCACATTTTCATTTTTATTGAAATGATAATTAATGCATAAAATAAATAAATAAATAAATAACAATGCAACCGAATGTTAATACAAATAAATGCTCGAAACGTACTGATACAAGGAATCCATAGTCAAATTTTGGTAGATCAATGACAATATATTGTATTATCACAGATTGTAGCAAAATCGATACTTTATAAAACCTTTCATGGTATGGCAGACATTCTTCTCTTCTTGTTCTCCTCTTCTTCTTCTTCTTCTTTTTCTTTTTCTTCTTCTTCTTATTACCATTATCGTTTCCTTCTATCTCTTCAAATTTTCTATTGCATATTCTTGAACACATATACTTTTTGAAGATATATACTCAAAATATGTGCTTAACTTTTTGATATAATAATTGACATGTGATGTAATATATGTACATGTTTCGTAAATTCATATTATTCGTATAATTATTATACATGTATAACTTGTACATTTACAGTACCGTCTAGGAGAGGATAAATATAGGCCTAGCCTACATCCAATCCTTAGACATCTATATATATGTTTGTTATCACAAATGTATGTATTTGTGTCAGAAATTTATAATAAATAAATAAAAAGCTTGTTAAGAGGTCAGAGGTGAAGTGTTTTAAGACTTTATTACCAAATTTACTGATATTTTTTTGTCGAAATAATGTGCACTGCAAAAGCTTTTCACACTTTTTCAACAAAAAATATTAGTAGGTTTTAGATATTTTACATTTGAAATTTTAACAAAATGTTAACTAACAATGTTATTAGTTTTGAACAACTGAGCCCGGAACAGTAAGGGAAAAGAACTTTGCATAGGGAGGAAACAAGTCGAGTGCTTAGTGCAAGACTAGTCTAACTTTATATTTTGAAACTTTTCAGGAGAAGCAAAAAACTGATTATTACCGTACATTTATAAACAAAGAAATGCTTACATTCTTCAATTTCATTAACTTATTTTTGTTAAATTAGGTTTTTGTGACTTAGACTACTTTTGCGCTGAAAAGTTTAGTGCAAGACTAGTCTAACTTGAGATAGACTTTTTTTTTCAAATGCAAAATATAAGTGCATTATAAAACAAATTTTAACAATTTTTACAGTTTGAAGGCAAAAATGCAATAAGCATGAGCTGTGAAACAGATATTTAACAACTTTAAACATTTGAAAAGGACAATTTATATAACTTTTTTTTATTAGTGCAAAACTAGTCTAACTTCAAATCCTTTTTTTCTTAGCGCAATACTAGTCTATCTCAAGATAGACTAGTCTTGCACTAAGAAAAATGAGGAAAATATTTTGAAATGAAAAGATTTCATGTTTTACTACCAAAAAACTGTTTACTAAAGTGTTAAGAAAACACTGTACCTAGACCTATAAACAGTTAAAGACTATAAGAACTTGTATCTAAATTTATAAAACTGAAAACTTAGCCATTTATCCGTAGTATACTCTTTAAAATCAAACTCGTCTCATTGTAGTTAGACCAGTCTTGCGCTAAAGATTTGGCTCATTTGGCTCCTAGACTATTTTTAAATTAGGAATAAAAGCATTTTTTGCAAAAACATGAATCTTAATATTTTCAAAGAATGTGTATTTGACCATCAAGTTTTCAAAAGTGCAAAAAAGTGATTTTGTGAAAAATAGTGAGTTAGACCAGTCTTGCACTGAGCCCTCGAAGTGTTATTGTCTTACTGTTCAAATATTAACTTCAGTTGCTTTTACAAGTTGTTTAGAACTTTTTATGTCATTACAAGAATTGAAACAACAGAAAATTATGAAAGAAGATAATGTAGAACTTCACAAGTAAGTTGACATGAGATAAAATCTTGTTAGTGGTTGTGTGCCAAGCGCAGACTCAGATTCGCCTGGGCATCTGCCCAGTCTGATCAAAGTCTTTGCTGTCAACATGGAGTTAGCTTAGACCCATAGCTATCCTATAAGTGCATAGCAAAGCGTCTGATTGGACTGGGCGGATGCCCAGGCTGATCTGAGTTTGCACTGGGCGCCCTGCCACTAAGTTGGTTTTCACATGTCGCGGCTCAAATATTAAAGGGATGTCAGTGTTATAAAACTAGAGCTGTAGATAAGAGTGACCTCTTAAAATTCTAATTCTAGGCCTCAGGAGGCTTCTCCACCAAGGTATACTCGTCGACCAGAAGCAGAAAGGGTGCCATACAGAACACAGGTCAAGTACTCCAACTCTGGACGGAAAATAAAGGGCAGAGGAAATGTGGTAAGTACAGCCTCTCTGACTCCAATACACAGTTCTGAGCTACACCCAGAGTGTCACTCAAGAGTCACCTGACAGTGTAAACTGACCAACGCAACAACAAATTAGCATGTGACATAGTCTCACAAACAAAATCACACATGTTCAATGTCCCTCGTTAGTCTGTGATGTTACCTTGCAGTTAATGGAAGGATGTATATCTGTTTAGAGTAGGTGTGGTTTTCAGATATGTGAATTAGCTTGGGTACAGAAATGTCTGTGCTGCACAGGAAAGAAAATAAGGTTGCTTTCAGCCACTTCTTGTGATTTGTTAATGTATAATTAGCATTAAGATAACTATTCTGTATGTCAGCATGTGCTAAAGAGGAATATATTACTTGTACAAATATGACTCACAATAATACCATAAAAAATTCAAAATATTGGGACAGATTGGTCCGAGTAAACAGTGCAGACCCTGACTCATAGAATCCGCCTTCCATTAATTGTCTCGCCTGCAAATAGCCAAGTGAGACAGGTATTAATTTTCCAATAGAGGCTGCGGAAAAGCTTCTAGTTTAAACACATTTTATTAGCTCACCTGAGCCGAAGGCTCACAGGTGGGCTTATAGTATAGACAGGCATCCGTCGTCCGTCCATCCGTCCGTTGTCCGTCAACATTTTCAAACGGCATCTCCTGAAACTACAAGGCCCATTGTTACCAAATTTCATATGTAGCATCTATAGGCAGGGGGAACCAATAATACTGTTTTTTATCCAAATTGCTTTGGAACTTTGGTTGCTATAGCAACTTAAAGCTGCCATTGACTTGTATGGGAAAAAATGAAAATTTGCATTTATTGCTATGTCACTGCAGATATTTTCACAAAACTTTTATAGAAATGTTCCTTGAGTAGTTCTTTATCAATCACATGAAATTTATGTAAATTGCACAATTTAGCTGGTTGCTATGGCAACCGAATGGTTAAAAATAGAAAAAATATTCAAAAATCATCTCCTCAGAAACTGTGCAACCAATAGAGCTCAAACTTCACAGAAAGAATCTTGGTACTTGCCTCTATAAAAGTACTGTTTTTCTTGGTAATTGCTTTAGCAGTTTGGTTGCTATGGGAACTTAAAGTTGCCACTGACTTAAAATGGCAAAATGTAAAATTTGCATTTATTGCTATGCCACTGCAGATATTTTGACAAAACTTTCATAGAAATGTCCCTTGAGTAGTCCCCAACCAGCCGTATTAAATTACGGCAAATTGCACAATTTGGGTGGTTGCCATTGCAACAGAATAGTTAAAAATAGAAAAATATTAAAAAATCCTCAGAAACTTGTGGCCAATAAAGCTCAAACTTTAGTACTAGCCTCTATAGAATTACTGTTTTTCATGGCAATTACTCTAGCAGTTTGGTTGCTATGGCAACTTATAATTTCCATTGCTTATAATGGGAAATATGGAAATTGGCAAATTTTTGCTATCTCACTGCAGTTATTTGGATTTTTCTACAGAAATGTTTCTTGAGTAGTCTTCTACGATTCATGTGAATTTTTACCAAATAGCTGAATTTGATTGGTTGCCATGGCAAAATATAGGGTAAATTTTAGAAAAATATATTCAAAAATCTTCTCTATGAAGCTGATACACTGCATACATGTAAATGACATTAGCCTCTACATAAATTATGTTTTTTCTTCCAATGCCATTAGAACTCTAGTTTCTATGGCAACTTATAGTTTCCATTGACTTATAATGGGGAAAGTGAAAATTGGCAATTTTTGCTGTCTAACTTCAGTTATTTAGAAATTTTTTCTATAAAAATGTTCCTCGAGTAGTCCTCTATGATTCATATGAATTTTGTCAAAATTGCTGAATTTGATTGGTGCCCTGGCAAAATAAAGGGTAAATTTTTGAAAAAATACTACAAATATTGTCCTCCGAAGCCATAAGAGGGATGAAGCTGATACTTTGCATACATGTTAATGACATTAGCCTCTACCAAAATTATATTTAGTTTTACCATTGCTCATTTGAATTTGTTGCTATGTCAACTTAGAGTTTCCATAGACTTACAGTGGGGAAATTGGAAATATTGCATTTGTTCCTGTGTTACTGCAGATATTTTGACAAAAGCTTTACAGAAATGTTCCTGGAGTAGTCCTCTACAAGCCATATGAATTTTGCTTTAATCCCTGATTTTGATTGGTTACCATTGCAATAGAAAGGCCAGATTGTCATTTATGATAAAGCTGAATCTTTTTTGCATAAATGTTTATGATATTATCCTCTACATAAATGGTGTGTTTTATTGCTGTTGTGCATGTGGTTTTGTTGCTAAAGTTTTTTCAACATAATCTTAGTGCTCAGGTGAGCAATATAGGACCATGGGTCCTCTGGTTCATAATTTCACAGACATGCAACAGCTGGGCCGCGTAGCGCAATCGGTAGGGCACCTGACTCATAAGTCAGAGGTCCTGGGTTTGAAACTCGGTCTGGCCACATACTTTCGTTTATCCTTCCGCTGATTCAAGAAGCGCAGCTGTCAGTTACTGGCGAAAGTATGTGCACTTAGTACTGGTTAACCGCTTAGGAGGTCTAAACCTGCCCAGGAATAGTGTGGTTAGGTTAACTGACCATCCCGACATGACCATAGCTGTTTACTGTTAAGCATCAAATCAATCAAAAAAAAAAAAAAAAAAGACATGCTACATAAATAAGTAAAGCTATAGTTGAGTTTTCAGGTTAAGTTTCGTTTTGTGACATTTGGCTGACAAGCGAGACTCTGCATTCTGCGGAATTCTCGTTTAACATTTCATTACTTACAGTCAACTCACAATATCTCGAACATTGATATCTCAAAGTACCCTCTTGTATAAATGAATATAGTTTGGACAAATTTTCAGATTTTCTTAACATTTCAACTCCTGTTATCTCAAACTACCAATACATGTACCGTATACTTGGTAATTTTTGCGGGTAAAATTTTCGCGGTTAAGGGTCGAAAACATAAATATTAATTTTCGCGATTTTTAATTTTCGTGGCTAGCAACATGCGCGAAAAGCAAAACTATTTCTTTTTCACTTGAGTCAGTTCGTTCATTAACCTGCGGCAGGGCCGCTGCAGGTTAATGAAAGAACTGGCTCAAGTGAAAAATTCCAGCAACTACCAAAGCAAACAGAAACAAAATATATGAACACTGTGTCTACAGAAGACACTTTGTAAGAAACTGGAAGTTATTTGCTATTTTAATATTCACGGTTTCTATACCTTGTATACGGTATCTCAAAGTAAATTTTCTTTTACCAGAAAATATACTTTGAGATATCATTAGTTTGGCAGAAACTTTGACTTTGAGATATCGAGCTTGTTTTCAGAGATACAGAAGCTGGAGCCGAGGCAGAAGTGAGACACCTCCTCACTGGAAGCAGGCCGAGCAGCGCACCAAACCTAAGCGTAACCAAGATGACCAGGGACAGCCTGAGGGGCGGTGGCAGAGAAACGATGCCCAGAGGGGACAGAGATTCAGCAGGGATGAGAGGGACAGAGGAGATGTGAGGGACAGAGTGGGCTTCCGAGGGAGGTTCCAGAGGGGACAGATTGAGAGAGAGGAGGAAGTGTAAGAAAATGTTTTTATCATTGAAAGTACATAGGTGCACCTCCATGTTTTAAGGAGGTCAGCTTTCTTGGCTTTTTATTTGCCTTCTTGAGGATAAGACATATGTTTTGACCCCTCATTCTTGCCATCTTGATGAGGCAAAAATATGTTTTCATGGAGCCAAGATCACAACTGAAGTCTGCTTTACACATGATGTTGCTCAGTTATTGTCTTGCCTTGGACATAGGAACTCCTTTTCTGGTGTCCTGGAAACTTATGTCAGCTTTTCTGATTTGACTTTGTACGTAGTAAAGGATTCTCTTTGGGACAACACTCAAAATGTGAGACAAAAAGTTCTGTGAGATCTTGTATCTGCATTGTTGCTGTTTGGTCATATCGGCATGTGTGTGCAGTCAGCATATCTTTTCATGGTGAAGGAAGAAACATAGCCCAGAATGACAAGTATTATCTTTTATTATAGGACCAAGATGTAACAAAGAATTCCATTGGCTGATTTGATGTCACATGCCAGTCAATATTTTGCAATAGTCACCGGCTAGTCAGTGAATATTACTTTTACCCTGACGTCATTTTATTTTCATAACGTAACATCTGATGTACATAAATATTAATGGTGTAACGTCGCGAGATAAAACCATGTAGTACCATCATAAATATCAAAGGTAACTGTTTTTAGCTCGCCTGAACGAAAGTTCAGGAAGAGCTTTTGTTGTCACCACGGCGTCGGCGTCCGCGTCAGCGTCAGCGCCGGCGTCCGGATTGGATGTTTTGGTTAAAGTTTTTAAAAAACCTATATCTCCCTAACCCATTGATGGATTCTTTTGATACTTGCACTGTTGTTAGATATTGGTCCAAAGTTTAACATGGTACCACCCCCACTCCACTCCTTGACCTTGATGTCAAGGTCATGGACTTCGAAAATTGGGAGTGTTTTGGGACTGGTTAACGTTTTCTAAAGCCCAGTATCTCCTTAACCCATAGATGGATTTCTTTGATACTTGCACTGTATTTAGATATTGGTCCGAAGTTTTCCAGGGTACCACCCCCACCCCCGTCAGTGACCTTGATGTCAAGGTCATGGACTTAGAAAATTGTCTTTTTATTGATTGGATGTTTTGGTTAAAGTTTTTTAATGACACATATCTCCTGAACCCATAGATGAATTCTTTTTATATTTGCACTGTAGTTAGATATTAGTCCAAAGTTTTACAGAGTACTACCCCAGCCCTGCTCGGTGACCTTGATGTCAAGGTCAGGGACTTAGGAA
Organism: Ctena decussata; assembly: GCA_963989385.1. Taxonomy (NCBI): domain Eukaryota; kingdom Metazoa; phylum Mollusca; class Bivalvia; order Lucinida; family Lucinidae; genus Ctena; species Ctena decussata. The sequence goes on from OZ022504.1 coordinate 61,469,382, forward strand.
ATTTGGTCTTTATTAAAGTTTTCTAATTGCGTACTGATTCATAATGCTTGGCAGAGATTTAGTTTACACTTGAACTGATGTTAGACACTTTTTTGAGTTTTTACAAAACACTATATACTTACCGGACTGGATGACCTTGATGTCAAGGTCATGGACTTTGAGTTTTGTCTTAAAGATTTTGATAAGTTTTATATTAATGAAGACATAATTTCACAGTGCCACTATGGACTCAGTTGATACTAATACTTGGACTGATGTTAGATAACGGTTAAAGGCTTTGATACATCCTAGCCCTGCCCTCCTCCCCCCTACCCCTTAGTTCTTTGACCTCAAGCTCATGGACTGTGAAATTTCATGTGGATTTTTTTTTATTTTAAGACATTTCTGAGATAGCTTTTGTTTATAAATGTGTTGTCATTATGGACATGCTTGCCTGAAGTTTTATACATAGCAGTCCACACCACCACAGCGACTGTGTGATGGGCAAGCACCTATTCAGGCGAGCTATGCTGTCAGGTGACAGCTCTTGTTAGAATTATCATATAATAAAACAATTGTTGACCTTTATTTCGGTGAATATGCAGTTTTGTTGCCCTGCAAACATAACATATATGTTGTTCGCAGGTCTACAAAACTGCATATTGACCTCAACAAAGGTCAACTTTTGTAATAACTAGCACTACCATGTATGGAGCTCTTATAAATAGTTTGAATTTGATATTTTCAGAGATGATCAAGGAGATGTTAGAAGAGAAAGAAAGAAAAATAAAAAGGAGAAAAAGTAAGTTGGAAATTACTGACAGCAAATCAGATTCATTGACCAGCAATTAGCTTGCAAAGGTATTTGAATTTTATTAATGGTAAAATGCAACTGTTAAGAAATTTTGTTTTAATCCTCGTTCAAAATTTGAGACATGTAGCAATGAAAGTTTTGATGGCCCATGCAATTCTAAAATGCTATGAAATTAAGGCACTAACTTTATTACGATTCTAATTTTGTAATTTTCTATTGGCTTGATAATCATTTGCATATCTCTTATAAATAGAACTAAATGACCACTCTGACTTTTACATCTCACCAAAATATGTATATACTTATGCATAATTATGTTATGTTATATACTGAACCAAAAAGGAAACATTCACTTTTACATTGTTCTGTTTCTCTTGATTGAGTACAGACATCAGCAAACAGTGGCAGATCCAGAGGGGGTTTTTGGGGGTTCAAACGAACCCCCTCTGCAGCCTAAATCATTTCATTTTATTGGGAATTTCAGCAAATATTGGTCAAACTGCGCAAATTGAACTCCTCAGCTATTTTGAACCCCCTATCCAAAATTCCTGGATCCGCCTCTGGCAAAAAAATTATAAAGTACAATGTTTCTCGTTAACAATAAGAGGCAACAGATTTATTTTTTCTAGCTATTCTACAGGATTAACATACCTATTGGGGAAACAATTTTTTTCTCCCTAGAAACATTTTATTAGTCATTACATGACATTTTTGCATTGAATAACCAACTAATAAGGGCTAATAAAAAATTAATTTTGCACAGATAACATTTCAAACATGAAGAAAGAAAAAAACGACCACAAAAAAAAAAATCAAACTGCCACCCTTGTAATCAAAATGGATGTGTCAGAATTTTAAGGTGGAAGAATCCACTATGCATTTAAGTGTTAAGATGACCCACTATTGAGGATCATTATGGTATTGTAGAAATTCTAAAAATTGGGACACCTGATATAATAACTTTTAATACTGTAACTGTCCTAAAAGTTGAACAGGTTGGTTTTTTAATGCAATTTAATATATGTCTAAATGAAGAATCTGGAATGGCAAACAGTGTAGATTCTGATCTGAGTCTATACTGTTTGTTTGCTTGGACCTGTCTGTCCCAATATTTAACATTTTTACGGTACTTTCAGGAATAAAAAGCATAAAAGAATGAAGAAAGAAGAGGGTGAGCTTTCCGACGTAGATGTTGCTGATAGAAATGGCCAGCAGTCACCAGAATCTGAGCCAGAAATGGAACAACGGAGACGGGAAAGAAATAAACACAGAGTGAGGCGTGAGCAGCCCTCTCCTAGGGAGGGGTCATCTGAGGGTGAGATTGTAGAAAGGAAACAAAATGGTAGAAAGCAAAGAAAACAGGAGAGTGATTCTTCAGATTCAGAATCTGAAAATGAAAAGGTACAACAGAAACAGGATAGGTCATCAGGGGAAACTTCTGAATCAGAAACAGAATCAGTTTTACGACAGAAAGCACTAGCTGCAATGAAAATTAAAGAAGATCCTCGCCGTTTGAAAAAGCAGGCAGCACGTCAGAGGTCTTCGTCAGGTGATTCTGAACCAAGAAGCAAAAGGCAGCAGAGGGAGTCTGTTTCCCCTCCAGCTAAACGAAACCGTGATAAACTTACAAGAAAACAGAGAAACAGGTCAAGCTCATCTGAAAGCCCACAGCAAGACCAGAGAAGACAAAGAAAAGAAAGACAAAGGAGAGGAAAATCAGATTTTGATTCCCCTCCCAGAAGGAAGCTGTCTCCAAAGAGATCAGCTGTAAGAAGGTCAAGGTCACAGTCACCGGTAAGGAGAAGATATTCACCCAAAAGGCCATCACCAAGACGAAGATCTAGCTCAGGCTCTCCAGTAAAAAGGAGACCATCACCTAAAAGGCTATCACCTAGGCGACGAAAATCTAGTTCAAGCTCTCCAGTAAGAAAGAGACCTTCACCCAAAAGATCACCCATTAGACGGAGAAAATCACCATCTGATTCTCCAGTAAGAAAGAAACCTTCACCTCATAGGAAATCAAGATCTAGGTCAAAAAGTAAAGAGCGAAGAAGAATGCCAGCTAGAAGAAGTACCTCACCAGATGAGGAACATAGTTCAGATTCAAGGTCACGCTCAAGAAGTAGGTCAAGAAACAGAGGTCAGAGAAGAGTTAAAAGGTCAAGATCACCAATGATTAGTGGGTAAGTAACAAATGTGTGGTTTGGAAACTTTCTGTAATGAATTCAGTACATGTTTTGCAATTAACGATACTCCAGTTTTGCATAGAAAAAATATTATAGGGTATGCTCAAGCATAAGCTGTAATATCATTATTTCAAATAAAACTACATGTATCTAAATCTCTTAGTTACATTGTGAAACATTACTGTATGATGCAATCTATAACAGTGGGTTTACTGTTGAAAAATTTTGTCAATTTTCTGTAAGAAAAATGCGAAGGAAAAATTGTCATATGGTAAACAGAATCACACTTATGGCCATTTCATATGAAATTTTTGAACCTCATAGAGGGCTGAGTTTGTAACTCTCATATGAAATGGCCACTTCCATGAGATCTGTTTTACTACACCTTTTACAAAACTGTATGCAGTGATGTTACGGTAACACATAAAAATGAATGGGTTCCACAATGCTTTTCCAGGAAAAGAAAGTGTATCAGTTTTTTTGGCCAAGTCTATTTATTTTATCAGGAGATGTTTTACAGTAAACTCCCGATATCTCGAAGTCGAACTTCAACCCAAACTACTGATATCTCAAAGTAAATTTTCTGGTACCAGAAAATTTACTTTGAGATATCGGTAGTTTGAGATAACAGGATTTGAAATGTAAATAAAAATAGGAAATACATACTTTGATATAAGAAGATACTTTGAGATATCAGTGTTCGAGCTATATAAGTTGACCGTGTGAGCTCTCGATATCTCGAACACATATCTCATAGTACCCTCTCATATAAAAGAATAAAGTTAGGAAAATTTTCCTATTTCTGTTTACAAACCAAACCCTGTTATCTCATACTACTGATATTTCAAAATATATTTGAGATACCAGTAGTTTGGAATGAACTGTGACTTCAGATTGAGAGTTGACTGTTTTTGCAATACAACACAGCACCCTGATGTGGCATTGCTGTCTAAATTTTTCATGGTCTTGAAGAAGAGATGCTATCGTTCAATATTTTCTGTCATTGACAAACTTAGGCTAAGGTAACTCGGGATGGAACTCAAACATTTGCACTTTAGCCTCCCTTTTCGATAGTGTCAACATTGAAAAAATTGCTCATATAGGAGCAAATTATGTTCTTGAAGAAAAGACCCCGATTGAAAGGATTTTTTTGTTTTAGGAAGCAAACAGACAGTTACAGTAATTGTCTCCCATTGAAAAATGATGGATTGGCTGGATGACTTTAGATTTAATGTCCTTTTCAACAGCATTTTGATCTTATCAGGATGATAGCAGGGTGACAATGAAAGGTTCTATGGGTTTGAACCTTGTGTACAGTTGAAAGATTCATTCGAGGGGAAATTGAAGCTGGGATGGCTTGATCAGTAGGCCATAGCTTTAATGAGGATCCCAGAAAAAATGGTGGAAAATAATGGTTGTAAGCCCAATCACCTTAAAACTAACAAGCTATTATCTTCCATTATGAGTTTAAGAGCTTAAGAATTATCTCAAAATTCAAATTTGTAGAAAAGAATTATCTGCAAAATACGGCTTTGCACGAAACAGATCATCCTCCAGTGAGTCAAGGGATGGAAGGTCGAGGGGGCGGCGAAGGTCAAGGTCAAGTTCTGCAGAATTTAGAAGAAAGCGTCAAGGTCATTGGGGTGATAGGAAAGACAAGGGCTCAGGAAGATTTGATAAGAAAAAGCTAGAGGAAGCTGCCAGGTATATGGTTGTCATTCATATGCTTAGGGTGCCCAATATGTAGTTTGTGTCATGTCTTTTTGTATTCAGTCAAATAACCGTAAAGTTATGTATCAACTTTGAAGGTTGCACTAGCAGGATGTATTTGAACTTCTGCTGACTTGCTTTAGTTCTGGCTGCCTGGTTAAATTAATCATTATGTGATCACGTATTTTCATTTGTGCACATTTACTGAAAACAGATGCATTTTCTTGAAACTTTACAGATGGTTATGAAAATATAACATTTCATCAAGTGAAATTTGGATTGAAGAATTCATTTTCTGAACTGACATTAAAAAAGTACGGGAGAAAATCTTTAAATTGTTGGTGATCTTTTAAATGGTTGCACTTTTGATTTAATTTATAGGCTGATAAGGCTAAAGAGTGACAGTCCCCCACCCACTCATTGGAAGCCTGGACAGAAACCATGGAAACCAAAAGCACCAGAAAATGGTCCAGCAGTAAGGTAATGGTGTAAGATACTGAAATCAAACTGTAGCTTAAACTTTTAGCTTGAAAAGTCAGGGCCCAGTTGTTCAAAGCATCATCAGCCTACATTTACAAAAAATATTGGCATATTTGAAATATTAATGTTTGAAATTTGAACAAAAGATTAACCAGCGATGTTGTTAGTTTTGAACAACCGGGCCAAGGTATTTAGTTTTTAGCATTCAAGCAGTCTCTCTTTGCAAAGCTAAATTTGTCCTGTGAAATTTGCATTATCATACATAACTTAAATACTGGCACAATTTAACCAGAAATGAGCCATAACATGACAAAACTAACAAAGTGGCATGTGTGCCAAGGGAAGACTCAGATCAGCTTGGGCATCTGCCTAGTCTGATTAGAGTCTTGGCTTTCTGCATGGAGGTAGTTTAGACCCTTAGCTAACCTTTAAGCCCACAGCGAAGACTCAGATCAGACTGGGCAAATGCCCAGGCTGATCCAAGTCTTCCCTGGCCACATATGCCACTGTGTTGGTTTTGTCATGTCACGGCCCATATATGTTTCTTAAAAGCTAAACAAGTCAGTTTTAGCAACTGGTGCTTTCTTTGTCAAAATGTCTTGGTGGAATGCCACATTTTCTGGAACCTGTATCATGATTCCGGGATAACTCGGCCCATAACAAACTCGGCCTATAACAATCTCGGCCCATTACAAACTCGGCCCATGGCAAACTCGGTCCATATATACAAAATATAAATACTCATGCAGGCAGGGGGAAGGGGGGGGTGGGGGGTATAGTCAACATACTTGCTATCAGTTGCTAAACAATAACTAGATAGAAGATAAAATTAAATAAAAACAATCGTTCATTTAATGCTGACTGGATATAGATTTCCCTTTATCATTTCTTCAAGGTCTTATTTCTGAGACGTGTATAGGAACAGGAAAATAATTGTTCTTTGAATTCAGGCCATTTTTTCTCATTATCAAAGTTTGCTCTCTTACACCTGACTTGGTACTTTTCAAGCAGGGGCTGTCTTTTCTCACATTCTAAGCTAGGTAGGGGCCAGTCTGCAAGTAGGATTTGAGAGTTTTGGAGCTGTGCCGGTTTGGTAACCATACCCAGGGGCAACTACTGTAGCCGGATTGGTCCATTACCCAATGAAGATTCGAAAATGCAGGCTGGAAACTTTTCTTTTTTTTCTTACTTGTCTATCCACTTTATTTCTATCTTTCCTATTTTTCTTGCTTTTTCTTTTTCTCAACCACCACCAGAGACATAATGTTCAAGCTTGAATGAAGTCTCTAACATACAGAAACAGAAACAGAGATGTATGGGCCGAATTTGTTATGGGCCGAGTTTGTGTAGGCCGACTTTGTTATGGGCCGAGTTTGTAATCGGCCGAGTTTGCTATGGGCCGAGTCGTCCAGTTACTTGTATCATCAGTCTGATTTGTGTCTATGATATTGTCAAAACCCCTCCTTGTCCAAAAACTGCATGTAGCTAATCTACAAAATGATATGAGCTGCAACATGAGAAAACCAACAAAGTGGTTTTGCGCCCAGCACAGATTAGCCTTGGTATCCGCCCAGTCTGATCAGACTTCGCTAAGTGCTGAAAGGGTATCTAAGGGTATAAGCTACAGCCATGCTGACAGCAAAGACTTGATCAGACTGGGCGAATGCCCAGGCTGATCTCAGTCTGCGCTGGGCGCACAACCACATTATTGGTTTTCTCATGTCGCCGCTCATAAATCCTTTGTGTTTTAGTGGGAAGGCCATCATACCACCTGTTGCACCCTATACTGGTGGGAAATTGGGAATGGAGTCTGCAGGAAGTGATACTAATGCTGGAAAGTCGCCATCTGCAGATACTAAAGGTAGGCTACTACCCACTTAAAGAGATATGAACTAGAGAAGTTTATTTCTCCCTTTTTCACATATATTCAGGATAGGCTTTCAGGTCACTTAAGAAACTTCTAGTTGTCATTAGCTACATCTTATATTATTAACAGGACATTTCCAATTTGGCTAATACTTCTTTTTAAATGAAGGAAATGGACACAAAAGGAACTAGGACAATGTTTGATAGCAGAGCATAGGTTTTTGACCTCACTGAATTTAAATGGCCTCTCTTAAACCTGTTATGTAATGTAGCAACTTGACATGCACATTGTATTAAGGCTTAGCTGCATTTTGGTTTTGTCCTCTGTAAAATAAAACAGTCAACACATTGTGTTTCCCTGCTATTTTGTAGGGGCAAACTGTGTTTACACCCATTTTGAGACTCGATAAAAATGCAGGGCTGCTCAAAATTCCCTTTAGGTCACTGATTAAAAGTTAAAAATTCTCTGTCTTGAAATTTTATCCAATTAGAGCTTAAGAAGTTCCCTTAAAAGTCGTATAAAATAATCGGTAGGGCACCTGACTCATAAGTCAGAGGTCCTGGGTTCGAAACCTGGTCTGGCCACATACTTTCGTTTCTCCTTCCGCTGATTCAAGAAGGGCAGTTGTCAGTTACTGGCGAAAGTATGTGCACTTAGTACTGGTTAACAGCTTAGGAGGTCTAAGCCTGCCCAGGAATAGTGTGGTTAGGTTAACTGACAGTCCCGACATGACCATAGCTGTTTACCGTGGACGTAAAGCATCAAATCAATCATTCAGTCAGTCATGAGCCAGACCACGTAGGGTAGGAAAATCTTATACCCATCCCCTATGGTGAGATTTCTGTTTTCTAAGGGACACTCATGATGGATTCTTATAATCTCTTATGGACTCTAAGTGTCAGTGGCATGATATTTTTTGTGTCAAGTTTTCTTGTTGAGCTCTGTCTTGTGACAGATTGCTGACAGATGAGACAATACCTTAACACAATTCATGTTTATGATGATTCGTTGATGATTATTGTCCCACTTGCATTAGCTGACAGATGCAATATAAAGTGGAACTTCAGTGGCTCGAACCCTGATGGCTCGTTCACCCTTCCTGAGTAGACCTTGTTCCTGGGCCCCTAGAGGTCAATTTACATAGAAACTAACCCTGGATTGCTAGAACTACCCATAGCTGGAACTAATTTTCATGGTCCGAAGCCTGTTTGAGCCATTGAAGTTCTACTGTAGTACATGTAATTTGTTCAGTGTTTATTTGCAACTTATCACCTGACCAGTGATGCCATGTATCATGCATAAAGATAGTTGAATATGTTTGTGCTATTACATTCATATACCCCTCAACTACGTAAACTGCGCTATTACTTACCAAGAATATTTTTGCTGTTCTGACAATTATACTACATCCTTTATTGAAACTGCTAGTTTTTCACAATGCATGTAATGGAAAATATTTTATACAAAAGCTCCCAAACATTCAGAATTTTCATATGCTGTTAAGATTAGTATAAGATTCAGTAGGACATAAGAATGTTTACTGGCGGATTTATCATAATTTTTTGAAAAAATAAGCAAACCCTGTTTCCATTTGGTGGTGTATTAATATTCAAGATTTTCATGCAAGTTTTGACAAAGTAATACTCCGATAAATATGAGGTTGTACAGTTGACTTTCATTATTTCAAACACTGATATCTCAGAGTATCCTTTCACAATCAAAGAATATAGTTTGGACATGTTTCCTACTTTCTTTACATTTCAACTTCTGTAATCTCAAACTACTGGTATCTCAAATTTTCTGGCACCCAGAGAATTTACTTTGAGATGTCAGTAGTTTGAGATTAACTTTAACTTTGAGGTATCGAGGGTTGACAGTATTCTAATCTGAATGTCTCCGTCATTTTAGAAGGTCCTAACCTGTCACCTGAAATACCTGACGAGGCCAGGCTGGAAAAACTTCAAGCCAGTAAAATACAATATCACCTTGATGACCCCAACGTCACTGCTAGACCAGTGAAGTCTCCTGTTGCCAAGCCAACAAAGGTGAAGAGGTCAAGGTCAAGATCATCTAGTAGTGACAGCTCTGTGTCCTCCAGTAGATCTCGGTCATATGGGTCAAGGTCACCATCAAAGGACAGAAGTGTGTCAGAGGAAGAAAGAAGGAAAGAAAAGAAGAAAGTGGAGGTACAAAATTTGGAAGATTTCTGTTGACTAAGTACAGATTAGGATAAAAAAGGCCAGAGGGAAGGGGAGTAGGGCGGGGTAGGAGGGGCGGGTGCGAGGCTGTAGATTCCTCATTGTAGATTCCTCAGAGTCCATGTCAGAGCAAATGCTCATACATGTGTGAAAGTCAAGGCTCTGATCAGATTGCACAAATGTGCAGGGTGCTCTGAACATTTTCTGCTCGCATATGCTACAAGCACCCTTTTGCATTTTTCCTCTCACTAAAAACTACTTCACAACAGAAACAATAAACTTATCACTGATAGTGGTAGTATGTCAGCAAAACAGACACTGTTTCAGAGATAAAGGAAAGAATCTGTATATCGGAAGAGAAACCACAATTGTAGATTAAAAAGCTGGGTTCTATATCAGGAATTTCTAGGAGCAAGAACTCTTATCATAAATTAAAATTGTTTGACCATTTCCATTTACAGGGAGTCGTGGTAGATCAGTCAGTGCTGGTCTACTGATCTAGCGTTGAGATCCCAGGTTTGAGCTCCACTAGAGGGGACCTTTTATCATTACTCACCCATTGTCCTGATATGACTGAAATACTGTTAAAAAGCATGTTAAATTGCAAGTAATCCATCCATCCATCCACCCATCCCCATTTATGACCTACTTTGCATCATAACAATGTTATTTATGCCACAGTGTGAATTTATATAAAACTCTGATACAACATAACATATCTACTAAACCAAGACTTAACAAAGGTCAAAGGTCCAGTATTCTCATACAAAGCTCTTGTCTGTGCATCCCCAAATCAAGACTGTTATTGAATTTTTAGCTTGCCTAAACGAAGTTCAGGAAGAACTATTGTACTACCCCCGGCGCCGGGGTTAGCAAAATGTTAAAGTTTTACGTTAAAGTTTTTTATGTGATGGGCAAGGCGCTGTCAGGCGAGCTATCCTGGCCCTGTGACAGGTCTTGTTAGGATTCAAAATCGGGTAAGAGTCTTCACTATTTGCAGATGTGTTAAGCCATATTTTGTTCATTGCATCTTACACCCTTATCTTAATAAACACCCCTACTCTAATATACACCTCCTGCCTCTTTTTTTCTGAAAAAAATGTATTTATTTACATGAATTCATGTTTGCTACTCTGAATGAGGTAGCTCTTTGAAATGGGGTCTGCTCTTAAAGATTTACTCCCTTTATAATAATAACGAAACTGACTTGATGAAATATTTCATGCAATACCTCCGACATGGTCTAACTGTACATTGGAATTAGAGTTTAGATAATAATATTTGATAAAAGTGACTTTAAACAAAAAATAAGATAAATTTTTATACAATCGCGGACCGTGGTTGAAATCGCATTATTGGACAAATACAATTTATTCATACGTCACAATCACGTGCACGAATAAGAAAAATACCTCTATGTGATCACATGACGCACATGGTCAAAATCGATATTCTTACAGGCGGTGAGGAAATAGGTAATTTGCATTTTAATTTAAAGATTATTCATCGAATAAACAGACATTTTCTCAATACTTTTACGGCTAATTATGAGACTATTACATATTGTCTAACGAAATTTGGTTAAAATATTCGTTTCTGAAAACATGAAATAAACGAGGGAGACACTCTTTAAAAGAAAGAATTTGCTCTTAGAGGAGGAAATTTATTTTCCTTTAATAATTGACCCCTATGAGCAAGGAGGCAAAAATAGTTGAGTTGCTTCCTCTGTAAGTATGCCAATTCACCTTCATACTCTTTATTAGAAGTAGCTGGCAGTGGCTGATTTACTACACTTAAGGCTCTAAATGAAGCTCCCATTTTGTAAAATGCATCGCCCCCAGGGTGTTTAATAGGATTAATACAGTATGTTGTCTTTATCATGTTTATCAGGAAAGAATCAAGTGGCAGCCACCACCAGACCCAGAAGTAGAGAAAGAAGAGGAAGAACCTGTGAGTTGTCTCCCATATATTGTTGCATATGCCTTAGCAAGACACAACAGATATATCCATTTTTCTGTTTGTCCATACAATGTGTCAGCTGTAGCAATTAAGTCAATTTCTGACATGAACAAATTGATGCACTTCCACCAAACTTGCATAGATATGAAAGTTATGTCATTTGAGGTAGATTTCTTAACAAGCATTTCACCTAAAATGTTTCTGTTACAAACCTTCAAAGTATTTTCCCTTTCTGACTGTTTAGGCTACGAGACCTCCTTTTGCCTGTCTGGTTCATGATTTTAATTGAGGCTTGTGAGTACAGCTCTATGTTAACAGTTATACAAAGGGGAACAAATTTTATGCCTTCCTGTTTGCTTCTCAGGCCAGTAAAACCCTTCCAAAATGGGGTCTGTGCTTAAAGAAAAGAATTTGCTCCTTGGGGAGCGAATTCTTACCTTTAAGGGTTGACCCACATTGGAAATGGCATTAGCAATGAAAATGGCAGAGTTGTTGCTTCTGGATGTGCACCATTTACCTCAACTTGCCAAAACAATGGCCTGTTTATGGACATTTTGTTTCTAGGTCACAGCTGAACCAGACTCTCCCAGTGCTAGTCGCTCGTCTCTGAGAACCCCACCCCTGCCAAAAATTGCCGAGGTTGCTGAAGCTGCTTCTGAGCTAGCCAGGTAGGACAATCACATTTCCTGTGTAATATCGACAAAGGTTTGGGCTTACAAAGGATAAGTGAACCTTACGTGTTTAATGTCAAATATTAAAAGTACTGTAAATTTTTCTGTTTTTGTGAGTTCTTTGATTTACGAATTTCTAACCATAGAATGACCAGCATGCTTAAGAACTGCTAAAGCCACTATCAGTATTCATTTGATACAAAGATTATATATTGTCCGGAAATGGAGGCTTTATGTTTTGAATTTCCATTCAGGTTCTCTGTGTTGATTGAATTACTTCATCACATATGCTTTCTGAAGGCATAAAATATTAATCATAGCAGCTAATCAGTAAACTTTTGTTTCATCCAAAATATTGGCAATTATTTGCAAAAGTAGGTAAGTGATTAATGGGCACTATACTCTTATGGTAGAAAAAAAAATAATATACATAAATAAATATTTGTTGTTGTTGTTTTTTATTATAGAAAGAAAAGGGGTAGATGGGACAAACCAGAGCCTGTCAAGAAAGAGTTTCAGAAACCAGAAGATGAGGACAAATATAGTCCAAACTCTCCTACTGGTCCTGATGATTCACCCAGCGCACCAATCAGAGTGGCTGAAACAAGTCAAGAACCAATGAAATCAGGTGTTATAAAGCAAGAACCAGAGCAGCCAATCACAGCAGTTAAAAAGCAAGAACCAGAGGAGCCAATCACAGCAGAGGACACAAATAAAGCACCTGTGGGTGGAACTCAAGTTCCACCCACAGGTGCTTTGGCTGTATCCTCTCAGCCAATCAAAACTGAGCTAGCTGATGATGTCAGCCAATCAGGTTTGAGCTCTGCTCCACCACCACCTTTGCCACCATTACCCTCAGATGAAGCACCAGTACTCCCACCTTTGCCGATGGACCTTGAAGAATCAATTCCGAAACCACCCAGTGATGATGTAGAAGATAAAAATCAGTCTCAGATAAAGGGTAAAGAACCTGATATGTCTGTTCCAGGCTCTGTGAAGCCAGCCATTACTGGTGACAAGTCCAAACCCATTCTGCCTCCAGTTATTAATACCAGTATTCAGTTGCCTAAGCAGGATGTTGAAAATGCAGCAGAGAAAGCTGTTGATAAGGGTCAAAGGCTGTCAGAATCTCCGGTGAAACCAAAAGGTCAGAAAGTAAAAGCAGTATCAAGATCAAGGTCAAAGTCCAGCTCAAGGTCAAAGTCAAGGTCACCAGCTAAAATCAGTAAGAAAGAAGATAAGTCAAAGTCTAAGCGTAGATCTGATGATAGGAGAAAAGACAGGTCAGAGTCACCAAAACGTAGAAAAGACAGGTCAGAATCACCAAGAAGGAGAAAAGACAGGTCAGAGTCACCAAAAAGAGGAAAAGATGGGTCAGAGTCACCAAAAAGAAGGAAAGACAGAAGATCGGAGTCACCGAAAAGGAAGTCACCTAGCAGAGGGGAAAGGAAGCGAAGGTCTTCTTCATCACCAAGGAGATCTCGCAGGAGATCATCATCATCTAGACGGCCTTCTAGATCACCAGTAAGGTCAAGGAGAGCTTCACCCAGAAGGAGGTCAAGGTCTAGGTCAAACAGGCGCCCAAGACGCAGATCATATTCTAGATCAATATCACCTAGACGCTATTCTCCAGTCCCTCCAAGACGCAGGTCTAGGTCTCCACGGAGGCGTTGGTCACCATCAATGAGAAGACGATACAGCAGGTCAAGGTGAGAAAATATTCACTTCTCTTTGAACTGCAAATACTTCATAGCTCTTGCCTGATACTCAGTGTATCAATAATTTATTTTGTTCGATACTGAATCAATATGCCATTTTAGTAGAACTATTGATATTATGATAGATGATGCACTTGAAGTGTAAAAATTACAACAGAAGACACAAAAATATTTTTTATAATTATGTATATCTTGAGTTGCCTTTGTCTTTTCCAGGTCCTATTTACTTGGACCATCATTCTGTAATACCCTTTGTTGGAGTGGAGTTTTAGATATGTAATCAGCTTGAACAAATAAATAGATCTGGTGTACTAATACTATTGTGCATTTTGTTTTCAAGTTTTGGTAGTCTGTAATATTTGTAAAGCATTATCACGCCTGGTAAACTATCACAGGTACCTCCGCGGAGGTACCGATAAAAAGTTGTGACAGGCATCCGGAGCTACCTGTGACGGACCAAAAATAAACAAAAAACGGTAGGTATTCGTCTTTTTTGATAAAATACATTATAACCAGGGAGTTTATTGAAAATCAAAGAATGCTATAAGTTTGTCACACAGTATATCCCCGGGAACTTTACATATATACAGAAGATATGACTTTTGAAGTGGCTTTAAGGTCAGTCAAAAGTACTCAAAACAAGAGCAAATCGGTTGTTTTAGGACCTAAATGCACTTTTCTTGCATAAGAATCTGTTGATCTGGATACACTGACGTAAAGTAAACCTCCTTGCCCAAATATAAATGCCGACAAACTACAAAATAAGGCTCGATCGGTAAAAAAACAACTGGAGGTGCCTGTGACGAAATGAAGGTGCCTGTGATGTAAGAAAATATAGTGAAAATCTGAAGATTTATAGCGGTTGCAAATATTGTAAATCTTCATCTCTAGACCACTGCCTTGAAAGAATCGTTCATTCAACGTCGCAATTTAATCCATCATAATGCGAATATCAAGCATATTTTTGTTAAAACGACGGACAATGATCATGAGCTTATACAATCAGATTCTACATCCTGCTCTCAAAACCAAGATGGAAGTAAGTATACATTGACAATAGTTCATAAAAGACACACATGGTAAACCAAATAAAGAGCTCTTTCCCAGACAGGTGGAAATTCACCTACCCCAAATGAAAACAACGCTACTTTCTGTTTTACCTATTTTATATTTTGAATTACAAAACAAACCAGAAAGCAAACTGGGCAGCTGTACAGATGACCTTATTGCCAGAAGACTACAGACAAGCGGACATAAGAACACGTAACATTGATGCAACAGAAATCCAAAATCCAAAGCAGATCATCTCAAAGAGTTATTGTCCGTTTCGTTTCCATATCTGTTAGTCAAACATTGACAAGTCGTACATAGCTGTTGAACAATAACTGCCTAATTTAGTATTAGAATAGTTATAGCAGCGTTTTTGTGAATAATGATGACTGCCTGTTAGTCATTCCAAATCGTTAGAAATTGTCGAGGTCACACGCCATGCTAGCTACTCGAAACGTTGCAAAAACAACGTTTCGGAAGGTGACTTTTATGTAGTATAAGTGCTCTTTTGTTACCAAATTTGATGCAGTGGCTATTCGGAGACTTTGAATTACACGTTATTTACAGTAAGGTTCCGATCACTTCAATATACTAAAAGGTGTAATATTGAGAACATGTCACCTGCCGATGATGTAATCTGTAGGCCTTCGGAGTAATTTGGATTCTAGCGCTAACAATTCAAAACTAGCCAAACTGAATCACTTGTAGCACCTATCACTCCAGTTACCACAAAGTTAACACATATAGCGAGCGTCATACGACACACGCGAGCGACACATATGAGGTACCAAAAGGATCAACACTATAGATACCTGTACATGTATGCCTGTTGACGGGTATCGGCAATTTTGACAATTTGACACACCATACGTGAAGCTTGCATGACGTGTGACCTCGACAATTTCTGACATGTTGGAATGACTCACAGCCAGCACCTCCCGATTACAGTCACCACCAGGCACAAAAATGGTGACTCTTATTTAAGAGCACATTTCATAACGATTCTAACACTGAATTAGGCAGTTAATTTCAGCAACTATGTGAAATTCTTCAATGTTTGACAAACAGAAGCGGAAACAAATTAGGCAATAACTCTTTGAGATGGTGTTTTAGAAATTTTAACATGGAATTTCAAGATATACGCATTATGATAGTTTAATGGGAGGTTGAATGAATGATTCTTTCCAGGCAGTGGTTTAGAGAAGATGTCAATATTTCCAGCTGCTATAACTACTCAGATTTTCACTATATTTGCTTACATCACAGGCACCTCCACACCATTGCAGGCACCTCCATCTGTTGTTTTGAAAAATCAAGCCTTATTTCTAGTCAATCGACATTTATATTTTAGCAAGGAGGTTACCTTAACACCAGTGTGCCGAGAAAAACAGAATCGTATGCAAGATCACTGCATTTAAGACCAAAAACGGCCGAATTCTTTATGTTTTGAGTACTGTGGGCTAACATCAAAGCCATTTCAAAAGTCGTATCTTTGTTTAATACGGAAAGTTCAGGGGGATATAATGTGTGACAAAACTTTATGTCTATAAGGGTCGAATAGCACTTTTTGATTTTTAATAAACTCCCTGGTTATTTTATATTTTGTCAAAAAAGAGGGATACCTACCGTTTGTTGTCATTTTTTGGACAGTCACAGGCAGCTCCAGGTGCATGTCACAACTTTTTATCGGTACCTCCGCCGGAGGTACCTGTGATAGTTTACCAGGCGTGATTATACTGCTGTTTTAAGCCTTCATACATTTTGTAGTTGTTTTGTTGATTTGTAAATAAAATGGGCTGATTCTAATTAGCTGAGATGTAGTTAGTTCATAAAACATTTTTGAAAGACTTGGATACATGTACATTTTCTGTATCTAGCGGTCTTGACTCACTTTTTGACTAAACATAAGACTGTCATTTTTGCCTTACTATACAAGCTTAAGTTTTACTATCAGCGTGTCATACTGAGAAAGCAGGGCTCCAGATAAGAAGGGCAAACAGAGATAAATAGGAATAATTTTCCATATTTCTAGATAGAAACATAAGTTGTGACCCGTCATTAGAATCGTCTCTTTGAGACTGTTCTAATGAGGGGGTCACAAAAGTTTCTTTGAGAAATAAAATCATTCGAGCCGCAACATGAGGAAACCAGCATAGTGGTTGTGCGCCCAGTGCAGACTCAGATCAGCTAGGGCATCTGCCAAGTTTGATCAGAGTCTTCGCTGTCCACATGGAGGTAGCTTTGACCCTTAGTTACCCTTTATGGGCTTAGCGACAAGTCTGATCAGACTGGGTGGATGCCAGCCACTTTGATGGTTTTCTTGTGTCGCGGCTCATTTCAGAATTGTCCCAGAACACCCATCCTTATCTGGAGCCCTGACTGAAAGTTTATTATCAGCTTAGATTACCCCCCTTTGAAAACATTTGCTTCCTTCATGAATATAAGATGAGGAAGGTAATGGAGTGATGTATGTCTTTACAGAAGTCGTTCACGTCGAGGGGCTGAGAAAAGGAGAAGCAGAAGTAGATCACCAAGAAGGAGAAAAAGGTAACACAGTAATTCTAAAAATACCAGACACTTTCACAATTATAGTGATTATCTTTAAACTTGAACAGGCTGTTTTCTGTGTTACCAAACTGGGATTGGCTTCTGTGTCAGCATTTCCATTGGTATCAGCATTAGGATCTGGAGTTTGACAGTTTAAAGTTCTTAGGATTGGCAAGCACTTGTTTTGTGCTGCATGCAGACAGGTTTTGTGTCTGCTTATATTTTATTCTAAAACTAAAGTTTCATTTCCATTGTTGGTTTGAGAAAAAAGACATAAAAGTGTCCTACACTGTCAATTATAGATGAGCACCCTTGGGAGATAAAAATTCATCTCAGTCATGGGTACGTATTTCCTGTTACATGTATATTCTGTTTGTTCTTTTCAATCCCATAACCTTACAAGGTCGTTGGGGCATCACAGATGACTTCAAAATGATCCTTTTCCACCTTGTCTTGTTTTCACCTACCCTAGTTGAGCTGGCAATGTTCATTCAGAAATATTGTATATAAATCATATATGACAATCATGTTTAGATAGATATTTTGTGTTATTGCAGTTTGGGATACATATTTAAATAAGTCCTTGGACTTTCTTCTGAATCCCATTTGTATGATTTTTGCATTGTTTGTACTTGTATTTGTTGTACATTATATGATTATCATATGAATGAAATAGTGTTTAAACCAAAGTCCATTCATGTCCACTCTTTAATATTGTCTTCCCATCTCTTCTTTTTCCTATCACTGTGCCCTGTAGAATTGTCTTTGCTAAACCAGAAGACGTTGAGACTTGGTCAAAACTGTGGTAAATATGCTAATAGTTCAGGTCATGGAAGTTCAGTGTACTGTATTAATTCATGGTGTTTATTTTTCCCTTTTGTTTTTCCAGAAAAAGTTCCACTAGCTCTTCATCAAGAAGTAGGTCAAGGTCAAGAAGTGTGCGACGACGACGTGATAGAAGCAGCAGTGACTCTAGTAGGAGTCCATCACCAAAGAGAAAGCGACGTAGGAGAAGTAAAAGTGATAGCAGAAGCAGAAGTCAGTCTTAATACCATTGCAGTATCAGAGCTGTAGATGAGGGTAAATGATAGTGGATAAAAAACATGTTTTATTTCTCACAAAATAAATACTATAGGCATTGCTTGTGCATACTGCAAATACTAAAATCAGCATGCCCATTTATTGCTCAGAATCTTCACTTTTCTATTTTTAGCTTACCTGAACGAAGTTCAGGAAGAGCTGTTGCACTACCCCGCCATTGGTGATGGCGCCCGTGTTAGCAAAATTTGAAAGTTTTTCTTTAAAGTTTTTCATGTGATGGGCAAGGCGCTGTCAGGCAAGCCATCATGTACATGGACAGGTCTTGTTGGATTCCTCAGGATCAATATATTGTAGATGTGAAAAGGGAAGAATCTGATCAGACCGATGAATGGGCAGGTGGGTTTAAGTCTTCCTTTTTATACGCCCGTTTTAAAAAAACGGACCTATTATGTCGTGGCGCTGTCCGTCCGTCCGTCCGTCCGTCAACATTCTTGTACACACCATAACTCAGTAACCATTTGGGATATCTTCATGAAATTTGGTAGACATATGTATCAGGGTGGGGGAACGTGTCATGTACAAGAATGGTTGCTCCCCCTTTCTTACTTTTGAAGTTATGCCCCTTTGATTGATTTTTTCCCTGTAAGTCTTGTACGCGCCATAACTAGATAACCGTTTGGGATATCTTTATAAAACTTCATAGCAATGTGAATGAAGTCCTAATGATGTGTCGCGTACAAAAATGGCTGCTTTCCCTTTCTTCGTTTTAGAGTTAATCCCTTTCTTTAGTTCTAAAAAGCTATTTTCGTGTTTTCTTGTACAATACATTGTCAAGGGAAAAAACTAGAACTAAAAATGGTGTAACTTGTGTATTTAGGTTATCTCCCTTGTCCAACCTACCTTGGAATACTAACAGTATATCATGTGTTAAATATTTAGATGATGTTGCAGTCATTATATCCCCACTTTGAAAAAGTGGGGGGTATACTGGTTTCCATCTGTCTGTCCGTCCGTCCGTCCATCTGTCCATCCTTCCATCTGTCCTTCCGTCCCCATTTGATCAAATTTTTCATCGAAGATTTCTTCACAACCATACAAGCTAGACTGGTCATATTTGGCATACAGGTTGATGACGACATGTTGTATCGTGGGATCGAGAACCAGCCTTCTCCTGCTTATTCTTCCCTGTATTTGTCCAATTTTCTTTCTTTCCCTACTTTGAATAATGAAATTTTTCGTCAAAGATTTCTGCACAACCATGCAAGCTAGAGTAGTCATATTTGGTATGCAGGTTGGTGACGATATGTTGTATCTTTGGATTGAGAACCAGCCTTTTTCTGCTTATTCTTCCCTGTATTTGTCCAATATTCGTTCTTTCCATACTTTGAATAATAAAATTTTTCGTCAAAGATTTCTCCACTACCAAGCAAGCAAGAGTACTCTTATTTGGTATGCAGGTTGATGACGATATGTTGTATCGTGGGATTGAGAACCAGCCATTTTCTGCTTATTCTTCCCTGTATTTGTCCAATATTCTTTCTTTCCATACTTTGAATAATGAACTTTTTCATCAAAGATTTCTCCACAACCATGCAAGCTAGATTAGTCATATTTGGTATGCAGGTTAATGATGACTTCCTGTATTGTGGGATTGAGAACCAGACTTCTCCTCTTTTTATTCCCTGTATTTGTCCGATTTTCTTTCTCTCTTTACTTTGAATAATGCATTTTTTTTGCAAAAGATTTCTATGCATCTGTAAGTTAGGGTAGGGATTTTTGTATGCATGTTGATGATAACTTGTTGTATTGTGGGATTGATAACCAGTCTTCTCCTGCTTATTCTTCCCTATATTTTTCCAATTTTCTTTCTCTCCTGACTTCAAAAAAGTAATTTTTTGTAACAGATTTCACAGCAACCATTCATTTTTGGTATACATGGTAACAATAATTTCTCTCCCTCTTTATGCTTTTTGTTACGAAAATAACATCATTTGATTTAAGCAATTAAGCGGGGTATAGTCGGATTCGCTGACAGTTCTAGTTAATTATTATAGAGTGGTTGCCCCTGTTTGTCTGCCTGTCTATCCTTTTGCAATCTTGCTCATTCTGTAACTCCTTTATGAAATTGAAACGGGCGTATTATGCGCCGCTTGCGAAGCCCTTGTTCCCACATGTGAAAGGAAAGTTTTCACTGGATACTGCAGCAGTCCTAAGGTTTGGAGAATGGCTTTTGTTGAAATGGCTACATATTGAGGTGTATGGAAACACTTAAGTTTCAGTCTCTCACATCTGCGTTCAAGGTTATAAAACTTGAGATTAATCTCAAACTCAAAATAAAGCATACTGATTGGCTGCTTCTGAGCATGTGCTCGGAAGCAGCCAAATAGTGACCTTTATTTTGAGTTTGAGAATGTACTCAAGTTTTATAACCTCTGGGCCTGAAAGTATGTCTCACTTTGTATAAAGGCTACTTACACTTCCATGTTTTTCAACTAAAAGGAAAAAAATTGCTCTTAGAAGAGAAAATTCTTTCCTTTGTGTGGCAAAATTGAAGAAGACCGAGTTGATTCCCCTAAAATTGTGCCCATTTAACTTAAAGGGAGCCATATGCAAATACAGAGCAAATTCTTTCCTTTAAGAGTAGCTGCAGTAGGAGAAAAGATTCACCTACCAGGGATGCCAGTAGTATTTCGTTTCAGCTGTTTCATTTTCATATACCAGGAAAAGTAAGAAAATGTATGGGTGAATGTAAACATACCGGGTAGGTGGCAGTCGAAAACGCTCAGGCAGTAGATGAACGTGGATCAAAAACCGTTAGAAACAGAATTTTCATTGCAAATTGGCGACAGTTTGCAATCGAAAACCCTGTTTCTAGCGGTTTTTGATCCACGTTAATCAATTGTTAAGAGCCTACCCAGTGTGGTAAATAGAAGCAACTCTGCCAGTTTCAATTTTGCCACGCTTTTCAATTTTGCCACCCTTTCCAATTTTGCCACCCTTTTCAATTGGATTCTACTCATGAAGGAAAGAATTTGCTCCTCTAGCAGCAAATTCTTGCCTTTAAAAGTAGATCACATTTTGGAAGGGCTTCATCATCGTGACAAGCAAACAAGATGTCATCAAAGCTGTTTCCCTTCGTAAAAAAATAACTTTTGCCTACAAATACAAAATTATTTTGAGCTCTGGCTGTGACATCTTTGTAATTGTTTATTGAATAGACCAAAACATTGTGTAGGAAATTGATTGTCTGAAGATAAATTGTTTTATCATTCATATTGCTTTGGTAATGTTGTGCTGGTCAACTCTTGTTGTAAGTGTTAGATTAGTGCCTGCAGTTATTGCCAGTCATTGCCAAGAGTTCCATAAAACACCACTTAATGGGGCAAATGAACTTGTCCTGAAGAAACAGTCTGATCAGAGTTTACACTGTTCGCTTTTTGGACAGCAATTTTGACTTTTACATGTAGTTTTATACATGTAATTCGAAATTAAGGTTAACAGGTTCACTTTCAGGGAAAGCAACTCTACCATTTTCATTTTTTGTCTTCTAAATGCGGGTCCACTCTCAAAGGTAAGAATTTGCTCCACTTGGAGCAAATTCTTTTCTTTAAGAGTAGACCCAGTTTGGAAGGGCTACGCTGTCCAAACAGGGACACAAACAGAAAGCCTCAAAGTTCTTCCTCTGGTGAAAATGATTGAATAAAGTTGAAATCAAAATGTTTAAATTTTAGGTTTATTACAGAAAGAAGTTGCAGTTTCCTGGTATTCAAGTTAATTGTAGTAAAATTTTTTCTCCGTCCATAGCAAAATTATATAGGAAGATGCTGTTTGTCAGTGTTTAATGCCTCCCACATGATTCTATTAATTCACATGTGTTGTGAACTTGTGGTCATTTAATAAATGTCAAAATAAGATAACGTGTTGTTCATTCAGATCCTTTCAACTGGGATCCCTTCCTTGAGGTATATGGACACATTTCCTTGGTGACTGCCATGTTTTAAAAGGGGAAAAAACTTTTAATGGAACAGAATCCCTGTTTAGCTTGTCTTAACAAAAGTTCAGAAAGAGCTGTTGTTGTTACCATGGCGTCAGCATCTGCTTCCGCTATATGGATGTTTCAGCTTAAAGGTTTTTTTTGGCACCTGCTTTAGCAAGGTGCGATATAGGTGTCCAGTTTTCCGTCCGTCTGTCCATCATTCCATCCGCCGTCCGTCATTCCGTTCACATTTACGTTAACCCTGGGGTTAAAGTCTATTTAATTAATTTCTCCAAAACCACTGCATCCATGGTTCTCAAATTTTATATGAAGCATGACCAGACTGCAACACTTCAGAATGGAAAAATTCAGCCAGGTCAAGAATCAAGATGGCCACAAATGCAACAAATTTACGTCAACCCTGGCGTTAAATTTATGTTAACCCTGGCGTTAAAGTCTATTTAATTAATTTCTCAAAAACCTCTGCATCCATGGTTCTCAAATTTCATATGAAGCATGACCAAACTGCAGCACTTCAAAATGGTAAAATTTAGCCAGATCGAGAATCCAAGATGGCCGCAAATGCAACAAATTTACGTTAACCCTGGGTTAAAGTCTAATTTCTCCAAAACCACTGCACCCATGGTTCTCAAATTTCATATGGAGCATGACCAGACAGCAACACTTCAGAATGGTAAAATTTAGCCAGGTTGAGAATCCAAGATGGCTGCCATTGCAACAAAAAATGTTCACATTATATTAACCCTGGCGTTAAAGTATATTCAATTAATTTCTTCAAAACCACTGCACCCATAGTTCTCAGATTTCATACGGAGTATGTCCGACTGCAACACTTCAGAATGGTAAAATTCAGGCAGGTCGAGAATCCAAGATGGCAGCCATTACTAAATATGGCAAAAACAGCAGAACCACTTGGTATATTTGGCTGAAATTTTGCATGGAACATCAGTGGGACATGACCTCTGCTACTGTGGAAGTGCATTGCAGGTGCGACATAGCATTCCGAGGAATTCTTGTTTTATGTGATGGGCATGGCAGTGTCAGGTGAGCTAGTCTGTATGTGGACAGGTCTTGTTCAATAGGGGCTATTCGAAGTTCAGGAAGAGCTATTGTACTACCCCGGTGTTGGCGTTAGCGTCGGCGGTGGCGACCTCGGCGTTAGCAAAATGTTTAAGTTTTACGTTAAAGTTTTTAGGTGATGGGCAAGGCGCTGTCAGGCGAGCTATATTGTCCTGGTGACAAGTCTTGTTTGTCTTTTCTTTGAGAGTAGCCCATGTGAAAAAGGGAGATAAATTGTGTAGCCCCTGTGGACAAGGGAGATAAATACAGTATTTATCTCCCTTTTCCACAGGGACTACTTTCAGTCTTCTAGATCAGTTATCTCCCTTGGAGAGATATTCATACACCTTAAAATGAATGGGCACACCTTCATGTTTTTCTGCTATTTTAACTGGCCTGTTGGGGGTGGTGCGATGGTGCTGTGTATAACTTCCAGTGCTGGGGCGTCCTACTGATTGGGAACATTGTAGGGCAAGGGCCTACTGTGCTTGCAGTAGGTGCGGATGGGGGTTGTTTGGACATTTTTTCTCTCATCTTTTCTTTCTCCCTCTCTGGGAGACGGCCCGAACTAGACTGAAATACTGTCTCAAAGGGCCATTAAACCCAAATCAATCAATCAATAAAAAAACTGGCCTGTGACTGGCAAAAGCAAGACATGCATTACTTTTCTGGTGCATGTTGTAGTAGGCATATACATGTACTTTCTTCGAGTTTTATGGTGTTTATGACAATTTACAGATAGGCAAGACACAGCCTTTCCCAGAATTATTGCTACAAAGGAAAACAACTTTTGTGACTTCCTGTTTGCTTCCATGGACAAGGAAATACTCCAAATAGGGATCTACCCATAAAAGCAAGAATTTGCTCCAAGTGTAGATCCTGTTGGAAAGAAGCAAAACCGGAAATGGTTGAATTGCTTCCTAACCCATTCCATTCGGGATACCCCTTTAGTGATACCTGGGCAAACAGTTTGGATCCAGATCAGGCCCCACAGACGTGGGGCCTGATCTGAGATCCAAACTGTTTGCTGCCGATACATCATTTCTACAAGAGTTAGACCAATATTGTCAAAATATTCTTGAGTTTTGATGCAGACGACAATTTCTATTCTATTCTATTCTATTCTATCCCATAACCTTACTAGGTCGTTGGGGCACCACAGCTGACTTCAAAACAATCCCTTTCCACCTTGTCCTGTCTTCAGCTGCCCTAGTTGAGCTGGCAAAATCCATTCCAGTCCACTCCTTGATATTGTCTTCCCACCTCTTCTTCTGTCTACCTCTTCTTCTTTTTCCTTTCACTGTGCCCTGAAGAATTGTCTTTGCTAAACCAGAAGACCTTGAGACATGGCCAAACCACCTTAGTTTCCGCTTCTTGACCAGCGTCAGGAGTTCATCATATTCTCCAATGGCTGCTTGGATCTTCCTGCGAACCTCCTCATTGGTTATATGGTCCTTGTACGAAATGTTCAGTAACCTTCGATAGCATCTCATCTCAAAGGCCTGCGTTCTTTTCTCTAACTCTGCTGTCAAGGTCCATGATTCACAGGCATACAGAAATATGGAAATGACAAGGGAGCGCATAAGTGTCACCTTTGATCCAAGAGATATGTTTTTATCTCTCCAAATTGGTTTCAGCTTGGCAAGAGCTGAAGTGGCTTGTGCTATCCTTGAGAGAACCTCCTGTTTTGAGCCATCATCTGAGACAACTGCTCCAAGGTATTTGAAGCTGCTTACAGTACCCAGCTTCTCCCCCTTTACCTATGCCATCTGCGCTGTTTGTCATCAGTTTGGTCTTCTCAGCACTGATCTCTATCTTATACCTTGTGCAGGTCTGGTCGAGACTTTCAACTAGAGCTTCTAGTTTTTTCAGCAAGAGCGTCTATGTCATCGGCAAACCGCAGGTTGGTAATATTTCTGCCGCCTATGCTTACCTTTCCGTCATGTTCTTCCAGAGCATCAGACATGATCCGTTCGAGAAAAATGTTGAAGAGGGTGGGTGACAGAAGACACCCTTGTCTTACTCCAACTGTTGTTCTGAGCCATTCTCTGCTGCCATTTATCAGGACTGCACTTGTAGCCTTGTCATATAGCTGCTCAATGGTGCGAACTAGGTTTGCATTGATATTGTACTTCCTCATGGTGGCCCATAAGGCTGCATGCCATACCCTGTCAAAGGCTTTTTTGAAATCAATGAAGACATGGTACAGATTCTGCTGATGTTGGTGATACTTTTCACACAGGATTCTAAGGTTGAAGATCTGTTCTGTGGTGCTCCTTCCTGCTCGGAACCCAGCCTGTTCCTCAGCAATTATCTCTTCGGCTTGTGGCTTAAGCCTGTTCAAGATAACTTTCAGCATGACTTTGCTTGAATGACTGATGAGGCTGATGGTTCTGTAGTTCTGGCAGAGCTGTAGGTTGCAGGGAGAGTAATAATCAGCGACTGAGTCCATGGGGTAGGCCATTCTCCTGTTCTCCAGATCCTGTTTCAACAATTTTAATTGACGACAATTTCAGCAGACAACAAAAAATACCCAGAATGCAATGGGATAAATTGAAAGCAGAAAAACAAAAGGCATTATGCCAGGGAAGACCTGCTATAAAGCATTTGTGAGCAGATATAAGAGGTCTGGGAATAGCATTTGGAAAATGATTTTATTCCAGACCAGGGAAATGTATTGGACAGGAAAATTTGGAAAAGGCTTGAGAAGTCCAGGAATAGTCAAGGAATACGTAAATTACTGGGTACAGCTTCTTTTTTTTCAACTGAAGTAAAAGGAAAGATGATACACCAATCTGTGTTTAGTGGAACATGGAGCAAATATCAGGAGCTTTCTTTCAAAGGGGTGGTCTACAGGTCTACATTTGAGCTGCGACACGAGAAAACCAACAATGTGGTTGTGCACCTAGCGCAGACTAAAATAAGCTTGGGCATCCGCCCAGTCTGATCAGACTCCTCGCTAAGCGCTTAAAGGGTAGCTTAGGGTCTAAGCTAGACAGACCCGACCAGTACGCGGACACTACCAGTACGCGGACACTTTTGTGTTTGGCGTCAAATAAATCTAAGTAACTTTTTTAAATTCAACTGACTTTGTGACATTTTTTCAAGGCGCCATTTCTTAATCGTTTTGCCATTCACTTTTAAACTTACACAACACAGTTACAAATTTGCAGGGATGATGCAGACCGGTATCATGATCGATGCTTTAGTTTGACTGCGCCAAACACGCAAACAGGCAAAGCAAACAGCCATGTGTCGATATGAAATTAGAACAACCCTTTACGATGTTAATACGTTTTTGTTAACTACATGTACCAATTATTTAATTAGTATTGCAGCGTATAAATGTCATCTCAGTTTACTCAGATTCTAAGGTGTCCGCGTACTGGTATGATAAGCCTGTTTGATACAGCAAATATCATGACCTCAACAGCTTTGCGTTGCGCATGAGCATACACTGAGCCACTTTAGTTCCGCACCATTTATAATATGTAAGATTTCTCGGAAAAGAAATATGATAATTTTAATCCGAAACTTTCAACGGAACGCGCATTTATGTCTGCACAATCCATAGAAAATGTGTTGTGATCGAGCCAGAAACAAACAAGAAAACCGATCCGAATGGGCAGTACCCGCAAAATACAAACTCACATTGCATTATTTTGCATTGCATTCAGACCACACTGCACTATTATCAGTGTCGAATTTTTGCTATTTCGTTGTTTAGAGCCGATTCATTTTCGGCGATATAGAAGACTGGAACATGTTTGTAAACTTTACTATGTTTTCAGCAGCCGACTATATTTGGTTGTCAAATGCCAAAAGTTTGAAAAAGTTCCTTTTATTCACACTTTTTTTAAAATTATAGAAATTTTGAATGTTTCTGAGCAAACCAATTGTTAAAACCCTTCTTTAATAATTTCATAGTAAACAACGTTGTATCCGTCGTTAATTTGTAAACAAACTTTTTTTGGATATATTAACGCTATCCCGTTGACGAAAGCGATGACGTCACTACTCATGAGGGTCTTGGATGTGCAAATGATAGAATAGTTAGTGTTTTGATATTTCTGTGCACACAAGTGACTTGTAACAAAACGATTTACAAAGAAAATCTAGTTTAGTTATTGGAACCAACGTTAACATGACGTCAAACTGAGCATTCCTTTAAAACGTCACTTTGTATCTCAATTAAATCGCAGTAAAAGAGGGTTTGACTTCAAAAAAGTATTCGTTTCTGGTGTTTTTCTATCACAACGATCACTGGGGATAATGCCTATTGCATAATGCATTTCAAAAGCGTAAACGCTTACGTTGCACGTGCAGTTTTGTCAAAATGTGCTTGTCAGGAACTGGAAGGTTTCGCATGAGTGATTCTAAATTTCGTCCACTGTCATCAAATAGATAAAATGCCAATAAATAACAGTCTTTAAAAAATATTTGATTATAGCATTTTTGGTGTAAAATGCGGGCTCCGGAAAAGTGGTGCGTAATTAAAGTGGCTCAGTGTATGATTCTTTTCACGTGTTCCTTTTGTCTATATTAAGCACAAGGATTTTCCTAAATTTCATGCCCATCTGGTAGTCTGGAACACGGAGTCTTAAGCATTAGGTAAAACACCCTTAAAAGTGTCCGCTTACTGGTCGAGCCTGTCTACCTCCATGTGGACAGCAAAGACTCTGATCAGACTGGGCGGATGCCCAGGCTGATCTGAGTCTGCGCTGGGCGCACAACCACTTTGTTGGTTTTCTCGTGTCGCGGTTCATTTGTTTCTATATATCAAAATGGTCGTCTGGGTCTATAGTTAAAAAACTCAGCATTTGCCACCTTAACCTTGCATAACTCTATAGTTGCCAGTTATTTACGTTACCCCTATTAAATTTGAATATCAAAAATGTTCATTGAAGTCAATAAGATATATGTTTAAAAATATAAATATAACAAATACTAATATTTTCTGTAAGAACTGTTTGTAAGCTTTAAATTAAGCTACTTAGAAAACAGTTTAGAACTGGTTCTGTTATTTTCATTAGAATATATCATGCACCCCTCCAAAATTCAAAATGTAATTGAATTGTTGCTCTATACGCAGCCCCTGTGAATAAAATGCCCAAAATGTTCTAGCTAACTACTCGCTTTTAAAACCTTTCTAAGAAAACAAACTTGAGACCTCTATCTCTTATACTTTATCAACTATGAAATGTTGGACATGTTTATACCCGTTCCAAGTCAATGGATGCAAAACAGTTTTTCACACAATTTTCCGTACCAAAGATGGCTAATAAGATATTTAAAATTGACACAATAAGATCCTGATGAACATGATAAAAACAACAGTTTCAAAGTCATTTTTGACTTTACAACACATATTTTGTCCAAAGTAACATACGTGTACTTAACAATTAAAAATGTGTGAGTAAAGCGTTTACCATTCCAGCCAGATTTGAACTACTTTGAAATTCTGACTTTCAAACAATGCACTTGTGATGAATATTTTAAGAGCCTGAAGATATTAGGGATTGGGGTATCTCAGACTCATTTTCAGATTATCTATGTCTTAAGCTCGGCAAGCCTTGCATAAGACTAAATGATCTGAAAACTAGCATGAGATTTCCTTGTCTCAGCCTCATCAGTCTCCCATTGTCAGACAAAGGGAGACTTGCCGTGGTTCTACTAGCCTTCAGCCAGCGCAGATGTATAGTCTGATCTAACTCTGGCTTTTTTCAGATGTCCTAGGTTACTGTACAGAGCTCTAGATAAGAGTGGTATTTGATCATAATTCAGGGACATTTTTTTTGCATTTCTCATTGAAACTATATGTTGTGACCCCTCGTCTGAACCGTCTCATCGAGAGGGTTCAGATGAGGGGTCACAACATGTTTTTATGCAGTATTAACAAATATTATTCGTAATTATCAATCACCAAATACTCCCTCTTATCTAGAGCTTTGTAGGTACATACATTTTCAGTGCTAATCGAGTCTAGCAATATTTAAGGTGCATAGATACTCCCCAGGGGAGATGACTCGATCCGACATGGCAGTACATATATTTACATGCGTTTCAGAGGGAGCAACAAGAGAAAACATTTTACCTTGATGAGTAAACCCCTTTTTTGAAAGATTCATATTCAATAATACGCTGATACTTTAAAATAAAACCTAAGGGTAGGCCCTATTGGTACACCTCCATGTTTCCCGCCATTTTTGCAAAGGGCGATAACTTCTCTTGATGAAACTCCTCCAAGAAGGGTCTACTATTGAAGGAAAGAATTTGCTCCTCTAGGGAGGAGCAAATTCTTTCCTTAAAGTGTTGACCCCATGGACAAGTGATGCAAAAATAAAAAAGGCAGGATTGTTTTCCCTTGAAATCTATACATCCACCTAAAATGAAATGTATTTTTTTTCTGATCACGGCACCACAAAAGAGACCTCGTGGAATTGGAAAAGAACCAGGAAACAGCTCAAACTCTCCAGGCTCGATACAGACTGAGCCGTCAAACCCAAAGCAACCAACCAGCCAACTCCAGCTATGAAGACGAATGATGGATGACTTGTGATCTTACGTCCTTTTTAACAGTATTTCATCCATATCAGGACGACGGACGGGTGATTATGGAAGGCTGTGTGCAATGGAACCCCGTTTACGACTGAAAAGATTCCCGCCTACAGCGGGGCTCGAACCCGGGACCGCCAGATCAGTAGGCCAGCGCTTAACCTACTGAGCTACCCGGGCTCCTCAGTGCAGACGGATTCGACTCGGGGCACAAATTTCTAAGAATAATCGCACAATGCAGTTACACAATTTGAACAGTCTTCCCTCTTTGCGAACGCATAAAGGTTCTCTGTCTTCGAAGCGCGGCTCAAACAGACCTTGTTAAGGTGTGCAACTACACCTCCAGGCTTTAGGCGACTTTTATATGAGAGAGACTACTCTTGCATTCGTGGTACCATGGGCAAGTTTCGCTTTCAGCCCGGTATTACCCAGCAGGCACATGACGTTGAAATGACGCGACGTAATGACGTCGCATTGACGTCAATACGACGTCATTTTGACGTTATGTGCCCGCTGGGTAGCCAGTCCTAACAAAAGACGATATCATAGTTAGAATTGTAGAACAGTGTTGTTTTTCCCTTTTAATGTCTTCAATAATAATAATAATAATAATAATAAACAGTGAAATATAATAGTGAAATAAAATAAGAAATTAACACTTCTGTACTGCAAAAAGTTTTTTTTTCATACGTTTTGGTCTGCACTTAGTGCGGTCTTTTTGTTATGATTACATGACCAGCATATTCTAATGGTACAAATGAGGGAAAACTTACTCAGTTTTCGTCATTTTTCTTAAAATGTAGGTGTTAAGTTGGAAATGCCGTGATAGCTAGTAATTTACACTATCCTACAAACTAATGACATAATTTTTAGAAAAATCAAATTTATGACTCACACTCCGTCGATCATTTTTAGCTCGCCTGAACGAAAGTTCAGGAAGAGCTATTGTTGTCACCACGGCGTCCGCGTCCGCGTCCGCGTCAGCGTCGGCGTCCGGATTGGATGTTTTGGTTAAAGTTTTTTAAACACCTATATCTCCCTAACCCATGAATGGATTCTTTTGATACTTGCACTGTAGTTAGATATTGGTCCAAAGTTTAACATGGTACCACCCCCACCCCATTCCTTGACCTTGATGTCAAGGTCATGGACTTAGAAAATTGTGAGTTTTTGGGACTGGATGTTTTGGTTAAAGTTTTCTAAAGCCCAGTATCTCCTTAATCCATGGATGGATTCCTTTGATACTTGCACTGTAGTTAGATATTGGTCCGAAGTTTTCCAAGGTACCACCCCCACCCCCCTCAGTGACCTTGATGTCAAGGTCATGGACTTAGAAAATTGTCCTTTTATTAATTGGATGTTTTGGTTAAAGTTTTTTAATGACACATATCTCCTGAACCCATAGATGAATTCTTTTTATATTTGCACTGTAGTTAGATATTAGTCCAAAGTTTTACAGAGTACTACCCCAGCCCTGCTCGGTGACCTTGATGTCAAGGTCAGGGACTTAGAAAATTTGGTCTATATTAAAGTTTTCTAATTGCGTACTGATTCATAATGCTTGGCAGAGATTTAGTTTACACTTGAACTGATGTTAGACACTTTTTTGAGTTTTTACAAAACACTATATACTTACCCGACTCGATGACCTTGATGTCAAGGTCATGGACTTTGAGTTTTGTCTTAAAGATTTTGATTAGTTTTATATTAATGAAGACATAATTTCACAGTGCCACAGTGGACTCAGTTGATACTTATACTTGGACTGATGTTAGATAACGGTTAAAGGCTTTGATACATCCTAGCCCTGCCCTCCTCCCCCCTACCACTTAGTTCTTTGACCTCAAGCTTATGGACTTTGAAATTTCATGTGGATTTTTTTTATTTTAAGACATTTCTGAGATAGCTTTTGTTTATAAATGTGTTGTCATTATGGACATGCTTGCCTGAAATTTTATACATAGCAGTCCACACCACCATAGCAACTGTGTGATGGGCAAGCACCTATTCAGGCGAGCTATGCTGTCAGGCGACAGCTCTTGTTAATAAAATTATTACTGCCCTATGTATTTAAAAGTAGCCCCTTACGACAAGGGCATCAATTATTTACATGTCAGATTTATCTCCCTTGAAGGTGTATCCACACACCTTAAGAAACTGAAATCTTCGAAAGGATTAACCTTTGAAATAGATTTATGCACTGGTTGGGAAGACTTAGTGCATTGGTTACATGTTGATCCCGATTTAAAGATTAAGCTAATCCACATGGTAGGGTATGATCAAACTCATGTTAAACCTGTCAAAATTATGTTTTGATCGCGACGGAATTTTAAACATGTCGGACAAGAAATGGACAGAGGAAAGGATTTTAATTAAAAAACTTAGTAAATGATTTTGTTAACGATGAAAATAAGAAATAGACACAGTCGGATGAAAAGTGGGTAGACATAAATGTATTAATCCATGCTTGGTTCTTGACGGGAAGTTCAGGATTTCAGAGGAAAAGTTCTGAATTTATAACATTTTTTTCTCGGCAAAGGAAATTGTGTAAGACTTTAAATTCTTGTGAGAGGCAAACTATTTAATAATTCTTGATAAACCTGTAAAAATGTGGTACCCATATGAAAAGAAACTGGCTGTTGACAGCCCGAGGCTAGCAAGGCCACCAAGCCGACGAACTCCCTCTGAGTTAGAGTTACGAACATCTACGGCAAATGCCAACGGAAAAGAACCCTTCTTCGTCGATGATGACCGAAAATCCAAAATAACAATAGTTTCTTTAAAATCTAATCGAACCAGTCGCACAGTTCAGACAATGCCATCTGTAATAGAGCAGCCCCCGAAACCCAAACCGACGGGAGCCAAAGCAGCCCTTAAATCAGTTAAAGATGGGTTCCGTGGTGCTTCGATTAAACGCATCATTGGTTCCGGTCTGTCAATAGCCACTGCTTTGCTTTTAACATTTGGAGTGTTTCTGCCTTTTTGGAATGTTTATACGACAACTTCACTCTTTGACGCCACCACGACGGGCTATTATGGTGGACTGTGGGGGTATTGTTTGCTTGTCACCGGATCAACCCCAGACTGCTATACCTATGAAGAGGCCAGTATAGAACGTAAGTTGTCAGTTGTCAGAGAGTAGCTTCCCTCACCTTCATCCCCCCCCCCCCACCTCTCCTTCCCCGGAAAAGCATGGCAATAGGAAATACGACTATATACAGAAATATCCCACCTCACAGAGCCACTTTTTCTACATATCCATTTATCCTCACTACGAAAAATGGATGGAGGAGTGTTTGGTGTGTGGTGGGATTTCAAGCTCTCATTTTAGCCGACTCCCTGCACCCCCCCACCCCCCAC
Organism: Ctena decussata; assembly: GCA_963989385.1. Classification (NCBI taxonomy): domain Eukaryota; kingdom Metazoa; phylum Mollusca; class Bivalvia; order Lucinida; family Lucinidae; genus Ctena; species Ctena decussata. The sequence goes on from OZ022504.1 coordinate 61,502,573, forward strand.
ACACACCTAACAATACACACAGACTTAAGATTTTCACACGCACACGAGTGTGATGACAATGACATCATTTATCTTGTTTGGAAGAAAAGAAAGAACCTGCTGAAAATTTTTTTTTACTTCATCTTTTTATTCATTATGCCTATTTTCTTTCAAGTGCCGGTGAGCCAAACATGCGATTTAGATCACGAAACCGTAAAAATCTAAAACTTGGGATACCGTTAGCAATTACTTAAATTGTAATTTTAATAGTCCCGGATCCAGGGTCGACTTTTGGGCCTCAGCCCCGCCATCTTGGCCTCTGTGTTATGTACATGTAGGCCTCCAGATTATAAGAAGTATCTGATGACAGTTTGATATAATTCATCAATGTGGTTAGATTAAAATTCATGTTGTGACATCTTAATAGAATCGCCTCGGTGAGGCGATACTGACGTCGGAGATTTCACAATATATATTGTAACGGACCTAGGAGGCCTCCCTTCTATTTTCTCTCTTCTTCTAAATCTTCTCTCGACAGACAGACGGACGGACGGCGGACGACAACCGATCACAAGTAACCTACTATCAGTTATAGTAGGTGGGGGCTTCAACCGGTTTCACTGAACCAAGGGAGACTAAAATCTAGGGTTGGAAATGACTAATGAGCCTATGTAAGTTTCAAGAAATGTTGTATTCTTGAAATAACAAAATTAAAACAAATAAAACAGTGAAATTAGCAATGAGATGACATGTTATGTGAACTTTGAAATGAAATGGGGGTGTCAGTGGCTGTGAGTTTTCTTACATCAACATTACATAGTCAAATAAACAGATAGTGTTAAAATCGCCCTTTCAAACAATAAAACACAGGGTAGCTATAATTATGTGCGGTGAAATCTTCCTTTTAGTTCCAAAGCCTTGAATTTCTCCTAAGTATTAGGAAATCATAACTTCAAGTCTGCCATTTTCCAAGCAAGAGCAACTTTAAGAACTTTTCTCATAAAATGCAGCAAATTACCAGAAATTTCCCTGTAAAAAAAGTAATTTAATGTAAAAATAATTTAAAGAATTGAATAGAAAAATAAAACCCCAAAAAAAATCCTAAATTATGACTTTAAATAAAATTTCTAAAGAAACTAACAGAAAGTCAACTGAACCCAATGCTGGTTGAAGTGTAGCCCCCTGATCAAATCTGTGGGATTCCTTATATATTCCCTCAGGTTCCTACAACCCCACGATCCCAAAAGTCCCACAGAAACCATCCCTCAAGCTTTCCCGCAAAAGTTCCAACGTTCCCACATTGACTTCCCACAGAAAAAACTGTAGGGAAAGGTTCTAAAAATAGCTCATGACTGACTTCTATCAACAAATATTCAATTAAAATGAATTAAGTTCAAAAAACTATTTACATGAAAAAAATGATAAATAATTTATCTTAATGACCTGTATTTTGGATTAAAGATCAAAATTGTATTTTGAAAGTAATTTAGATGTAAAGTAGGCTGAAGTATCAGACGATAGGTGAACTCAAATGACCTCTACCCAGAATGCATCATTCTGGATAAACTACTGTGACAAAAAGTACAGTTACACCTAAATCAAGATGGTCGACCTACATATTAACAGAAAAATATCGCTGCTTTATGAGCGAAAAATACATGTTAAAATGAAGTGACATCAGGTAATCGATGCATGGATCAAATGATTATAAGTTGCTTTCACAAACTGACCAGGTGAATAAACAAACAACTCGATTTTAAAGCCGCAGTGTCCATTCATAGTGACTTGACCGCAGAAACACATGTAAAACTGAGGCTGAATCAGGGCAGTGGTGCCTTATGACAAATATTCTTTCTATGAAATTTACCTGCCATACGATGAGCACAGTAATGAATTTTCTCACCAGTGAAATGAGCCAGTCTCAGAGTTTGCCACTCATGTCTGAAGTCAAATGGCCACTGAACCATGAAGCTTTAAAATGAATCTAAAATAGAACCGGATCAAGTGAAAATAGGCCTTTGCAAATGACCCTTATCTATAAAAGAAACAAGTCTGAAAGGTGATGATTAGATTCAACAACAGATACACAGGTTAAAAGCCTTTGGCTTTACATTTACCCCCAACTTTTTGTGTTAACGCTCCGACTAACACACTAAAATGAAAAATCAAAATATGTCCATAAGACATTGTACAGGCTTGTCACACTGCCATCAGACAACACCAGCTACGATATTGCCACAACGGTTGAGCTGTCAGAGCAAACACAGAAAAGTTGTTGATAAACAAATGCACAAGAGTACGAAACTAAGCATATAAATTGATGGCAACATTTAGTTGCTTAAATAAAAAGACACAATTGCCATTGCAGGTTATAAAATTCACTAAATAACTGAATCAAAAATTATCACAGGAAACTTTAAATGCTAGAGGTGCAGACAGCTTTATCTGCCTTCAAAGTTTGCCATAATCACGTTCAATCCTTGTACATATTCGAATTCCAGTAAACAAGCAATATCGAATAATCCAACACGTATGATACATTCACTTGATCCATGTGATTCTCACTTTGAATAAGCCTTTTAACTTTAAACTGAACATGAATATAATCTTGGAAACATTATAAAGCTTGTGGCCACTGACACCTTTTACATCACCGAGTAACATGAAAAGTTCATGACGAGCATGGAGTAGTTCTGTTAACATCTTCTTCACCGTCGGACAGAGCAGAATCGAGGACAACACCAGAACCATCTCGATGAGATGATTCTGTTGATATCCCAGAATGCACACCCTATCAGGCGGTAAGGAAAAATTAACGCAAGTAAAACAAAATCAATACTCATCATGAGCTTTAAATTAGCACCGTCCTTATCTGCTTCATTGACTGAAATGTGTATATATATCTTCCCTTTTTGATTAAACTCTTTCTTGTTCCTATGGATACGTTTATATTGTACAACCACTGGTAAAGGCTAAACTTATCACATTTGATTTTTTGATACCATGCGGAAGGGCACCACATGGCATGTACGAGCAGGGGGAAGACTCAACTCAGCCTGTGCAGACTGATCTCAGTCACCCCTTGCACGCACATGGCCCAAGTTCCCCTCCACATGGTGCTAGTTTATTTGCTGCACTGTATTTTAATTTATGCCTATATTTGATTTTCATGTTCCACTGAGTTTAAGTTTTTTCCTATTTCTTATGTTTCTTATTCTCCGTGTTATGTTTTCCCAATACAGATTTGATTTTTGGACTGTTCTCCTTCTCAGATGCTGTCTTTACTCTCTTACTGTTGTTTTTCTCTTCTTCCACTTTCCGCTTTCTGTCTTCCTCTCTCCTCCTTTCGCATTCCCATTTTCTATTCTCTTCACGTTCCGTCTTCCGCTCTTCATCCCTCTTCTCCTTTCGCCTCCTCTCTTCCCTTGCATTTGTTCTGTAGTATGCAACAAAGTTCTCGAAGAGGTCTTTCATGGACGAGATGGTTTGTGCCTGATCTTCTACCACTTTCTTCAGGCATCTGATGGTTCTTGAATTCTTCTCTACCTCTTCAATCAGCCGTTTATTACTGTCCTCAATGGCCCTTTTCAGCATAGGTATCTCATCGTTCCCTGTCCTTGCTCGTTGTGGTACTGGTGATCCCATATCTGTGGAGAATCTGGGAGATGACATTGGTCTTGAGCTGTGGGGTGGTGTTGATGAGGCTCGGACAAGACGAACATCTTCATCTAGCTGGTGGTCTTGTTCACTCCCAAGCAGCTGTGGTAGGATTTCCTCCTGTTCACTGTTTTCATTAACTTCACAGTCAACAGGGCTTGATGCTCTCACTGTCAGGTCCAGACCAGTACATTCTTCGGTGACCTTGTGTGGCTGGTCCCCATGAGCCGAAGGCGGAACCGCTTGGGAGGGTGCTGAAACCCCTAATGGATGAGCAGTTGTTGGCCTGTTGTCAGCTGCTGGCGGCTTGATTGACAGGTCCAGAACATGTTCGGCGGTGTTATAAGATAAGCTTGGCTGACATGGCTGGAAGGCAGTGGGAGCTGGGACTGGTGGTTCCCAGGAACAGTTTACAGCAGGCAAGGCTAGCGGTTGTGCTGGCACGTCTGGCTCTGGCAAGGCTGGCCTGCTTGATACTTGGGCTGGTTCCGGTGTGGCCAGGGTTGATGTGGCTGGCCAGGGTGTTGGAATGGCAGACTTATCCTGCGGCCCCATTTCTAAAGACTGTTGAGGTGGGGTGACAATGTCACCAGTGTCTGGTTCATCTTGGCAAGGTGTTTGGCTGTTAGAAATGCTGACTGAAGAAGGTCTGGTCGATACAGGAATGTTGTGGAAAGAATTTGTTGACTGTTGGTTTACTTGGTTAAGAGTTAGAAGAGATTGTAGTAGGGTGTCCTGGAGACTTTTCGTCAAAAATGACGTCAACTGTTGCATGGATGTTGCATCTCCAGTACTGTTGGCGCTGGACGTCATGGCTGCATTGACATCTTCAGGAGTCACGCTTTCGCTAGTGGCGGCAAAAACATCATTCACTGCCAGCTCAACCAAGTCGGTGTGGGTCTCCTGTGGTCCCTTTTTCGTCTGGCTCTTTTGGATGAAGATGCCAACAGACTCCTCCTGAGAATAGACATAGTAATCCTCTGGGCCGAACGTATAGGGAGCTGGGTTCTCTTTTAGGAAGGCTGATGAGTTGGTACATTTTCTTTCAGCGACCATTTGCTTATGCCTGGAAAAGTTTTTTACGTGGTCCTCAAGGGTTACCCGGTCCCGGCACCTGAATAGACATAGGGAACAGTAAAACGGTACCTGATCCAGGCTGAGATGTATTTTCATAATATGCTCCTCTATACGCTGTTTTACGTCGATGACAGACGCCCCCTGTTGATTAAAACATCTAAGGCACTGGTAGGCCCTGCCTCTGTGTTTGGCCTTGTCAACGTCTCCGCCACCCTGGGTCTTTCCAGTAGTTGAGCCTGGCATGATTGTTGTATTGATCTGCAAATATATACATGCATCTGGTAAAAGTCACTGTTTTGAGCTGGTTCTCACAGTCACTGACTTAATTAAAGTAGACCTGGGTAGGAAAGAAAACTGAGATTTCTTATTTATAACCATTTATTTTTTTATAATATTTATTTTACATATTTAAATCATGATCCCTGCTGGCCAGGGAAGCACTGAATGTTTACTTTGCTGCTGGTCAGCACTTTAGTTTCTATTCTGTGATATTCCTGAGGCTGTGGCATCTTTCCTGGAACTGAAATTTACTGTATAGGAAGCATCCAGGTCATAAGGTCTTCACAAGCAATCTGGAGGTGGCCAGAAGTTCGATAAAGGGTTGGAACTTGTGAATATGGTGTAACTGAGTACATCTGATTTCGGAATCCATGTTTGATGCTTGAGTTTCCCTGGGCAAAATCAAGGATGTCATCACAATATGTAACCTGTAACATGTAGTCATATCATCTGACAGCCTGTTCAATCTGCTTTTGAAATGGTCAAGGGCATGTTTTAGGAAGGGCTGTTCAGAAATTCTGAATTCTGCAAGGGTTGTCTGGTTCCTCAAATAAACTGGTAGCTGAAGGCTAGATACCACTATTAACTTGTAATCCTTCCTTTTCTGTAACAACCACTACCCACAAGGTTGTGGTGATAGACTTATGTCTTTCTTTTTATATGCCCCTGTGAAAAGAGATATACATAACATGTTGTTTCCATGTTGTTTCAACTGTAAAACAACACCCATTAAAGGTATGTAGTACAAACTGTAGTCCATATATGGATGAATGAGGACAATAACCATGTTGTTTTGACTTTTATTTTACTTATACATATACAATGGAATCACTGTTTTACAGCTGTGCTGGACACAAATATTTTGCTGTCATCTTCTTTACTTTTGCACTGGTTGCTGTTGTTTGATACCAATTGCTTCGGAACTTCTATGGCAACATTATTTGTTGTCACACAGGTCTTCAGTTTCTCTGTTTTTCATGACCGAACTGATCCCCACATTCGGAACATGGTCTTCACCATCACAACCATTCTCCACAATCACAACCATCTTTTTCTTCATAAACAAGAAGACACTGCTAATTTATCTGTACAACACGACAAGACGTACAGAGGACTAACTGCAAATTAGAATAAGAGAACAAAACATGGTTTAACATTTCGCTTCATTGGCTTCTAGAGAAAGAAAACAGACCTAACCTCACATCATTTATTGGAGAGATTCTTTGGCCTTAACAATCCACTTTGGTGGACTGCTGCCCAAGTACGGCTTTAGTTTGTCATGGTGGATTACCTTGGTATTACCATCTTTGGAAAACTGGAGCAAGTAGTTCTGGTTATTAAGCCTTTCTTTTATCATGAACGGACCAGAATATGGCATTTGAAGCTTTGGACAGACAGTTTCTTTTCGTATAGGCTGAAGGAACCATACTACATCTCCTTTCTCATACTTGTGCAAAACTTGTCTTTGATCATAGATGTCTGTCTGTCTTTTCACACTTTCTTTCAGATGTTTCCTACAAAGGTTATGAGCATTTTGCATCCGAGACTTGAGTTTCTCTACATATTCTCCATATGAAGAGACAGTTTCATTAGACACTGTTGAACTTCCAAATGCTATTTCTGCTGGCAGTCTGACTTCTTTACCCAGCATTAGTAAGTTAGGGGTCAACTTTGTGCTCTCATTTGGTGTAGCCCTATAAGCCGCAGCAAGACAGCCTAGATTCAAGTCCCAGTCATTCTGTTCTCCACTGAGATAGGCTCTTATCATGTGGACAAGGGTCTTGTTGAATCTTTCTGTCTGGCCGTTTCCCTTAGGGTTCCTAACAGAAGTTCTGCTCTTTTTGATTTCAAGTAAGTCACACAGTTCTCTAAATATCCTGCTCTCATAGTTGCTGCCAAGGTCACTATGGATGGAAATGGGTGATCCGAACCTTGCAATAACTTCATTTAAGATGGTCCTTGCTGTCGTCTCTGCAGTCTGATCAGGTATTGCCATGATCTCCACCCATTTTGAAAACTGGTCCGTGACCACAAGAATATACCTATTTCCCCTAGGTGTCCTGGGAAATGGTCCAATTAAATCAGTTGACAGCCTGTCCAACGGTGCTCCCACCGGCATGCTCCCTAAAGGGGCTCTCGGTTTATACACAGGAGGCTTGTTGGCTCCACAGACGTCGCACTGAGAAACCCAGAGATTTACATCTTCTCTGACTTGGTACCAATAGTACCGTTGCAATACCTTTTCTTTTGTCTTCTTGCGACCTAAGTGACCAGACAAGATACTATTGTGCATCTGATAAAGCACATCTTTTCGTAACGTGTTTGGTGTGATAAGCTGCAGGAAGACACCTGATCCATCTTTCTTTTCAAATTTGCGCATTAAAATGCCATTTTTCAAAACCAGTGCATCCCAGCACTGTAAATAATGCCGAGTCGCAGGACTCGCCGAAGCAGCTATGCTTCCCTCAGGCTTACTGCCCGAGCTAAACCAATTAATGACCGGTCCAATATCTAAGTCCTCCTTCTGCATATCCTGCAGATCTTTATTTGAGTAACCATTTGACCATGGTACCCATTGGTCTACAACTTCTGTCTTCGACCTTGTCGTCACTGAACGACACAACTGTTCTGACTTTGAAACAAGTAGTTCTGCACCACTGGCTATTGAATACCATAATAGCCAAATTTTCTGCCAGAAAATTTGAATTAATTTCCACCTGAATTTCCAAGAGTATTTAAACCTGTGTTTAAATACATACAGCGCAAAAATCAGTATGATGCTAGTCATACTTATAAGTGATAATCTGTTCTTGGCCGTAGCTACCAATCTGTTCTTGGCCATAGCCATCAATCTGTTCTTGGCCGTAGCCACCGGTGCATAGCACACACTGCTGTACACTGTGAATTTGTCTAAAGACAAAATGTCATCACTGGTTCCAAGAAATAGTAAAACGAGACTCAAAAGACATAGACAAACATATTTTACAGAGGAACATGTAAATTCCCATAGACCTCTCCTTATCTGTTCTGTGAGAGAGCTGTCATTCACACATCTTGAGACTTGATGTTTGACAAAACCCTCAGCCTCAATCTCATTGTGTTTCGCTTTCAGCATTGTAGACTCCATTTGTTCTGCCCTTTTTAAACATTTCTTGCAAGGCCCACACTTAAGGGACTCTTCCATGTCAATATCTGGACAGGAACAATCTTTTGGGTTTCTACATCTACTCATGCCGTCTGCATTACCATGGCGGGTTCCTTGTCTATAGTGTATCTCAAAATCATATCCAGATAATATCTCAATCCATCTGGCTATGCGACCTGAGGGAGATTTAAGACTGAACAGGAATTTCAAGGGTCTGTGATCTGATCTTACAATGAACGGCCTGCCTAATAGGTAATGCCTAAAGTACTCAACAAAGTATCTGATACCCAGTAGCTCTTTGTCTGTGACACAGTAGTTGGTCTCGTGTCTGTTCAGAGACCTGCTTGCATAAGCAATGACCTTCTCTTCACCATTCTGGATCTGACTTAGTACGGCCCCAGTTCCAAAATTACATGAATCAACATCTAAAATAAATTGACCGCCCTCACTGTCAGGTAGTGCCATTACATCCCTGCTTGTCAGAGCACCTTTAAGTGAATTAAAAGCAGTCTGACAGTCATCCGTCCACACCAATGTGCTGTCCTTTTTGGTCAGATCAAACAATGGTTTAGCAATAATGCTGAAGTTTTTCACATGTTTCCTGTAGTAGCTACAGAGACCAAGGAATTGCTTAACTTCAGTAACATTGCAGGGTACAGGCCACTGAAGAACTTTAGAGACATTGTTAGGATCTGGCCGTGCCCCTTGGCTTGTAACTCTGAAGCCTAAGAATGTAACTTCACTCTTCAGCAACTCACACTTTTTCGGCTTAAGTTTTAAATTTGCCTCACGAAATCTTTGGAGCACCATTTTCAATCGCTGTATGTGCTCATCAAGTGTTGCTGAAAAAATGATACAGTCATCTATATATATGATGCATATGTGCCACTGTAGACCCTTTAATGCAAGTTCCATGACCCTCTGGAAGGTAGCTCCACTGTTTATCATCCCAAATGGGGTTGAGGTGAACTCATACAAGCCGTGTTTAGAGACAAATGCAGTCTTGGGGATATCTTGCTTTTGTACAGGGACCTGGAAATACCCACAAGTCAGGTCAAGGGTACTGAAGATCTTTGATCCCGAGACAGCATCTATGCACTCATCAACTTTTGGGACTGGGAAAGCATCTGGTTTTGTTACCTTATTGAGCCTACGGTAGTCTACGCACGGTCTGACACTACCATCTTTCTTTCTTACCAGACACAATGGTGATGCCCAAGGGCTTTTAGATGGGCGTATGACCCCTTGATCTAATAACTTGTTAATGGCCTCCTTTTCTTCATTAGCAAAAGCTAACGGCACACGCCTAAATGGCTGTTTGATTGGTTTGGCATCGCCTGTATCAATAGAATGCTCGGCAAGGCTCGTAAGACCGAGATCATTCTCATCTTTTGAGAAAACATCTTGATATTCATCAAGTAAATTTGCAATTTCGTATTTTTCTGGATAATTTCTCCCCTTAGTGGCTTCAGCATAAAGTGTTTGGAGGTGCTCTGGGATTTCTCTCTGCTTAAAAGAGGCTGAATCAGAAGTCTCACCATGACTGAGAATCTGGTCTTTTGCATATGTCTGGCTACTGACTGCATTAATGACATCTGGACTAGTCTCTTTCTCATGAGAAAATTTAAGCCTTCTGGCTGAGCTGGAGTTTCCTACCTCTGCTGCCTCTTCTTGCTCAAGGAAGCTGAAAGGCTCAGAAGAAAGAAACTCTGCTATCCCAATGACAGTATTTACCCGTATTGTTGCATCTGATGGAAAGGGGTTCATTACTCGTACTTTGACCGTTGGTGCAAAATTTAAATCAGCTAAACTGGACGCCATTACCAGTGGAAATTTCTGCTTAAAATTTTCAGATGGTTCAATTAGAATGCTGGAATTGTCCAAATTATCATCGCCCTCACACCGCTGAACAAATGCATCTATAACTTGCTCAGTGTGCCCTTGTATTACAAAATCACCTGCAGCTTGAACGGTCCTAGTGTTGTTCTGAGGCTGTTGCCTGCATTTAATTTCTTGCCCATTGAGCCTGATTATGTTTTGACTCAAAATAATATCTGCTGGCTTTCCATCACTGCCTTTCAAAATGTCCATACCAAGTAATACCTCATCTCGAATTTCTGCAATTATGACCTCACTTCTTATGCTTGTTTTGTCCAATACTATGTTGACCTTGCATTTGCCATAGTCTACAATAGCTTGACCCCCAGCATGCAGTAATTTCCCCTTTTTGACCAATTTTGGCTTGTCGCTTGCTCTGATTTTATCGTATACTTTCTTAGAAACCACAGTGCGTTCAGCGCCTGTATCAACAACAAAGTTGACCTTGACCCCATTTACTGACCCAGAAACATAAACACTATCAGATGAAGGAAATCCCCTTCTAACAGGATTGTTAATATTGGATAAACTAGCATGTGGGCCATTTTCATTCTGGACTGAACCTAGGCCTTTGGGGTCAGTCCCTTGTAGTTTAAACTCTGGCTATTACCGTTGTCATTATTGCTGTTGTGTGTTGGTTGTGCCTCTTGCTGTTTATCTTTATTCTGTGGACAGTTGGCTTTAAAATGTGAGTATTCTCCGCACAGAAAGCATGGGCCTCTGTGGGGTCGAGTGTAGTTGTTTTGTGCATTTTGGTAGCTGCCATTATTGTATGGTCTGTAGCCTGACTGTTGGTTTGGCCTTGAATGGAATTGTGGGGCCTTCTCCTTAAACTGGGGTGAGGTGTTATTAGGGGTTAAAGATTTTAGTTCTGACCTAATGATGTCCCTTAGCTTCTCAAGGTTGAGGCTGTCTTCAGTTGTTGAAGAACTGTCAGCTAATGAAGCCTCTTTTGACTTATTTTCTATTACTCTGTGTTTATTTTTGCCTGGTGCTGCACGTGAAATTATTTTGTCATCTGTGTCACTGCTGCTTTCTGCCTTATTTAGGGACATTGCTTTGTTATAGTCTGTATTTTTATTTTTCTGTTTGGTCTGCTGAAAACATACCACTTGATAGACAGCTTCATCAATGTCATTTGGTTCTTTGATAAATTCAACATGGAATCTGGCCTTATCATCAACTAGGCCATCTAAAAATCTGCGCAATAAATCTTCACGCCGTGTCTCGCTATCTCTGCGCACGTGAGCTTTATCGTAAAGCTTCTTAAGGTCGGCCGCGTAATCTTCTACAGTTTCGCCGTACTTTTGGTTACGGTGACTAAACTGAACCCAGTATGCTTTTGACGTTTCTACTACCCTAAATCGGTTATTTAGCTCTTTGCAAAGGGAAGTGTACTTTGACCTTGTTTCATGTGAAAGTTGCTCATATACAAATTCTCCAGCCACACCCTGAAGCCGTGGCAATAGCTCATCTAGTTTCTCTTCAGAGCTCCATTTTTGCCTGTTTGCTACTTCCTCAAATCTGTTGAACCACACCTTCCATGTCTCTTTACCAGTGAAAGGTGGCAATTTAGGATTTCTTCTAAACCCTCTGTTGACCCTAGCTGATGTATTTGAGGTTGCTCCCTCACTTTCATCATCATCACTATCAGTGCTGCTGACAGATTGTGGGCTTCTGTGTCTCCTCTCAGACCTTCTCATGCTCGAAACCTCATTTCTTGAATGATTTCTCCTCTTGTGAGGAACCGTCTGAGTATTTTGTGTAATCTGACTTTGATTGAAACTTTGTAAAACTCCGCGAAGTTCTGCTGTAACAGTTTGAAGGGAGTGTTCAAGATTGGAGACCTTATCTTGCATGCATTGCATGGCATGCGTCATTTCTGGATTATTGTTTTGCGTTTGGGTTTGAGTTCTAAGGCCTTGATGGTCCCCCATACTCCATGATAAGGATTCTCTTGTTGGATTAACCCTTAGCTGATCAGTTGCTGCAGTTTCCTTGTCACTTGAGCATGTGGCTTGCTCACTGCTATGCATTGCTTCCAGTGGCATGTTCTGATCTATAGCACTAGAGGCTTCTCTTTCTTTCCTCAGCTGCTGTCGAGTCAAAACCATTTCTTCATCCATAATTTAACAGAGACCAGTAAAAAAAATGACTGAACTTATGCAGTGTTAGATAAAATGAGACAGAGAGAAAAAAAAAAAATTATCTTCACCGCTGCCCACCAAATGTAACGGACCTAGGAGGCCTCCCTTCTATTTTCTCTCTTCTTCTAAATCTTCTCTCGACAGACAGACGGACGGACGGCGGACGACAACCGATCACAAGTAACCTACTATCAGTTATAGTAGGTGGGGGCTTCAACCGGTTTCACTGAACCAAGGGAGACTAAAATCTAGGGTTGGAAATGACTAATGAGCCTATGTAAGTTTCAAGAAATGTTGTATTCTTGAAATAACAAAATTAAAACAAATAAAACAGTGAAATTAGCAATGAGATGACATGTTATGTGAACTTTGAAATGAAATGGGGGTGTCAGTGGCTGTGAGTTTTCTTACATCAACATTACATAGTCAAATAAACAGATAGTGTTAAAATCGCCCTTTCAAACAATAAAACACAGGGTAGCTATAATTATGTGCGGTGAAATCTTCCTTTTAGTTCCAAAGCCTTGAATTTCTCCTAAGTATTAGGAAATCATAACTTCAAGTCTGCCATTTTCCAAGCAAGAGCAACTTTAAGAACTTTTCTCATAAAATGCAGCAAATTACCAGAAATTTCCCTGTAAAAAAAGTAATTTAATGTAAAAATAATTTAAAGAATTGAATAGAAAAATAAAACCCCAAAAAAAATCCTAAATTATGACTTTAAATAAAATTTCTAAAGAAACTAACAGAAAGTCAACTGAACCCAATGCTGGTTGAAGTGTAGCCCCCTGATCAAATCTGTGGGATTCCTTATATATTCCCTCAGGTTCCTACAACCCCACGATCCCAAAAGTCCCACAGAAACCATCCCTCAAGCTTTCCCGCAAAAGTTCCAACGTTCCCACATTGACTTCCCACAGAAAAAACTGTAGGGAAAGGTTCTAAAAATAGCTCATGACTGACTTCTATCAACAAATATTCAATTAAAATGAATTAAGTTCAAAAAACTATTTACATGAAAAAAATGATAAATAATTTATCTTAATGACCTGTATTTTGGATTAAAGATCAAAATTGTATTTTGAAAGTAATTTAGATGTAAAGTAGGCTGAAGTATCAGACGATAGGTGAACTCAAATGACCTCTACCCAGAATGCATCATTCTGGATAAACTACTGTGACAAAAAGTACAGTTACACCTAAATCAAGATGGTCGACCTACATATTAACAGAAAAATATCGCTGCTTTATGAGCGAAAAATACATGTTAAAATGAAGTGACATCAGGTAATCGATGCATGGATCAAATGATTATAAGTTGCTTTCACAAACTGACCAGGTGAATAAACAAACAACTCGATTTTAAAGCCGCAGTGTCCATTCATAGTGACTTGACCGCAGAAACACATGTAAAACTGAGGCTGAATCAGGGCAGTGGTGCCTTATGACAAATATTCTTTCTATGAAATTTACCTGCCATACGATGAGCACAGTAATGAATTTTCTCACCAGTGAAATGAGCCAGTCTCAGAGTTTGCCACTCATGTCTGAAGTCAAATGGCCACTGAACCATGAAGCTTTAAAATGAATCTAAAATAGAACCGGATCAAGTGAAAATAGGCCTTTGCAAATGACCCTTATCTATAAAAGAAACAAGTCTGAAAGGTGATGATTAGATTCAACAACAGATACACAGGTTAAAAGCCTTTGGCTTTACAATATATCAAAGCAAAGAAGAAATTTTTGGAAATTCTCATCAAATTGATCCCTGATTACCGTATACATGATAATTTTCGCGGTGTTCCATTTTCGCGGTATTTCGCGGTCACTTAGAAACCGCGAATATTAAAATCGCGAATAATTTCCTGTTTCTTACAAAGTGTCTTCTGTAGGCACAGTGTTCATATATTTTGTTTGTGTTTGCTTCGGTAGTTGCTGGTACTTTTCACTTGAGCCAGTTTTTTTCATTAACTTGCGGGCGGCCCTGCCGTAGGTTAATGAAAGAACTGATCAAGTGAAAAAGAAATAGTTTTGCTTTTCGAGCATGTTGCTAACCGCGGACATTGAGAATCGCGATAACTAATATTTATGTTTTTGACCCTTATCCGCGAAAATTTGAACTCACGAAAATTAGCGCGTATACGGTATGTCATTTATTTTCACCCCCCCCCCCCCCTGCGCCCACGCTCCCATCCCCAACACACAATCACACATACACCTCGGGACCTCCCAGCCCCACCAGTTATCCAGAGCCCCAGCAGTGTAGTATTGCGTCTAAAAGATACAGATCGAATGGATGGCAAACAATGTTGACATTGATCATACTGCTCCTGAAGGAGCAATCTGATCTTATCTGCACTGACCGTCCTATAGCTAGATCTTTACGGTAATCTTCTGTTAGCTGTATACTGCAAAACACTTAATATTGTGGCGACAAAGGCTGTTAAAGACCTGGATTTTTGTCATTAGTAAGTTATGTAATCCTTATCTAATCAAATAAACAGTCTCCTCTGGCTAGCCTGTCTTCTCTAGACCATGCAGTGTCCCAGCAGTCTCTTTTGGAGGTCGTACGGTAATTGGGGGAAATCAATAACAGAGATACCTTGACTGAATTACTGGCATTAGTATTCATTAAAGTTTGATGTAGAAAAACATTTTAGATATGTATATTCTGGTAATGTTTACAAAATCTTAAGTTCACATCTTCACAATGATCAAAATTCATTAAGAAGCCAAAATAGAATAATATACTCTGTGGAAAAAATATTGATAATGATAAAATTCAATCCATAATTAACAAATCACAGTCTAAAACCAACAAAGACTACAGTGTCAGTTCTTGTAAAAACAAAAAGATCTTTGACCAATTCACAGTTGTCAAAAGATGTCAAACACAAGTTTAATGTCACCAAACTGCTGAAAACACAGGTTTCAAATAAATAAATAAATAAATGGAAATAAATTAATAATTAGAAATAATTAGAAATTATAAAAATAAAATTTAAGAAAGTAAAATTTAAAATAACATATTAGAAAAATAAAAAAAAAGTTATAGTAGTTAGTGATAATACAAGAAAATATTCGTAAAATATATTCAGTTATTTTTTCACTTTCTTCCTTTAGGTTTTTTAAATTCATTTTTCCCCTTTTTTCTCTCTTTTTTTCTTTTTAATTCATATTTGAGTGTTCTTTGACTGCTAATCAGCAAATTATATTTTACAAATTATAGAATATATTGTTCTGATCTCTTACATTTTGACTGATGCATGACTTTATCCCACTGGAGCCCCACAGGCAGGCAGTGGTTTCAGCTCTGCATTGTTTTATGATCCTAATAATTAGGCGATTAGGAGGTGCCTTTGATTTTCTTATCACTTGTTTATTGTTGGGGTTTTATTTTGTTGGGGGGGGGGGGGGGGGGGGGGGGGGGGGGGGGGGGAGGGGGGATGGCGGGTCAAAATGATAGAACCAAATCCGGGCCTTTAAGACAATGAGATAAATAAAACAAATAAATAAAGCCGTTTATATATTTCTGGACTTACATGTAAAATTGTGAAGTCATCCAACTTCAGTTGCACCAATGTACCATTCTCATAAAGCTGACAAAAAATCGACACCGCACGTATTTTAAGCGTTTTACAAAAAAGCGAACTGTGATAGAAGACTAGTAACGATACAGAGCAAACAGTGTAGACTCAGATCAGACTGTCTAGTCAGAGTTTACACTGTTTGTGGTTATAACAAAATCTTTTATTACAAGTAAAAAACCAAATTGTTTCGTTTTAGGACAATTAGGACAATTTTTAGGTGTCCCATTTCTTTTTTTTTTTCGGTGCTATTATTATTCCTTTATTTTTTCAGCCTGGCTCCGAGCAGTACGATTTCTGGAACTGATGGCGTTCTTTGGTATCGTGGCCCTCGTAGGATTTGTTGTTGCCTATATGTTCTGCCTGAGAGAGAAGAAATATATTTACATACAGTGGATTATTGTCGCTTTATGTTTCGGAACAGGTAAAAAAAAATAGAGAAAATAGAGAAGCAATAACCAACGATCGCAAAACGTTAAATCAACGTCGTATCAACGTTTGATTAAGTCATAGCAAATTTTACTTAAACTACGAGTATATTAATGCTAAATCAGTTTTGTGAAAACATGAAGTTTAAGCATCAAGCATTACTCAAAATTTGTCGACAAAACGACTGTAATAAAGAAATGTGTATAGAGAAAGCCGAAAAACTATAACAGATGCTTGCTTTATCAGTGTCTGACATTCTGAGCCTTGTGGAGGTGCGACGTTGACGTCACTAAATGTGAAATGAAAGTGACGTCATAAAAGCTGCACGTAAAATTAATTGGATTTTTGCGCACTGACTAAGAAATTTCAAAGCGTCACCTGAAAAAAAGTGATTCAACATTGCTAACGGCGTCTTAATTTTCTTCATCTACACTCTTTTAAGAATGTCCGCTTTGAAAAGTACGGAGCCCGGGATGGGACATAGTAATACATATACTGATTTCGTTCCCACGAAATGCAAATATATTTCATTCCCACGCATTACATTTCCGTTCCCTTAAAATAGTGCACGCTATATCTTTGTGCTTCTCGAAATCTGTTCTGGAAGCACTGATAAATATGAAAATGCTAAAAACCAAAATTCCGATTTTGGGCTCCATAAGGCTCAAAATGTCAGGGCCCGTCACTCATAAAGGTAAATTTCTACTTATTTGCCTTTTACAGTCCTTGAAACAATCCCAGAGTGTGCTGGCACTGCCTCCCAGCGGGCACATGACGTCGGAATGACGTCGTACTGACGTCAATGCGACGTCAATACATCGCATCGACGTCAGTATGACGTCATTTCAACGTCGTGTGCCTGCTGGGCTGACTCTGTCCACTCTTTAATATTGTCTTACCACCTCTTCTTACTGTGCCCTGTAGAATCGTCTTTGCTAAGCCAGAAGACCTAGAGATATGAATAGATCCGTTTCTTTAACTTCGCCAGGATTTCGTCATATTCATCAATGGCTGCTAGTATCTTTCTGCAAAGTTACTGTAAACATTGAAAGTGTCCTAAGTTTTAGACATTTTACGATATACCATACTTCACAGGATAACGTGCCTGGTCTGCCCTAGTAAGGGTGGTACCAGCCAGTTAGAGCATGGCTTGTCCGCCAATACGGTCTGCCTGTATGCATGTGAATCGTAAACCATGAATGTGACAGATTTTACCATTGGACTGAAGAAACCTTTCTTACAGATTAACATAGTCATGTGTGTTAGACAGATCATGGTTCGTCCGCCTGTATGGTGAGAAACTAGTACATGTAATCCTCGCGCTTTAGCGAGTTGATTATCGACCGTACCGGTGGACGAACCATGCTCTATTTCATTTATGGCGCGATATCCAGTTTAGACCTTGCACATTAAGAGATATATGTTATTTTAAAGGTACCTCTCTGAGCTGACTTGGCGTCTATCTGTTACTTACAACGTTTCTGTCACCTGACAAATTCAAAACGCTGCAACAGAAAGTCTAATTCCAACTTAACTCATTGATTTTGGATCTTTCTGCGAACATCCTACACGATCTTTGTACGAGATTTTCAGTAAGCTTCTGTACTATTTCATCCCATAGGCATGCAGTCATTTCTCTCTAACTCCGATGTACCAAGTAATCTAGTTTTTGTTCTGATCTGTTTCAGCCCTGTTTATCCTTATCGGACTCATTGTGTATGGAGCCTCGTACTCGAATTCCGATCACCTCAGCAGCGCCTATGGACTAACTTTTTGTGCCTTTTTCGGTTCTGCTTTGGCGGGCGCCCTCTTTCTTTGGGACAAAATTGAACTGGATAAGGAGATAAAAGAAAAAGACGCCCGGAGAGCAGCAGCCCCAAGCCGCGCTAGGAGTCATAGGTCACAGGCCTTTAGCCAGAGGTCACGTAGATCACATGCTCGGAGTCAGTTGTCCCAGAGCCAGAGGTCGGCTGCGCAGAGTACGACCCTTGGGAGCAAAGTAGGAGGTCAGCAAAATCAGAAGACACAATCGACAACAGCATAAAGAAATATGAAAACTTTATGGAATTTCATATACTGCCTGCCTTCTTTATACTGCCAACTGCAACCAGTGACTATTTTTGCACTTGCAAATGCGCAAAAGTCAATCTCGCAGTAGGCAATAGTTTTTCAGGTTTACTAGTAAACAGTACGCGCCATACAGTAAGAAACACATAGTATACAGTAAATAGTCGGTATTTGCGTGTGTACTTGCATATGCTCAAACGCATTTACGGTCACAGTAATGATGCATTTAGCAGCTCTTATAATGTGCATATAGACGGCATATAGCTGTGCAGTCAATTTCCATTAGGCAACACAGGCATGCGCAAAGTAAATGAAGCAGTATACACACAGTATCCGGACTACATGTACAATCTCTTCCGGTTTTCATAGCGTTGAATCGAGAGTACAAACGTTCGCTTGTAACCAGTAGTCGGAAATCATTATGTTTTGAGATTTCATCCGGAATCTGCGGCGTCATTTATAGCTTTTCAGCTTCGAAAATGTAAAGAGGTAAGTTTAATATAATTTGCTCTTCGGTCTTTTACTTTATTACCCTGAACAACGTCGTGTATGGGTGGGTAGTAATTGGTACAGTATTCAAATCGCCCTTGGCATGATTCTTAAACCATTTTGAGCATTTTCTTACATGTTTTATAAAAAACCTTTAGAATAGACGGAAGGCGTTATCAACCTACAGTTTGTTAGTTTTGATAAAAGAATGATAGCTGAGTTTTGCACGACACAATCTCGTGTTAAATTAAGCTGTTCGGAAAACAAATCTGCGACGGCAAGGAGTTTTTCATTGTACAGGGCAATAAAGTAAAAGACCGAAGAGAAAATTATATTAAACTTACCTCTTTACATTTTCGAAGCTGAATAACTATAAATGACGGAGTAGATTCCGGATAAAAACTCAAAACATAATGATTTCCGGCTACTGGTTATAAGCGAATTTTGTACTCTCGATTCAACGCTATGAAAACCGGAAGAGAGGGTACAGTGCGTTCGGATACTGTGATACAGTAAACAGGTAAAACCATGTATGGAATTCCATATAAAGTTGCAAATAATAGAGCATGAAATGACGCTTATGCTATACTTTGAAAGGAATAATTTAGAGGGATTTGAATCACTGTTTAAACGAGATGATGGTATATGTACCACATGGTATATTTTCGCTTACTGCAGAGACTGTACATCATATTCGGCTTCCGCCGAGACTGTCTGCGATCTCTTGCTTCCTGCCGAGACTTCTGTACATGATAAATGGCTTCCTGCAGAGACTGTCCGCGTAATTCTACTTCCTGCCGAGGCTCTCAGCAGGAAGCAGAGTCACGCGGACAGTCTCGACAGGAAGCCATTTTTCGAGGAGGAAGCAAGAGATCGCGGACAGTCTCGGCGGAAGCCAAATATGACGAACAGTCTCTGCAGGAAGCGAAAATTGGCGGACTGGTTTATTCCCTGTGTGTACGTGCGTGTACGTATTTGTGACAGTTAACATTCATTTCAATGCTGGATCCTGGAATATGAAACGAGTGAAAGAACTTTTGGAACACCCTTGTATTGCCGGAGCAACTTTTCTAGACAAACAATAGCGAAAACTCTATTTGAGCTACTTCCAAGGCCATAGAGGTTGTTACCAGTCTAGTTCCAAGAATATATTACCACGCGTTTCTATGGATGGATGTTTTAGTCTCTTACGGTCCTTTCAACAGTAATTGGTTGTATCGGGCCAATGAGGGAAATAGATGAGATGATTATCCCCGAAATAATCAGATAAAAAAAAAAACAGGTCCTTACCAGGAAACGAACCCAAAACCCGGAGCTCAGGCTTATGAGTTCAAAGCGAGACGGTGCCTTTGCCAACACGACGGTGGCCAAACACGTTTTGAAACAAATAGGAAGATATTTATGACTTCCAATGAAAATCCATCCCCCTAATTACAAAGAAGTAATGATTTTAAAATATATTATGAGAACATTAAAAGACTTTTTAAAATCTTTCCCCGAATTCAGCGAAATTTTCATGGTTTATCTGCCCTCTATAAGCTCTTTCTTGAAAAAGCAAGCTGATCAGTTGTAGCTGGATAAAATATTAAATGTCTTGTAAGTGTGTATCTTGGCGTGCTGATTTTCTACAAGAACGCTGTGATAAGCCCAATGAAATCAAGTTTTGGGGGTTTTCATTGCAAAGATTTGAGAAGTTTTCACAGGGAAGTACTTTGAAGAAGTCTGTTAAATGCAAATTGACAGATACATGGACAGTATGCCAGTCGTGACAAATAGAGCCTAACTCACAGGTTGTTGTATCAAACATCTTGACTTTCCCAGGTTCCACTCCTCTTACCCATCCCCATCCCCTCGCCCTCCCAACTCCACAAAATGCATATAAGCCATACCATCCAGCCTTCGATTAGTTCTCGTGAACATCATGTTAAAACACACACATTGTAAAGAAATCTTTTCTGTTCTGTTCAATTCTCGTATCGACGTTACCCAAGCGGCTCAACGGTACGTAACCATAGTCACAGAGTCCGAACTCACTGTACCATCTATTCCGGTTTTCATAGCGTTGAATCGAGAGTACAAAGTTCGCTTATAACCAGTAGTCGGAATTCGTTATGTTTTGTGATTTTATCCGGAATCTGCTGGGTCTTTTATAAATATTCAGCTTGGAAAATGTAAAGAGGCAAGTTTAATATAATTTTCTCTTCGGTCTTTTACTTTGTTACCCTGTACAATGAAAACCTCATGGCCGTCACAGAAATTTTATTCCGAACAGCTTAATTTAACACGAGTTTGTGTCGTGCAAAACCTAGCTATCATCCTATTACCAAAACTAACAAACTGTAGATTAATAATGCCTTCCCTATATTTTAAAGATTTTTTTATAAAACATGTAAGAAAAGGCTCAAAAAGGTTGTAGAATCATGCCAAGGGCAATTTGAACACTGTACCGTTTACATCCACCCATACACGACAATGTACAGGGCAATAAAGTAAAAGATCGAAGAGCAAATTATATTAAACTTACCTCTTTACATTTCCAGTTTCCAGTAATATAAGACGCTTACAGTTTTATTTGCTCAAAACGGGGCTGTATATGTTTCTCGTAGGGGCAGTGGGTGTTGGACTTGCAGGCTAAGGAGGATTCAGTTCTGAACGCAAAATTCCAGTCAACAGAGTGTGAAATATAGTGGACATAAGCTAAAGAAAATTTATTATGCCATGTTGGATGGTTGCAGGTGGTAAGTAAGAAATAGCCCAGAGTTCATGCAATTCTGGACGTCAGGCTGCAAAGAAAAAAAAATTCAAAAGCCAACAAAACATGAAATATAGTTCAAGCCGGGTAAAAATAAGAGCAGTATCCCTGAATGCCATTCTAGGAAGAAACACCGTTCCAGGTTTGATGAGTATGCACCTTGTATTTAAAGAATAATGGACTTAAACGCTAGGGTTGACGCAATTTTGGACGGAAAAAATTACGAAGTCAGCAGAGCGTCATGGGTAAAACTGCAACATCTCTTTTGAGACTATTCTAAGAAGAAACATTATACCAGGTTTGATGATTGTAGGTATCATGAATGAGAAAAATGGACCTAAACGCTAGAGTTGACATAATTTTTTATGTAACATTTTACAAAGTCAGCCGAGCGTAAAATATAGGTCAAGGCAGAAATAAGAGCAACATGCCTCGAAACCATTCTAAGAAGAAGCTTTATACCAGGTTGGTAATTGTACAAGTTAATTTTGGATGTAAAATTTTACGAAGTCCACAGAGCATGAAATATAGCTCAAGAGTAGGAATAAGTGCGACATGCACCCAGACCATTTAAGAAGAAACATTATACCAGATTTGATGATTGTAGGTATTATAGTTTGAGAGAATTTGACTTAAATGCAAGGGTCGAGGGAATTGTGGACGGACTTACGGACGAACGAGGATTGACTGACGAACGGATGAACGGAAAAGTGAACTACTATACCGCACATTGCCAAAGCTGGTGCAACAAAACAGAGCGCACCACTCTCCTTTCGCTGCCTTTAACATTCGCTGATTCGAAAAAGACACCCATTTACTGCTGGGTTGAGTGTTTTTATTTTTTACAGTGGGTGGCTGTCTTCTGAACCATAGATAAGCGCCTCTAACCACGCGACAAAGGTGCTTCTCTAATATATTTGTAAACTTTTAGCGAATAAGTTTGCACAGTTACACATGCAAAAGCCGAGCCTCATGGTTGTTCGTATACCTTTTTTCATGACAAGGTTTTTAACTTATCAAAATGAGACAAAAAGACAAAAACGAAAAAAAAAATGGAGACAAAGGTGAAAACAGATAACAACTTGTGTCGTGTGAAAAAGGGGCTTTGTAACTTGTACAAACAGTGTAGACTCAGATCAACCTTCATCTCCATATAAATTGAACAGTCTTCTTTTTCATTATGTAGATTTCTTTCTAACCATTGGAAGGAGTTCTTTAAAATCAGGCTGCGTGGAAGCACAGATTGATGATCTGAGTCTTCCCTACATGCTGTTCATCTCTTTTCGTCTGACACAGCTTGTTACCAAATCAGCAGGACAGACCAGAGATAAGGCGTTCTTAGAATATGAGCCGCGACAAGACAAAACCAACAAAGTGGCACGTGTGCCCAGCGAAGAATCGGATCAGCCTGGGCATCCGGTCTTTGCTGTCCGCATGGAGCTAGCTTAGACCATTGGTACCCTTCAAGCGCACAGCGAAGACTCAGATCAGATTGGGCGGATGCCCAGGCTGATCATCCGCCCAGTCTGATCTGAGTCTTCTCTGGGCGCACATGCCAGTTTGTTGGTTTTGCCGTGTCACGGCGCAGCCATGTGGAAACATCTCCCAGATAGATAACTATGATATAGAAGTATTTGCCATCCGCCACATGAGGGCTTTTCTTAAGGCGTATGGGTATGCCTCAAGTAGTTCCTTAAAAAGTTTACCCCAATGAAGGAGGCAAAACTGAAAATTGCAAACTTGCTTCCCCTGAAAATGTACCTATTCAATTCACCTTGAAGGACAGAATTTAATCTCAGAGAGAGAGAGAGAGAGAGAGAGAGAGAGAGAGAGAGTTATTTCATAAAGAGTAATCCCCGTCAGGCATACGCATAAACAAATACTATTGAGTATTGATAGTGCACCTTAATATTTTCTTTCATTTTTATACGCCCGTTTTGAAAAAAATGGACGTATTATGACATGGCGCTGTCCGTCCGTCCGTCCATTCGTCTGTCTGTCCGTCCGTCCATCTACATTCTTGTGCGCACCATATCTCAGTAACAGTTAGAGATATCTTCATGAAATTTTGTAGGCATATAAATTAGGATGGGGCAAAGTGTCGCCTACAGTAATAGTTGCTCCCCTTTCTTAGTTTCCAAGTTATGCCCCTTTGATTATTTTTTACCATACTAGTCTTGTGCGCGCCATTACTAGATAACAGTTATGGATATCTTGATGAAACTTCATAACAGTGTGTATGAGGGTCGAACAATGTGTATCGTATAACAATGGTTGCTCTCCCTTTGTTTATTTTGGAGTTGCATCCCTTTGGTCAGATTTTAGACTTTTTTGTGCATACTAGTCTTGTGCATTCAATAACTTAGTAACCAATGTCAGCAATGTGCATGATTACAAGACGGTGTGTCACATATAAGAATGGTTGTTCCCCCTTACTTAATTTTGGAGTAGCCTCCCTTTGATTAGTTTTTTAGGCTAGCCCCACTCCCCCATTCACTACATAACTCCTTAACCCTTTGAAATATTTTAATGAAACTTTGTAGGAATATGTATAATAATGGGACAGTATATCATGAGCACGAACCACAACTCTGGCTTTCTCACTTCCTGCATTATCTGCCCTTGCATCAATTTCTGTTTTACCCTGTTACTCCGTTACCGTTGGAAATATTTAAGCAAAAATTTAAGATGATGTGAATACTGTCAAGGGAATGAATTATGATCAAGAATGGTACTCTAGTTTACTTAGTTTATGAATTATCTCCCTTGTTTGACTTTGGCATTTCTCAGCTTCTGAGCAGCTTCATCCTGGAAGCTGATATTTGGTATACTAATAGTATTTGATGTGGTAGATGTCTAAATAACCTTGCAGTCATGAATTACAGAATTGTTTCCCCTGTTTGTCTGCCTGTCAATCCTTCTATAAACAATCTTGTTCATTCTGTTACTCCTTCATGACCGAATGAAACGAGCGTATTATGCGCCGCTTGCGAAGCTCTTGTTACAAAGGGAAACAACATTTGCGACTTCCAGGTCCCGAGGTTATAAAACTTTTTTACGCTCAACTCAGCTGAGCATGAAACTTTATCTGCTAATAAATAGCAAATTACTGATAAGTACAGTTGTTTTCTAGCTTAGTTTAGCTGAGTATGCAATTTTCTCTGCTTATGAATATGAAAAATGCCAACATTAGTTGGCATTTTCATATTTATCAGCAAAGTTTCATGCTAAGCTGAGTTCAGCATGAAAAAAGTTTTATAACCTCGGGGCCAGGTTGTTTCTCTGAACGTCAAAGCTCTTCCCTTACAGGAAAGAATTTTCTCCAAGTGGAGCAATTTTTTTCCTTCAAGGGGCCACTCCATGGTAAAGGAGGAAAAGATGGAAAATATCACAGTTGCTCCCTCTGAAAGCGTATCAGTTCACCTTAAAGATATCTTCTTTGAACACATCTTTACTATTTGAGGCTTTTTCCAGCAAAAAGAGTCTGAGGAAATCATTATGGGCGACCAGAAAAGGCTGAAATCACACTGCAATTGCTCAGCTTGATCACGTTCTTAGCAGTTCGGTATTTATAATCGGCACTTTGTGTCTGAGCAAAACAGACTGCATTGCTCCACGTGCTGATCTAATTCCTCACTAATCCCCCTTGCTCAAATGCACATTTATATTTGCTGGGCAAAGACTAAAAAGCGCACAGTTATTGCAAACATTCACAGACTTGACCATGGACACTCCTAAAGCAGTAGTAGTTTTGATCGAGGTTTTTCTTTTGGGAATCGCAGCTGCAACACTGGATGAAGGTCTGCCATCTAAGACTTCGCTATTAACTACAGCGGCAACACTAGACGACATTCTATTGAGACTTTCTGTTCTCGAAGCCAAGGAGACTGAAAAGGGTGATAGAATCAAAGTTCTGGAAAATGAAATTTTTCAGCTGAAACAAAAGTCGGAACAAGACAAGATGACAATTTTACAAATGAATCGTGAAATCAAGCAAAGAGAATGCTTGTGTCAGGAGGACTTGAAAACGGCGATAAGGACCAATTTAGCTGAGAATAAAAACATAGAAAAACAAGAATATATGGCACAAGATGAATCTGAGGCTAATGAAGAGATTCCAGATGACCACCTTGACGTAGAAGCTGACAGAGATGGGTCTTCGACAACAAATGAGAGACAACCAATTAAAGGTAGCCTTCCTCGTATCTATGATGCATTTCCATATATTTCCAAACATAAGCCCCGGTAGCTCAAGTGGTGAAGCGCTGGCCTGCAAAACTAGCGCCCCGGGTTCGAATCCTGCTCGAGGCAGAATTCTTTTCACCATAACGGGGGGTCTACTGCACATAGTATTTCAGTGTCACCCTTCCATTGGTTGTATATGACTGACGCATTTTTGAATGAGCCGTAACACCGCAAATCATCCATCAAGCTAAAGAAACAAAGTAAATAGGTTTTGTCAAATCAGAGGTGCTACAGGGGCGTAACTAAGGCTAATTACATGCTACACACAATTATGCTATATGTACCCCTTGAGGACAAGAATATGTGTTCAGCCCAAAAGATGTTGCCTGTTGTCGCGTCTGTTTGTCATATCCATTTTACTGTATGTCTGTGAGTCATGGACCTTGACAGCAGAGTTAAAAAAAAAAAAAGAATGCAGGCCTTTGAGATGAGATGCTACCGAAGGTTATTGAACATTTCGTACAAGGACCATATAACAAGGTACCTACTACTTTAGGGGGACGGAAGGACGGAATGCCGAAAACTATGTCCCTCCGCTTTTCTTTGAAAAGGCGGGGGTCAATAAACAGTAAAATGGTGAATGGGTATACTTGTAGAGGAAGCAACTCTACTATGTTTGCCTCCCTTCTCAGTAGGGGTCAAATCTAGGAGCAAATTCTTTCCTTTAAGAGTTGACTCCATTTCAAAGAGCTTACCCATCCAGAGAAGCAAACAATAATTCTGGCAAATTATTATAACATTATCGGAAAAGAGGCAGGGGGCATTATTAGAACAAAGCGTTTATTAGCTCACCTGAGCCGAAGGCTCACAAGGTGAGCTTATAGTATAGGCTTGGTCCGTCGTCCGTCATCCGGCGTCCGTCGTACGTCCACACTTTTAAACATTAATATCTGCTAAATTAGCTGGCCAATCTTAATCAAATTTTATGTGTAGCATTGTTGGGGTGGGGGATTTATTGCATATAGTTTTGGGACAGATTGGTTTAAAACTCTGGTCACCATGGCAACAAAAAGGTCCCATAGACTTATAATGGAGAAAATGCTGTCCGGGCCCTAGCTTCTTCAATTTTGATCGCAGCTTCTTGTAACTTGCAGGTATCCAGGACAGCTAAAACATCTCAGACCAGTTCGAATTTGGGCCAGGTTGGATTATTCTTTTCAGAGTTACTTGCCCTTGAGCGCTAAAATATTTTCCCGTAGACTTATAATGGGAAAAATGTTGTCCGGGCCCTAGCTTCATCATTTTTGATCGCAACTTCTCGTAACTTGCAGGTATCCAGGACAGCCAAAACATCTCGGACCAGTTCGAATTTGAGCTGGGTTGGATCATTCTTCTCAGAGTTACTTGCCCTTGCGCGATGAAATATTTTCTCATAGACGTATAATGGGGAAATGTTGTCCGGGCCCTAGCTTCTTCATAGTTGATCGCAACTTATTGTAACTTGCAGGTATCCAGGACAGCCAAAACATCTCGGATCAGTTTGAATTTGGGCCAGGTTGATTCTTTTCAGAGTTACTTGCCCTTGAGCGATAAAATATTTTCCCATAGACTTATAATGGGAAAAATGTTGTCCGGGCCCTAGCTTCATCATTTTTGATCGCAACTTCTCGTAACTTGCAGGTATCCAGACAGCCAAAACATCTCGGACCAGTTCGAATTTGAGCCAGGTTGGATCATTCTTCTCAGAGTTACTTGCCCTTGAACGATAAAATATTTTCCCATAGACTTAAATGGGGAAAATGTTGTCCGGGCTATAGCTCCTTCATTTTTGATTGCAGCTCTGTACAACTTGCAGGAATCCAGGATGGCCAGAACATCTCGGACCTTTTCGAATGTGGGCCAGATTGGATTATCCCCTCGCACAATGAAGTTATGGAGGGGATATAGGGTCTGTCCCGTACTTAGGTATATATGTATGTACGTATGTTCGCCTTTTGTCATCGTTCTAGCTACTTCATTTATTAACCGATTTTGATGTAAGTTCACACAAGTATTGGGTATGACATGGCCTCGAACGAAGCTGCATTTCAGCATAATGGAGTCAAGGTCAAGGTCAAAGTGGCTATTTTTAGAAAAACTTTGTCATCACTCAAGGGCCTTCATTTGTGGACTGATTTCGATTTAACTTCACACAAGTAATAAGTATGGCAATATCTTGGACAAGTTCGAGTTTCACTATTCTGGCATCAATGTCAAGGTCACAGTGGCTAATTTTAGAAAAACTTTGTTATTGCTCTAGCGCCTTGATTTGTAAACCAAATTCTGTTTAATTTCACGCAAGTGATTGGTATGACAATATCTTGGACAAGTTAGCGTTTCAGCGTTCTGAGGTCAAGGTCAAGTTCACAGTGGCTATTTTTAGAAAAACTTTGTCATCGCTCTAGCACCTTCATTTATGGACTGATTTTGATTAAAACTTCACACAAATGTTTAGTATGACAATATCTTGAATAAGTTTGCATTTCAGCATCCTAAGATCAATGTCAAGGTCACAGTGGCTATTTTTAGAAAAAAGTTTGTCATCATTCTAGTGCCTTCATTTATGGAATGATTTTGATTGTACTTCACACAAGTGATGAGTATGACAAAATCTTGGACAAGAACATGTTTCAGCATTCTGAGGTCAGGTCAAGGACATAGTGGCTAGTTTTAGAAAAACTTTGTCATTGCTCTAGCGTCTTCATTTTGTGGATCAAATTCAATTTGATATCACACAAGTGATTGGTATGACAGTATCTTGGACAAGTTTGCGTTTCAGCGTTGTGAGGTCAAGTCACAGTGGCTATTTTTAGAAAAACTTTGTCATCACTCAAGGGCCTTCATTTGTGGACTTATTATGATTTAAACTTCACACAATGCCAATATCTTGAACAAGCTTGCATTTCACCGTCCTAAGGTCAAAGTCAAGGTCACAGTGGCTGTTTATAGAGAAACTTTGTTATTGCTCTAGCGCTTTCATTTATGGACCAATTTCGATTTAACTTCACACAAGTGATTGGTATGACAATATCTTGGATAAATTAGCGTTTCAGCGTTCTGAGGTCAAGGTCAAGGTCACAGTGGGTATTTTTAGAAAAACTTTGTGATCGCTCTAGCGCCTTCATTTATGGACTGATTTTGATTAAAACTTCACACAAATGTTTAGTATGACAATATCTTGAACAAGTTTGCATTTCAGCATTCTAAGGTCAAGGTCACAGTTGCTATTTTTAGCTCACCACAGCCAAAGGCTCACAAGGTGGGCTTTTAGTATAGGCTTGGTCTGTCGTCCATCGTATGTCGTACGTCCACACTTTTGATCATTAATATTTGCTTAAATAGCTGGCCATTCTTGATCAAATTTTATATGTAACATTGTTGGGATGTGGGGTTAATTTCATATAGTTTTTCGACAGATTGGTTTAAAACTGTGGTTACCATGGCAACAAAAAGGTCCCATAAACTTATAATGGGGAAAATGTTGTCCGGGCCATAGCACCTTTAGTTTTGACCGCAACTTCTTCAAACTTGCAGCTATCTAGGACAGCCACAAAATATCGCACCAGTTCGAATTTGGGCCAGGTTGGATGGTTCTTGTCTTTTTCATTTTCCACTCTGAGGGTCAAAGTATGATACCACCACCTATGTGTTCAATTTGCCTTAGAGTAACTTACCCTAGAGTACTGAGGCTGAATGGACTTAGGTGAGCTACAGGACCAATGGTCCTCTTATGATTAATATGGTAACATGCTTTTAAAAGCGCCATATGAAGCTTTATGCAAGGCAATAAAATCAAAGCTGTATGGCAAAAGTAAAGCCATCTGTATTTACTAAAGCATGTCCTAAATAGTTGGGAGTGCTTCAGGGCAATTATTGTTGACTCTGTCCTTTGGAGCTGTCTGATCAGGTCTCTTCTTTGGCACCAGTATAAGTGATGCAAACATTTATAGGTGAAAGGGTTCTATATAGAATTGAATGATATAATTAGACATTTAAGGTATCCATGTAAATAGTATGACAGTTATGTCTCTCATTTTTTAGAATGGTCTAAGAAAAGAGACAAACGACTAGAAACTGAACACCAGGTGGCATTTTTTGCTACAGTCACTCCTCATGATGTCTTACACCTTGGAGTAAACCAGCCTATTATATTTGACAACGCTGTTGTTAATGTTGGCAATGCTTATCATCCGTATCATGGAGTCTTTACAGCTCCATACAATGGTGTATACAGTTTCACTGCCACTGTATATGGGCGACTTAGTGGAACACTGGAGTATTTTAGTATTTCCAAGGGAGGTGTCGGCTATGCAAATTTTGAATCCAAGGACAGACAACAAGTTACACAAACGGTCATTCTAGACCTTTAAAGCGGGGAGGACGTATCAATAAGGAACTGGAGTAGTGACAAAGGAATAGTTGGTGAGAGCTTCACAACGTTTAGTGGGTTTCTTCTCTATGAACACTTCCAGTCACAGATTGTTGGCTAGACAGCAGCAAGACAACTGTGACACCAGAAAGTGGGTCGGAAAACCGTATTCCCCATAACCTCTAGACTACCAGATTTCACAGAATTAAATAAAATTCTAAAAATTGGGACACCTAAAATATTTACTGTGACTGTCCGAAATTAGACCTTTTTCACATTGTTATCTCTCCTAGTCTCGCGGCCCGTTACCTGGCGAGATTTCGCGTTACCTTGCAGCCGTGGGGCAGCGTTTGGATACAACAATATAAATTTATAAGCTTTTTGATGATAAACTAATTAAATATTTATGATTATATAGTGACCTTTTTCAATGCAGTAATACATCCAAAAGATGCTGATGGAATGGCAAAGTGTAGACCTATATCAGGCTTCTCCTTCAACTTTAGTTTGAAGTTTGTAGACAAGAAATAAATATTGCATGCAATCCTGCTTACTTTTTCTTCAAATGAAAAACTGAAAGGAGTATCACATGGGACTTGGCCCCCAGAAACAGTATATTCGAGCCAAAAGGGTACTCTTTCAGGGCAGCAGTTCTACAAATGGGGTCAGCCCTTGAAGAAAACAATTTGCTGCCCATGGAGGGTAGACCCCATTTTGGAGGTTTTTTTATCCATGGAAGCAAAGAGGAAGCCACAAAAGTTGTTCCCCTTTGTAACAAGAATTCCATGGAATGCTATGATCAGAGCTCTAGATAAGAGGGAGTATTTGATGATAATTAAGGATAATTTTTCTTAATTCTCATCGAAAACCATATGTTGTGGCCCCTCATCTGAACCGTCTCTTGAAGAAAATGATTTGCTCCTCAAGGAGGGTAGACCCCATTTTGGAGTTTTTTTATCCATGAAAGCAAAGAGGAAGCCACAAAAGTTGTTCCCCTTTGTAACAAGAATTCCATGGAATGCTATGATCAGAGCTCTAGATAAGAGGGAGTTTTTGATGATAATTAAGGATAATTTTTCTTAATTCTCATCAAAACCATATGTTGTGACCCCTCATCTGAACCGTCTCGACGAGAGGGTTCAGATGAGGGGTCACAACATATAGTTTTATGCAACATTAACAAGAATTATCCCTAATTATCACCAAATACTCCCTCTTATCTAGAGCTCTGCTATGATGCACCTGCCTTGCGCTTGTCCACAGTAGTAAAGATTATAGTTAAAAGACAGTGTATGAGAAATGGACTAAAATGCTAGGGTCAACACAATTTTGAATGCAAAATTTTACTAAGTCAGTAGAGCGTGAAATATAGGTCAAGGGTAGGAATAACTGCAACATCCCTCATGAACATTCAAAGAAAAAACTTTGTGCCAGGTGTGATGACTGTATGTATCATACTTTGAGACCAAAGAACTAAAACGCTACTGTCGACACAATTTTGGATGTAAAATTTTATGAAGTCAGCAGAGCATGAAATATATGTCAAGGGTAAAATTAATTGCAACAGCCCTCAAGAACATTCTAAGAAGAAACTTGATGCCAGGTTTGATAATTCCAGGTATCATAGTTTGTGAGAAATGGACTTCAACGCTAGGGTCGAGGTAATTTTGAATAAAATTTTACGAATTCAGCAGAGCATGAAATATAGGTCAAGGGTAAAAAATAGAGCAACAGCCCTTGAGAACATTCTAAAAAGAAGCTTTATGCCAGGTTTAATGATTGTAGGTATCATAGTTTGGGAGAAACAGACTTAAATGCTAGGGTCAACGTAATTGTTGACGGACCGATGGACGAACGGAATGACTGACGGATGGAAAAGTGAACTCCTATATAGCACCTTGCTCAGGTGCAACAAAAATGGTGGAAATAAACATGAAGGTCTACCCATATACTTTAAAACGTGCAAACTAGCTAAATTCATCTTACACAACCATGCAGCTTGATCAATCACCCACACTGCCCAGTCAGTTTGTAGATCCTGAAGAGCCTATGTAGAAAGGACTCTGATCATACTTAGGGGATAACTGTATTCAAAATTGTCATTTGGGGAGGTAAATCGTCGGTTTTATGGTCGGAAATTTCGTTTTACGGCGACGCGCAAGCAGAGCCGTAAAACGCAATTTGCGACCATAAAACCGACGAGTTACCTCCCCAAATGATAATTTTCAATACAGTTATCCCCATTCTAATGCACTTCTCACATTTTCACCTTTAAAAGTGTGGTACTTTGAACCCATAGCAAATGAATTCAGCGACGTAAAACCAGACGTCAACCAATGAGAAGTGACGTTACGTAATGACGTCGGGGTCCGACAGTATATCGCAGGATATACTGTCGCAAGTTTTTGACGTTATCCAATCAGACGTCGCGTTACAGACGTAAGTGCACTAGAATGCTCAATATATGCGTAATATGTTATTACTGCATTTACTACCGTAATTCTTTGGTTATCAGATTTTTTCCCTTCTCAATAGGGGTCAACTATTACAGGAAAGAATTCATTCTCTGACCAACAAGAATTCTGCAGAATGCTATGTCGCACCTGATATGTGCCTTCACATAAGAACTCAATGAAAGCATCAGTTTGATACATATTTGGTCATAAACCATTTAATAGTTCATGATAATTATATTGTTTGTTTCATTCTTTTCCTATTTTCAGTAATGGCGAATAGCAGCCATTTTTGGATGATCGATTTGCAAAAAAGTGAAAAAGCTTCATGCGAGGATCATCCTGACACAAAGTTGGTTGAAATTCATTTAGAGGTTCTTGAGAGTTGCCATTATCATGTTTTTGCTATATATAGTAACAGCAGCCAATGGGTATCTTGGACTGCCCTGTCAAATAAATTTGAAAGACCTCCAGTTGTGGATCATTCTGATGAATTTGACTGATATCTGTTCAGCATTTCTTGAGGTATTGGCATTTTAGCAAAACTGGACTCGTAAATAGAAAGTAGGTCACTGTGACCTAGCTCTGCTACAGATTTTGTTCATATTAATAATTCTGAAAACCAAAGTCCCATTTATTGATTGATTGATTGATTTATTGCTTAACGTCCACGGTAAACAGCTTAGGTCCCATTTATGCTTCATGCAAAATTTCAGCCAAATACACTAAGTGGTTCTGGAGAAAAAGCTGATTTTATTGGTTTTGCTATTTTTAGTAACAACTGCCATCTTGGATTCTCGACCAGGCTGGATTTTATCATTCTGAAGCCTTGCAGCCTGATCATGCTGCACCTGAAATTTATGAACCACAGATGCAGTGGTTTCTGAGAATAAGTCATTTGAATGGACTTAAATGCTAGGGTCAACGTAAATTATGCTGGAGTCAACATAAGGTCACTGTGACCTAATTCCGCTACAGATTTTTTTCATTTTGATAAATCTGAGCACCAAGGTACCACTTATGATTCATACAAAATTTCAGGCAAATATACAAAGTGGTTTTGAGAAAAAGTTGATTTTATTGGTTTTTCTATTTTTAGCTCACCTGAGCCTTTAGGCTCATTGGTGAAAGCTCACCAATTTTTTCGCCACGCCCATATACGGTAAAAACCCTTCAAAAATCTTCTTCTCCAGAACCAAAAGGCCTATGACCTTGAAACTTGGCATGTAGCATAGGGCATGCGGGCCCATCATAGTTTATACAAATGATGACCTTGCGATGACCTTGATCTTATTTATAACATGGACATCTTTGGTGTGTAGGCTTTTATTAGCTCACCTGAGCCATAGGCTCAGGGTGAGCTATTGTGATCACCCAGTGTCCGTCGTGCGTTGTCAACAATTTGCTTTAAATGACATCTTCTCTAAAACCACTAGGCTTAGAGCTTTGATATTTGGTATGAAGCATTGTCTAGTGGACGGCTACCAAGTTTGTTCAAATGATGGCCCCAGGGTCCAAAATGGCCCTAGGGCAGGGGGTCTTGGGTTCGAAACTAAAATATACTTGAAAATCTTCTTCACCAGAACTGCTGGGCTCTTGATGCTTGAAATTTGGTATGTAGCATTGCCTAGTGGTCCTCTACCAAGTTTGTTCAAATGGTGGCCCCAGGGTCCAAAATGGCCCCGGTGCAGGGAGTCCCAGGTTTTAACCATAGAAATACATAGAAAAATCTTCAAAAATCTTCTTCTTCAGAACCGCAAGGCTCTGATGATTGAAATTTTGTATGTAGCATTGCCTAATAGTCTTTTACCAAGTTTGTTCAAATGATGGCCCCAGGGTCCAAAATGGCTCCGGAGCTGGTAGTCTAAGGTTTGAACCATACAAATGCAAAGAAAATATTCAAAAATCTTCTTCTTCAGAACTGCAAGGCTTAGATGCTTGAAATTTGGTATGTAGCATTACCTAGTGGTCCTCTACCAAGTTTATTCAAATGGTGGCCCGAGGGTCCAAAGTGGCCCTGGGGCAGGGGATCTTGGGTTCGAAACTAAAATATACTTAAAAATCTTCTTCATCAGAACTGCTTGGCTCAGATGCTTGAAATTTGGTATGTAGCATTGCCTAGTGGGCCTCTACCAAGTTTGTTCAAATGGAGGCCCCAGGGTTCAAAATGGCCACGGGGCAGGGAGTCCCAGGTTCGAACTATAGAAATACATAGAACAAGAGGGCCATGAGGCCCTGAATCGCTCACCTGAACAACTGGCAAAGTAACTTTTTCTTATGTCTGAAATTGTCAAAATATGAGTCTTGGGTCAAACGTCAAAGAATGACCATGACCTCTTGTACTCATAAATCTTCATGTACTCATTAAGACAACCATATATACCATTTTAGGCCAAAATCTTCAAAACTTTTGATGAATTTTATGTTCTAGCATTTTCCCATATTTGACCTTGCCGTAAAAAAGGTCAAGGTCAACCCAAAGTCATAATTTGAAACATCTTGATAGTACTCAAGTACCCAATGCTACATATCAATTTTCAAGGCCATCGGTCTATTGGTTCTGCAGTAGAAGATTTTTAAAGAATGTTACCATATATGGGCGTGGCGGCCAAGTTGGTCATGTGACCTAGACGGTCTAGTCATTCCCTCAACCCCTGTAAGCTCTATATGGAATTTGGTTTCAATTGGCCCAGTGGCTTTTGAGGAGATTGTTTGAAATCGTCAAAATATCAGAGTTCTGGGTCAAAGGTCAAAGAATGACCTTGACCTCTTGTACTCATAAATCTTCATGTACTCATTAAGATGACTGTAGATACCAATTTTTAGCCCAAAATCTTCAATAGTTTCCAAGATATCTTATGTTCTAGCATTTTGCCATATAAAAGCATAAGGAAGCAAATTTGACCTTACCGTAAAAAAGGTCAAGGTCAACCCAAGGTCATAATTTGAACAATCTTGGTAGTACTCGTGTACCCAGTGCTACATACCAAGTTTCAAGGCCATCGGCCTATTGGTTCTGGAGAAGAAGATTTTTTTAGGTTTTTACCATATATGGGCGTGGCGGCCATGTTGGTCATGTGACCAGGACCGTTTGAACAACTTTTCGTTCCTAAGGCCCCAGTAGGCTACATACGAAATTTGGTTACAATCGGCCCAGCGGTTTCAGAAGAGAAGTCATTTGAAAGTGTGGACGGACGACGTACGACGGACACCAGAGCCTTACCATCCTATAAGCTCCCCCTGAGCCGCTGGCTCAGGTGAGCTAAAAATATTAAAAAAATCTTCTTCAGAACCGCAAGGCTCTGATATTTGAAATTTGGTATTTAGCATTGCCTAATAGTCCTTTACGAAGTTTGTTTAAATGATGGCCCCAGGATCCAAAATGGACCCGGGGCAGGGAGTCCAAGGTTTGAACCATAGAAAAGCAAAGAAAATATTAAAAAAGCTTCTTCTTCAGAACTGCATGGCTTATATGCTTGAAATTTGGTATGATGCATTGCCTAATAGTCCTTTACCAAGTTTATTTAAATGGTTGCCCACGGATACAAAATGGCCTCATGGCAGGGAGTTCAAGGTTAGAACCATAGAAATACATAGATAAATATTCAAAAGTCTTCTTCACAACCATTTGGCTCAGAGGCTTGAAATTTGGTATGTAGCATTGGGTAGTGTCCTCTACCAAGTTTGTTCCGATGATGACCCCAGGGTCCAAAATGGCCCCGCCCCAGGGGTCCTGGGTTTGAACCTTAGAAATACATAGAAAAACATCCTAAAATCTTCTTCTTCAGAACCACTTGGCTCAGATGCTTAAAATTTGGTATGATGCATTACCTGATGGACTCCTACAGAGTTTGTGTAAATGGTGGCCCTGGGATCCAAAATGGCCCTGGGGCGGGGAGTCTTGGGTTCGAAATTAAAATGTACTTAAAAATCTTCTACTCCAGAACCCCTGAGTGCAAATGCTTGAAATTTGTTATGATGCATATCCTAGTGGTCCTCTACCAAGTTTGTTCAAATGATGGTGCCAGGGTAAAAAAAATGGCCCCACTCCAGGGAGTCCTGGGTTTGAACCATAGCAATAAATGGAAAAATATTCAAAAATCTTCTTCTTCAGAACCATTTGGAAATGGTTGCAAACTATCAGGTTTGCTCAAAAGATGACCCTAGTTTGACCTTTGACATTTTTGCTCAGGTGAGCGAATCAGGGTTACTTGGCCCTCTTGTTTAGTAAGGGCGGCCATCTTGGATTCCCAACCCAGCTGAATTTTACCATTCTGAAACCTTGCAGTCTAATTATGCTGTATGTGAAATTTGAGAACCATGGATGCGGTGATTTTAGAGAATAAGTCTTTTGAATGGACTTAAATGCTAGGGTCGGCGTAAACTGTGAACGGACGGATGGGCTGGCGGACTACAAACTGGACGCCTATATCGAATCTTGCTAAAGCAGGTGCAACAATAAATGAGCCGCGACGTGACAAAACCAACAATGTGGTCGTGTGTCCAGCGCAGACCCAGATCAGCCTGGGCAGAGTCTTCGCTTTCCGCATGAAGGTAGCTTAGTCCCTCAGCTACCCTTTAAGCACTTAGCAAAGAGTCTGATCAGACTGGGTAAATGCTTAGGCTGATCCTAGTCTGCGCTGGGCGGACGACCATATTGTTGGTTTTCTCGTGTCACGGCTCAAATGTTTTAAAACAGGAATTCCGCGGAAGGCTATGTCGCACCTGCTGTGTGCCTTCACATTAAGAACACAATCAATATACCAAGTGGTTCAGGAGAAAAAAGTTGATTTTACTGGTTTTGCTATTTTTAGTAACGGCGACCATCTTGGATTCTCGACCATTCTCGACTTTTACCATTCTGAAGCCCTGCAGTCTGATCATGCTGCATGTGAAATTTGAGAACCATGGATGCAGTGGTAGAGAATAAGTCATTTGAATGGACTTAAATGCTAGGATCGAGGTAAATTATTCTAGGGTCGACGTAAGGTCACTGTGACCTAATTCCATTACAGATTTTTTTCATTTTGATAATTCTGAATACCAAGGTCCCACTTATGCTTCAAACAAAATTTCAGCCTAATATACAAAGTGGTTCTGGAGAAAAACTTGATCTTATTGCTTTTGCTATTTTTAGTAACAGCGGCCATCTGGGATTCTTGGCCCGCGTGGATTTTACCATTCTGAAGCCCTGCAGTCTGATCATGCAGCATGTGCAGTCTGATCATGCGGCATGTGAAATTTGAGAACCATGGATGCAGAAGTTTTATAGAATAAGTCATTTGAATGGACTTAAAAGCTAGGGTCGAC
This sequence comes from Ctena decussata, assembly GCA_963989385.1. Taxonomy (NCBI): domain Eukaryota; kingdom Metazoa; phylum Mollusca; class Bivalvia; order Lucinida; family Lucinidae; genus Ctena; species Ctena decussata. The sequence continues at coordinate 61,540,415 of OZ022504.1, forward strand.
GTAAATTATTCTAGGGTCGACGTAAGGTCACTGTGACCTAATTGGGTTATAGATTTTTTTCATTTTGATAATTCTGAATACCAAGGTCCCACTTATGCTTCATACAAAATTTCAGCCAAATATACCAAGCGGTTCTTGAGAAAAACTTGATTTTATTGGTTTTACTATTTTTAGTAACGGCGGCCATCTTGGATTTTCGACACGCCTGAATTTTACCATTCTGAAGCCCTGGTGCAGTGGTTTCAGAGAATAAGTCTTTTGATTGGACTAAAATGCTAGGGTCCACGTAAATTGTGAACGGACGGATGGACGGACTGACAGACAGACGGAAAACCGGACGCCTATATCGAATCTTGCTAAAGCAGGTGCAACAATGAAAAAAAAGACTTCTGTATTTGTTCTATTAAATCTCTAGTAAATGCACCCTTTCACTTTTTCTGTGAAAGAAAGTTGCTTAATTTCACAAAGACTGGCTGTACAATGCCAAACATTGCTATGTATTGCCCATTTTTTTTCAAGAATGCCATTTATAAAGCTTCTGAATTGCAATGCTTCCACAGTGTTTATCAAAATAATGGTATTTCATAATTATTGTCTAAACCCACCATTATCTTGACCTAGGGTTGCCACTTATCCTCCCTTTCAAAATTCCCTGACTTTTCCCTGACATTCAACAGTTTTCCATATCCTTTTATGGATCCATAAGTTTATTTTACTCTTTACTTTAACAGAGCTACCTGTATCATTTGAAAATTGGTAGTTACTCTTAAAGAAAAGAATTTGCTCCCCAGCAAATTATTTCCTTTAGGAGTACCCCCCCCCACCCACCCCAATAAGCAAGGAGATTTTCATGGACTAGCTCAGAGCTCTAGATAAGAGGGAGTATTTGATGATAATTAGGGATAATTTCTCTTAATTCTGCATAAAAACATATGTTGTGACCCCTCATCTGAACCGTCTCGATGTGACGGTTCAGATGAGGGGTCACAATATATGGTTTCGATGAGAAATAAAAAAAATTATCCTTAATCATCATCAAATACTCCCTCTTATCTAGAGCTCTGCTAGCTCTTTAGAGAGTACATCCTTTTCCCTTGAAAAGAATAGGTATATTTTCTGAAGACTGTTGTAATCATTATTTCAAATTCCCTGACTTTTCCCAGACTTTTCAAGCCCTTTCCAAATTTCCCGAAAAAAATTCATTTTCCAGATGTATTTCCATGACCCTGTTGACTTCTGACATTGTTTGTTTATGCTGACACTCTTAGCTTTCAGACCACTTTTAGGACTCATCCAACTTGATGCTTAGCCAACTAATGAACCCAGGAAGCTAAGAGAAAACAGAACCATGTATGTGCATCTACATCTTTTTTTTTTTTATTGATTGATTTACTGCTTAACGTCCATGGTAAACATCTATGGTCATGTCGGGACAGTCAGTTATCCTAACCACACTATTCCTGGGCAGGCTTAGACCTCCTAAGCGGTTAACCAGTACTAAGTGCACATACTTTCGCCAGTAACTGACAACTGCCCTTCTTGAATCAGCGGAAGGAGAAACGAAAGTATGTGGCCAGACCGGGTTTCGAACCCAGGACCTCTGACTTATGAGTCAGGTGCCCTACCGATTGCGCTACGCGGCCCAGCTTTTTTTTTTTTTTAATTGTAGAAATAAATTCAAATAATGATGCAAAATTACTTTCAGTACACAGTTTCAACATGTTAACAGTGCTCCAGAAAGAACCGTATTTGATGACAATTGTAAGATATTTAATTCTTCTCATACAAATATGTTCTGACCCCTCACCGATGCAGTTTAGATGAGGGATCACGAGATTTAATAGAAATTAATCCAAATTATTACCAAATACTCTTCTGGAGGACTAATGTATCAAAATAGCACTTAAAACTGCAACTAGCTGTTCGCATTGTGATCAGACCATGGGCCGTATTCATAAAACGACTTAAGTGGTTGCTATGCTGTTGCTAAGGCTGAATTTCTTTGAAGGAGATTCTCTACAACTATGAAATTTGCTCTGGAGGAACAGTCTTACAAAGACTGTTTTTCCAGAGCAAATTTCATAGTTGTAGGGAATCTCCTTTATAGATATTTAGCCTTAGCAACCGCATAGCAACGACTTAAGTGGCTTTATGAATACGGCCCAAGATTAAAAAAAAAATTTTCTTCATTGGATAGCTCTATAGCACTTGTTCAGGACAATCTTTATCCAACAACAGGGGCCGTATTCATAAAGCCACTTAAGTCATTGCTATGCTGTTGCTAAGGCTAAATATCTATAAAGGGGATTCCATAAAACTATGAAATTTGTTCTGGAGGAACAGTCTTTGTAAGACTGTTCCTCCAGAGCAAATTTCACAGTTGTAGGAAATCTCCTTCAAAGAAATTTAGCCTTAGCAACAGCATAGCAACCACTTAAGTCGTTTTATGAATACGGCCCCAGAGCTTCAGATAAGGTAGTGTTTTCAGGATAATTCTAAGATAGTTTTATTTCTCAGAGAAAACTTTTGTGACCCCTCATTAGAATATTCCTGATAAGGCAGTTCTAATGAGGGGTCACATTATGTTTCTACGAAGAAATATGGAAAATTATCCTTAAAGTACTCCTGTTACCCGTTTTACCTGGAGCACTGCAACTAGTTGTTCTACTATTTTAGTATTTTGCAAAATCTTTTAAGCTTGTTATACTGCCCAGATCTTCTCATATGGGGAGAACTTAATGCTTTGTCTGGGATACAAATATTATTTCTGTACAAGACTCCAGTGGTGCAGGTAAGATGAGTATTTGAAATCATTCTGGGATAATTTTTCATGTTTCTCCATTGAAAGCTGTGACCCCTCATTAGAACCATCTCGCCAAGACAGTTCTAATGAGGAATCACAATATATGTTTCTACTGAGAATTAACTTAGACTATCTTAAGATTATCTTCAAATACTCATCTTGTCTGGGCCTCTATTTAAACTGAGAATATATATTGCAGTATCTCATTACCATCGTGTCACCAAGAAAATTCTATTAATTCTTATGTCTTTTTGTATATAAATACTGAGATGATTTCAATGATATAATACAAAGGTATTTTATACAAAAATATGACATGTATACCAGAACTGTATTAAATGCTCTCCTTTGATTCCATAAGATGTTTCATTTCAGTGCAAAATAAATATTATCATAGAAGGTCTTAAAATACTCCCTTTATCTGGCTATTCATTCTTCAGTACTTGCCTTTTTGTCAGTGCAGTTCTGAAAAGGTCACAATCTTTGTTCTGACAGTCAATGAAACTTCAAAATCGGTATCCAAAGATTCTAAAAATTGGAACACCTGAAGTAATTTAATACCATAACTGTCCTGATGCTGAACACTTTAGTTTTTCAATGCAGTAAAATTGCTAAAAGATGCAGATGGAACGGCAAACAGTGTAGACCCTGATCAGACTGCTCCTACACGAGCAGTCTGATCTGGGTCAGCACTGTTTCCTTAGACCTATCTGCCCAAATACTTAGGATTTTACAGCAGTCCTGAATTATCCTCCAAATTCAACCTTACCTGTGCTGTACATGAACATGAACTGACAGCATCAATAATTATAGACAAGGTCAAAACAGAATGGAAATTGAATTTGTATGACAATGCCCGTGAATCTTACAGCTTCAAGTTAAATTTGAATAAAAGGCCATCTGCCAAGTGTCACCCGACGTTTGAAATGAGTCACAAACTGCAGCCCTTTATTCTGTTTCAGAGTAACTGTATGGCCAAAACCAGAAAATATGTGTACAACAGAATCTGGTAAGGAAATAATAATTGAAGCATAAGCAAAGACATATACCCAATTACTGGGCCTCTATGAGGTTATAAAATACTTAAGTTGAGAACTGGGCGTATATGTGTAAAATCAGGTTACTGAAACTTTAGGCCCTTACAGAATGCCTAAACATCAAGACCATATACCCAATAACAAAATAACAAGGGCCATAATCCTCCTAATATGAATCTGATGAAAAATGAACATTGCATTTATGAAGATTCAGCCCATTAATATGAATAGTTCTTGAGTTATCCTTTTACCTTTAAGTGAATGTCTATTATCTATGAAAGGGGAATAACTCTGTCACTAATAAATTTAGCATATCCTAACAATAATCAGAATACTCAATTTACCAAATGCTAATAGCATACTAAATTTCAGCTCTCTCGGTCAAACGGTTCAAAAGTTGGAAAATTGCCAAAAACGACAAAGGGCCATAACTTTGTAAAATATAGGGCAATTGTAATTCCAAAATCACATGCACATCTTCAGATCATGATGAAACATTCTGCACAATTTCAAGTTGATCTGATAAAAGATGTGGCAGGAGTTGCTGGGACAAGGTCTAAGTCAGCAAGGGCCGTAACTCCATCAAAAATGGCCGAAACAAAAATCAAAAACCACATGCACATCTTCATATCATAAGAATACAATCTGTAAAATTTCAAATCAATCCGATGAAAGACGTAGGAGGAGTTGCGGGGACAAGATTTCTGACGGACGGACGGACGGACAGAAGGACGGATGGACGGACGGACGGACTGACACACGGACAGACGAGGGTCATTTCTATAGTCCCTCCGCCTACGTCGGGTGACAATGACCACCTCTCTAGGTATGAAAAATATTCTATGATAACTTGTAGACAGATTTCAATTTATTGTCCATAAGAACACTTTGAGAACCTGCATTAGAACCACCTCAGTGCGGAGGGTCAACTTCTGTTCTTATACAGAAATGGAGAAAATCATGCAAAATTATCTCCAATTACACCTATTATCTAGTGCTCCAGATTAGGAGTAACGGAGATAATTTAGGAAATATTTTCCATATTTCTGCATAAAAACAGATGTTACCTCTCAGTAGAACTGTCTGAGATGGTCTAATGAGGAGTCACAACATATATTTTCATAGAGAAATAAGAAAAATTAACTCAGAATTACGTTTATCTTCAAAACACCACCTTGCCTGGAGCCAGAGCTCTAGATAAGAGGGAGTATTTGATGATAATTATGGATAATTTTTCTTATTTCTCATCAAAACCATATGTTGTGACCCCTCATCTGAACCGTCTCGTCGAGACGGTTCAGATGAGGGGTCACAACATATGTTTTAATGCAGAATTAACAAAAATTATCCCTAATTATCACCAAATACGCCCTCTTATCTAGAGCTCTGATGTATCTACCTTGCCTGGAGCTCTGTATTATCTTGAGCTTTGGATCATGAAATGAATGAGAGAACTAAATATTGTCAAGATCATTGCACTGAAGCAAGATAGTCTTTAACTTCTGCTGGTGTTAATCGTCTAAACCCGTCCTGATTACAGATCCCGATCTCTATATTGTCTTCCGTCATTTGACCCTCAAAACTTTCTTTCAGTGTGAGAATAGCTGTGTGGACTGCATCTTCTAATTCAAGATTATCACTATATCTGAAATCATACAGGACAATGATAAGTGAGAGAGTGAGAAAAAAAAGCAATTATCCAAACATTATCATCAACAAGAATTCTGCAGAATACTCTGTCTTGCCTGTCAGCGCTTATGACCTAAACGCAAAAAATCAACAAAGTTTACGCCGCCGTCGACGACACCAGAAAAGCAATACATAAGTCTCGCAGCTGCTTTGCAGGCGAGACAAAAATGACTCCTCTTTGGATCTCTGATAATTTTATTACCCTTTTGTTAAACTATATTTTTAAATCGAACATGTTCAAACAAATGAAAACAAATAAAAAATTTAGGTATAACCGCATTTATTTGGCTATAAAACAGGGATTCTGCTTCTCTTTAGTGACCCCAAATACCTAAATCAGTCTGACGAAATTCTGCTACAAAATGGGTTTTTCCTGTCCAAAACAATCCCCAAAACCTAGATACATCTTATAAAATAGATCTAGATTGTTTGGGATTGTTTTGGAAGGGAAAAGCCTCCATTTTCTAACCAAAGATATACAGTTGAGCCGCGACACGAGAAAACCAACAATGTGGTTGTGCGCCCAGCGCAGACTCGGATCAGCCTGGGCATCCACTCAGTCTGATTAGACTCTTCGCTAAGCACTTAAAGGGTAGCCAAGGGACTAAGCTACCTTCATGCGGACAGCGAAGACTCTGATCAGACTGGGCGGATGCCCAGGCTGATCTGAGTCTGCGCTGGACGCACGACCACATTGTTGGTTTTCTCGCGTCGCGGCTCAGTTATCTTAGAACTTCACATGGATTTCAGTAAGTCAGAGAGTGTCAGTCAACAGAGTTTTTATGACTTTCTTCAACAGACAAAATAAACTCCTTGCCAAAAGTTTGTTTAGCAAAATGTTAAAGTAAATATAACAAGATTATCAGAGATAATAACAACTGAATTCAAACTTTCTGTGAAGTTAATGTATTCTATCATCAACATCAATGATTTAAAATCATTGTAAAATTAGCAAGTGAGTGAGTATCAATTGCACAAAGTGAACAAAGGCGTAAGTGTCTGAAAAACACATTTTTGGAAGAAATCAATATTGTTGTAATATGCTGTGGGTGACTTTCCTGTTACACAAATCTAACATTTTCTAATGTTTTGGGTGAATATGTATTGCTTTTACAATTATCAAAGGGAAGCATCATTTTTTTCTCTCAAAAATGTGAACTTTTGGGGCATTTATTTCTGTGCTGGCTTTGAGCAGTGCTTACTCAAATCAGTTTTACTTTGATGTTTCATTGTTGATGACGGATTGTATTTAGTTATAACTAAATTATTATGAGTTCTAATGATCCTGGTACATTTACTTTAAAAATATGCTTAACTCTTGGCCAAGAGTACATGTGATGAAATTCTTACACAGCCCTATATACATATAACTTGCTTATCATACACCAGCGACCTGTCAAATAAAATTAATTCAGTTTTCATTGTAAAAATCCGCTAATGCAAAGGACGGGTTACTCTTTGGCCGTTTTTGTGCCCACGACCGATCTTGATAAAATTTATGTTTATTAAAGCTTGGCATTTGGCAATTTATATAAGCACATTTTTAAGTTTGCGGGTTCATAAATAATCACGTGACTTCCGGTTTATTGCATATGGTGTGCTGAACGGGGTTCACTAACTACCTGTGGTTTTTCGATATAATCAGCGATTCCGCTGACATAATAGCCCTCCAAACTGACAGATATAATACTTTTGGTTCTTATCCACAGACTAAAAGAGATATATTTGCTCAAAACATCTAGTAAGGAGAAATTTTATTTGAATTTTTACGAAACCTCAAAACAGTAGATTTTACAAGTGTTCATTAACACAATAATAAGCATGTAAAGCGATTGTTTTTGTGAAAATAATGAAACAAGTGAACAGAAAGGCGATTATAACCGACCGATATTGTTAAGCAAATGTATTCTTGGCGAAACGCTTTGCATGCTTGTGCTCTGGCAAGTGCATGAAAAGGTCACTAAACTTCTTCTTTCTTAAGCATTATTCACTACTTATACATATAATGAAAGCTTCATCATATCAAATATTAATAAACACGTATGAAATATTACGTATTTATGGATGCTACACAGATGTTTAAAATATTAGACAAAATCAGTGAACCAAGAAATTAAGGTCACAGGGACCTACACGTACATGTAGTACCAAATGAGATGTAGCGCTGAAGTGACTTAATTACTATTCCAAGTCCGAGGAAGATTCAATTAAATATTAGTTCGAAATAAAACATTTATTCAATGGATCCTGAAATACAAGTCACAATGACATACAAATAGTATGACGTCATTTGCAATGTCTGACTGACGATTGTCTTTAGTATGATGCATATACAATGTTGAATATATCAGAAAAGAACAGTGAACTTTTAAATATATGTCTCAGTAACCTACAAATAGTATGAGGATTTTTTTTGCATCGTTTGACTGACCAACTATTTGTGATTATGTTGCGACTTCAAAAACCGTTTTGAGAAATATAAGTGAAAATCCTGGTCCATGCAAAAAGTTTAAAGACTCAGTGCGCATGGATGCTTTGCACTTCCTACATTTAATGGATATGATCTGATCAAATATCAGCACACTTACCCCAATGCAAAGATATCAAAAGAGGTAAGGAAAAAGCTCATCCAAGTAACTTTTCATACAAAGTTAGTGGACCAAAGTTCAAGGTCACAGAATTTTACAGTGCATCAGCTTCAGGCAGAGGAATACATCATCTGACCACGTCGCAACATTACAGCATCGGAGGTTATATCACAGCATGATGATGGAGGACATTCAATCTAACGCCTTACATACGCATATTACGCATACCAACACGGGATAGGTGTTGGCAATACCTATGCCCAGCGCTGCCCGCCCTCCTCCCCCCCCCCCCCCCCCCCCCCCCACACACACACACACACGACCCATCCCCCAACATACACACACAACATACAATCCTTGGTGGGGGCATTAGGAACACATACTACATAGATGAACACTTTGAGACAGATGTGTTGTGCGGAATAATGCCTCTATTTTCTATCAGTTACAAAATATACTGCTGCAATTTTGATATAAATCCTTTAGTCCTAGTGTTGGATACATGAAAAATTACCCAAAAAGTTTATTTTTCGTTCACTCCTACCCTCGTAACCACTCCAATATAACCCGATTATGATGATTATGTATATGAGGAATAATTATACAAAAAAATTGTAGTGGTTACGAGGGTAGGATGAAGTGAAACTTGGATGCATAGTGGACGTTGGTAGTTCAAATTCCCATAGGCTCAATGTTAACTGCTGCAGACAGTACATGTATTCAACCGCAAAATTAACCTAAAAGGCATTAAAACACGGGAAAATGAAATAGTGCAGAATAAAATAGAAACATATAGCTAACATTTCTGCAGGTTTTTGTGGTTATCTGCCTACCTTCGAAAATCGGACTTTTCAGTGGGCACATTGCAATAGTAAAGTGTAACTCGTCCTTAGAGGCAAAAAATCTATATCAGTGATTGAACTATTAAAGTACTAGCCTAACCGATTTGGCTTGTAAAATTTGGGCTAGTGATAGTAGTGCATGAGAAACCTACTTTTGATGACTGCTATATAAATGCATACTACCGGTACTTGTGCTTTAAAATAGAATTCTGAGTCAAAGAAATCAAACTAGAAATGTTTTTCAGAGAAAAACTGATGTCCCCCCACCAGCCCATTTTCCATCCCCTATAATGAAGTCCTCCTGTGACCTTGAAAATGAGGTCAAGGTCACCAGAATCTGATCAGCTCTTAAGCTAGTCCCAGTGATGTATTCATGCAAGTCTGGTGAAATTCCATCTATTGGTTCATGAGATATTATGGGTACAAGAAATTGCCATCTAAGTCCACCAATGACCTTGGAAATGATGTCAGGGTTGCCAAAATCTAAATCAGCTCTTAAGCTAGTCCCAGTGATGTATCCAAGCAAGTTTGGTGAAATTCCATCCATTGGCTCATGAGATATTGTGGTAATAGGAAATTGTCATCTCAGTCCTCCAGTGACCTTGAAAATGAGGTCAAGGTCATCAAAATCTAATCAGCTTTTAGACATGTCCCAATGATGTATCCATGCAAGTTTAGTGAAATTCCATCCATTGGTTCAGGAGATATAGTGGGTACAAGAAATTCTCATCTTAGTCCTTCAGTGATCTTAAAAATGAGGTCAAGGTCATCAAAATCTAATTAGCTCTTAAGCTAGTCCCAGTGATGTATCCAAGCAAGTTTGGTCAAATTCCATCCATTGGCTCATGAGATATTGTGGTAATAGGAAATTGTCATCTCAGTCCTCCAGTGACCTTGAAAATGAGGTCAAGGTCACCAAAATCTAATCAGCTATTAAACATGTCCCAATGATGTAACCATGCAAGTTTAGTGAAATTCCATCCATTGGTTCAGAAGATATAGTGGGTACAAGAAATTGTCATCTAAGTCCTTCAGTGACCTTGAAAATGAGGTCAAGGTCATCAAAATCTAATTAGCTCTTAAACTTGCCCCAATGATGTATCCATGCAAGATTGATGAAATTCTATCCATTGGTTCAGGAGATATAGTGGGTACAAGAAAGTCTCATCTAAGTCCTCAAGTGACCTTGAAAATAAGGTCAAGGTCACTAAAATCTAATGAGCTCTTAAACTTGTCCCAATAATGTATCCATGCAAGTTTGGTGAAATTCCATCCATTGGTTTAGGAGATAACATGGGTACATGAAATTCTCATCTCAGTCCTCCAGTGACCTTGAAAATGAGGTCAAGGTCACCAAATTCTATTCAGCTCTTAAACTTGTCCCTATGACATATCTATGAAAGTTTGGTGAAATTCCATCCATTGGTTCAAGAGATATCACGCACGCAAAGTGGGTACATGAAATTGTCATCTAAGTCCTCCAGTGACCTTGAAAATGAGGTCAAGGTCACCAAAATCTAATCAGCTCTTAAACTTGTCCCAATGATGTATCCATGCAAGTTTGGTGAAATTCCATCCATTGGTTCAAGGGATATTGCGCACGCAAGAAACTGTCACGCCGACGCCGACATGACGCCGACGCCCGGGAACCGCACTGAAAACAATATGTCCCCCCTCATCTTTGGTGGGGGGACATAATTTTACTTACCTTTTTTCAAGAAAAGTTTTACCATTTACAAAATTCTTTCCCATGGCTGTGGCTTTCCAAGCAAAGTAAGCTCCCTACAAAACAATTAAAGGGTGTTCTTGTCTTCAGATCTCTAACCAAAAATTATTTGGGAAAGAAGACTGATTTTTTTCATTCCTTATTTCCCCATTAAAGATATGTGTGGAATCTTAGTAGAAGACTCTACAAGGCCATTCTACTTAGATCTCATAACATGGTGGGCCCAGTTGTTAACAAGAGCTTTGCAAGCGGTGCATAATACGCCCCATTTTATTGTAATAAAGGAATTACAGAATGAACAAGATTGCTAACAAAAAGATGGACAGGCAGATAAAGAAGGGCAACAACTCCGTAATTAATGACTGCAACATTATTTAAACATTTAACACATCAAATACTATTAGTATACCAAAAATCAGCTTCCAAGGTAAAGTAGCTCAGAAGTTGAGAAATGCCCAAGTCCAACAAGGAAGATAATTCAAAAACTAAGTAAACTAGAGTTTCCATTCTTGGTTCTAAGACATTCCCTTGACAATACACACATCACCATTAAGTTGGGCTAAAATATTTTAAATGGTTGAGGAGTTAAGAGTAAACAGGAAATTTATGCAAGGGCAGATAATTCAGGAATTAAGTAAGCCAGAGTTGTGTTTCTTGCTCAGGAAACATTGCCCCAGTATTATACACATTCCTACAGAGTTTCAGTCAAATAGTTCAAAAGGTTAAGGAGTTATTGCCCAAAAATACTAATCAAAGGGAAGTTACTCCACAACTAAGAAGGGGGGCAACCATTCTTATTTGGGACACATTGTCTTGTGATCATGCACACTGCTATATAGTTTCACCAAGATATTCTAAACGGTTACCAAAAAGTTATGGTATGCACAAGGTAAGTCTTAACAAGGGCTTCGCAAGCAGTGCATAATACGCCCGTTTAAATGTCATAAAGGAGTTACAGAATGAACAAGACTGTTTACAAAAGGATAGACAGGCAGACAAACAGAGGCAACCACTCTATAATTAATGAATGCAACATTATTTAAATATTCTATTAGTATATCAAGTCAAGGGAGATAAACTAAATAAACTAGATATACCATTCTTGGTTTTACTACACTCCCCTGACATCACCATTAAGTTCTGTTACAATATTTTAAACAGTTGAAATGTTAAACAGGATATTTATGCAAGGGCAGGTAATTCAGTAAGTATGCCAGAGTTGTGGTTCCTGCTCAGGATACATTGCCTCATTATTATACACATTCCTACAAAGTTTCATTCTAATATTTTAAAAGGTTAAGGAGATATGGAGTGAATGAGTAACACCTAAAGTATACTAATCAAAGGGAGGTTACTCCAAAATTAAGAAAGGGGGAGAAACTAGTCTTATATGTGACACACTGCCTTGTGATCATGCACAGTGTTATAAAGTTTCATCATGATATTCCAAACGGTTACCAAGTTAAGGTTTGCACAAGGTAAGTATACACAAAAATAGCTAACATGAACTAATGAAAGGGAGGTAACTAAAAAACGCAGAAAGGGAGAGCAGCCATTGTTGTATGCGACACATCGTTGGGACTTCATAAACCTTGCTATAAAGTTACATGAAGATATCCCAAACGGTTATCTAGTTATGGCGCGCACAAGACTTGCAGGGTAAAAATTAATCAAAGGGGCATAACTTGGAAACTAAGGAAGGGGGAGCAACCATTTTGTACGCGACACGTTCCCCCAACCTAATACATATTCCTACCAAATATCATGAATATATCACAAATGGTTACTGAGTTATGCCGCTCACAAGAATGTTTACGGACGGACGGGCGGACGGAGAGACAGCGCCACGACATAATACGTCTGTTTTTTCAAAACGGGCGTATAAAAAACTAAACAAAGCGCTTAGTGGGTGACTGGAGAAAGTCAATTTTTTCTTCTTTACATATTTTAGCAGGAAGTATCATTACAGATTTAGAATAGGACTGAAGGGTCTTATAAGCCGAACTCGGCTGGATATCAAAATGTTTTATGTTTTAAAATAAATTATGTATAATATGTATATATTGATATATGACACTTAAATAAATAACTTACTACTACTACCACTACTACTAAACAAAGGGATGAAACTCTAAAACGAAGTAAGCGAGAGCACCCAGTGTTGTACGCAACACATCCTTGGGACTTTAAACACATTGCTATGAAGTTTCATCAAGATGTCCAAAACAGTTATCCAGTTATGGCGCGCACAAGACTAATCAAGAAAAAAATAATCAAAGGTGCATAACTTGGAAACTTAGAAAAGGGGAGCAACCATTCTGGTATGCGACACGTTCCCCCAACCGAGTACATATTCCTACAACATTTCATGAAGATATCCCAAACGGTTACTGAGTTATGGTGCACACAAGAATGGTCACGGACGGACAGCGCCATGACATAAATACGACCGTTTTTTCAAAACGGGCCTATAATAAAAACTGATTTTGTTAATTACTGAGATATTACACTTTCAAAATTATTCTATTCAAAAATGCTATTATATTTGTCGAAAAATTAGGAAGCTGCAAAAGCTCCTTTTCACATTTTTCAGCAAAAATATTAGCATACTTAATTTTATGTAAACAAGAAGACTTAACCAATACATACCAATGCTATGACTAACTGGGCCAAGAAATACAACGTAACAGAATACATGTACCAACAAAACATCCTCAGCCTTACTCATCAAATAATTTTCTCCTCGAGAAGCAATTCTTTCCTTTAAGCATTGACCCTTACTGAGAAGTGAGGCAATAATGAAAATTGGCAGTTGCCTGAAAAGTGCACCCATTTCCTGAGAGCAAATTACTGTTAACATGTTCCAATATGTAAATAGGATGTGTTTCCAACATACCTATTTATTATGCAATAAGAAAAATAATTGCAAAATTATCCTCACATGCCTATTTGGACCTCTGATAAAATGGCACTTACTGAGGGATCACACTGATATAAATATGGTTTTTCTTCATCCTCGTCCCAACCGGCAATCAATAGCGACACACCAAATGGCCGGACACCTCTGGAAGTGAACACACAACACAAATTTAGAGCTGTGGTGGAAGGGCATAGAGCAGAATCAGATAAGACTGCTCCATAGGAGAAAATTTTCACTGTCTGCCAAATCAGGAACTCCCAGGCATGTGGAGCAGTCAGATCAGGATCTAAACTGTTTGCCATTCCATCTTTATCTTTTGGATGTATTCCTGCATTATAAAAACCAAACTTTTCCATTTTTATGGTAGTTACAGTAATTCTTTAGGTATCCCAAGTTTTAGATTTTTTATGGTCTTTAGATTCGATAATTGTGATGATTGTACCCATGAGGCACATTTCAGAATATTTCAGGTAGTTCTAGATAATGTAGCAAAATAAGTACTCAGATGGTTGATGGGGGATGGCTATCAGGGCTCCTTTAAGTATCCAGTGGGCATGGAACAATAAAAAGTAGTATAAACGTTACTGACATTGTGGTAAGGTTGACATGACAATTTTTCAATGCTGTGAGTGCCTGCTTGGTGGCTGACAGAAAACAATTTTCTTTTTGTTACTGAAATGAAATATTTGTAGCATTTTTTAAACTTGACTGGCTCTGTGGCTTACCCTGACTGTGTGTATTCCTGCATCACTGCTGCAACCTTGTGTACAATCTGTGCTGTTGGAATTTGTTCTTGATATTGTAGGAAATACTGTTGAGCCAGCTTCCGTGACTGACTTATCAACACTCTGAAAATAGAAACTACATGGTACAGTTTGGTACTATTTCAAACACAATATCATTCATCATCTGTCTGATAAAACTAGTTTAATATACAGGCAGCAATATGACAGTTTTAATTGTTTATGGCAACACCATTTCCTTCAATAGCTTCCTTTATTTTTAGAAGTTAATATCTATGTTTGGTTAAATTGTAAACTTCTATGCCAGGCATATAGGCAAGTAACAACAGCAAATGTGTTTATATAGAACAACTGTGTATCAAAACATCTGAATACATGCTCCCAACAATGTTTCAGATTTTTATGTGTGAAAGTCCTATTCTAAATATGACAACTGAAAGCTTTTATATATAGCCCTCTGAATTAGTGCCTCAGCCATTGACTTTATCAAGGCATCTTGACATAAAATTGGTTGCCATTTTGTTTTTGCTGTGGAAACTTGGCAAATACCTAACTTTGCAAAGCAAAGTTATTTTGTAACAGTAGTACTGTGGACCAACAGAAATGGAAAATTCTTGTATTTTATTCTGCAACAATACACTGTTTCCAAGCATCTGAGTCTAATTGTTGACATAAGTGATTGCCAATTTTGTGTGGAATCCTATTACAAACTGCTAGAATTCTAACAAGATGCTACAACTTTTTTTTTCAAAGAAGTGACTGAGTGAGTTGTGGTTTAACAATCCAGTAACTAGAAATGTTTTCTTGACAAAAACAGATGTCCCCCCCCCCCTACCTGGGCTTTCCCAGCAGTATCATTTCCCTAAAGACCTCCTTTGACCTTGAAAATAGGGTGAAGGTTGTCAAAATTTACTCAATTCTATTTCACCTCTTAATTATACACCTCAAGGGCGTAGCTACCATTACGCAAATACGCAGGTGCGTATTGAAATTTTGTCAAATTGACAAAATTTCAACACACACCTGCGTATTTTCATGCTGAAATGTTAACTGTTAATTGGGCATAATTTTAATTACTTACTTCCAACAGACAGGAAAATTTGAAATACCTTAGCGGCTTAACCCCCTAATATTACCCTCAATGAGTATATAACATGATTGTGCGTACTGTGTAATTGCCCCTAGCTATGCCCCTGCACCTGTCTACGCTTGGTCATAATCCATCAATCCCTTCAGGAGATATGGTGCACACAAGCTGTTTTTCAAAATTCTTTGACCTTCTGCGACCTTGAAAAAGATGTCAAGGTCACCAAAATTTAATCACTTCTTAACCATCTCTCAGTGATGTATCTGTGACAGTTTGGTCCATCCACCCATTCAGGAGATATGTGCAGGTCTACAAGCCATTTTTCATCATTCCATGACCTCCTGTGACCTTGAAAATGGTCAAGGTTACCAAAATCTAATCAGTTCTTTGCCATCTCCCAGTGATATACCTGTGCAAGTTTGGTTCAAATCCATCCATCCATTCAGGAGATATGGTGCAGACAAGGCATTTTTCAACACTCTTTGACCTCCTGTGACCTTGAAAATGGGTCAAGGTCACCAAAATCTAATCAGTTCTTTGCTATCTTCCAGTGATATATCTGTGCCAGTTTGGTAAAAATCCATCAATTCCTTCAGGAGATATGGTGCAGACAAATTATTTTTAATCATTCTTTGACCTCCTGTGACCTTGAAAATAAGGTCAAGGTCACCAGAATCTAATCATTTTCCTCCCTCCCAGTGATGCATCTGTGCAAGTTTGGTCAAAATCCATGCATCCCTTCAGGAGATAGAGTGCAGACAAGAAGCTACGCTGACGCCGCCACAGACGCCGATGCCGATGGGATCCACATCAAAGACAATATGTCCCCCCCCCCCCCCCTTGGTGGGGGGACATAAACGATAGTTCAGTCATATTGAATAATTGCCTCCAAATATGTAGAACTTTTACACAGTGGAGATAAATGACATCAGGTCCTGATACAGCTACTAGCAGTTCTGCGACAGAGGCACCAGGAAGCCCATCTACTTTGTGGGCTCTGATTGGCAGGGGCTGATATTTTCAATGGAAAAAAAAGAGAAGTGTATGAGAGTTATATCATATACACTTCTTATGGTGTATGGGTACATTTCCATGTTTTTCTGCCTCCTAGAGCAGCAAATTTTATCAGTTAAGAGGAGCTCCCATTTCTAAAATTGTAATCATTCATCATAAAAGAGTCTATTCAGACAATTTACAAACCTGTAGTCTGGTCCCATTCCACTATAGGTCATTCCAACATTCTTTGTTACCATTTCAATCTTGTGAATGCTACTTTCATCATATAACACAGACTTCTGTTTCTTTTCTGTTGCTAGGACAACTCCATTGGTCGCTGAAATGTAGAAGAAAATTATTTTCGCAAAAAAAATGAAGTATTTGGACAAGTAGGTCTGAGCAAACAGTGCAGTGCCAGATCAGACTGCTCCTTAAGGAGCAGTCTCATCAGGGTCTACGCTGTTTGCCATTCCATCTGTGTCTTTTGAACACATTTCTGCACTGCATAACATGACTGTTCCATTTGCAGGATAATTATGGTAACTATTTTAGGTGTTCCAATTTTTAGCATTTAATGGTTCTTTTCTCTATAATCATAAAGCAGGCTCTTGTTAATGTCGTGAGACAACTTTTAAATGATCCAACAGATATATTTTGATGAAATGAGATACAAGATTGTTTGCACCTAACTCTAACTTGCCCATCACATAAAAACTTCCTTTCAAAAGCTGATGTACCTGGCTTGAGGTAACTTAACTTTTAACATGCTCAACTCAGCTGAGCATTTAAAATTCAAACTCATGCTAAATAAATCAAATACATTTTGAAGAGATTTTTTGCTTTTTACAAACTTTCTCTTACAAGCAAGCCTTGTTTAATATTTTAATCATGTTGAGACAATCTCATTTGAGCATGATATGAGACATGGCATGACAAAACCAGCAAAGTGGATGTGTGCCCCAGCGAAGACTCAGATCAGCCTGGGCAGCCATCCAGTCTGATCAGAGTCTTCACTGGTAGTTAAGACTCTTAGCTACCTTTTAAGAGCACAGCAAAGACTCAGAACAGACTGGACTGATGCCCAGGCCGAACTGAGTCTTCCCATAGCACACATGCCACTTTGTTGGTTTTGTCATATTGCAACTCAATTTTGGTTTTATAACCTCAAGGCCAGGATGATAAAAATACATGTACCTGTACTCTCATATTGCCTAAGTAAATAAAAAGTATGACTGATTGATTGATTGTTTTGGGTTTAACAGCCCTTTGAGACAGTATTTCAGTCTATATCGGGCCGTCTCCTAGAGAAAGGGAGAAAGAAGAGAAATGATAGACGAGAGAAAAAATGTCCAAACAACCCCCACCCGCACCTACTGCAAGAACAGTAAGCCCTTGTCCTACAATCATCCAAATCAGTAGAACGCCCAGGCACTGGAAGTTACATTCAGCACCATCGCACCACTCAACCACCCCCTAAAAAGTATGAAAATTTTAACTCCCTGAAATTGTGTGCCACTTACAAAGTGACTCCATGTTTGCTTTCCTGAATGAACATACCCTTCCAAAATGGGACTGGGATTTACTCTTAAATACAGAAATTGCTATTAGGCCTGATTTCATGTCAAACTTAGTACACAGATTAGCATCCGGAACACCAAAATTTTACATTGCGCCTTACAGTAAAATAGATCATGGACTTGTTAATCTGAGTTATAAATGTGATGTGAAATCAGGCCTTAGAGAAGAAAATTAGAGAAGAAAATTCTTTTTCAGTTATACTTGATCCCTACTGAGGAAAGGAAAAATGAAAATGACAGTGTTGCTTCTCCTGAAAGTGCATCCACTCATCTCAATACCATATGAGCCAAGTCATGACAAAACCAACAAAGTGTCATGTGCGCCCAGCGAAGACTCAGATCAGCCTGGGCAGTTGCCCAGTCTGATCAATCTTTGCCGTCCGCATCGAGCTAGCTTAAGACCCTTGGCTACCCTTTAAGCGAACAGCCTAGATTCTGATCAGACTGAGTGGATGCCCAGGCTGATCTGCGTCTTTGCTGGGTGCACATGCCACATTCTTGGTTTTGTCGTGTTGCCCCTCATATCATATGGAACCTACCTTTGATGCCAACAGAGGGAGCACCTGCCGCCACAGCTGCCAGAGCATACTCTATCTGAACCAGCTTCCCAGAGGGACTGAAATTTTCAAACATTCTGAGTTAAAAAGATATCATTCATCAGGACTGGAAAATTCTTGAATTGTTACTCGTCCAACAAGGCTGGCCACAGAAATAGCGAGTTCAATAATTTGCACTAGGAATGGTGACAAATTTCGTCCTGTGAAAGATCTCAGAGATTGTTAAAAGCTGTTGACAATTTTGAATATACAAACTTGTTGTATTGTGTAAGAACTGTGGAAGGAGTTGATTATACAATCTTGTCATCTTGTACTATAAGCCAAAACCTGAAAAAATGCTAATTTTGAAAAGGTCATAATTGTGTCAAATATATGAGCCGTTCTCTGTGAAAACCGGGCTAAATTACATTACGTAATAATTACGTTGCGAATGCATGAAAAACACCAAAATTAATGATTTTTCGGACCTCTATTTATTTCCATGAAAATACCTTCGGCGTTGAGATATAACAGAAAGCCTTTGAATTCAGACAAAATCAAGTCATAAATATGACATATGTTGCCATGACAACGCTTATTCCACGGTAACCCCAAAGCCTTGACAACAGATGGTATACCATGACAAAGACCTATCATTTTAGAAAGAATGTTAAATCATACAAATTGTCATGTGTGTTCTATGAAATACATATTAAAATGAGCAAACACACTTTTTGTCCGATCGTTTTTTGCCTAGCACGCACCGAAAGCGCGTTCAAACAAACGTAATGACGTTGACGTCAAAGCATACTTGCATGACATTAATAACGTCATTTACAGAAACTGCACTACATGTATACTTCTAAAGTCTATATCTCAGTAATAAATAATGGTAACCATCTCAAATTTTCAGGAAATGTTGAGAAAAACTAATACTTTTCAGTGATACAATTAGTTACATTTTCATTTTTATGTCATTAAGCCCTGTTTTCACAGAGACTGGCTCATATTTTTTCCTCTTGAAAAAGACACACCCATATCATCAATATTCCTGGAACATCTGTGTTAAATTTCAAACTGACAGCTTATAAATCCTGAGACAGTTTGATTGTACAAACTTGCCATCGTGTATTAGGCAGAACATGTAAATTTTCAAAGTTTAAAAAGCTTGTAATTTTGTCATAAATGAATGTTTTCTCTTCAAAAAGACATACATGTATGCACATCTTCAATATGTCTGTAATATCTAGGCAAAGTTTCAAATTGACTAGTAATAAATTGCGGAAAGAGATGATAATACCATTTTGTCATACTGTAATAGTCAAAACCCCAATAATTTCTAAGTTTATAAAAGCCCGTATTTTTATTACAAATCATTTTTTTTCTCTTCAGAAAAGCACATGCACATCTTCACTTCATCTGGAACAACTGTGCAAAGTTTTGAATTGCTAGCTTAAAAACTGTGAGAGAAGTTGATTGTATACATACTTGCCAGTCTGTATTAGCCAGAACCTGTTCAAATTTCTAAGTCCTAAAAGGCTGTAATTTTGTCTAAAATCATTTTTCTCTTCAAAAAGGCAAATGCACATCTCCAATATGTCTGGAACAACTATGCAAAGTTTCAAATTGATAACTTAAAAACTGTGGGAGGAGTTTTTTGTACAAACTTGCCAGTCTGTATTAACCAGAACCTGTAAAAATTTCTAAGTCTGAAAAGGCTGTAATTTTGTCAAAAATCCTTTTTTTCTCTTCAAAAAGGCACATGCACATCTTTAATATGCCTGCAACATTTGTGCAAAGTTTCAGACTGATTGCTTAAAAACTGTAGGAGGAGTTGATTATACAAACATTTTCAAGTGGGATGGACAGACAGACAGACAGGGGTACAGTAAAACAACATAATTATATAAGTAGTAACATGACAAAACCAACAAAGTGCCATGTGCACCCAGAGAAGACTCAGATCTGCCTGGGCATCTGCCCAGTCTGATCAGAGCCTTTGCTGTCCGCATGGAGCTAGCTTGGAACTTTTGCTACTCTTTAAACACAAAGCAAAGATTCTGGTCAGACTGAGTGGATGCCCAGGCTGGTCTGAGTCCTCCTTGGGCGCATGTGCCACTTTGTTGGTTTTGTCATGTCGCAGCTCATATAAGATTTTACAGTATTAAAACTGTTTACTGATTTAACATTGTGCTGCCAGGAATGTGCATATGATTACACTTCAAATTTATTTACCTTAAAAGCTGACATAATAAGAAGACCAGGGGCCGTATTTATAAAACGACTTAAGTTGTTGCTATGCTGTTGCTAAGGCAGAATTTCTTTGAAGGAGATTCCCTACAACTATGAAATTTGCTCTGGAGGAACAGTCTGGAAAAGACTGTCCTCAAGAGCAAATTTCATAGTTGTAGGGAACCTCCTTCGTAGAAATTTAGCCTTAGCAACAGCATAGCAATGACTTAAGTCGTTTTATAAACAGCCGGCTGGAATACTACATGTACTATGAATTTCATCAATATCATGCAACTGATACTTGATCTGGCTAGCTAAACCAACTCCCTATTCGGAAGCGGCAACCTCAAAGCTACAGGTAGCCTATATGGGTAGACTAAAGGCTACCAGTACAGAGCTGTTTGGCTAGCCACTGCCTTACACTAAAGGTTCAGGCAACATTGAGGGTATTCATCACAGGTCTAGGAAAGCACTGAATTTAAAGACAGTCGGTAAATTTAAAGATCATCTTTTAATTTAAAGAAATTTTAATCTGTAAACTTACAACTTATACAAATAAGCTCTTGAAAATCAATCCTATTTCAAAATCCTCAGCTGCTTGAAAATGTTTCTGTTTTGTCGCATAATGATCAAGATTTTGCAAAGGCTTGTATTGATTTGCTTGGACGCTTTCTACAGTTTTACAAGAAAATGCTAGGCCAGGCATAGTTCTTTCCCTTTGACCACACAACTGATTTAGGGAAAGTAATATCGCTGATTTCCTTTATCAAAGAAACAAAATTTTTCACGATAATTACATTTTGCCCTATTGCCGTAACTTGTAAATTTTTCATGATAATTACATTTTGCCCTATTGCCTTAACTTGGAAACAAGTTACGGCAATAGGGCAAAATGTAATTATAAAGTAAACAAGCTACGGCAATAGGGCAAAATGTAATAGGTAAACAAGTTACCGCAATAGGACAAAATGTAATTACAGTACAGGAGTTACGGCTAAATGTAATTTTGTTTCTTTGATAAAGGCTATAGCCCGAAAGGCTTGGAAGGGTTGTTGTATTAATGATTACTATTCTTTATCCCTTTGGATAATTATTTATGGAAGTAATTTCATTGATGTCGAGATGTTTTGTTCCAAAGGCAATTCTTCTAATATTCTATTCTATTCTATTCTATCCCATAACGGGGCACCACAGATGACTTCGAAACAATTCCTTTCCACCTTGTCCTGTCTTCAGCTGCTCTAGTTGAGCTGGCAAAATCCATTCCTGTCCACTTTTTGATATTGTCTTCCCACCTCTTCTTCTGTCTACATGTACCTCTTCTTCTTTTTCCTTTCACTGTGCCCTGAAGAATTGTCTTTGCTAAACCAGAAGACCTTGAGACGTGGCCAAACCACCTTAGGGACCGACCATTTGATATTCTGGGGGGGGGGGGGGGGGGCCTGGTATATTTATCAAAAAAAATTCCCTGTCTTTGGATATGCAAGAAAAAAATAACCTGGCTCATAAGGGGGTTCAAAAAAATAATCTGGCTTCAAAAGTAAGAGAAAAAAATAATCTGTCTCCACCCAAAATTTCAAAAAAAAAATATAGTCTGCAGATAATTCCATTGGAATTGAGTTTTTATAATCTCTCTGGCTTCTGGGGGCTGTGCCCCCAGACCCCCATATTTATAGTTATATTTTAGTATTATCTACAATTGGTTTACACCAGCGGGCCCGCATGTGCATACATTTACAAAAAAATCCTATACAACATTCACATACATGTATCATTGATCTGCCACATTACTAAGTAAATGTTTCCACTAAAACTGAATTGCAAAAGAGTCACAAGCTTAAGGGACACAAAACCATTATGGCAAAATAAACACTCTAAAAGGCAAAAGTCCCAATATAAAAACCCTTATTTTTACCATCATTCCTTATTTTTCTCTTGTTTCCAGTCTTAAAATTGCAATTGAAATTGGGAAATTGCTTTAGCTTCTGGGGGGCGCTGCCCCACAGACCCCCCTTTGTTAACTTCTTAGCACATAACTTTCAGCCATTTTATTAATTGCCATTCATGTATAATGTGACTCTATGAGTAAGTATTTATTAAACTTTCTAAAGGACAAATAAAGCATGTTTGGGCATATATTGGGAGAAAAAAAAATTAAATTCCCAATGTTAGCCCTAAAACTTTGCCAAAATAGCCCTAAATTTTGGCCAAAATATCCCTAATTTAAGGCTTAATTTTTTGCCAAACTCATACAGGGATGTTTGTATCTGTACCTTAGATGAAAAGAGTAACATGCTCCAGGCACTGGTTTGCAAAAACAAGCTAAGCCATGCCCTTCGCCTGGTTAAAGACAGCTCCATGTTCTTTTTGTGAGAAAAAAAGATGTAAAAAAATACTGATGTGGGTAAAATAAAAGGATGTTAAGATCAAGTAAACAAGGATCTGATCATTCAGCTATCAAATAAAAAAAAAATAACCTGTTTGAGTTAGTTTGTAAAAAAAATAAATTAGCTTCCACAAGGTGAAAAAAAAAGAAATTGTTTCCAGAGGCCAGTGAAATAAAATGTTGTGTCTCCATCAAGAATACCAGGCCCCCCCCAGAATATCAAATGGTCGGTCCCTTAGTTCTAACGAATGGCCATTTTCAGCTAAGAGCAAGTGTTTTGCCAGTTTCTGTGTTTAGTAAGACCCAGTTTGCCGAATTACGCATATTGTTTAAATACTAGAACCGGGCTGCGCTGTTAGTATAGCCCTGCGCTCATTTCCACAACTACGCTATGGCGGTGACCCTCTGTAGGGCAGAATTCCTATAAAAGAAAGAAGGTAGAATCTCTTTCAAAAAAATCCTAAAATTTTATTAAACCGTGTACTTTTCAAAATAACATGGCGTCAGTCACAGACTCACTTTGTGGAAAGATACTTTTTGGACTATATAGACAGTCAGAGGTAAAAATAGATGATTTTATGGTTGAATTTTGAGTAAATATAGGATATTATGATTGACAGACAGACTGTCTTTCCTGATTTTCGTCTCATTCAAGTCAATGTGAATTTTATGTGAAGACTACAGCAAGCAAGCCACCGCCCGACAAAACGTCATGTTTTTGACATGTTTTTGAAATTTCTGGAAAGTAACAAGATTCTGAGTGACTACCAGCATGGCTTCAGAAAGAAGAGATCATGTGAGACACAGCTCATCACCATCATACATGACCTCGCAGTTGGACTAGACAGACGGCAACAAGTTGATGCTATTTTGTTGGATTTCAGCAAGGCCTTTGATAAAGTTTCACACCATCGCCTGGCAGTCAAGCTCCATCACAACGGCATCAGAGACAAGAACCTATCCTGGATCCAAAGTTTCCTCGCAGATAGGAACCAGCAAGTAGTCCTTGATGGGAAGACATCTTCTCCTGCCGCTGTCACATCTGGAGTTCCACAGGGTACAGTACTTGGACCTCTCCTGTTCCTGGTATACATCAATGACCTGCCCTCAAGAGTTTCCTCTTCAGTACAACTCTTCACAGATGACTGTCTGCTGTACAGAGTTATACGAGACCAGAAAGATGCAGAGTCACTACAGAGAGATCTTAATCATCTACAGGAATGGGAAAAAGATTGGCAGATGGTATTTAACCCAGACAAGTGTGGCCACATCCAGATCACCAACAAGCGAAATGTCATACCAGCCTCTTACAGCATTCATGGACAGACCTTGAAAGAAACGTCAAAAGCAAAGTACCTTGGAGTCACCATAGACAGTAAACTGTCCTGGAACAGCCATATTGATGCAGTGACGAAAAGGGCCAACCAGACTACAGCTTTCCTTTGCAGAAATCTTTCAAGCTGCCCAAAGGATGTTAAGGCCAAATGCTACAAGTCCATAGATCGTCTACAGCTTGAGTAAGCTTCGACGGTATGGGACCCAGTGACAAAGTCCGACATAGCCAAATTGGAGTCTGTACAGAGGCGAGCCACCAGGTTTTGCTGCAATGACTACCGCCGAACCAGCAGTGTCACTTCAATGTTGCAAGAACTTGGATGGGAGGACCTTCAATCAAGGCAAGACCAGAGCAAAGTCACAATGATGTACAGGATCGTCAATAACCTCGTTGAAATCCCTTCAGGCCAGTATCTGACAGCCACAGGAGTAGCAACTAGAGGACACCATCAACGATTCCTGCCAATTATTTGTTCCATCAACGCCTACAAGGGATCCTTCTTTCCATCAACAGTCCATCTCTGGAATGGTCTGCATGCCAAGGTCATATCTGGACCGACTCTGGATGACTTCAAGCTCCTTGTCAGTGCAGATGTCCTAAGACCATGAATGTGAACAACATGTTTTTATCTGATTTTAACTGTACATAAGAACCTCCCAGCCCGAATGTTTTAAGGTTGTTCACAGTGCGACTATGCCAATATTGGCCACACACTTAATTGGTAGATGTAGATATATAAACGTCCGATGAAAAAACATGATGTTTTGGTACAGAACTACCATGCTTCCACAGACTGCTTAGAAATTTAATGCTCTCAAAGGCTGATTATGACCAAACCACCCTCATGCCATGTCTAATAAATATAACTTGGAGGGCATAAATAAATAGTCTGTATGAAGTGGCAACAGTGTAATCTAATGACAGCTGAGAAAGAGCTTCGACTTCTGTTCTGTTCTGTTCTAAGCCGTTACAGGCAGTACTAATCTCCGCTGGTGATTTTCTCTATGTACTTTTTTGTCGCAAAGGTAGTTTTCTCATTGTACTTAGAATGTTTTATGTTTGGTCAGAAAAAGTAGATTTAGGGATTTGCTGGATCCTGTACAACACAGTTGAACCGTCCAGTCTCTTCCAGGAATTGACAGGTGTTCTGGAGAATAATTTCTCTCCAATTTGAAATATCCGGGTGATCTGAATATCCAAGTAAAGTTATCAAGTCTAGTCTGGTTATGCCTAATTGAGTCTGAAGGTTATGTAGGAGACGTAATCGTGCATCATCATAGTTTTCACACTCTAACATAAAATGCCTTACAGTTTCTATCTCACCACAGGAACAGTGTGGTGACTCTTTCTGTCCAATTTTCCATCTATATTCATTCAACACCGAATAACCGGTCCTCAACTGCATCAACTGATTGTAACTTGTACGGGATGGGAAGTCTGGCCTGCGTTTAAAGCTGATCTTATCTTTATATTGATATAAATTCCTGCCTGATTCTGCTATATCCCATCTGTCCTGCCATCTGATCATTACACTATCTCTTGCATGCTTCTTCACATCCTGAACAGTAACAACACTAGTCTCTTCACCGAGACTCACAGCTTCCTTTGCAGCTGATTTGGCTAGTTCATCTGCTAACTCATTACCTTCAATATCAGCGTGTCCCGGCGACCACATCAGTTCTATTGTCACTCCATTTGTTTCTAACTGTTTAAAACGGTTAACCCTCTTTTATTTTCTTTATAACATCTAGATAATTATCTGAACTCCAGTTTAAAGTGAGAATTCCCACTGCAGATTGGCTGTCACAAAATATCCTCACATGACTGACTGGAGCTTGGTGGGAAGACAGATTCTCAACTACTGACAATATAGCTACCAACTCTGCCAGCAGGATAGAGCCATGAGCAGATACTGGACGTTTCAAGGTCACTGGTGATGAATGGTTTGGGTAGTAGATTACTGCTCCAGCTCCACAAGGACCAGGGTTAGAGACACATGAGCCATCTGTAAATGAGATAATTGTATCCTCTGGGACCTCTGTTACCATCTTTGAAATCAGCTGTCTTCCCTGCTCCTGTTGATCAATGTTTCTTGTTTTGGAGGATCCAAGCTGACTCCAATAAGATGGTTTTGCAATAGTGCGCACACGAGACTTCTCTGTGAAAGCAGGTTCTGGCTGCACAAACTGTATTCCTAGTCCTGTCTGCCTCTTCATTTCATTCACTTAGGTGACTGCTAATCCAATGGGTGTGAAGAATCTTTCCTGGGAGCAATTATCTGAGAGCATTACCTCATCCAATTTCTGTTTAAGATGATTGTATTGATTCTTAGCCATGATTCTTGCAATGCTGGCAATGGCCACTTCAGAGAAATGTAAATCTAAAGGAAGTACTCCTGCTGCAACCTCTAAGGCCTCTCCAGAAGATGTCATTGGTAGTCCCATACATAACGCTAAGGCTTTCCTCTGAATCGCTTCTAATCCTTTCAAATCTTGCCTTGACACAGTCTGCCACACAATACATCCATATTCTGCAATGGACCTTACCAGTGCAATATACAGATGAACCAGCTTTTGAGATGACACTCTTGTAATTCCTTTTACCTCTCTGATGACTGCCAATGCTTTACCAGCTTTCCTTTCTGTATTTGCCACATGTGCTTGAAAATTCAGTTTCTCATCCAGACTGATCCCAAGAATTTTGGGAGTTGGATTGTATGAGATGACATAATCTCTGACTTTAAATAACTCTTTATTGAACTCCAATGGGCGAACACTGAACACAGTAAATTCCGTTTTAACATAGCTTATCTTCATGCGCCATCTATCAGCCCAACTCTGAAGCCTTCCTATATCCTCTGAAACCTTTTTTGCAAGAACTGGAACATCTTTTCCTTTGTGCCAGAATGTAGCATCATCTGCATATTTACAGTGATCTGCTGTGACGTGTTTGAACATGTCTTTTATGAATATGTTGAATAGCATTGGTGAGAGAACACTACCTTGTGGCAGCCCAGTTAACGATGGATGGTACTGACCTTTCTCTTCTCCAACAAAACATGCAACACTTCTTCCAGATAAAAAACTCTGTAACCACGCCCACATTCTTCCACAGATTCCCAGCTCTGCCAGCTTTACTAATAATCCCTCTCTCCAGACAGAATCATATGCTTTCTCTAGATCAACAAAACAAGCCACTGTTATGTTTCCTTCATTGAAACCTTGCTTAATTTCCTGAACAAGCTTCAAAACAGCATATGTAGTAGAATGATATCTTCTGAATCCTTCTTGTTCAGCATCCATTAGATTTTCACTTTCTACTAAGGCTTCTAATCTTGATAAAACTATGCGTTCCATAATTTTGCACAAAGAACTAGTCAGACTTATCGGCCTGTATGACGAAGGAGAATAATATGAAGATTTCCCATTTTTGCGTAGAAATTTCACATGGGCTACTTTCCAAGGATCTGGGAGGCTGCCTGATGTCCAAGATAAGTTGAAAATATATAGAATTGCCCTCTTGAGGTTCTCTTCAGCTTGAATAAACAACTCTGAATGATATGAATCTGGACCAGGTGCTTTCCCCTCTTTGGTCAGCAACAGAGCACTTTCTACTTCTTCAATCAAGATCTGACCATTAAACGACTCAAGTTTCTCTTCGTAATCTACACTGTCTGTTAAAACCTTAGCCTTACAAATTACTTCACTGTAAAAGTTGTCATCAAAAGAGTTATCTTTAAGGTGACTTCCATCAAAAAAGACTCTCTGCAAAATATCACACTTAGTTTTGCTATCATACACAGGATCCAATCCTTCTTCAATCAGCGGAAGAATACTATTCTCTGACTGTTTATTTGTCATCTTTCTGTAAGCTGCCCACTTTTCACTTGAGTTTTTTGAATGTTCAAACTTATCTATTAGTGTATTACACCAACTTTCCTCAGCCTTTAATTTCTCTTCATCAAATCTTTCTTCTGCTGCTTGAAGTCTATTTTTGTTTTGAATTGTATTTCTTTGTTTATACTGCTTCTGACAGAAGTTTAAATTTTTCTTAGCACTAGCAACATCTTGATTCCACCAACAAGGATGTTTCACTCTTTTTGTGATCTTAAACTCCTTCTCTGGTATGACTTCATCCAATGACTCTTCCAACAAGTCACTAAACAACTGATAGTCCTCTTCAATATTACCTGATACTCTATTTAAAAAATTCTCAAATTTGGCTTCAGTCACTTCCTTCCAATGGTTCCAATCTGTACTTCTTATTGACCTTCCAATCTTTGTGCTTGTTCCTGAATCAGATATATCGAAATCAGCTTCAAAGAGAACTGCAATATGATCTGACCTCACTTTTTCATACTTTTCTGTACCCCACCCACCAGCATGAAAAAGCAAAATTAGCCGGTTGTTATGTTTCGATTTTGCTAAACTTTTTGAACAAAAAATTAACGGCTCAAGCTACAGAAACTGTTGTCAAGGCGCTTTAAAAAAGGTTTGAGCTTTTAAATGAGTAAATTAAGAGCAGTTTTGTACCTAAATGTAGTCAGAGAAAAACTGTATCTGCCTTCCGACATTTTGTTGAAATTACCGACTATCACATGTAAGACAAAGTTTGATTGGATCAGATATTCACACGGAAACTCAATGGGCCAATGAAAATTGCTTTGATAAATCAAGTGAATCTTGGTTTTCGGCTCATATTTTGGGTAAAACTCAGTAGCAAAGATGCAAGCAAAATTTTTTTCTTGTTTATTGGGTGATATTGGGGTATTTCGGGATTCGGGATATTGGTACATGTATTTTATTTGGGGATATAGGGATATTTTGAATTTTAATTTTGCACTATGGGATATTTACGAATTTATTTTTGGAATATGGGACACTGAGTTAAACGCACTTGAGCAAATAAAGTGATTTAGCTTCAGAAGTTCTGGAGGACCCCCCATCCCTTACTTAACAAAAGTTTATCTTCTAATGACCCGGAGTCCTTCTACTACGGTGCTAATAATCTTTAGGTAGTGAGATCGATCCCCGGTCGGAGCTCTTCACGAAGTTATCTTTACAGATTTCTTGTATCTTGTATCTTATAGCTTGTTCTCATCCTACTACAAATGCCAATGTCAAAAATTCAAAAATCAAAGGAAAGTAACTTTAATAATCTAAAACATGCAAATATTTTTCCATTTATTGATTCGGCTAAAACATGACTGGATTTAATGACAAACAATGATATACAAGAATGTTCTGTCATATAAATTTTTTAGACTATTCTCAATTCCATTCAATTCTTTATTCAGATTGCCAAATACATTTTAGCGCATCTACAACACATTATAGAAACAAGACAATTCTCAATCTGATAGCTCAAACCCAGTGCCGGACCTATGGGGTAGGGGAAGAGGACAAAATGCATGTGACCCCTCAAGCTGCTGCTCGTCATACCCCAGCGCCCCCTCCCCTCCCCACCCCGAAAAAGATGCCTGATATTTAAAGGCAGAGTTTATCTGCCGGGGTCGGGGGATCTGCTACCTGTGCAGGTAATTTTATGAATATTATCCTATCTACTGGTTATATCCCGTTCATGCTGTTTGGAAGGCATATTGACTACGGAAAAGAAAAGAAAGACAAGGACCAAGTCAAGTCAAATAAAATTTATTTAACGTCGGTGTAATTACAACATGTTAACACAAGCTCCTAGGAGCTTTTTCTACCGACTAACAAAGATACAATATCACAGACGATATACATCACACACAAGAAGAAATTTAAAAATAATAATAAATATGATAATAAAAAGTCGTTACCACAAACTATAGGAAAATAACTATGCTCTTTATCTTTGGAAAGGTCCTTGAGAAGGTGTTAAAAACAAACAAACAAACAAACAAAAAAAAAAAAATACAAAAAAAACAACAACAACAAAAAACAAACAAACAGAAGATCGGCTGACTAGATGCAGTCACGTTTGCAACATGGGTTAACTAAGAAGTCCTCCTCCGTGAATTCAGCCTTGCTTGTTTCCGAGGTACAGAGCGAGGTCAGTTCTTATCCCTTGTTACCGCAGGAGCATTCGATATTGTTTGACAAACTTTTTTTGTTGAGAAAGATCTACCATGAGGGTCTGGAAGATACTCTGTAGCTGACCCTCTCGTGCATATATTCGAATGCGATCGCTTCTCTGGGAAGCGGGGTCATCATATCTCATCGTCATTTCCAATTAAGCCAGGATGGGATTCTGAATGTGACTCACTATAAACTATTCAATATTTTTCTTCTCTACATAATTACAAAGTTTTCAAACTGTGTTGCCCTGATGATACGTTTAGGTTTCTGGGTACAATGACAACATTTAAGGGCCCAGCTCCCTAAACGTACCATCATGGCAAAAACTTTTGAACACTTTGTAAAGACCATCATTGTTAAAAAGTCGGTGTGCAACAATAATCAGTGTTGTGTGCCTATCCAAGCTGAGATTGAACCCTTTAAGAAGTCTTCTTTTTTTTCGTTAAAAAAGTTTGTGATTGGAATAAACTTAAGGAAAGTTTAGTGGAAAGCTTCCGGAACATCAAAATCAAAAGAGACTAATTGCGCACTCTCGTTGCTCCGTTGAATAAAAGCCAGTACTGGTTCTTGATTTTCACTAGAGCTTTGGAAACAGGAGTCCAAGAGCCACTTTTGTGCAAAACAGGAGTCCGACTATGTAATTTTGATAAATTTTACACAGATACAGTGAGATAGAAGGTCGTTCCGGCAGGTCCGGCTGGTGTGGCCATAGCTGGACCACACTTTTCGACTAGCATAAGATGCTACTTACCCAAGGGTTCGATATGCTATTTTTCCGGACTTTGGGGGACTTAGTCTAGACATTTTTCTCGAGAAATCCGAGATACCTATTTCCAAACACTGCAGTCTAGAATAATTTTTCCAGTGTGTTTTAAAAATAACCATTATACCTTTAGGTACACAAGACTGGCCGAGATTCTACAGGTAAGAACGAAGATCTGGCTCAAGCTCCTTTCTTTCCAGTGCTGCGGAACGGTGGAACTCTGTTTCTCAACATGTTAAAGAGGTCCACAGTTTCAATCATTTTAAAAACCTAATCAATCCTGGAATGGAAGGGGCTGTGTCTGCTCTTTTTGTTCTGCATCTTAGCCTTTTGCATGCTTTTAGACGCTTTTCCAATTTCTGTTTGTTTTAATTTGATATTTCAGTGCTATTTTGATTTAGTTGCTTTTTAGTTGCTCTTTTTTTTAATTGCTTTTTCAATATTAATGCCTTGAATTGCTTTTGCTCCGCTTGTCTTATTTGCAGATTTATATTTATATTGGTCGTCTTATTTACCTGTACATACATCATAAATATTAATGCTTCCACCAGACTGCTGGCTTCAATTTTAATGATGCAAGGTTATTACTTAATTTATTTTTTGCTAGTTTAGCTATGTACTTTGCTTTTTTCTTAATTTTTGCAGTTACTTTTGCTTTTTATGTTGTCTTTTTAGTTTCAATGCTGTGAGCAGTTCTATCATGGCTTCTTTTCGGCTCAAGGGTCCTCGTCTTGTGGCTTGAATGTCCTGCGGGGACACTTGATGCATATATAAATTTCGTGTTTTTTTCCCCGAAGGCTGCAAAGGTAAAATATGGTTCGTTCGGCTTGTGTCTGATCTTTCGCATTGGATGGAAGATGGGGTGGAGCCTGATGTTTTGTAATTGTGCTGCCACTTGTGAAGCGACGTCATCTTGCACAATGTCTTGGCATACAGACTTTTGATCTGGTCCTTGCCAAGCACAACATATTTACATTCGTTTCAATCAAATCTTTCATGAAAAATCTTAAATAAGCGCTAAAAGTGAAGCAGTAAACATGTACACATTTTTTTTCCTGTTAACAGCAGAACAGCATGCATGACGTCATGACGTCACTGACATCCAATCAGATTGTAGAGAGTCATTGTTTACTTTGACGTCATTGACGTTGCGTGTCGCAATGTAATTATTGGACTGTAAACTACATTACGTGCCAATGGTTTACTTTAGGGCTTTTCAGTAAATACATCGAGAATGTAAATATATAAAATATATAAATTTTTAGTCCCAAAATTCACTAATCATTAAAAAAGGCTTTTAATCGCTATTCGCGAAAAAAAAAATAAGCCAAGAATCGCTAATCGATAAACCCACCCAGACCCTAATATAGGAGGTGACCCAGCTTTGGATTGTGACCTTACTTTGGCACTGGGTTTTACCTGTTTATACCTGTTTATTACCTGTTTATAATTGGAACCCGGTACAAGAAAACATGACTGCAAGGTTGCTGCAAAGAATTTGTCAAAGATTTGATGGCTATCTGCGAATATGGCAGTCAAACCGTAATCATTTAAACATTTTTCAGTTTTTTTGGCACTTCTTTTGAATATGCTATAGTCATAACATAAAGTTTGTCTCATTTTTGTAATGAAAATATTTCATTTCCATACCTATTTTCGGACGGTACCTATTATAGATAGTTCATATTTGATTGATTGGTTGATTTGATGCTTAACGTCCACGGTAAACAACTAAGGTCATGTCGGGACGGTCAGTTAACCTAACCACACTATGCCTGGGCAGGCTTAGACCTCCTAAGCGGTTAACCAGTACTAAGTGCACGTACTTTCGCCAGTAACTGACAACTGCCCTTCTTGAATCAGCGGATGGAGAAACGAAAGTATGTGGCCAGACCGGGATTCGAACCCAGGACCTCTGACTTACGAGTCAGGTGCCCTACCGATTGCGCTACTCGGCCCGGCAGATAGTTCATATATTCGGGTGGTACTAGATACAAGATACAAGCTCTTTATTACGAATTTTCGGCCCTCATAGGAGCACATATAGTGGTATAGAATGAGCAACCAAACAAATCAAGGAAAGAATTCCAAATGACAGAATATGAGTAAAATAAAAGATACAAATTAATAAAGCATATCTCCTAACAGATGATACAAGTACCATATACATGATACAATTAGGAGAAACACATACTAGCCCTAAAGTAGTCTCAGTGATATGATATATTAACTACATTAACAATTTCCTAAAATGAAGATCATTCACTGCCTAGACAAGTCAGTGCAGTGGTACCATCATAGAGACCCATAGCAGGTAGACTGGTGCATGCCCCATCTATGAAGTGCCCACCAAACACAGAGAAATGAAGCAATCCAGGGCATACTGCAAGTACCCCCTAGAGTCACTCCATCCAATGTGTCAAGTGCACACCACCTCAAAATTCCACATGTACCCACCACAGCCCCATCCGAAGATGAGGCTGCCATGCATACCACTTCTATATTGGCACCCACCAGAACCACCATAGCTATGAAATCCAACATATGTCACATCAGGTTGTTATAAGCAGAGGAGTCAGCTAACTGATGTAAAAAAAGGTGAAATTTAATTCAAGTGTTGGGTGATCATAGATCTAAGTTAATGTGTACAAATAACGCAAGTTTCTTCAACAAGTCATTATTTTCACAATTTAGTAGCCAGAAAAATTTATCTGTATTGACCTGGTCAAGCTATTGAAATTATGACATATGTCAGTTACAGCATTTAACAATGGGGCTCTAGAGCTGTTATAAAGAGGACATTCCAGCTTTTCCTATGGACACCAAGAATAAATTTTGCGAATTTCAGATGCAGCCTATCTGGTTCTGATTTCTCAAATATTTTGTCTAAAGATATGCCATTCCTAAATCTAGAGCTGGAAATATTGAAGATACCCCAGACTTCACTACTATATAAGAGAACTGGCTTTACAGTGTGATCAAACAAATGTAAACTGGTCTTTACAGAAGGATGCAAATTCAAAATATTCTTACACAGTTTGTAAAAGGCCTTAAGTCCCTTTTTATACAACTCTGATTTGGCGTACGAGAAGGATCCTGATGCAGAAAAATGTAAACCCAAATATCTGTATGACGTCACACATTCAATTTCTTTTTGTTGAATTGTAAACTTACACCTAATCAATCTTCCTGCCTTATTGAATGTAATTACCTTTGTTTTGCTTATGTTCATGGTAAGACACCAATCACTGCAAAAGTTTTGCAGCTTATCCAATTTTTCTTGCATTCCTTCAGCAGATTCAGATAAAATAAAATTTACGTCATCGGCATACATCAAACAATGTAAGTCCATATTGTTCAAGTAGACTGGGTCTAAGGATGACCTTAGATATGAAGGTAAATCATTGATAAAAATTTTAAATAAATTAGGACTCAAAGTGTCTCCTTGTCGCACACCAACTCTTGAGTTGAAGGGTTCAGTAAGAAAATTGCCTAAACGAACAGATGACTGACTTCTGAAATACATAGCTTTCACAATATTGTAAAATTTTGTTCCAATACCCATCTGTAGTAACTTGACTTTCAATCCATCATGTACAACCGAATCAAAGGCCTTGCGAAAATCTACAAAACATGCAAATAGTTTACCACCTTTTTTATTACAATATTTATCAATAAGTGTTTTTAAGATAAACATATGGTCTGAGGTGCGGGCGTTTTTTGTAAAACCAATCAGGCATTTGTCTATTGTAGAATTAGCAATTAAAAAGGTGCTTAATCTGTCATCTAAAACACTGTTAAAAATCTTACCCACAGCACTTGTGATAGATATACCCCTGTAATTTGTTGGGTTACATGGATCATCAGATTTATGCAATGGTGTGATATAACCTTCACACCAACAGTCTGGATATAAACCATTTGAGAGACAGGCATTAAAGATCTTTAAGAAGCATGGTCCTAAAGCATTCTGACAACATTTAAGCATTTCGTTAGAAATCGAGTCAAGACCAGCTGCCTTATTATTTTTTAATTTACATATAGATTTATAAACTTCATGTAGCTTAATTGTGTTATCAAGGGTTGTATAAACTGGCTGCTTCTCTAATTGTTCAACTCAAGTTTTAAGCTGATCAACTCTGGCCTTGAACCTATCTTCTACTTGTCCCAATGACTTAAAATGCAAAAGCCAGTCATCAGAGTTAATGTTCTCACATGGATTGCTTCTATTTTCATCTTTAAGCCTATCAATCAAACTCCAATATTTATTTGGATTTTCCGAATGCAATCCTTCAATTTGTTCCAACAACTGTTGTTTATATTGCCTTTCTTTTTAGCTCACCTGAGCCAGCGGCTCCGGGGGAGCTTATAGGATGGTAAGGCTCCGTCGTCCGTCGTCGTCCGTCCGTCCGTCCGTCCGTCCGTCCGTCCGTCGTCCGTCCACAATTTCAAACGACTTCTCCTCTGAAACCGCTGGGCAGATTGTAACCAAATTTCATATAGAGCCTCCTGGGACCTTAGGAACGAAAAGTTGTTCAAACGGTCCTGGTCACATGACCAACATGGCCGCCATGCCCATATATGGTAAAAACCTGAAAAAATCTTCTTCTCCAGAACCGATAGGTCGATGGTCTTGAAACTTGGTATGTAGCATCGGGTACGCGAGTACTACCAAGATTGTTCAAATTATGACCTTGGGTTGACCTTGACCTTTTTTACGGTAAGGTCAAATTTGCTTACTCATGCTTTTATATGGCAAAATGCTGCAACATAAGATATCTTGGAAACTGTTGAAGATTTTGGCCTAGAAATTGGTACATACAGTCATCTTAATGACTACATGAAGATTTATGAGTACAAGAGGTCAAGGTCATTCTTTGACCTTTGACCCAGAACTCTCATATTTTGACAATATCAAACAATCTCCTCAAAAACCACAAGGCCAATTGTAACCAAATTTCATATAGATCCTCCAGGGGTTGAGGGAATGAAAATTTGTGCATATGGTCCAGGTCACATGACCAACATGGCCACCACGCCCATATATGGTAAAAACCTTTAAAAATCTTCTTCTCCAGAACCAGTAGACCGATGGCCTTGATACTCGGTATGTAGCATTGGGTACTCAAGTACTATCAAGATTGTTCAAATTATGACCCTGGGTTGACCTTGACGTTTTTTACGGCAAGGTCAAATATGGGAAAATGCTTGAACATGAGATTTCATGGAAAGTTTTGAAGATTTTGGCCTAAAAATTGGTACTTAGAATCATCTTAATGAGTACATGAAGATTTTTGAGTACAAGAGGTCAAGGTCATTCTTTGACCTTTGACCCAGATATCTCAAATTTTGACAATTTCAAACAATCTGCTCTAAAACCACTGTGCCAATTGAAACCAAATTTCATATAGAGCCTCGAGGGGTTGATGGAATGAAAACATTTTCTAACGGTCCTGGACACATGACCAACATGGCCGCCATGCCCATATATGGTAAATACCTTTAAAA
Organism: Ctena decussata; assembly: GCA_963989385.1. Lineage (NCBI taxonomy): Eukaryota > Metazoa > Mollusca > Bivalvia > Lucinida > Lucinidae > Ctena > Ctena decussata. Next base: position 61,577,246 of record OZ022504.1, read on the forward strand.
ATCTTCTTCTCCGGAACCAATTGACCGATGGCCTTGAGACTTTGTAAGTAGCATTGGGTACTTGAGTACTATCAAGATTGTTCGAATTATGACCTTGTGTTGACCTTGACCTTTTGCAGCAAGGTCAAATATGGGAAAATGGTAGAACATAAGATTTCATGGAAAGTTTTGAAGATTTTGACCTAAAAAATTGGTATATACAGTTGTCTTAATGAGTTCATGAAGAATTATGAGTACAAGACTTAGAGGTCAAGGTCATTTTTTTACCTTTGATCCAGATTGCTCATATTTTGACATTTTCAACCATTTCCTCAAAAGCCAAAGGGCCAGTTGTGAAAACATTTCATATAGAGCCTCCAGGGGTTGATTGAATGAAAATTTGTTCAAACGGTCCAGGTCACATGACCAACTTGGCCGCCATTACCGCTTACGGGATAAATCTTTAATATTTTTCTTCCCCAGAACCAATACACCTATGTTCCTGAAACTTGGTAAATAGCATGGAGTACTAGAGTACCACCATGACTGTTCAAATGGTGACCTTGGGTTTACCTTTACCTTTTTTGCGGCATGGTCAAATATGGGAAAATGCTAGAACATAAGATTTCATGGAAAGTTTTGGAGATTTTGGCCTAAAAATGGTATATATGGTTGTCTAATGAGTACATGAAGATTTATGAGTACAAGTGGTCATGGTCATTTTTTGACTTTTGACCCAAAACTCATATTTTGACAATTTCAGACATGATAAGTATAAGCCACCTTGCCAATTGTTCAGGTGAGCGATTCAGGGCCTCATGGCCCTCTTGTTTTTTCTTAGTTTTATTATAAATTCTATATAATTTGTAATATCTTCCCCGAACTATTGGATCTTTTGGGAATTTAGAATAAAGCTTACCATTTGCTATTACACGAGATCGCATTATTTTTAAATCGAAATCAAACCACTGTTTTCTTTTACGATTGATATTTTTCTTTCCTTTCTTAACATTACTATTAAAAGAAGATTTATTTCCATCATTAGTACTTGTATGATTATTAACTACTCTGAGGGACTTTTGCTGTTTCCAGTAAGATTTTATTTAAATTATCTGCAGCCATGTTAATGTCTGTAATGTCACTGCTCAAAAAGCTGGATATTTTGTCTTGAATATCTGTGTTTAGAAGAGCAGATTGAAAATTATGTCCTGAATTTTCATCCCATATAAACTTACATGGCATGGGTTTTAAATGTTGTACATTGCTGGAACAACTGAAGTTTGCTAATAAACCCCAAGATAATTTACAGTGGCAATCACTGATAGTCGCCAAGAAATCAGCAACATGAAAATATAAAACCTGGTTTATAATAGATTCAGATACCATTGTGTAATCAACTACACTGGCTCCATTTGGGGTATAACATGTATACCGGCCAAGCATATCTCCAAAATTTCGGCCATTTAGAATTCTTAATTGATTGCCTATGCAAATTTCAAGCAGACTCTTCCCTCTTGAATCACTGACAGAGTCCTGGCTCATTCTAGGGATAGAGGGAAGATCTGTAACATAGTTTTGATATACTGGAAGATGATCTGCTTCATCGTCCACGTTAAAGTCTGGAGCAGAGGACGTTCTCGCATTAAAATCACCGCAAAGCATAATATCTCCTAAAGAACTGTACTGCGAGACATCTTTTTCTAGATTATCTAGTAAAGGAGTATCATCATGGGCACACCAACATATACTCCTTCGACCATTATAAAATGGAACAACCTTCATTCTCAGCCTGTCTTTGAATTACTTTTATCCTAACTATCTTCATATGACAAATCATTCATATCAGAATCAGAATTGTTTACTGGTGATACGTCCAAGGACACCTGTGAATCATGTAAGCTAGTCCCTAGCCCTTATAAGAGAAGTAAGCTTAGTAACTGAATCCTCTGCACCCTCAGCAGCAGAAATAAGTGAATCTTCCAGGGATTTCCAATCTCTAATAGTCTGGGGGAGGAAACTCGACTTGTAATGTCAGTCGAAGCCAATGGGGTTTGAAAGGTAACGGGTCGTTTCGGCCCAATTCCCTTTCGGCCCGGGTCGTTTCGGCCTTATTCCCGTTCGGCCTGGGTCTGTTCGCCCTGGGTCGTTTCGGCCCTATTTCCTGGGTGGGTCGTTTCGGCCCATTTTTAGCGGGTGGTTTCGGCCTGACTTTTTCCCCATAGTTGTAATAGACAGAAAAATGTGTCTTTATCCCAGTCATATCTATCTATCTATCTGTCTATCTATCTATCTATCTATCTGAATGGCCTGCATATGTATGTATTTATGTATGTGTGTATGTTTGTATATCTATCTATCTATCTATCTATGATCTATCTATCTATCCGATGACAGGCGAGACAAACCATTGTTACATCATTTGTTTTCCATTTAATCTCTAAATGTCTTTTGATGCCTAATTATCTTTATCGGTTGCCAATTAGTAATGTTTTTACTGTCACTGGTTCTTTAAACACCTATTTTCAAAATGTTTTAACTACCCTATTTGCTTATTAATTCAGAGGTGTGAAAATTATTTCATTGTAAATAAGTCCTTGAAAGGCGGGATTTTAAAGAATAAAGATTTCTTTAATTGCACAAGACAAGAAGAGATCGTTATTATTGTCTCACTCTGGAAGAATTTCTTTTACGCGGCGATGACGAGGTGCGGAACATTATAACCACAGGAACAAAAGTACAAGACCACATGTGCTATATTTAATATGGTCTCTTTAAAAATTAAAAGAGAGAAGAGAGATTATTTACAATTCCATAGATCTATGAGATGGATCTAGATTTTTGGGATTTTTTTAGAAGGAAAAAAACCCATTTCAAAGCAGAATTACACGAGACTGATTTACATATATGCAGCGAATTTGGAAGGACTAGCTATCATCTTAAGCTGAATAAATATAGCAATTCTTATTTACATACTTCAGGATTAAATTTTGCTCCAGCTCTTGTCGTAAACAGTGATGCACACACCTCAAAACAGTCACAGTGGGATTCCCTACTGGATATTCTTCATGGACCGTGGCTCATGGGGGTACAGAGAAACAGAAGGTCTGTGGAGGTACGACGGATGAGAAGGTTCCGTGACAAGGATTTTGTTCTGACTCACCGGAAGAAGAATATTGTGGTTTGCTTGAATTGTGGGACTCATCATGAGTCAGATACTATATGTGGTATGTTTTTTGGGTCATGGTGGTCATAAGCTGTGCTCTAGATAAGAAGGGGTAACAGGGATTATTTAGGGATAAGTTTTCTTATTTTGGCATAAAAAATGTATGTTGTGACCCACTAGAACTGTCTTGTCAAGACCATTCTAATGAGGGGTCATAACATATGTTTTCATTTAGAAATAAGAAAAAAAAATTCAGAATTAACCTTGTTATCCTTTCTTATCTGGAGCTCTGTAAGATAAGAGCTCCAGATAAGCTGACTTACTTGGGGCAGTTTGGGAGGGGGAGTTAAATGTCAGTGTTTATGTCTCGCCTGCCACTAGCAGAAGCGAGACATGGGTAAAACATGAAAAGTCTAAACAAGGTAAATCAAAGGAGATCAAATGAAGTCAGAAAAAATAAGAACAAGATTTCCATGGAATGGTGTGTCTCGCGTGTCTGTGCATAAAATTGCCTAAAAACAGAGCTAAACCAGAAAACTTGACTCTGCCAATGCCAATAGCGATAGCACTGTAAAAGTAATACCTTTGTCTAACTTCGGCTACTTGCAGGCAAGACAAAAATATATGCCAAACGTTTTCATTTTTAGCTCACCTGAGCCGAAAGCTCCGGGGGAGCTTATAGGATAGGCAGGCTCCTTCGTCTGTTGTTGTTGTTGTTGTTGTCGTCTTTCTGTCCACAATTTCAAATGACTTCTCCTCTGAAACCACTTGGCCAAATTTAACTAAATTTCATATGTAGCCTCCAGGGATCTTAGGAACGAAAAATTGTTCGATGGTCCTGTTCACATGACCAACATGGTCACCATGCCCATGTATGGTAAAAAAACTTAAAAAATCTTCTTCTCCAGAACCAATAGGCCGATGGCCTTGAAACTTGGTATGTAGCATTGGGTAAATGAGTACTACCAAGATTGTACAAATTATGACCTTTGGTTGAACTTGACCCTTTTTACAGTGAGGTCAAATTTGCTTTCTAGTGCTTTTATATGGGAAAACGCTAGAACATAAGATTTCTTGGAAAGTTTTGAAGATTTTGGTTTAAAGATTGGTATGTTCAATTACCTTAATGAGAACATGAAGATTTATGAGTACAAGAGGCCATGGTCATTATTTGACCTTTGACACTGGGCTCTCATATATGGACAATTACAAACATATTCACCAAAGTTACTGAGCCAATTGTAACCAAATTTCATATAGAGCCCCCAAAGGTTGAGGGAATGAAAAGGATTTGTTCAAACGGTCACATGACCAACCTGGCCGCCATGCCCATATATGGTAAAAACATTTAAAAAACCTTCTTCTTCAGAACCAATTGACTGATGGGCTTGAAATCTGGTATGTAGCATTGAGTACCTGAGTACTACCAAGAGTGTTCAAATTATGACCTTGGATTGACCTTGACCCTTTCTAGTAAGGTCAAATCTTAGAAAATGCTAAAACATAAGATTTCATGGAAAGTTTTGTCGAATTTGGTCTAAGAATTGGTATATTGAGTCAGCTTAATGAGAACATGAAGATTTGGTAGTACAAGAGGTCAAGGAATATTCCTTGACCTTTGACCCAAGACACAAATTTTATATAGAGCCCCTAAAGGCTGAGGAAATGATTTTTTTTTCAAATGGTCCACGTCACATGACCAAAATGGCAGCCATACTCATATATGGTAAAAACTTTTAAAACTTTCTTCTTCTTTAGAACTAACTGACTGATGGCCTTGAAACTTGGTATGTAGCATCAGGTACCTGAGTACTACCAAGATTGTTCAAATTATGACATTGGGTTGATCTTGATCTTTTCTAGGGTAAGGTCAAGTATTTCAAAATGCTGGAACACAAGATTTCATGGAAAGTTTTGAAGATTTTTGCGTAAAAATTGGTATATTGAGTCATCTTAATTAGAACATGAAGATTTGTTAGTAGAAGAGGTCAAGGTCATTCTATGACCTTTAATCCAAGACTCTACTAGTTTGACAATTTCAAGCATCTCCTCAAAAGCCACCGGGCGAATTGTAACCAAATTTCATAAAGTGCCTCCAGGGGCTGAGTGAATGAAAATTTGTTCGAATAGTCCAGGTCACTTGACTGACATAGCTACCATGCCCATATATGGTAAAAATATTTAAAAATCTTCTGCATAACCAGTTAACCAATGGCCTTGAAACTTTGTGTGTGGCATTGAGTACTAGCATACTACCAAGATTGTTTAAATGATGACCTTGGGTTGACCTTGACCCATTTTATGGCATGATCAAATATGGGAAGATGCTGTTTCATAAGATTTCATTGAAAGTTTTGAAGAATCTGGCCTAAAAGTTGATAAATTAAAATATCTTAATGAGTACAGTGAGTGAAGATTTGTGAGTACATGAGGTCAAGGTCATTCTTTGACCCAGGTCTGTCATTTTTTTTACAATGTCAAGGCGTCTCCTTGAAAGCCACTGGGCCAATTATAACTTAATGTCATATAGAGCTTTCGGGGACTGAGGGGACCAAAATTTGTTCAAATGGTCCTGGTCACATGACCAACATGGCAGCCATGCCTGTATTTAGTAAAAGGCTTAAAACATCTTCTCCAGAACCAATTGACCAATGGCCTTAAAATATGGTAAGTAGCATCGAGTACTTGAGAACAACCAAGAATTTTAGATTGTTTTAATTAAATGAAGACCTGTGGTTGACCGTGACCTTTTTTATGGCATGGTCAAATATGAAAAATGTTAGAACATAAGATTTCATGGAAAGTTTTCAAGATTTTAGCCTAAACATTGATATAGAGAGTCATCTTAATAAGTACATGTACATGAGGATTTATGAGTATAAGAGGTCAAGGTCATTCTTTGACCTTTAATCCAGGACTCTCATATTTTGACAATTTTAAACATCTGCTCAATTGCCACTGGACCATTTGCTCAGGTGAGCAATTCAGGGCCTCATGGCCCTCTTGTTTATGAGGCCCTCTTGTTTCATCTTTCCTGAAGCTCTTGAAATTTAAAAGTACCTAAATTACATGTTCTCTGAAACACCTTAAGCTTTTACTGTAATTATCTGAAAAACTGAAAACTTAAACTTTCTGTCAGGAAATGTGTCAAAGCATTTCTGACTGATTGGCCAATGTTGCTGACAGTGTTCCTCAATGACTGTATAACCATTTCTCCAGATATGAAGGGGTAATGTATAATTTTGGGATAATTCGGATAATATTTTCAGCTCACCTGTCAAGGTGAGCTTGTAGTATAGCCTTGGTCCGTCGCCGTCGTCGGCATTCACACTTTTAAACATCATCTTCTCAGAAACCACTGGCCCAATTGAAGCCATATTTCATATGGAGCCTTAACAGGATAGGGGAACTAAATCATATATATTTGGCACAGGTCACATGACCAACCTGGCCGCCATGCCCATATATGGTAAAAACCTTAAAATATCTTCTTCTCCAGAACCACTGGGCTGATTGCCTTGAAACTTGGTATGTAGCATCTTAGACTCCAGTACTACAAAATTTGTATAAATGATGACCTCGGGTTGACCTTGACCTATTTTATAGCAAGATCAAATTTGATCCCTAAGGGTTTTGAATGGGAAAACATAAAAAAGTGCATTTTTAGCTCGCTTGAACGAAGTTCAGGAAGAGCTATTGCGCTACCCCCCGCGTCCATGTCAAAATGTTAAAGTTTTACGTTAAAGTTTTTTATGTGATGGGCAAGGCGCTGTCAGGCGAGCTATCCTGGCCCTGTGCCAGGTCTTTTTCTGTTGCATTTGTGCTCTGTGATATGGAAATGTAGTCAATTTACACACCTATGGATATTAGAGGTCAAGGTCATTTAGTGACCTTGACCAAAGGTCATTTGTCCATAGGGTGTCAACATTTTCAAACATCTTCTTCTCAGAAATCATTGGGCCGATTGAAGCCAAATTTCATGTAGAGACTTGACAGGATAGGGGAATTAAAGTATATATATTTGGCCGAGGTCACATAACCAAGATGGCCGCCATGCCCATATATGGTAAAAACCTTAAACAATCTGCTTCTCCAGAACCACAGGGCCAATTGCCTTGAAACTTGGTATATAGCGTCTTGGACTCCAGTAATGTAAAGTTTATATAAATAGTGACCTTGCGTTGACCTTGACCTATTTTACCACAAGGTCAAATTTGTTCCCTTAGGCTTTTGAATGTGAAAAGCTGAAAAAGTGCATTTTTCTGTTGCTGTTGTGCTCTGTGATATGGAAATGCAGTCATCATCAACCCCTATGAATACTAGAGGTCGAGGTCATATAGTGACCTTGGCCAAAGGTCATTTTTCTGATGTTTGTCAACATGTTCAAAGGACTTCTCCACTGAAACTACTGGGCCAATTTTAATTAAATTTCACATGCAGCCTTCAGGCAAAGCGGGAAAGAAACTTCATATATTTGGTCCAGGTCATATGACCAAGATGGCCACCATGCCCAAAAACCCTTTAAATTCTTCTTCTCCAAGACCACTGGGCCAATTGCCTTGAAACTTAGTATGTAGCATGTGCGACTGTAGTTCTTCCAACATTATATAAATGATGACCTTGGGTTGACCTTGACCTGTTTTGCTACAAGGTCAAATTTGGACTCTAATGCTTTTGAATGGAAAAGCTTTACAAGTGCATTATTTTGTTGTTGTAGTGCTCTGTGATATGGAAATGCACACAGCCTGAACCCCTAGGAATTCATGGGGTCAAGGTCATATAGTGATCTTGGCTAAAGGTCATTTGTCTGTAATGTGTCAACGTTTTTAAAGGACTTCTCAGAAACTACTCTGCCAATTTTAATTAAATTTCATATGAAGCCTTTAGGCAAAGCGGGAAACAAAATTTATATATTCGACCCAGGTCACATCATTAAGATGGCCACTATGGCCATATATGGCAAAAACCTTGAAAAATCTTCTCCTGAACCACTGGGCCAGTTGCCTTGAAACTTAGTATGTAGCATCTGTGACTGTAGTACTACCAGTTTTATATAAATTGAGATGAAGGGTCACAACATATGGTTTCAATGAGAAATAAGAAAAATTATCCTTAATTATCATCAAATACCCCCTCTTATCTAGAGCTCTGATTGTGCCACATCCACATGTGGATGGTTTAGTTAACCCATTAATGCCAGTTGTTCCGTAATTCTGTTAAAGTAGCTTGCTTTGTAAACATGGCAGCAAAACAGTGGATATGTATTCATGCACATGTACATGTACATATGACTAACTATGACGGTCATCATTTATTCAGGTATCTGTTACGCCAAAGTGCGGGAAGAGACTGAAAGAATGAGAAAAGCTATGGGTGAAGATACATATTATTATAATCAACCGGCACAGGAAGTGGCGTACGTTTATGAGGATGAAGACAAGCAGGCTCCTATGCATAGAGGAAAAGCTATTGTAGAAGTGCCGAGAAAAAGACCTGAGTGGTTTCCAAAGAATTTAAAGACTAAAGTTTGATGAGATATATGAGCCGCGACACGAGAAAACCAACAATGTGGTTGTGCGCCCAGCACAGACTCAGATCAGCCTGGACATCCATCCAGTCTGGTCAGACTCTTCGCTAAGTGCTTAAAGGGTAGTTAAGGGACTGAGCTACCTCCATGCGAACAGCGAAGACTCTGATCAGACTGGGCGGATGCCCAGGCTGATCCGAGTCTGCGCTGGGCGCACTACCACATTGTTGGTTTTCTCGCGTCGCGGCTCATATAAACTTCGGTTTCTGAATGTGATACTGGATGTTTCTCATTACATGTATTATAACCCATTGCATTCTGGGTATTTTTTATCGTCTGCTGAAATTGTCGTCTGCATCCAAAACCAAGAATACTTTGACAATATTGGTCTAACTAACTCTTGTAGAATTGATGTATAGGCAGCAAACAGTTCGAATCTCAGATCAGGCCCCACGTTTGTGGGGCCTGATCTGGATCCAAACAGTTTGCCCAGATACCCCTTTACTGAATGGAATGGGTTAAACTCCCAATTTGAGTAGTAAAAGGAAGGTATTTTCCACAATTCTCACAAAAGACAAGAATTAAGCCAGATCACAGTGCTGGAAACGGCCAGTGGCCTGGTGGCCAAATGTGCCTAAATTTTGTCTGGGGCCACCAAAAATCTTCAAATTATGAACTTTAGTGGCCCAAATTTATCTGTCATGCAATAATAAAAGCATTGGATATTCAGCTAGTGTATAGATTGGGCTACTGAAAATTTGGCCTGCTAAACATTTGGGCCACCACATTAATCTTGGGAGTGTCCAGCACTGGATCATGTAATTTCAAACAATGTTGCATTGGTGACAAGAAAAGTCTCTGATCAGACAGCACTTGAGTGCAGTCTGATCAGAGCCTTCACTTGTCACATCAGCCACCTACTGAATTGGGTAAAACCATGCAGCCATTAGTGAGGCCTCTATAGACCTGGTGTAAATGATAAGGATGATCTGAATATCACATGACAAAACTGCCACATTGTTGGAAGTCACATGATGTTGCTAAGTTAATAGTGAAATGGTCATGCCTACATATCTATATGAGTATATAGTGTCTAGGATCTTCTTTGTTTTGAAATTTCCTTCAAAGTCACCAAAGAAATACTAAACTGCCATTGTAATATCAACCATATCTGCCTGGGCATATGAGCTGCGATATGACAAAATAACAAAGTGGTATGTGCGCCCAGCGAAGACCTTGATTTGGTCAGTCTGATCTAAGTCTTCCCTGTGCACTATAAACGAAGCTAAGGGTCTAAGCTATCTTCATGTGGACAACAAAGAGTCCGATTAAACTGGGCAGATGCTCAGGCTAATCTGAATCTTTGCTGGGAGCACATGCTATTTTGTTGGTTTCGTTGTGTCTGGCTCATATATTTTAAGCTTTGCAGATTGAAATGGACTAGTGTAAAACAGAATTTTTTCAAATGAATGAGAACTATCCAATGTAAAGTATGAGTGCTCAAATAAAGTACAGAATTTTTTTAAGGTTACTTCCCTTCCTCCATCATCAAGTGCACATAGGTAAAACTTGTTTGCAGAGCCATACACGAGTGAATTTTGGTGATAATAACATGTATACCCCTGACATACTATGTATATGAGGAGGTACATAGTTTTTGTCTTTCTTTCCCAGTGCTTGTTTGTACATCCATCTGTTAACATTTAGTATAAATCAATGTGTTATGGTTATATTCTTCTCTTACCTTTCCAATATCCTTTGATGGACCCTTGTGGTATGTGACTAGGTTTACTTCTTGACAGGAGCGGCTGTAGTGTAGTGGATAACACTCCGGACTACCAATCCAGGGGTCGCAAGATCGATCCCCCGCTTCTCCGGTCTTTCGGATGAGACTTTAAACCGAGGTCCCGTCTCCATATGACCTCATTGTTGGTGGGACGTTAAACCCGAGTTCACTCACTCACTACTTCTTGACTCATACATCTAGTTGACATCAATCTGGATGCTGCTACAGTGCTACTGACCTAAGGTCAAGGTCACAGATTTAAACACTTGTGTTAAAATTTTGTGATTTGTTAATACTCTTTGTTTATGTTTCCAACATCTTTTGGTGTACCTTGATATGTGACTAGCTTTACTTCTGGGTTCATATAGAGTAGTTAACATCATCAGGATGCTGCTACTGGTCTGAGGTCAAGGTCACAAACATTATAATTTTGCATTAAAGTTTGGCATTATGTAGGATAGATTCTTAGCTAATATTTCCAATATCCTTTAATGGAACCTTTTGATATGTGACTGGAGCAAGAGTAGACTAAAACTGATCATGTTAGACTTGCAAGTTCAGCCTTGGTTCTCATCTTCCTTAACTCACTAATGCCTAGTGTCCCACAAAAAGGACATATTCAGACAGTGCAGAGGACATACAGGTAGTTAAAGTAGACCCAGAGCAGATGCCTCAGAATGCGGCATCTGATCAGGGTCTACACTGTTTGCATTAAATTTACAACATTTTTTCTACAAAAAGTGATAAAAGATAAACCAAACACCCTTAAAATGAAGACTTGGACAATTTATAAGGGTAGCAGAGTCCACCAGGCAAAAATGAGTTAATCATGAGGTATTTCAGTCATCAGCAGTGCATCCATCAATCTCTACCAGGTGATCGCCCCTAAAAAGTGGTCATATTGAGCCACTTTGGCAAACTTGACACTTTTCCAAATTTTCGCTGTAAGCCATATATCTCAGTTTCTGTAGTTTTTAGCTCACCAGAGCCGAAGGCTCCGAAGGAGCTTATATGATAGGCAGTTGTCCGTCGTCGTCTGTCGTCATCTGTCGTCGCTGTCGTCTGTCAACACTTTTAAACGACATCTCCTCTGAAGCTACCAGGCCGATTGGGCCTAAATTTCATCTGTAGCATCCTTCGGCTGGGGGATTGAAAGTTTGTGTTTTTTATGAAAATCGGCTCTTTAGTTTGGTTGCTATGACAACTTAGAGCTCCCATAGACTTATAATGGGGAAAATTGATAAATGGCATTTTCTGCCAAGCCATTGCAGATATGTTGACAAAACTTTAATAGAAATGTTTCTTGAGAAGTCTTATATCAGCTGTATATTTTTTTGACCCACTGCTCCTTTTATTGGTTGCCATGGAAACCAAAATGCAAAAATATGGATAAAAAATACTTCAAAAATTATCTCCTCTGAAACCACTGGGCTGATAAGGCCCAGATTTCATCTGTAGTATTCTTAGGCTGGGGGATTCAAAGTTTGTGTTTTTTTTTATGAAAATCGGCTCTTTAGTTTGGTTGCTATGGCAACTTAGAGTTGCATTGACGTATAATGGGGAAAATTGAAAAATGGCATTTACTGCCAAGCCATTGCAGATATGTTGGCAAAACTTTTATAGAAATGTTCCTTGAGAAGTCTTATATCTGCTGTATGCTTTTTGACCCACTGCTCCTTTTATTGGTTGCCATGGAAACCAAAATGCAAAAATATGGATAAAAGATACTTCAAAAATTATCTCCTCAGAAGCCACTGGGCAGATAAGGCCCAGATTTCATCTGTAGTATTGTTAGGCTGTGAGATTGATAGTTTGTGTTTTTTTATGAAAATCGGCTCTTTAGTTTGGTTGCTATGGCAACTTAGAGTTGCATTGACGTGTAATGGGGAAAATTGAAAAATAGCATTTACTGCCAAGCCATTGCAGATATGTTGACAAAACTTTTATAGAAATGTCCCTTTAGAAGTCTTATATCAGCTGTATGTTTTTTTACCCACTGCTCCTTTTTAGCTCACCTGAGCCATAGGCTCAGGGTGAGCTATTGTGATCACCCAGTGTCCGTCGTGCGTTGTTCGTCGTCCGTCGTCCGTCGTCAACAATTTGCTTTAAATGACATCTTCTCTGAAACCACTAGGCCTAGGGCTTTGATATTTGGTATGAAGCATTGTCTAGTGGTCCTCTACCAAGTTTGTTCAAATGGTGTTCAAATGGTGGCTCCAGGGTCCAAAATGGCCCTGGGGCAGGGGGTCTTGGGATCAAAACTAAAAAATACTTAAAAATCTTCTTCTCCAGAACTGCTTGGCTCAGATGCTTGAAATTTGGTATGGAGCATTGCCTAGTGGTCCTCTACCAAGTTTGTTCAAATGGTGGCCCAAGGGTCCAAAATGGCCCTGGGGCAGGGGGTCTTGGGTTCGAAACTAAAAAATACTTAAAAAAACTTCTTCTCCAGAACTGCTTGGCTCATATGCTTGAAATTTGGTATGTAGCATTGCCTAGTAGTTCTCTACCTAGTTTGTTCAAATGGTGGCCCCAGGGTCCAAAATGGCTCTGGAGCAGGGGGTCTTGGGTTTGAAACTAAAAATATACTTAAAAGTCTTCTTCTCCAGAACTGCTTGGCTAAGATGCTTGAAATTTGGTATGTAGCATTGTCTAGTAGTCCTCTACCAAGTTTGTTCAAATGGTGGCCCAAGGGTCCAAAATGGCCCTGGGGCAGGGGGTCTTGGGTTCGAAACTAAAAAATACTTAAAAAATCTTCTTCTCCAGAACTGCTTGGCTCAGATGCTTGAAATTTGGTATGTAACATTGCCTAGTGGTCCTCTACCAAGTTTATTCAAATGGTGGCTCCAGGGTCCAAAATGGCCCTGGGGCAGGGGGTCTTGGGTTCGAAACTAAAAAATACATAAAAATCTCTTCTCCAGAATTGCTTGGCTCAAATGCTTGAAATGTGGTATGGAGCATTGCCTAGTGGTCCTCTACCAAGTTTGTTCAAATGGTGGCCCCAGGGTCCGAAATGGCCCTGGGGCAGGGGGTCTTGGGTTTGAAACTAAAAAATACTTAAAAAAATTTTCTTCTCCAGAACTGCTTGGTTCATATGCTTGAAATTTGGTACGTAGCATTGCCTAGTGGTTTTCTACCTAGTTTGTTCAAATGGTGGCCCCAGGGTCCAAAATGGCCCTTGGGCAGGGGGTCTTGGGTTCGAAACTAAAAAATACTTAAAAGTCTTCTACTCCAGAACTGCTTGGCTCAGATGCTTGAAATTTGGTACCTAGCATTGTCTAGTGGTCCTCTACCAAGTTTGTTCAAATGGTGGCCCAAGGGTCCAAAATGGCCCTGGGGCAGGGGGTCTTGGGTTCGAAACTAAAAAATACTTAAAAATCTTCTTCTCCAGAACTGCTTGGCTCATATGCTTGAAATTTGGTATGTAACATTGCCTAGTGGTCTTCTACCAAGTTTGTTCAAATGGTGGCCCCAGGGCCCAAAATGACCCTGGGGCAGGGGGTCTTGGGTTTGAAACTAAAAAATACTTAAAAATCTTCTTCACAAGAATTACTTGGCTCAGATGCTTGAAATTTGGTATTTAGCATTGCCTAGTGGTCCTCTACCAAGTTTGCTCAAATGGTGGCCCCAGGGTCCAAAATGGCCATGGGGCAGGGGGTCTTGGGTTCGAAACTAACAAATACTTAAGTCTTCTTCTCCAGAACTGCTTGGCTAAGATGCTTGAAATTTGATACATAGCATTGTCTAGTGGTCCTCTACCAAGTTTGTTCAAATGGTGGCCAAAGGGTCCAAAATGGCCCTGGGACAGGGGGTCTTGGGTTCGAAACTAAAAAATACTTAAAAGTCTTCTTCTCCAGAACTGTTTGCCTCAGATGCTTGAAATTTGGTATGTAACATTGCCTAGTGGTCCTCTACCAAGTTTGTTCAAATGGTGGCTCCAGGGTCCAAAATGGCCCCGTGGCAGGGAGTCCCGGGTTTGAACCATAGAAATACATAGAAAAATATTAAAAAAATCTTCTACTTCAGAACCTTAAGGCTCAAAGGCTTGAAATTTGGTATGTTGTATTGCGTAGTAGACCTTTACCAAGTTTGTTCAAATGGTGGCCCCAGGGTCCAAAATGGCCCCTCAACAGGGAGTCCTTGGTTTGAACCATAGAAATATATAGAAAAATATTTAAAAATCTCCTTCTATAGAACCACTTGGCTCAGATGCTTAAAATTTGGCATGTTCCTTTGGCCCCAGGGTCCAAATGGACCTGCCCCAGGGGGTCCAGGGTTTGAACCATAGCAATGCATAGAAAAACATTCAAAAATCTTCTTCTTCAGATCCATTTGAAATGGTTGCAAACTATCTGATTTGTTCAAATTATGACCCTAGTTTGACCTTTAACCTTTTTGCTCGGTTGGGCGATTCAGGGCCTCTTGGCCCTCTTGTATTGGTTGCCATGGAAACCAAAATGCAAAAATATGGATAAAAGATACTTCAAAAATTATCTCCTCAGAAGCCACTGGGCTGATAAGGCCCAGATTCATCTGTAGTGTCGTTAGGCTGTGAGATTGAAAGTTTGTGGGTTTTTTTTATGAAAAATCGGCTCTTTAATTTGGTTGCTATGGCAACTTAGAGTTGTATTAACTTATAATGGGGAAAATTGAAAAATGGCATTTACTGCCAAACCATTTATAGAAACTTTTATAGAAATGTTCCTTGAGAAGTTTTCTATCAGCTGAATGTTTTTTGACACTTTGCTCTTTTTAGCTCACCTGAGCCGAAGGCTCAAAGGTGAGCTTTTAGTATGGCAATGCTCCGTAGTCCGTCCGTCGTCCGTCCGTCCATCCACCATTTTCAAAGGTCTTCTTCTCTGAAACCGCTGGGCCGATCAAAGCCAAATTTTATATGCAGCCTCCATGGGTTGGGTGAACGAAAGTTTGTTCGCGGTATCTGGGTCACATGACCAAGATGGCCGCCACGCCCATATATGGTAAAAACCCTTCAAAAATCTTCTTCTCCAGAACCAAGGTTTAATACTTGGTATACATGGTCGATTAAATGACCACATATGGGTCACATGACCAAGATGGCCGCCACGTCCATATATGGTAAAAACCCTTCAAAAATATTCTTCTCCAGAACCAAAAGGCCTATGACCTTGAAACTTGGTATGTAGCATTGGGCATGCGGGCCCAACATAGTTTATACAAATGATGACCATGCATTGACCTTGACCTAATTTACGGCATGGTCAACTTTGGTAAGTTAGGCTTTTATATGGGAAAACGCTTAAACAGTGGATTTCTCAGAATCTATTTAAGTCTAAGGTACAATATGTTGTATACATGGTCGACTAAATGACCAGATGAAGATATCATGTCACTAAAGGTCAAGGTCATTCCGTCGGACCATCCGTCGTCAAGATTTTCAAACATCATCTCTGAAACCACTTGGGAGATTAGAGCAAAATTTTATATGGAGTCTCAGTGGGATGGGGGAATGAAAGTTTAAACCCGGGGTCTGGGTCACATGACCAAGATGGCCGCCATGCCCATATATGGTAAAAAAATTTCAAAAATCTTTTTCTCCAGAACCAAAAGGCCTATGACCTTGAAACTTGGTATGTAGCATTGGGCATGCGGGCCCATCATAGTTTATACAAATGATGACCTTGCATTGACCTTGACCTAATTTACGACATGGTCAACTTTGGTATGTTAGGCTTTTATATGGGAAAACGCTTATACAGTGGATTTCTCAGAAACTATTTAAGTCTAAGGTACAATACGTGGCATATATGGTCAACTAAATGACCAGATGAAGATATTATGTCACTGAAGGTCAAGGTCAATTTGTCGGTCTGTCCGTCATCAAGATTTTCAAAACATCTTCTCCTCTGAAACCACTGGTCTGATTGAAGCAAAATTTCATATGGAGTCTAAGTGTGTTCGGGGAATAAAAGTTTGTTCTCGGGATCTTGACCAAGATGGCTGCCATGCCTGTATATGGTAAAAACCCTTCAAAATCTTCTTCTCCAGAACCCAAAGGCGTATGACCTTGAAACTTGGTATGTAGCTTTGGGCACTCAAGCCCATCATAGTTTATACAAATGATCGTGTGTTGACCTTGACCTAATTTATGACACTGTCAACTTTGGTACATTATGTAGGCTTTTATATGGGAAAATGCTTAAACAGTGGATTTTTCAGAAACTATTTAAGTCTAAGGTACAATATTTGGTATATATGGTTGACTAAATGACCAGATGAAGATATTTTGTTGTTAAAGGTCAAGGTCATTCTTTGACTTTTGTACAAGGTCATTAAGATTCTGTCACCCGTCAACATTTTCAAACATCTTCTCAGAGGCCACTGGAGTCAATTGAAGCCATATTTCACATGGAGCTTCACTGGCTTAAAGGAACCATAGTTTGTTCAGATGGTCTTGGTCACTTGACCAAGATGGCCACCATGCCCATATATGGTAAAAACTCTTCAAACGTCTTTTTCTCGAGAACCGAAAGGCCTATAACCTTGAAACTTGTTACCGGTATGTAGCATTGGGCACTCAGGCCCATCATAGTTCATACAAATGATTACTGTATTTCATATGGAGCTTTTATACTGGGTCAAAGGAATCAAAGTTTGTTCAGATGGTCATGGTCACATGAACATGATGGCCACCACGCCCATATATGATAAAAACCCTTCAGAAATCTTTGTCCAGAAACAAAAGCCCAGTGACCTTGTGGCTTGGTATATAGAATTGGGACTCAACATTAATCCCCAAGGGAGGGGGTTATCTGCCCCTGCCCTGGTGCTATATACATGTATAAAAGCATTAAAATATATACCAGGACCAAGTGTCAGGTGAGCTACAGGACCATTGGTCCTCTGGTTATTGGTTGCCATGGAAACCAAAATGCAAAAAATGGAAATAAACTACTTAAAAAATTATCTCCTCAGAAGCCACTAGGCCGATAAGGCCCAGATTTCATCTGTAGTAGCCTTGGGCTGGGGAATTGAAAATTTGTGGGTTTTTTTTTCTGAAAATAGGCTCTTTCATTTGGTTGCAATGGCAAATTAGAGTTGCATTGACTTATGATGGGGAAAATAAAAAAATGGCATTTACTACAATCAAAATACGGAAAATAGTTATATATTTTGTTATCAACTCAACAGACTGTCAGACTGAGACTTTGTAGTTGTATATTTTGTATTAGCCTGTACAAATGTGACAGCAATTTTGAGCCAATACATTTTTGATAGCAATTTTGAGCTAGAGATCTGGTGAGCTTTGTGGCCCGTGGGCCTCTTGTTTAGCTCACCTGAGCCATAGACTCAGGGTGAGCTATTGTGATCACCAGTGTCCGTCATGTGTCATGTGTCTTCAACAATTTGCTTTAAATGACATTTTCTCTAAAACCGCTAGGCCTAGGGCTTCGATATTTGGTATGGAGCATTGTCTAGTGGTCTTCTACCAAGTTTGTTCAAATGGTGGCCCCAGGGTCCCAAATGGTCCTGGGGCAGGAGCTCTTGGGTTGAAACTGAAAAATACTTAAAAATCTTCTTCTCCAGAACTGCTTGGCTCAGATGCTTGATATTTGGTATGTCGCATTGCCTAGTGGTCCTCTACCAAGTTTGTTCAAATGGTGGCCCCGGGGTCCAAAATGGCCTTGGGGGGCAGGGGGTCTTGGGTTCGAAACTAAAAAACACTAATAAATCTTCTTCTCCAGAACTGCTTGCCTTAGATGCTTGAAATTTGGTATGTAACATTGCCTAGCGGTCCTCTACCAAGTTTGTTCAAATGGTGGCCCCAGGGTCCAAAATGGCCCTGGGGCAGAGGGTCTTGGGTTTGAAACTAAAAATATACTTGAAAATTTTCTTCTCCAGAACTGCTTGGCTCAGATGCTTGAAATTGGGTATATAGCATTGCCTAGTGGTCCTCTACCAAGTTTATTCAAATGGTGGTATTCAAATGGTGGCCCCAGGGTTCAAAATGGCCCTGGGGCAGGGGGTCTTGGGTTCGAAACTAAAAAATACTTAAAAATCTTCTCCAGAAATTTTTGGCTCAGATGTATGAGATTTGGTATGTAGCATTGCCTAGTGGTCCTCTACCAAGTTTGTTCCAATGGTGGCCCCAGGGTCTAAAATGTCCCTGGGGCAGAGGGTCTTTCGTTCGAAACTAAATGATACTTAAAAATCTTCACCAGAACTGCTTGCCCCAGATGCTTGAAATTTGGTATGTAGCATTGTCTAGTTGGCGTTTACCAAGTTTGCTCAAATGGTGGCCCCAGGGTTCAATATGGCCCCGGGGCAGGGAGTCCCGGGTTTGAACCATAGAAATACATAGAAAAATATTAAAAAAATCATCTACACTTGAATGGCAAGGCTCAGATGCTTTAAATTTGCTATGTAGCATTGCCTAGAAGTCCTTTACCAAGTTTGTTCAAATGGTGGCCCCAGGGTCCAAAATGGTCCCACGACAGGGAGCCCAAGGTTTGAACCATTGAAATATATAGAAAAATATTTAAAAAATCTTCTTCTTCAGAACTACTTGGCTCAGATGCTTGAAATTTGGTATGTAGCTTTGCCTAGTAGTCTTTTACCAAGTTTCTTCAAATGATGACCCTAGGGTGTAAAATGGCCCCGCCCCAGGGGGTCCTGGGTTTGAACCATAGAGCTACATAGAAAAATATTCAAAAATCTTCTTCAGAACCACTTGGCTCAGATGGTTGAAAATTGGTATGATGCATTGCCTGGTGGACTCCTACAAAGTTTGTGTAAATGGTGGCCATGGGATCCAAAATGGCCCTGGGGCAGGGAGTCTGAGGTTTGAAATTAGAATGTTCTTAAAACCTTCTTCTCCAGAACCCCTTAGTGCAGATGCTTGAAATTTTGTATGACACATTGCCTAGTGGTCCCTTACCAAGTTTGTTCAAATGATGGCCACAGGGTCCAAAATGGCCCTTCCCCAGGGGCTCCAGGATTTGAACCATAGCAATACATAGAAAAACATTTAAAAACTCTTCCTCTTCAGAACCATTTGGAAATGGTTGCAAACTATCAGGTTTGTTCAAATTATGACCCTAGTTTGCCCTTTAACCTTTTTGTTCAGGTGAGCGATTCAGGGCCTCTTGGCCCTCTTGTCACCAGTACTTTCATCAAACTGCTTTAAGTCTCCTCCCACAAAAGGTGACAGTGACACACATTTATGAAAACCAACAGCAAGTCAATTTTTCCTCATTGTCCCTGTACCTCTGATTTATAAGCATAAGCTGTTCAAGATGTCATCAGTGCATGCATCAAAAGGCTCTAGGTCACGACTCGCTGAACCAGGTCACAGTACTTTCATGAAAACCAAAACTGAGGTCAGCCCTGTAGCTGAAGCTCTATAAACCTGAGATCTTTTAAATTTCATTGCAGGCATCAAACTACTCCAGTTCACCTCTCAAAAGCAAGATGACTGTTACCTACTTTCACAAAATCAACACAGTGTCAACTTTTTTTAGGACAGCCCTGTATACCAACTTCTCAAGCCCTGAAGCATTTAAACTTTATTTGTGACTTGGATAACACAGATTGCTCAGTGAATTTATAAACATATTTTTGAAAGTGTAGGCATTCTTTGATCATGGTTGAGAAAAACCAGAGGACCAAGAGAAAACCACTGATCGTCGATATTTGACCATACCTCTGTTACATGTCTACACAAGGAATCGAACCTGGGACACAGTGGTAACAGTTTAGAGACACACCCGTGCATGCATTGAAGTTTGAAATGTGTCAGAGGTGCATCGATAGAATATCGACACTCCTCTGCATTTCAAACTTCAGTGCATGCACCAAGCCACTCCAGGTCATCTTCCACAAAAGTAGGTCAAGTGACCCACTTTGGTGAAAATACCATGTCAACACTGAATATCTCAGCATCCTCAAGCTTGAGGCAATTGCACCAAAATGTTCCAGTCATTGCCCTTAAAACTAGGTAACAATGACCTACTTCTATGAAAATTGACGCCATGTTTAGTAATGGGGGTTAGCCCAATATCTCTGCCTTTATAAGCCTGAGGAGCTTAGAACTGAAAAGAGAACAACAGAATAGTACTTCTGTGAGAATTTGCTTCAATGCCAGATAAAACTGTACCATGTTTCATAGATTTCAAAACGCTTTCAATAGGGAATGCTATGCAGCCTCCATGCAGAAGTATCTTATAAATACAAAAAAATGGTTTGTGCCATTTAGCACCGCTAGTATAAGGTTACAAGTGCAGTCCTGATGAATAACAGCACTTGAGAATGGTTTAGAATAATAGCTAGTGTTAGTCTAGGATGCCATTTCTCCCACCCATCGGCTGACACATTTTTCTTCTCGAATACTCGTCTTATACTTGGGAAGAACATGACAGAAAGGTTATCATAGACAGCAGAACTTTTATGAACTAGCTGTTTGCAAGTCTAGTATGAGGTCACTTACAGTGTCAGCCCAGACCATTTACCCAAGTACAGGGCAAATCAATGAAATAGTGTTGAGATGTTGGCTTAAATGACTGGACCATGAAACATAGGTATCAGTGACCTACAATTAGTATGAGGTCACTGTGTCAGCCCAAACCATTAAACCAAGTATACAGCAAATCCATGAAAAAGTGTTTGAGATGTTGGCTAAAATCACTGGACCATGAAATATAGTTCACGCTGACCTAAATTAGTATGACATCACTTATAGTGTCAGCCCAGACCAATAACCCAGACCAATAACCCAAGTACGAGGGGCATTCGAAAAGTAATGCAAATGGCCTCATAACTTTGTTTTGGGGGAAAATTGGGTACAAATGCTATGCATATGCTGAAAACACTACATTTTGTCTTTACAATGATACCAAACGCTGTATAAAGACACCTTTTCATATTGACTTACAACTCATTTTATTAGGCCCCTGTCATGCCACTGGGCTAATTTCATATGTAAAATAGTTTCAGTGTTGGGCATTCAAGTCAAATATCATTTAAAATACAAAATTAATCTTTGTCAGTTGCTTGTCCATTGTTGCCTACAATATTCATACAAAAGTTAGAAGGGTGGCAACCGTTATCGATTTATTCTTGGCAAAGCAATGCGCGATTCTCATGACCTTATTGAAATATACTTTAACGTCATTTTTAAAAGCTTGTAGAGGCTTCGTTTTTGGCATTAATTTGAATTTATTGACAGGTTTTCGTTGATCCATGTAAATGCTCTTGCTGAAAAGATTTTGAATGCTCATACACTTGTTTTCATTGCGAAATCATTTAATTTTTGGTTGAAATGGGGAATTTGCTACTGCATAATCCATATTCCTGGGCCAGTATGGAACCCAGATTAAAAACAAATTCCGCGATATTTTCAAGACAACATTGCCTGGGCATTGTCTTTAAGTTGCAAAAATAAAAACAAATTAAAGACTGACGATATATAAATTACGGCCTACTAAACTAAAATTCTGCGGTGTCTTTAGGGTATACCTCTTTCAAAGAAAATAAAAATGCGCCCTTTTAAAAAAAATACACCGTGTTTGCAGACTTTCCTACGCATAATACAGCTTTATGTGTTTTTGCAATCAGAAGTTCGATTTTTATATTGGTTACCGGGAAATTACGTCATTTGCATTACTTTTCGAACGCCCCTCGTATACAGCAAATCAATGAAATAGCGTTTTATATGTTGGCTAAAAACACTGGACCATGAAATATAGGTTACACTGACCTACAATTAGCATGAGGTCACTCACAATGTCAGCACAAACCCTTTAACCCAAGTATAATGCAAATCCATGTAAAAGTGTTGGAAATATGATGCAAAATCACTGAGACTTGAAATACAGGTCACACTGACCTACCATTGGTATGAGGTCGCTCACAGTCCAAACCTTTAATCCAAGTATCATGCAAATCTATGAAAAAGTGTTAGAAATATGAGGTAAAAATCACTGGACCATGAAATATAGGTCACACTTGCCTTCAACTAGTATGAGGTCACTCATAAAGTCAGCCCAAACCATCAATTCAAGTAAATGCAAATCCATAAAATAGTGATAGAAATATTTGACAATACCACTGGACCATGAAATATAGGTTTCACTGGCCTTCAGTTGGTATAGGGTCACAGTATTAGCCTAAACCATTAACCGAAGTGTAAGGTAGATCCATGAAATAGTGTAAGAAATATGAGTCAAAAACACTGAAGCATAAATATAGGTCACTGCGACCTCTTCTGAGGTCAAAATCGGGCCATACTGAGTCACTTTCCAAGCAATCATGTTCATACATCTAATAGCCTTCAAGTTATAGGCAAAATCACTTGACCATGAAATGTAGGTCAGTATGACCTACTGTTTGGGGACAGATGTCTGGTCATACGGAGTCACTATCCCAAGCTATCATGTACATACATCAAAGTCTTCAAGATATAAGGCAAAATCACTTGACCATGAAATATAGGTCACTGTGATCTACTTCTAGTTTGAGGTCGGACATTGGGTTATATTGATTAAAATATCCCAAACTATCATGTTCATACATCAAGTAGTCTTCAAGATATAAGGCAAAATCACTGGACCTTGAAATTTAGCTCATGACCAGCTTTCAATATTTCTTCCCCAGATGTTCATGTGTAGCAAGTTTGAAGATTCTATTCTTTTTGGTTACTTAGAAACTGAGCTAAATGCAACAAATGAATATTTTTTCTATGTTCAATCATCCGCGAAATATAGGCCATGGCTGGATGTGCATCGCTCATTCAGTAGATCTTCCCCAGTTCTACCTTTGAAGCAAGGTTGAAGACTCTATCTGTTTTGGTTACTCAGAAACGGAGCTAAACAGAATATGTGACTTTTTTCTATGTTCAGTGATCCGTGAAAAATAGGTCATGGCCCTATATGCATCATCTTCCCCAGATGTATCTATGGAGCAGGTTGCAAGACGTTATCTCTTTTGGTTACTTAGAACTGAGCTAAACACAACAGGTGAATATTTTTTCTATGTTCAGTGATCCATGAAATATAGGTCGTGGCCTGGTATGCATTGCTGCTTTCAGTAGATGTTTTCTAGATGTATCTATGGAGCAAGGTTGAAGACTATCCCTTGAAGCTACTAAATAACTGAGCAACAGGTAAATATTTTTTCTGTGATAGGTCAAATATATGTCATGGTCCGATATGCATGGATGCTCTCAGTAGAGCTTCCCCTGATGTATCTTTGGGGCAAGTGTGAAGACTCTATTCCTTGTGGTTACTTAGAAACTGAACTAAATGCAACAGGTAAATAATTTTCTAACGCGCATGCGCAGGAGTACGCGGATGCAGACGTACACGAAGGGTATTGCATTTATGCATTACATGTACTTTGCTTTGCAGAGTCGCGCTAAAATGGAGAAGACAAACTGACGACAAATAGCGCCATTGGCATCACTTTTACCACCTCAGCGTACGCTGGGTGCGAATTTCCTGGTGTATTGGATCGATAAAATCGATCGGACATTACCGCCCGTGGCAGTCGAACCCGCGACTCCTTGCGTGAAAGGCTTACATCTTATCCACTAGGTCAGACACTCCGCTTTTTAGCTTGTCTGACCGAAAGTTCAGGAAGAGCTATTGTTGTCACCCTGGCTTCAGCGTCCGCGTCGGCGTCCGGATTGGATGTTTTGGTTAAAGTGTTTTTGGCTTGCGGCCCTTCGCAAGCCATATAGATCGAAAAGCTCGTTCCGGTTTGAGACTGCTTTTTCCATGTTTATCTTCACATATACGAAAATTAAATCACAACAAACAGAAAACTCGTCTGATTTGTCTATTTTTATCTGTGTCCGGTTTACTTCTTAACCTAACATCTCTTAAAAATACCAGATGGGAATTCTGTTCTATTTTTGGTAGTAGTTTTATAAATAGGCTGACCCAGTTCATTTTGACGTTTGCGTTCGAAAGAACAAGTTTCTTTTACAATTACGTCGGCCCGCCCACATTTGTTACTATGAAATGATTTTTGTATCTTTGAACCTGTCTGAATTAACTTTGCTGAGCTATCATTTTTGAATTAAACAAAGTAAACACTTTTTATCAAGCACCATTGTTTCGGTTAATAACTATGCTAAATTTAGCCTGAGCGCATTCGGCATAAATTTGAGCATATGCAGAGCGATTTTGTCCGAATGCTATTTGCCATCCAGGTAACGCAGATAAATGGTCAGCACATGTTAATGGTTGGTGCTAGTACTAGTATTAGTTTTGATTTCAGACTATCACGGCTTACTCGGCTCTGATAGGAGCGCAAACTGAAGTCAGTTTGTTTACGCTATTCGAGTAATTGGGTGACTACATGGATTTAACCCCTGTTCACATAAACACATATGCCGAACGTGACCGGTTTTCATGCAACAAGTTAAGATTAGAAAAAAAAACATAAAGAACAACAGAATACCATTTAATTGTGCTTTGTAAAGTAAATTATTTTATTTGCCGATAAATTGGTCATTGTTTTAACTGTAGGAGTGAATTATTGTGTCTAGTAGCGGCTGGAAGCTTCTTTTTAAAGGCGAAAAACAATGTTTACCACGAACGCTTAGCACACAGCAACAAGCTTTTCAAACAAGCTTTTTGTCTTTATCATTCAGCGGCGTCGCGACAAATGCCTTAGGGCATCGCGTAATTTAACTACTCAGAGCAGCCTGCACACTTGAGCCGGTGCATCAGTACAGGCTGATCAGAGTCTTTCGTTTTCGGTATACGTATTTTCAATAATCCCAAAATCGTAAATGCTAATTGTGGGTGTATTGACAGGACAGCGCGTTTTAATGGGCTCATCTGTGTATCCATAAAAACCCTGTAAAAATAAGAAAAAAGCAAGTTCAAATTTATTGTCTAAATGCAGCAAGCAGGTGCCTTTGAGGAACTATTTTTCCTCATCAGTCATCAGATTTACCAAATGAATGTATCCCCTCTATCTGTGTGGCTAATACGCACAGCTGAACATGTAATTTATATATGTGACAGTGTCTGACATTTTGAACCTTGTGGAGGTGCGACGTTTACGTCACGAAACGTCAGATGATAATTACGTCATAAATCACATAAAGTTAATTGGGTTTCCGCGCACTGACTAATAGCGTCAAAGCGTCAACCTGAAAAGAGTGATTCAACATTTCTAACGGCGTCTTTAAATTCCTTCATCTACGCTCTTTTAAGATTGTTCGAATTTTAGATCTTTGAAAAGTGATGCCATGAGCCCGAGTTATAACAGTTTATCCAGCTTGTATGTAAATTGTATCCAATCAGTGAAATGAAAACAATAAATCAAGTTTGTGCGAATTTTGTTCGCTGTTGCAGTAATCCTTTGCGCGATTTCTTTGTGTTTCTCGAAATATATTCTGGAAGGACAAATAAATATGAAAATGTTAACTTAAAACAAAAATTTCCGATGGCTCAGAATGTCAGAGCCTGTCACAAATATGGTAACGCCAGTGAAAATTAATGCACTCGCATTGTAGCAGTAATGGCAGGAAACGGTGAAATGGACATAATTCAGCATAAAAAGCATTTCCTACTGACTATCGACACGTCCATGAAGTGCCCTGGAAACCTCTTATAGAGATGCAGGTATTAAAAGAGAAGAGGGGACAATTTCAGAATCGTTAAAATTTGAAACTCTTTGAGGCTGACTCTAAGGAACTCATTGACAGCTTTGTGACAGTGGATGAGCGACTGGTCTGTCTCTCTCAGCCAGAACCGAACCAGCACCCGAAACAATAGAAACGTGCCACAACGTCCTTTCCTGTCTGCAAGGAAGGTATAGTCTATGCCATCAGCATATAATGTGATCGTTTCAGTCCTATGGGGATTCATAAAATGTGTTTAGGGGCAAACGAAAAATAAGGGACTAATGATCAGTCTAGCATCTAAAGGCCCTGTCACACTACAACGTTTCAGACAACGTATGCCAACGTAAGAAAAATTTATCCAATACGCTGGCATACGCTGGAGATAAATTAAAACATCAAACAGCAGCCGGTTTTGGAACGCACACATAGCGTACTGAACCGTATAAATAACTTATTTACAACTTATCCCTAGCGTATACATAACTTCTACAAGCGTATAACAGCGTGTTCCCAGCGTATCTGTAGCGTTCTTGTCTTATGCCGAACGCATGCACAACGTTAGTCTAACTTACGTCGACCTTATGTATAGCGTGTTGGAGCGTGCTTCGACGATCAGATGTAAAGCGACGGCTCTCTACAACACTGTTTATTGTAGTGGACGTTGATCGATGGAAATGTCTAAAGAACGAAAATTAGAGAACTTTGCAGGTAGTAGCTGACCACCTGCATGCCTACCGTCGTCCCAATCATCACCCGACTGCCGTGCCTACGATAATAGCCAACCTCCCTCTCGCGCAGACTCCAATGCCTCTTTAGTGGTATCCGTGGCGGCATCTGTAGTAGCCGTGGTGGCATCTGAAGTATTAACCCCCCTATCAAGCCCCAAAACGACAAGCAGAAGCGTTCCAAGAAGATTCCTTATTTAAAAGTGATGAATTGCTGATCTGTATCCAATATATATAGCTGAAGCCCAGGTCGCTGGCGGATATGTTACCTAAATACGCTCAGTGCGTTCGTGACACGTTGAATAAGTTCTAAGGCCGTCAGGCATAGGTTGGATACGTTCTGGATACGTTCGGTATAAGTTGCAGGTAAGTTACATATAAGTTAGAAATAAGTTACGCATACGCTCCACATTGGACCTTCTGGCTGCCGACGTATGTCAACGTATGATTAACTTACAAGTTACGTGCATGAACGTACGCATAACTTACCTGTTGCGTACACCAAATTTATGACTAACTTATAAACAATACGTCGGCGTACGCTGAAAGTTTTATGCATGCACAAAATTTTGGGCCGCATTCGACGTACAACAACTTATACCAACGTATTTGAGCGAACTCGTAACTTGTTCATAACGTACCCCTAACTTATTCAACGTACACCAGCGTGTTTGCTAAATTTCTCATACGTCGGCATACGCTGATGCTATACTTCACTGTGTGACAGCCACATTACAGATAAGTCAAGATCCATCGCTAAGGCAAACCTGCCAAAAGCGTGCTGTCGCACCTTGACAGTACACCTGCTCACATAATTACGATGGCTATGACTGCGCTGCATGGCTGTTGATTACTTGCACCTTTATCTGATAAAAGAAATGCCAGTGATTATGACGTCATTTCGATTGCAGAGGGTTTTTTGACATGCAAGAAGAATCTTTGTATGCAGCTGGGATCTAGTCACTGCAGCATCGCTGGCCTACGATGCTGTAATGTTGGGAAATAAATGTAACAAGAAGTGTACGATAACAACTTCATATTTAGGCCAAGAGCTTTCCATTAAGTTCCCATAGTTCTCCTTTCTGTTGTCTTTAGCCGGCGTAGCGCAATCGATAGAACACCTGACTCATAAGTCAGAGGTCCTGGGTTCAATACCCGGTTTGGCCACATACTTTCGTTTCCCTTTCCGCTGATTCAAGAAGGGCAGTTGTCAGCTACTGGCGAAAATATGTGCACTTAGTACTGTTAACCGCTTAGGAGGGCTAAGCCTGCCCAGGAATAGTGTGGTTAGGTTAACTGACCGCCCCGACATGACCATAGCTGTTTACCGTGGAGGTTAAGCAACAAATTATTCAATCAATCTGTTGTCTTTCACACCCTGTAAAAACGTGGCAAGCCTTTCCTTTTAAAAGGAAACTTTATAAAGACCTATATCTCCTTAACCCATTGATGGATTCTTTTGATACTTGCACTGTAGTTAGATATTGGTCCAAAGTTTAACAGGATACCACCCCTACTCCACTCAGTGACCTTGATGTCAAGGTCATGGACTTAGAAAATTGGGATTTTTTTTTTTTGACTGGATGTTTTGGTTAAAGTTTTTTAAAGCCCAATATCTCCTTAACCCATGGATGGATTCCTTTGATACTTGCACTATAGTTGATACTTGCACTATAGTTAGATATTGGTCCAAGTTTTCTAGGGTACTACCCCACTCCCCTCAGTGAACTTGATGTCAAGGTCATGGACTTAGAAAATTGTCTTTTTATTGAGTGGATGTTTTGGTTAAAGTTTTTGAAAGACCCATATCTCCTGAACCCATGAATGAATTATTTTGATATTTGCACTGCAATTAGATGTCAGTCCAAAGTTTTACAGAGTACTATCCCGACCCCGCTCTGTGACCTTGATGTCAAGGCCAGGGACATAGGAAATTTTGGTCTTTCTTAAATCTTTCTAATTGTATACCGATTCATAATGCTTGGCAGAGATTTAGTTTACACTTGAACTGGTGTTAGCTATTTTTTTGAGTTTTTACAAAACAATTTATACTTAACCCATTGAATGACCTTGAAGTCAAGGTCATCTGAGTGACCTTGAAGTCAAGGTCATCAACTTGGAATTTTGTATGAAAGATTTTGGTTAAAGTTTTATATTTATGAAGACCTAATTTCACAGTGTCACGATGGACTCAGTTGATACTTATACTTGGACTGATGTTAGATAATGGTGCAGGGTTTTGATACATCCCCCCCTTTCCCCCATCCCCCCACCCTACCTCTTCAGTTCTTGAACTTCGAAATTTCTTGTGTTTTTTTTTTTAATTTTATTTTAACACTTATTTCTGAGATAGCTTTTGTTTGTAAATTTGTTGTCATTATGGACATGCTTGCCAGAAGTTTTATGCATAGCAGTCCACACCACCATAGCGACTGTGTGATGGGCAAGCACCAATAAAGGCGAGCTATGCTGTCAGGCGACAGCTCTTGTTCAGCAGCTTGTTTCAGTTCTCATTACGATGGTCTACAAAGTGGCATGTGCTCCCAGCGAAGACTCATCAGCCTGGGCATCCACTCAGCCTGATCAGAATCTTTGCAGTGCGCTTAAAGGGTAGCTATGTTCTAAGCTACAATGATGCCGACAGCGAAGACTGATCAGTCTGGGCAGATGCCCAGGCTGATCCGAGTCTTCGCCGGGCGCACATGCCAATTTGTTTTGTCGTGTCGCGGCTCAATTATCTTCATTTGACGACTCGGCCATATCTGACCATTTTCTCGTTGAGTGCGGTGCTAAATTTAGAATTTAGAAGCATGCATATGGTAGATATGTGGCTTAAATAAGCGTTTTAAACTATTCTGCGGAGACCACAAAAGCAGGAAGACCATTCAGGAATGGTATGTGGAAAAAAGAGTGCTTGAAGGCGTCAGAAAATGACAACTATCTTGTATATTGCGAGACATGTGACGCCATTGTTTGTCTCAGCATAGGTGTAGGTTTATCTATGGCTACAGCCTCAGTGTGGATTTTGTATAAGATGGTTAAGGACTGCTTCCGGTTTTGGCCACTGCAACTCGTCTAGCATTTCATCGACATAACTTGTGTTCCTCCAACGCCTGCAAGTCCTCTGCATCTTCTCAATCTGAAAGGAGTGGGTTTTTGTGTATGGGTTCCAAACTGGTGCTGTGTATTCCAGTTTTGGATGCACAGGCGTCTTATATCCAGCTTCCTTGGTTTCTCTGGTTGCCAATGCTAAGTTTCGGCGAAGAAATTTAAAGGTTTGCATTGCTTTGGTCGATATTTCAGATATATGTTGACTCAAATCCAGGTTATCTGTAATAATCATACCTTGGTATTTGGCCGACTGAACCTGATCTAAAGTCTGATTGTGTAACGTATTATTAAATGAAATTTGTTTGTGGGGGAGTTGACGTGTCATCCTCATAGACTGGCATTTGGCTACATTAAAATCGTCTTCCAGCGTTCAAGGTCTCCCTGCAGTATTGTACAATCCTGGGGGTAGACGTGTTCCTATACAGGGCACAGTCGTCTGCGAACAGGCGAACAAGGAGACTCGGTGGAACGAATCTATGGCTGCATCTCCTGGCGCCGAACCAGTCCATTTTTCAGCGGTTTCTGCAAACGATGATGTGGCTTATATAAGTTAAATTATTTATATGTCTCTGCTGTTTCCTCAGCACGTGACCGATCAGCTGGACGGTAGTGAAAAGGACAGTGACTTGAGTGAATTTTTGAAAGGAACATAAATGTCAATCATACGCCCATCTATGGACGTCTATCACCTGTGCCAGTGTTGTCAATTACCAACATAAACAATCTCTCTGCCCATGTGCCGAAATGCAACCAAGGTTTACCGTACGAACCAGTAATAGGCTGTACGGGCAGCCGGTTTAAGCCAACGGTGTAGACCCAGATCAGACTGCTGCTAAGCAGCCGTCTGATCAGGGACTGCACAATTTGCCAACAGTTTCATCGGAACATGTTTTTCGAAATTAAAAGATGGAAGAGTCTAGTGTTGAAATGATTAGGAGGTCCGCCTGTCCGTTTTTCTGAATAGCTGTGGTAAAACGGTACGATTGAAAAGACGGGATAAACGTCAAAACGTCAAATGTTTTCCTGCTTTCCTTTTGCGCTTTATTGATTTTATTTGTCTTTTACGATTCGTTCTTTTCTTTATAGATTAATTATGGCTACCTGAACAATGATCAGAACATAAAACGTAATACTTAACGACAAACAAAGAAATTTGTCTCTTCCGCGTATTGGTCTGTACTTTTTCTCCCAATTTATGGTATTGTTACAGCATTTATGCATTTTTTCCTCAAATAAAAAACACGCCCACGCTCAATGCATTTTTCTAGCGAAAAAAAAACTATAGGTATAGAACTCAACATCATATAATAATACTAACCCACTGGATTCACTATCTTGAATCAACACTTGATAAACGTTAATTCAACGTCAACATTGAATCAACGTTTAATCAGTTTTGATTCACCTTACCAGCTTGGAAGCAAAACCAACTACTTACATTTTCTCAAAAGTTGGCATTGGTAGATGATAAATTAGTAGAAGGCATATAACCTTTCCTATGTGCAATTTTCGCATTGATTCATGCAAACGGGGTAGAACGGTGAGATAAATACGGTTCTTACATCTTTCCGAAGTATGGAGGTTCGTTAGGGAAGTTTTAACCTTGTGATTGAAATTTGGTAATTGTTAACAGTAGCAATGATCCTTTAAGTTACATTCACAAGACTTGTTAGTCATCTCCTAATTTTCGCACAACCGATGAGATTCCAAAATGTGATTCTGTCCTAATTATGACAAAATGCTAAATGTTATAGTTTTGGGTCAACTGGCGACTGGAAAACTCATCCTCACCTGTGTACCTTTTTCAAATATGGGAAGGATGAGCAGCGAAAGGGGGGGGGGGGGTGCTCCGCCTTTCATACGCTGTGCCCAAGATACAGTGGGTCTCTAACCCCCACTGCCTCTACGGCCACTAGGCTATGGGAAACCTTTACGTTTTATAGTTTTGGAAACATTGTTACTGGCATCTTTCAGTTACTTTATGGCACTATTGCTGGTAGCATTTTTTAATGTGTTCCTTGGTCTATTTCACCAATGCGTCTGCTCAGCATTGTAAGTAGATAATACGTGTTCGCCTGTACTTGTTGTTGCGGAACGGTTGGCTCGTTGTTTTGGGTTTAACGGCCCTTTGCGACAGTATTTCAGTCTATATCGGGCTGTCTCCCAGAGAAATGGAGAAAAAAAAGAGAGAAATGATCGACGAGAGAAAAAATATCCAAGCACAAAAGGCCCTTGACCTACTTTATCCAAATAAGTAGGACGCCCCGGCACTGGCAGTTATAACCAGCACCATCGAAAGACATTAACTTCAACATCTATTCTATCATCTTTTTCAGATAGTTGTCCCCCCCGTTGTAATTTTGTAATCTAAAACATATCAGAAATTTGTATACATGAAAGATTAATTCCTAATACAAAGCAGAACCCCATTTATGGGCCTAAAATATGGTCAATTGGTAATCTACTTAGATATGTTTTAAAAAATAAGATGACACAGGACATCCATATGCGTGCATGACCATCTAAATTTATATAAAAAAATCTCTCTTTTTGTCGCACCTGCTTTAGGAAGGTGCGATATAGGAGTTCACTTTTCCGTCCGTCCGTCCGTCAGTCAAATTCGTTCGTCTGTCCGTCCGTCAGTCCGTCCGTACTACGTCCGTCCGTCAACATTTACGTCGACCCTAGTGTTTAAGTTCATTTCTCGCAAACTATGATACCTAAAATCATCAAACCTGGCATAAAGCTTCTTCTTAGAATGTTCTCGAGGGTTTTTGCTCTTATTTTTACCCCTGACCTATATTTTATGTACTGCTGACTTTTTAAAACAGTCTGTCAACAGTTACATCAACCCTAGCGTCGACCCTAGTATTTAAGTCCATTTCTCGCAAACTATGATACCGACAATCATTAAACCTGGCATAAAGCTTCTTCTTAGAATGTTCTCAAGAACTATTGCTCTTATTTTTACCCTTGACCTATATTTCATGCTCTGCTGACTTCATAAAACAGTCCCTCAACAATTATGTCGACCCTAGCATTAAAGTCTATTTCTTGCAAACTGTGATAATTAGAATCATCAAACCTGGCATCAAGCTTCTTCTAAGAATGTTTTCGAGGGCTGTTGCTCTTATTTTTACCTTGACCTATATTTCATGCTCTGCTGACTTCGAAAAATATTATATTCAAAATTATGTCGACCCTAGTGTTTAGTCCATTTCTCACGAACTATATACCTAGAATCATCAAACCTGGCATCAAGTTTCTTCTTAGAATGTTTATGAGGGCTGTTGCAATTGATTTACCCTTGACATATATTTAATGCTCTGCTGACTTCACAAAATTTTACACCCAAAGTTATGTTGGCCCTAGCGTTTTAGTCCATTTGTCTGAAAGTATGATACCTGTAGTCATCACAACTGACATGAAGTTTATTCTTAGAATGTTCACGAGGGATATGCAGTTATTCCTACCCTTAGCCTATATTTCGTGCCCTTCTGACTAAGTAAAATGTTACATCCAAAATTGTGTTGACCCTAGCATTTTTGTCCATTTCTCATACAAGTGATTTTAACAAAAGTCTTTACTACTGTGGAAGCGCATTGCAGGTGCGACATAGCATTCCGCGGAATTCTTGTTCTGAATATGTTTATTCGAATAAATGCAGTCCCTATGCTTCTAGCATATCTCATATTTGTACAAGACAAACCTAAAGAAAGAAAAGAAGCTATTCTTTAACTTATTTTTATTTTAGATGTATAATATGAAAACAAATTTATTTAATGATCAATAACAATTTGATCTGTCATAAATAAATGAAAACTAATTCGTAGACAAACCTTATTCTCACTTTGTCTCTATTCCAACTTTGCGCAGAGACAATTCCGGAATTGACTTGCGAACGGTATGAATTACCACGATGCGCAACAAAGTGAGAATTCCTACTTATTGTATTCCGGAATTGTCTTGCGCACGGTAAGAATTCCCACTGTGCTCATCAAAGAGAAAATTCCGGAATTGTACCGCTTCCTACTTTGAGCAGATCTTATATATTATGTATGTATATTATATGTATGTTTATATGTTATATGTGACATGAAAGTTTGAATACATACATACATACATACATACATACATACATACATACGTACGTACGTACGTACGTACGTACGTACGTACGTACATACATGCATGCATGCATGCATGCATACATACATACATACATACATACATACATACATACATACATACATACATACATGCCATGCCATGCCATTATTTGCTAGGCATACATATATACGTATACCTACATACATTCCATGTCATGTCATGACATACATAAATACATACATACAAGTATACGTGCACATAAATAAAAACCAAGCCATGCTATGCTATAAAGAATACGTAAATAATGTATAACACATACACACATGACATGCCATTCCATGCTTTTCATACACAATGCATACATACATTCATACAAACACATTCATTAAAATGCCATGCCTTGCCAAACATAATACATTTGTACATGTATAAGTACACATACATACTTACTGTGCCATGCCACGTCATTTAATGCCATAATAGAACATACAAACATGTATACCTACACCAACACGCATACCATGCCATGCCATACTGTAAATATACGTACAGTCATGTATACCTACACATGCCATGTCATAACATGCTGTGTGTGAACACAACATGCATGTATACGTTCACAACCATACATACCATGACATTCCATGCCAAGCTATGCCATGCCATGTCATACATAATACATACATGCAACCGTACACAAACATACCATGTCCTACCATGCCATGCCACACATAAAACATACATACATATATACATACACGTACATGCCATGCCACGTCTTACATAATACAAACATACATGTATACGTTTTTATACATACATATTATGTTATGCTATACATATATACATTGATACGACACATGCTTTTATACTATTTCGTGCCATGTCATACATACATACATACATACATACATACATACATACATACATACATACATACGTACGTACGTACGTACGTACGTACGTACGTACATACATACATACATACATACATACCATGCCATGCCATGCCATGTCATACATTATACACTCAAGAGAAATAGAAACGCCACACTTTTTCAATGGGAAACACATGGGATACTGTTTGAAGTATATGATAGAGACAATGTGTCCTCCAGTTTACAGGAAAAGCTGATAAATCTAACGAAACATTCTTTGAAATGATAACCAATTAAAATAAAGCACATGCCTGTGAGGATAACGGCAGTATCAGCTTACGTTAATGTCAGGTTTTTAAATACTTTTCCGACGTTTCTAAACGCAATAATTTATTCTAGTCATCGTTTACTGACAAAACGAATATCTGCAGTATGACTAATATCCACCTAGTTTTATTTTCAAATGGAATACTTTTTGATTTTTTTCTTTCACCATTATTAAGCAATGAAGAATATGAAATAATTTCTGTGATTAAAACATTAGCAAGACTGGATACAAAACGTCTAGTCTTTTGGAAAGTTAATCATCCAGTGCATTTAATCTCATAGAATTCTTTACTCTGAAAATGTGTGTACTAATAGCCATAACCTCATTATAAAAATGACGCAGTGTGTGACTTCACAAAGCAGACGGAAAAGGTGCTAAGTAAAGTAACTTTAAATGGAAGCTCTGTGATATGTGTAGCATCATATATAAAAGTCAGCGTTCAAATTTTATTACTAATGCTTTGAGTTTTAAAATTTCGGTGTAGCGTTTCTTATTCTCTTGAGTGTACATACAAACATTCCTACATATACATACATATAAAACATGCCTAGTCATTCAATACATTATACATACATGTATACGTACTTATACATAGATACCATGCCTTGCCATGCCATGTCATTCATTATACAAACATAATGCATACGTACTTATTCATACATTCCATGCCATACATAATACATACATTCATTGATACATACACATACATATATATCATGTCATGCCATGTCATACATAACACATACATGTTTACGTACTTATACATATGTACCACGCCTTGCCATGCCGTGCTATACATAATATATACATACATTCATACGCACACATAGATATAAAACATGCCTTGCCGTTCCATACATTATACATGCAAATATGTTTTCATACTTATACATACATACCATATTTTGGTCGCTTGCATATGTCAGTATTTCGGACTGAAATACATGTAAGGTGTACTGGAATGCATCCACAGTTCTTGGACGTTGTGTCCGGAATTACGACTCTGAAGATTATTCGTACTCCTGATCTTAAAGTATTTGTCTCCCTTAGCATATAGAACTATTCTTAGGAAATTTCTGTCAGGCAGGGCAAAATCTTACCCGTAAAGTAGCCACCGCTTAAGGAGGGATTCACATACTAGCGAAGCAAAGTTGAGTCTTTTGTGAAAATGGTGTAAGCAAGCTTAATGATAGCAAATGGGAAATTGGACATTGCCTTCTGTCACTATGACGGTATGGTTAGCAAAGTCGTCTTTAGGGTGAAGGGGTACACCTTCAGGAAAAGCAAATCTGACATTTATATTCTGCTTCCCTGCTCAATGGATGTCAACTCTATAAAGTAAACAGGAGATGACTACTGTAAGCTTATAGCTTGCTGTCAGATCCTGATACTTGAGCTTGTAAATTATATAATGTGAATTGATTAATAAAATATTGTTCAAACCAAAGTAAACATTTGTTCCTGCAGGAGCAAATTCTTTTCTTTTAAAAGTAGACACCCTTTTGTAAGGGTTTCGTCATCCTGGGAAGCAAACACGAATTCACAAAAGTTGTTCCCCTTTGCGAAACATATGGATGTGTACCCATTCACCTTGAAATATAAAGAGCCATGCTCCACTTTGATCGCCTCGCACTAAAGGCACTGCTGCCTGTCTCCACAATGATCACACTTCTAAAAAACAGAATTTCATGAATCTGCTTTTATTTTCCAAGTCGAAGAATGTAACCCAGCCGTAATAATATTACATTCACTTTCGGAACAGTTTATGGCAACGAACCAGTAAGAAATTCCAAGTGATGATTTTTGTGATAGTTGATCTCCACAATCAGCACATTTACGAATAATATGAAAACTGGCCAAAGAGCCTGTTACAGTTGGAATTTTTTGCCTTCAAAATGGGTCAAAAATGAAGTTTTGATATACCCTAGAATTTTTCCCAGAGTTGGTTCGTCTCAACTTCTAGTAACTGGGTATAAAATTATTTTTTGATTTTGTATTAGACTTCAATTTTAAGTGTAAAAGGGGCTATTGGTATTTTGCGGAACGGAACGGAACCGATACTAGCCTCCGTCCTCCCCCATCGCAATCCATCGTCCTGGTTTCTCAAACTAATATAATAAAATTGGTTGCTAAATCTACATATTATTTTACGGAATAAAGCGCAGTGATGACCTCCCTTGTCAATCTCATAAATCAACTTTGCGTTTTATTCCGTAAAAAGTCTGTGTTCCGTTCCGTTCCGCAAAATACCAAACGGCTATTGGTATTTTGCGGAACGGAACCGCTACAAAGGCCAGTCTTTATCAACAAATGTAAATAGAGTAAGAAGTAATTTCAAAGAGACTTTCCTCCCTGCGACTCAGCAAGCCACTTTGTAGATCTATATGCGTTTACTATCATAACACCCATTATCTGTGAGTGACATGCTGAGGTACTGGCGGTGTGTGTGTGTGTGGGGGGGGGGGGGGGGGGGGGGGGGGCAGCTAAAAAACTGAAAAGGTGGATGGGGTATTTACACCATTTATACCTTAAAATTAGGCCAAAATCTAATATGTTTTATATTGCATATTATCAGCAACTGTAGTATCTACATGAATTTTAGCTTATTTATCAAAGTTTCAATATTATTAGAAAAACAAAAAATTGGCCTGACACTCAGCGAAAATTTCATGTACCCCTCTTAACAAAATCGGTTGCAGTTACTCTAGATACATTATAATTTTTCAAAAATTACAGTTGAAAATCTTTATAATATACTAGCCAAAAGTTCTAACCGGCCACTTGTAAACATTTTATCGCTTTTCTTCAAACACCCAACAATCTTATAGTTCTATTTGCATCTTTAAATAGGCAGATGTGTCCGTCAACTTAGCCAGCAAAAGGTTTGGCAAAATTCTTGACATTACATCCAGGATGCGCCGATGAAGACAAGTACCCCCAATTTTGAAATTCACAAAATCCATTATTTCGTCACAATTTTTGAAAAATCACTTTCTGAAATATCCAATTTACGTCAGCAAAATCGCTTCAATAGAAAAGCAAATGACTGGAGAAACCGATTTATGCAGAAATGAACTCTCTTCTTGCATGACAGTGGTCTCTTTGGATCAAAATGTTAAAACTTACCCCACCACTCAATGCAAATTCTTGTTAATTTTGAAAATGGGGTTGGTACTCAAATTCATCTGTGGCTCCTGTAAACAGTGTACTGAATAATGGCAAACCTTTTAGTGCTACGGTTTACCGACATATTTGCCTATCTGTGGCTGCAAACTGATTTGTGAGATTGCTAATAGCATAGAGGAAAAATGTTAAAAACTAAGTGGCCGGTTAGAAGTTTTGGATAGTATACATAAGTCTACATACATGTATTAATGCCAAATATTTCAATTTCTGCTGCTTGAGTAAGCTGCAATAATTTGTTGAAAAACAGGCAATTTTGTATTGATACTGTCAGTGGTCCTTCTGTTGTCTGAAGTAATAATTGCATTACCAATAAACTTTTCATTTTGGAACATGGACTATATAAGTTGGCCGACTTATGCCTTGTGATCGTTGAGATAAGCGGTGTGTGAAAGGTATAGAACGACGACGAAGATCTATACCCACAGTATCCGAACGCACTGTACCATCTCTTCCGGTTTTCATAGCGTTGAATCGAGAGTACAAAATTCGCTTATAACCAGTAGCCGGAAATCATTATGTTTTGAGTTTTTATCCGGAATCTACTGCGTCATTTATAGTTATTCAGCTTCGAAACTGTAAAGAGGTAAGTTAAATATAATTTTCTCTTCGGTGTTTTACTTTATTGCCCTGTACAATGAAAAACTCCTTGCCGTCGCAGATTTTTTTTCCGAACAGCTTAATTTAACACGAGATTGTGTCGTGCAAAACTTAGCTATCATTCTTTTATCAAAACTAACAAACTGTAGATTGATAACGCCTTCCATTTATTCTAAAGATTTTTTATAATACATGTAAGAAAATGCTCAAAATGGTTTAAGAATCATGCCAAGGGCGATTTGAATACTGTACCAATTACTACCCACCCATACACGACATTGTACAGGGTAATAAAGTAAAAGACTGAAGAGAAAATTATATTAAACTTACGTCTTTACATTTTCGAAGCTGAATAGCTATAAATGACGCAGCAGATTCCGGATAAAATCTCAAAACATAATGATTTCCGACTACTGGTTATAAGCGAACGTTTGTACTCTCGATTCAACGCTATGAAAACCGGAAGAGATTGTACATGTAGTTCGGATACTGTGATACTATGAACATGGCCAGGTATCGCTGTCAATGGTTACACTTTCAGGGAAACAGCGCTGTCATTTTCATTTTTGCCTTCCTTCTCAATAGGGGTCAACTCTTAAAAGAAAAGAAATTGCTCCTGATGGAGCAAATTCTTGCCTTTTAGCTTTGCCTTTTGAAAGCTTTTTTTAGTTGTCCAGGAAAGCAAAAAGTCACGAAAACTATCTTCCTTTGTTCTGTTCTGTTTTAATTCTCGTAACGACGTTCCCAAAGTGGCTCAGCGATTAAAATGGCGGACGAACATACTGGTGTACCCATACATTCGCAGAAGACATCTCAGCAATTCAAGATCTGACGTGACGAGGAACCCTATCGGGTACTATTTATGTAATCATTTTTCGGAGGCTTCTGAGGAATTCGTTATGGTTCATTTGGAACAAGAAGATGGAAAATAATAAACAAACTGTATCTAGGTAACAAGGATTTATTCCCTGATAAAATCAATAGCAATTAGCAATACACGTAATGAGGAACAACCTGAGATAAGATACAAGATGGCACAGGTGACCAATATTAGCCCAGCTTGACCAGAGGATGCCAAGCTCAGACTGCGCATCTTTGAATGCCATGAAACTATAGGCAGGCAGAAACGAAGATTCAGCATAGTATCTGCCATCTTCGCAAGCCAAGGGTACTGAGTCCACTTTGCTCCGAACGTAAGGAAAAAAAGTGAATTTAATACCCTTGGATTGCGAAGATGAGAGCCTACTAAGGTCCAACTCATATTGAACATGGCATTCACAGATATCATACCATAAAATTTCTAAGTATTGGGGCAGATAGATCTGAGCAAATAGCGCAGACCAAGATCAGACTGCTCATTGGAGCAGTCTGATCATGGTCTACACTGTTTGCCATTCCAACTGCATCTTTTCGACGCAATGCTGCATTGTAAAACCAAACTGTTTCATTTTAGGACATTTTAGGTGTCCAAATCATTAGAAATCTTACGGTAAACCATCTTGTATCTTAACTCATGAAGAGCCTCTAAATAACATTATATTGTATTTACCGGTCATTCGGAATCGGAATCATTCTGTAAATGAGTTTCCTTATCAGGCACACAACGTTGAATCGCCACTGACTCAACGTTGGTTCAACTTCATGACGTTGAACCAACGCTGATTTAATGTCACATCAACGTTGTGTGCCCGCTGGGGCCGTCTCTGACAGAACAAGCTCATTTCACATATAAAAAACTGTTGGCCAACAGTGCAGATCCTGATCACACTGCTTCTTTGAATCAATGTGATCTGGATCTAAACTTATTGCTAAAGTTCTATGCGAACGTTTAGGGCAAATACAATAGATGTATAATGATTTTAATTACAATGGACA
Source organism: Ctena decussata (assembly GCA_963989385.1). Taxonomy (NCBI): domain Eukaryota; kingdom Metazoa; phylum Mollusca; class Bivalvia; order Lucinida; family Lucinidae; genus Ctena; species Ctena decussata. The sequence goes on from OZ022504.1 coordinate 61,618,124, forward strand.
AAACAAGCAAAACAAATTCATTAACAACAGCAATGATTATCAAAATATATTGGAGCATGTTTTCTTCTTTAAATATTTTTTGACTTGAACAAATATATATATTACACAGACCACGTCTCTCATACATCTCAGTATCACCTTCAAGCAAAATTAGCACTTGATATTCATGCACTACTATTTCTAAGCTTTGATTCTGCTTAAATACTTGAGCCGCGATACGAGAAAACGAAAGAAGCGGTTGTGCGCAACGCGCAGACTCAGATCAGCCTGGGCATGCGCCCAGGCTGATCTGAGTGTTCGCACTGCGCACATGCCACTTTGTTTTCTTTTTCGTGTTGCGGCCCATTTCATTAAAACCTTCAAGCAAAATTAGCACTTGATATTACTACACTAATATTTCTAAGCTTAGACTCTGCTTAAATACTAAGTGCAATTAAAGTACAGATTCAGCTTAGGAAATATCGGCGTAGTTCGAGTCCACAAATTACTGCTTTGCGGTACATGTATTTTGTACAGCTTTTGGAATCTACTAACTTTTAGCTCAATATTGACCAAACATATCCATTCACAACATGACATTTTCAGCACAAGAAAATGCGATCGGGACGCAAATGTTTCTAGACAATATTTATTATGCATACTTCACGTTCTAGTTTAGAAGAAAGATGAACTAGAGGATAAAAACTTGAATAGAAATTATAGGGTTGAAACAGAAAGCTGTTCAGTTGTGCTTACAGACCCATTTTATCGCTGGTGTACATACATGTGCAATTGCACTAAAATGGGCCTGTAAACAGGTATGTACAATTGCGATAAAATGAGCCTGTGAGCAGAAAACTGAGCATTGCCATGGAACCCAGAAGGGAAATGCATTTCCTTTATTCTGTCTTATGGCCTGAACATCTTTTTTGGGAACAAAATAATCTTAAGTGACGACAAGATATTAATTGAGCCGCGACACGACAAAACCAACAAAGTGGTATTGCGCCCAGCAAATACTCAGAGCAGCCTGGGCATCCGCCCAGTCTGATCAGAGTCTTTACTGTGCGCTTAAAGGGTAGCTAAGGGTCTAAGCTACCTCCATGCTAACAGCTATGACTCTGATCAGACTTGATAGACGCACAGACAGATCAGAGTCTTTGTGTGGCACAATGCGACTTTGTTGGTTTTGTCATGTCGTGGCTCTTATCATGATAAATAACCTCATGTGGCCACAATAGTTTGTCTTAAGTTAACAAGACATCATCATATCATCTTAAAGGAAGGAGCAGGAACTTCTGGACAGAAGCGGATAATGTACCTAAGGTAGGTTGTATTTTTTCTTTGTGGAGCCGTACATGGTCAAACTATGAAAAATATGCTGAAATTGAGGGCGAATTGAAGATGTACGGGCACACTCTCAGGGTAGGCAATAAAAATCTTAAAGAGATCCTTCAAATGCAGAGCACACATTCAAAAGGAGCATGGGCCATACTTCGAAGTTTCGGCTATGCAAGCCTCATCAGTGACCCTGAAAATATCTGGCTTCGAAAACAAGAGAAAAGCATACTATAATTTCTTTATTTCAATAAGGCAGTCTATTCAAAGACTGATTGTATCAAAAAGGGTCCAAATGGTTATAAAGTAATGATTTAGAATAAAAGTCTAAACCAGTCAAAACTTTCAAAACTACCAGTTTTCATTCTTAAAATGTAGGTCAACTCTTGGAGACAAGAATTGCAATTTTTGAGAAAACACACACTTTTCCATGGTATACACTTCAGGTAGCATCTCACTTGTAGTTCAAAGGGAGCATGGCATACACTGTATGACATGATCCGATCCAATGACGTCATAGATATGTTACCATAGCAACCATGGAATTACCAACTGCTGTGATTAGTACCTTGGCAGAATGACGTCTCAATGACGTTACTCTGACATTAATGTGAACTCTTCGTTGCTATGATGACATACCTGTGACGTCATTGATATCGGAGTATGGCCAATTTTTTAATGACATTACAAACTGAAAGTTCTTTCAACAAAGGGTAGCGAGTTTTCGCGGGGCGCACGTGCCACTTTGTTGGTTTTTATCGTGTCGCTGGTCAAATAATCCTTATATATAAACAGCAAATATTCTGACCATGCTGTTGCTATTTGCAACTCGAGTAATGTAGGCCACATGCGCTTAATGAAAGGGCAGGATGGCCGGAGTATGCTCTGTCTGAAGAGTTACTACGGGACAGGGCTTATTGCGTTTACCACTAAAACAACAATTGCGACAAATATTATTGCACGTATTCTATATTTCTTCACATGGAAAAATAGTGGTATGATAATAATATACCTTACTTGCTCTGGGACAAGTTACCATTATCCACTAAATCAAGTGATATTCTATTTGTACGGAAAAGCTGCGAACAAGATTTACATTGAGCACATAACGTTGACATAACATCGTATCAATGTCGATACATCTACTTTGAGATGACGTAACATTTTGAACATTGACTTTACTTTTCGTCGTTGATCGGTCGATGAAGCTAGTGGGAGCAGCTAGAACTCGCGGCACGAAGAGCCCAGCTCTCCACGAAGAACTTCAGCTACGACCACAAGCTCTATCACCTGAAGAACGGCGTCGAAAATATCAGCTATCATGACGTCAGTTTGACGCCACGGCACACAGGCGGCTGTTCTGCACCGGCAGTTGAAGACGTTTGCTCAAAAAGAGGAATCAGCATTAAGTGCTTTGAATGTTAAATCGAAACTTTTTTCTTTCTGATATGGCTTCCTTTATAGGAATTGCCAAAATGATCAAGTGTCTTTGAAGCTTGTCCCAGTGCAAGTAAACTGAATTATCTCACTTGTTCTGAGTATAACAGAACAAACTAGTCGAGAATGATATTTCCACAACTTATCTCTCTTCATGTTAATACGAGTAAGGAAAGATATTCTTTACTTAAACATATTCATTTCTTCAACCGCGACTATATTGTTTTTTTTTTAAACCATGCAAACAGAACTTGAAAACTTCGGAATGTTAGATCTACAAATAATACGTTGGAATGTAGATACATGTATGGAATCCCTTTAAGCGCTTAAACGAAAATACATTTGCAAACACCGTACATCCAGATAAGGTGGCTCCAAATGAGCCACCTTATATGGGTCTCCACTGTTTGCCCTCTAGTCTTTGAAGTCTCAATATGATATAGCTTGGACGAATCAGTTTTTGACTTTTTGCAGACGCAAATTTTGCCCTCTGCTTTTAAGCGCTGTAAGGGGGCTACCATATAATAGGCTTTTCTACAACATTTTTATTTCATATCTCTCTTTCCAAATTTGAGCTATGTATGAATGTAAGTTAACGTGTTCCGCCGACGGGGTGAGTTTGACAAAACATTAATGGAAAAATGTTTATTTGCAAGCAGGCATCACCATTGAGTTCAGGCCCGGATCCAGACAACCACTCACTGGTGGGGCTCTGAATAACTGGTCGGTGGTGGGGCTGGGAGGTGCCGAGATGTATAGGGGGCGGGGAGGGAGGAGGGTTTGAGGTATATATGATATAGTTAAGGATCAATTTGATGAGAATTTTTGCAAATATATGTTGAGATATCTCATCAGAATCGCCTCATGGAGGCGATTCTAAAGAGATGTCACAACATATATTTCAATTTAACTTGGCCAAGGTGGCGGGGCTGAAGCCCCAAAGCCCACCCCCTGGATCCGGGGCTGGAGTTTGCGCAACATGCAATCATCTCATCAGCAATGCCAGAGCTGACCAACTTTAACGACTTCCGTTTTACTGTAACGACATCCTTCCACGTCTTCCTTTACGGCAGTGAACATCTTCAGTTACGGTAAATACCGTCTGTTTCCGATTGTTTGTTTTGATTATGCTTTGACTACCCGGGTGTCTACGTCATCTGAGTGACTAGAATTGTTCACAAAATGGCACCAATGACTATTAATAGAAACACATGTCACTTTATTCTTCAACAACAAGACACTCTTTATCCAATGGTCAGGAATTCTATTGAAAATTATGCAAATTAAATCCACACTACAGACGCCCCCTACCGAGTGTCATGACATAGTGTCATAGTATTGACTCCCAAAGAGTCTAGTCCCATTTGACAGTTCTCACGCCCATTATTGAACTGAGCTTCTCGCATTCTTTTCTTCTGTTTCATTCTTCTATTTTGAAACCAAATTTTAACTTGAGTCTCATTTAGACCTAAAGTGGCGGCGATTTCTATCCTCCGCGCACGAGTAAGATATTTGTTAAAGTGAAATTCTTTTTCCAACTCTGTTAGCTGTTTATTTGTAAAATTGGTTCGACCCATGTTCGAGCCTGGCGCCGCTTGTGGTGGTGCCGTGTAGCCATAGTCGCCTGTCTTTGTCACAGGTGGGGTAGTAGCTGAAAAGACATAAGAAAGAAAATACTGTTAACATATTTATACTTTTCAAAAAGCAAATTTTTACAAGCCTGCAGTGAAGTAGTAGGGATTCTACATATAAAGACAGTCAGCAGCAGCCAACGAATATAAACCCATCCTTTTCCACATTGGTCTTATCTTAATATTTCTGTTGCTTCAACTACATTTATCAAATATATATAAAATAAGGTTTGACGTTACATCTTTAGATTTATTAAAATAAAACTATGCAAAAAAAGTGTCAACGCGTGTCGCTCAGCTCGTCAGGACTCCCCTCTATATATATATATATACTAAAGAAGATAAAAACAATAAAAAAAAAGTAGATGTGTATCTCATTTACTTCGTTTTAATATGTTCATCTATAGATGTTTTCAATATTTTTTCAATATATATCAAGTAACAATTATTATATTATATTTTTTTTTATAAGTAATGATTATTAATTTTTCATTTTTTTTGTGATCATAATATTATGAGAAACATAGATTATCTTTTATGATTCCTTTTAACATATTTATTTTTCTGCCATTCAGATTTATCGATCCTGACAGACTCCTCCAGAAAACTAAACTCGAGTGATTCGAAATTATTTCGATTTGTTCAGCAACCAGTATTACAGTTTACTTGCTTGATCAGTTCATATAAGACAGTCTTGATAGTCATGCAGCCATCCTATCCCGATATTTTGCAAGAAGTCACACAAAATACAACAAACGAACAAAAATTGAATTAAAGATAAAAAAAATTGAATTAAAGTTTTAAAGCTTGTTTTTACAACCCATTTTACGCATTTATTTGATTATTTATTCATGTTCGCATAATCACTTATATGAGCGGGGACAGGCTCAAACGATCGTCAAAAAATATATGGGAAATTGTCTTACAATTTAGAAAATGATGTTATAAGCGATTCGCAGCCCCATGCAGCTTTGGCATCAAAACTGACCATGTTCTCATCAATAATATACGAGTTTGTCGTATACAGTCTTGCTGTTGTTTTATTTATTGGCCTATACTACTACTACTACTATCACTACTACTACTAATACTTACGTTAATCATTATAGATTATTATCATAATTACATTATTATTATTAATATCATTATTATCAGCACTGAGTTGGGCTACAGTCCCATTCAAAACACACACACACACTGGAAGAGTCTATAAAAAGGTAAGAAAACTAATAATCAAAGAAATGAACAAATGAATGGATATTAGTGGAAGTCTTTTGCGGTTTCATAATTTTTATAGGTTGGATCTTCGTCTGTACAAGCCAACATTTTATTGCCCACATTGAAACCATCACCCCAAATGTCATCAATCTGCGTCGCTCTAATTTTGGTCTAATTCCGTCTGTCGGACTCCGTATTTTGTTCAACCATGATGTCACACACGTTGTCTTGGGTGGTAATTTACAGTAAAGTGTGAAGATGGCTGTTGAGTTTAGATAATAACGTTTTGAGGCACCAACAATTACATTTTCTTGTTTATTTATCAAATGCTCAGTCATTTTCCCCCACCGCATACCGCAAAACATCTAAAAATTAGGGCACCAAAAATAATTACCATGATAAACCTGAAAACGGAATAGTATGGTTTTATAATGCAGTTAAGCGGCCAAACGATGTATATGAATTGCAAACAGTGTAGACCCTGATCAGACTGCTCCTCAAGGAGCAGTCTGATCTTGGGTCTGCACTGTTTGCTTAGACGATCTGTCCCAATACTTGGATTTTTTTTTGCGGTAATTGTCGAATCAAATCTTGATGTATGGATATGCTCCCTGACATAGCTACTAGACAAAATGCACTTTTTTCTATCATTACGCCGTATCTAAACTTTTTTTTGCATGGCATAGCTGTGTTTCTTACGTTTCTTGATTCAAGTAAAATTTGTTTTAAAGGTCAAATATGTAATTAAATTTCAGTTACATTTTATGCGAAAGCAGAGACAATTTTTAGTCGCCTGCTGAGAAAAAAAGACGACCATAAGAATTGGCATATTAGATCAATGTACATGTCTACACGTAAATATGAATGCAACCGAAAATGATATAGACTGTTTGGTTTGTGGCTTTTGAAACATAAAGAAACTGATGTTTTATTACTGGGGTTTCTATTTTTTATGGCATCTTAGGGTTGATAAAGCCATTTAACTTGTAAGCATTAAATAAAACCTAAAAACTAAATGTAAGAACAGCGAAATGCCAAGATGGACTTCTAATGACCTCATTCAATGCCATGAATCAGGTTTCTCGTCTCAAAATTTAGATCACGTGGCAAGAGATTCATTTCAAACTTATTACAACTTTGTCATTTTGAAAAAGCTATTAAACCTTTATTGGTCTAGAAAAAAATCTTATCTGGCCTTTGGAAATCAGTTTTAAATATACTGAGTGTACAAGCAACCATATAAACAAAAATTATAGAAATAAAAAAGCAATTCCAGCAGACTCAAATGCACTTATAGTAGTACTTCGTCTGCGAATGAAAACATTACTTAAAGTTGAATATAGTGCAATATTTACATCCTTGGTGTATTTACTGAAAAGCCCTATAGTAAACCATTGGAACGTAATGTAGTTTACATTCCAATAATTACATAAAGACACGCGACGTCAATGACGTCAAAATAAACAATGGCTCTCTTCAACCTGATTGGACGTCAGCAACGTCATGACGTCATGCATGCCGTTCTGCTGTTAGCAGAAAGAACTGCGTGTACATGTTTTACTGCTTCAATTTTAGCGCTTATAGAAGATTTTCCATGAAAGATTTGATTGAAACGAATGTAAATATAAGCAATGAACTTAATTTTTCTGATGTTTATCGAAGTGTAAACTACATTGGGTCACTAGCAAAGTTTACATGACCCCCTTCGGGGTTCATTCACTTTGCACGTGACCCAATGTAGTTTACACTTCGATAAACCTCAGAAAAATGAAATTCATTCCTTAAATACCTTGACTTAAGGTGCGGGTTATCTTTTGGACAACGTATCGCGTATCACTAGCGTGTGGTTTGAGAAAACCGAAATAACTTTATAGCATTTGAATTCTTTTAAGCTTTCGATTCAACTTTTTGTTCGTTTTATTGGAAATATAAAGACAGTATTGTAAAGTCTGACAATTTTTGCTTGAAGATTTCTGGCAAATGAGTATATTGGGAAAACGGGTTTTGTTTTCAAAACAAATAAAAAAAAAACTTGAACACACAGTGATAACAACAAGGGAATATTCTTTCTTGATTCAGATTAATCTAGTGGTAACAGAAATATATAGAGAGAGGTTGCTGAGGAGCAAGAGACAGAGAATCAGGCGAGATGGTCCCCCAGACAGCAAAGCAAAACAGCGGACTTCGCTTTATTATCTACCCCCTCTACATGTAGTACTAGTTTGTGTGGAATAGTTATGGAAAATTATAAATGAGCTCGACGGATCCAATGGACTAGCAATATATTGATATTGAACTACACTGAAAAGGCACGCACACACATACGCATCTCAACTTCGCAAGCCAAGCACTTCGTTCCTTACGCGTAAGGAGCAAAGTTGAATTAGTACCCTTGGCTTGCAAAGATGATACACATATATACCTGTATTAGTACGGTTTCATTTGCGACTTCTTGTACACATATAGAGCTTGACACATGTATACACAGGCTCGAAATGAAAGGCGGTGCAAACTGATATTTTCTGTGAGATTGAAGGCAATCTATCTAAAGCCAAAGTATTTGAGCCGCGACACGAGAAAACCAACAATGTGGTTGTGCGCCCAGCGCAGACTCACATCAGCCTGGGCATTCGCCCAGTTTGATCAGACTCTTTGGTAGCTAAGGTTCTAAGCTACCTCCATGCGTACAGCGAAGGCTCTGATCAGACTGGGCGGATGCCCAGGCTGATCTGAGTCTGCGCTGGGCGCACTACCACATTGTTGGTTTTCTCGTGTCGTGGCTCAGTTATGTTCTTTGGCTGCATATTTAGCTTTCATGCTCCAAAGATGACACTGTCTTTTCTTCTATTTTAAATTTTCAAAAACGAATAATTATGCAAATAAGCCATAAATTATAATATAATGCTGACATGTAATTATGACTCGCCTTTGATATTGTTTTACGTTTTCTACATCTACCTGTTTGATGTATGCCGCAGTGTAAGGTGGCGATGATTAATTTCGTTACCTGTCATTAGCAGACGACACTTAAGACATAAGCAGACTATAAAATATTTCACAATAGATAATGACGTTTCACTTTTTAACAAAATGTAAGCAATAATTTCAGTCCTAAGCATTGTACTTTCAGTTTAGTTTATTTATACAACAGAATTTTAGGACCCGGGAGCACACGGATGCTCGAAGCATTACAACAAATGGCAATAGGCCTATACCCAACAGATGAGTCACAGACATATTGAAATTTGGTAAGAATTGCATATTCTACCTCTGTAAATTTCATTCACACGTAGCACAGGCCATATTACATGCACAAGCTGCTGTCGATAAAGATAAGCAAGCTACACAGTCTATACTCTGCAGTCTTAATTCGTTGGAATTTGACTTTACCAATTCTGGCCCACTGGATTTGCCTAATACACGTATACGGCCCAAATATTCATAGGTCGCAATTTATGCATACATCAAGGCCAGAATTGGTAAAGTCCAATTCCAATGAATATATCAGATAAGGTATGCTTAAGATGCATATCTTTCACACAACGTATTTTGTATGGTTGTTTATTTTTAAGATGGAGAATGTACTTTCAATGATTCTCTGTCTATATATACAACAGAGGACATTTTGCAGCATTCACACACAAAAAAGAGCAGGCTGACGGCGCACTGGACGCTGAAGGAATTTAGCGGCACTGAAAAAAGTTGAATACAGAAATGCGCATTGTGAAAGGTACATTCCTGTCGATGGAAGGCTGTGATGGCCGTACAGAATTACTATAGGAAAAGAAGCTGAAAAAAATACCGTTTCATGGACAACTATCGCCAAAATAGACAACGAGGTGGACTTGAAATAGCGTAAGTGGAAAGAACACTGTTAAGTTTCTTTTATCAAAATAATAATAATAATAATAATAATCATAATAATACAATAATAAAAGCAGAGTATATACATATACTGAATGTCTGAAGGGGTAAAAGAGCATTATGTCTATATATTATTTCAATTTCTTTGGAGAGCAGGGGATTATATGACTGTTAAATTCTCAACAGTACGAGAGAAATACTGGACTGCATGAGCACAAAATTTGTTCTTTAACTTATTGTCATTAATAAAGTCATTTCTTTGTGTAAAGCCAAGTATTTGTAATTATGTTACAAATTATTAGAAATCGAGCCCACTCTTTGTTACGTCATCTTTAATAAATCTATTAACAACTTGTATCCAATTAACATTTGCAGCCGGGTCTCTGCCTAAAACAATATACCTCGTGTATACAAGTAATAAGTTCTCGACTGCAGAATGTGAGATCTCGTGTGTTTTAACTGGGATTTCATATAATAAACTGGGACTCTTGCAAACGTTTCTTTTAAGCTTGTCTTTAAGTTTGTCGGTTAAAAAAGAAACTGATACTGTACATACTGTATGCAGTTCTTTTCAAGTTGTGGTAAAATGAGTGCAATTCGCAAATTTTACCAGCGATGCAAACCTGAGAGTGTGGACTAAAGAAAAATTCTTGAGGACGTTTCGAACTTCATCGTGAAAAGGCCTGCACCAACCAATAAGTGTCATTAATTTGATCAACGCTCGATGACTAATCAGGCTGATATGTGATCAGGCATGTTTTGGTATATTAGGTCATGGACAGTCTATTTTTATTGAAGCAAGTTGGTGGGCGAGACTATGACCTTGTTTAATATATTAGAATATCTTGCTGTAATGATCGTCAATACTAGAGAAAGTGTCATAGTAAACGTGGAAGATCCAAGTTAGGCTAATTCTAGACTTCTTATGGAGAGTCTGATCAGAATTTTCGCCGTTTGCCATACAGCTGACGTATATAAAAAATCTAATTAACAATGTGATAATATAACTGATATAGAAGTCCCAATATTCAAGTATTAATGGATGACATATTAATTAACATTAGGGTGCATGTAAAACGGCAACAACGTTTGTGATTTTTTCTGTTTGCTTCCCTGTGCAACGTAATTCTGCCAAAATGGGGTCTTGTCTTGATGAAAAGAATTTGTTTCCAGAGGAGCAAATATTTGCAATGAGAGTTGATACCCTTTAGAAGGGTGAAAATATGAAAATGGCCTGGTTGCTTCCACGGTAAGTGTGCCCAGTCGTCTTAATTAACTTTAAATAATGTTTGTGTACCGAAATGTCCAAAAAAAGTTAGAGAAATAAACTCTTTCCGTACCAACAACAACCTACACCATTGGCTGTCTAAAATATACACGTATTTTATTTAGATAAAGACCTTAATCGAAACACCTGCTGACGTATTGCTAAGATAAACAGAGACATATAAAGAAGTATAAAAGTTAAATACACCAACAACATGTAGAAAAATAAAATATAAACTAAACAAACAACAATTCAGATTCTTGTTCCTCTACGATTTAGTCAGACATCCCCTCTTCTTGGAATTGGAAAGGCTATGGACAGACTTTGTGCAAGGAAATACAAGTTATGGATTCATTCCCTTGAGCTTCCTGGGGCCGTATTTATAAAACGACTTAAGTTGTTGCCAAACCGTTGCTAAGGCTACATTTCTATGAAGGAGATTTCCTACAACTATGAAATTTGCTCTGGAAGAACAGTCTTTTTAGCCCTAGCAACAGCATAGCAACCACTTAAGTCGTTTTATAAATACAGCCCCAGGAGAACATCGTACATGTAATTAGAATTGGACGAAAAAATAAAAAGCAGAAAAGTCGTTAAAATAGATTCAAATATATGTTCATATAATATGTTTGGGGAAAAAAATAAACAGAAATTGTCAAAAGTGTCTTGTAAAGAACTCCCTTTAATGTCTGGTGCTTCTGAATTGCTCAAAGAAGGTTCAACATCCTTCGAACACAGAGCGGCTATAGAAACGCCGTTTAAGGACAAATTAGTGAGCCAATTTAGCACAACTATCCCTCGCTGTGGACGCGACATCCATCATATCCCCACCTTTGCCAGGCTGTCGATTGTTAAACGTGTAAGACTGTGCCAGGGAATTGGATTTTCAGAGCTGATAAATAGTTTTGTCTTCGCCAATATCAAGATATTTGCGTCAAAGGCAAGTCAGACTCTAGACCCATTAACAAACTAGCTAATCATTATATGCTGATCTGTGGAAAGAGGTACAAGACCTGGTATTAGATTTCATCGTCGGAATTTAAAATAAATTCAGAAAAATGTCATCTGAAAGCAAGGAAAAAAAGAAAGAAAAAACAAGAAATGTTACAGTGTGTAACAAATGCCCCCGAAGGCCCCTAACACCTGGTATTTGACCCCTGACCTTTGACTGTGAACTTGACCTTGGTTATGGGAACCTAAATTTTCTGCATGACACAACTTATCATTTTGATTTACCTTTCTGGAAAATTTGATTAAATTCGCTTCAGCACTTTTTGAGATATCTTGGACACAAGATTTGTAAGAGACAAACTTATGACCTTTGACTGTTACCTTGACCTTGGCCATGAGAACCTAAATTTTGTGCATGACAAAACTTCTCATTTTGGTTTACCTTTCTGTAAAATTTGATTCAATTCGCTTCAGCAGTTTTTGAGATATCTTGGATACAAGATGTGAGGGAGACAAACTTATGACCTTTGATTGTGACCTTGACCTTGGTCATGCAAACCTAAATTTTGTGCGGGACACACCTTCTTATTTTGGTCTACCTTTCTGTGAAATTTGATTCAATTCACTTCAGGGGTTTTTGAGTTATTGCGGACACACGATTTGTAAGCCTTAAATCTATGACCTTTGATTGTGACCTTGACCTTGGTCGTGGCAACCTAAATTTTGTGCGCGACACGCCTTCTCATTATGGTTAACCTTTTTGTGAAATTTGATTCAATTCACTTCAGAGATATTTGAGTTATGGCGGATACACGATTTGTAAGGGTTGAACCTATGACCTTTGATTGTGACCTTGACCTTGGTCATGGGAGCCTAAATTTTGTGCGCGACACACCTTCTCACTTTGGTCTACCTTTCTGTGAAGTTTGATTAAATTTCCTTCAGCCGTTTTCGAGTTATGGCGGACACACAATTTGTAACGGACGGACGGACGGACAGACGGACGGACGGTGCGATTTTAATATGCCACCCGAAGTTCCTTCGGGGGCATAAAAAAAGATCCAGATCCGGTTTAATTCAGTCTGTACATGTGCAGTAACAATGCCTACGATAGCGAAAGAAAAAGAGGAAGGGTCAGACAGGAATACAATAGTAAGTAAGGGCGTAGCTACGTATACGGCAAATACGCAAGTGCGTATTGAAATTTTGTCAAAATTGACAAAATTTCAAAACGCACCTGCATATTTGCATGCTGAAATTTTATAAATTAGACAAGATTTCATTACCAGTTACCAAAGTGGCTGAAATACTAGCTTTCCTTTCAAGAAGTAGAGCATAAAACATGGTTGTGCGTATCATGAAATTGCCCCTAGTTACGCCCCTGGTAAGAGCGCACAGAAACAGACTTTGCTAGCACAGCAAGGGCAGCTGAAAAAGAACTTGCCAAGAGATCATTGTAGGGTCATCAGTGGTGCCGCACGATGACCTTGGAAGACTGACAAACCTTTCGGATATCTTAACTCTTTCGGCGCCAATTTTTTCAGACGACAAATTTTCGTCTGCTCAAATCATCAGACGACAGATTTGTAATTGGAAATTTTAACAATCTAAAGACATTTTTCATAAAATCAGGCTTTTTAAGTTCATATTTGAATGGCAAACAGTGTAGATCCTGATCAGACGGCTCTTTTAAGAGCCGGCTGATCTGGATATACGCTGTTTGCAATGTCGCATTTTTGCGACTTTGGCGCCGAAAGAGTTAAACTCTGGCTGTTATTAAAATATTCTAAACCTCATAAGCTTCGAATAACTGGAGGCTTACCGACCATAGGCTGAATCTAATTTACAAATAGATAAAAATACTTTAATTGGCTGGACCGACAACTAAAATGGCCAACGTGATAATATTTATCAACGCTTTTGAGAGGTCAACAAACACAGGCTGGCGAAAAGAGCAATTAAACAGGTTGAAACTCCTCTGTAATGGTAGAAAATTACTACATGTAGTTCAAGATCATAGTGAATGCATTCAATCTATATGTTTATAAAACCATCCCTGTATTTGAAAAAAGTATGAAAGGGGTAGAAGCCGTTGCAGTATTTAAAAGAAATGTGGAAGATGAATTTGTCCATATATTATTTTGACTGGCCAGATAACTTTCAAGTGTTAGGGTTTACCACCATATTTTTCTGCCATCGCTTAGAGGAAGACAAACTTTATGCCTCTTGTATGCTTCTTTAAAGGTCAATTATTAAGGTGCTTTTTTATTACAGAAATGAAAGCAGTTTTTTATAAGCAACTGAGTATCGAAAACCGCATGAAATTATCAATAATAGTTTTCGAGATATAAAGAGTTGAATTTGTAAATTTTATGACATCTGACAATCATTTTGAGCTGCCTCATTAATATTCATGAGGCCTTCGATGACGTCATCGATGAACACTGAAATTTTAAATTTATTTAAAATTTTTAAATTGTCAAATATTTTCTTGTTGAACATTCTAAAATGGTAAAAATTGTATTGTATTATTGGTGACAGTAATAGAAACTGCCTAAATTCAAAATATTGCTTATATTTGCAATTTAAGCAGTTAAATTTTCAAATTTAAATATTTAATTAAAATTTGTTAAATTTCAATTTACATGCTTATCAGTTTATATTTAATTGAACATAGTAGTTTTAGATCTGTTAATTAGGTCTCTGACAATGATTGTTGTGTACTGAAGTAAAAGAAAATGTTTTAAAATCTGTTTTTAAATTTTTTTAAATTTAATTTAAATTTTGAATAAAATTTAAATTTGTGGATGAACATTCCCAATAAATTACCCAGCTAATAAACAAAGATTAAAATAATCAAAACTGTAAGATAACAGTCATTTACTCTTTAGATAAAAGGTTGTTAATAAGTTTAAAAATTCATTTAAAAAATTAAAATCATCAATGACATCACAGAATAGTGCATTGTGGTTAGAAATACTTTAAGAAAGTAAGGGAGATAAGTCATGTAGGAAAAAATAGCCGTGGGATATTTAAACTGGCATAACTTTTGAACGGATAGGAATTTTTCTATACCGTTTGTAGCATTATAATCCTCTCTCTGTCCACTATCAGTTTGCTTCAAAATTAAGCTTTTATACAATTTCTTCGTAATTGACCTTTAAGTGATTGGAACCTTTCTAAAAAGGAGTCTCTGCTTTAGTAAAGTGTATGCTCCTAGGTCAGCAATTTTTCCAGTAACTGTTGATCCTCAAATAGAAGGGAGGCAAGAAAATCAAAGAGAAAACGATCTAGTTGCTTTCACTAAAAGTGTGCCCATTCATTTTAAGATGATTTGATACACCGCCTTAGTTCGTTTGCAATCTTACAGGGACGACGATTTTCCTGGAATAGTACTTAGTTCCCAAGCAACTGAATCCTTCTTTACTAATATAAAGGAAAGAATTTACTCGCATTGAGTGCATTTTTTACCTCTCTGAGATTTTTCCCATGCAATAAAGGTGATCAGACGATCTGATCAGCGTCCTCACTTCAACTTGTCCTAATATATAAAATCATCATGGTAATGCCGAGCTGGCTGTAAATGTCTAAAACTTTAAAACTTATTTACGCAGTGTCTATTTACTTAATTGTTTTATACGTTTTTACCAGTAGCACCTACACATAATCCACCAATAAACTGATTAAAACAGGACGCAATTTCAATGAAATCCCAGGCCGGTGACAATTGTTTATTTTGTTTCTTCATGCCGAGAATATTAAAACAAAATTCTCCAACGAGATACTGCATAGAGACCTATGATTAATTTTATTTAGCGAAATGAAAGTTATAGCCCAAGGGTGATAAGCGTAAAATCTTCACATAAAATATTAAATGCGTCTGATCAAAAAATTGTACGAACTTCGCGTGGATCGAACTGACAAGTTGTTTTGATAAATGAATACTATGGATCTCTAAACACATTTAATTATTGCTTTATTCTCTCATTTAATCATAAATAATAGACAATGTGTGTTGCTTGTTTTGCTGTGTAAATATTTAATTATTTGAATATACACCATTTATCATATATTGAGCGCAGCTTCTGATTTCTTCATTATGGTAACAGTTGAAGTTTATTCTAAATAGACCCGACAGAGTATATGTAGTTACATTCAGGTTTCTTCATTTGTTCCAATGAGCAAAATCTACAAAACACTACATGAACTAAAACTAGTGTGCTGGTGCAAAGTAATTTCATTTCGTGAGTGTAATGTTGTAATTTCATTTTTCAAATTTTAAAGCTTTTCGTTCGCGATTCGTGTGTCATATGGGTTTTATTAAAAAAAACTTGGATTTGAATGACATAATAAAATGAAAGCCGATGAAAAATGTTTTACATCAGATCAAACTTAAGAACTATTTGCAGTGCAATTGGAAAGGGAGCCACGTATCACGGTGCTGAAATATGTGTACGCAGGGGCGTAGCTAGGGGCAATTATACTGTACGCACAATTATGCTTTATACTCACTGAGGGCAATGATAGGGGGTTAAGCCGCTAATCTATTTCAAATTTTCTGTCTGTTGGCAGTTAGCATTAAAATTATGCCCAATTAACAACATTTCAGCATGAAAATACGCAGGTGTGTGTTGAAATTTTGTCAATTTGACAAAATTTCAATACGCACCTGCGTATTTGCGTATAGGTAGCTACGCCCTTGGCAATTTCGTGATACGCAAACTCATGTCTTATACTCCACCTTTTGAAGGGAAAGGTAGTATTTCAGCCTCTTTTGCAGCTGGTATTGAAATCTTGTCTACTTTATAAAATTACAGCATGCAAATATGCGGGTGCGTTTTGAAATTTTGTCAATTTGACAAAATTTCAAGACGCACCTGCATATTTGCGTATAGGTAGCTACGCCCTTGTGTACGTATTTTGAATCTACAAGAGAAAACAATTTCTTAAGTAAAGACTCAAGGCCAATTGTAGAGTCATATATGATAAATATCGTACAGTTCTGAACAGCAGTTCAATCCCGTTGTATGGCATGACGAAGCCATTCGAGAGAATAACATCACGTTCCATCGCTTGCTTCTCTGATGCCGTGTCCATATTTGTTCATAGGTTAATCTATAGTCTAAATTCTTAAACTTGAACGTCCAAGGTCTTTTTCATTTGTAAATTTGGCTGACCAAAACTGACTTTATCAAAAACTTTGTAAATTAGAATGTCTGTGACTGGGCAGCCAAAGTTACAAAGGAAAAAAAAATGTCAATTTCAGATATTTTGGAGAAAACATCAATCATATGGAGACAAAGTCATAGCGAGTGAGTCGTCAGAAATACCATATGGACTTACTGTGAAAAAGAAGATAAGATTTAGAATGAAAGAGTAAAAACACATCAACAAACCGATTTTTAGATACCATAGCAAACAACAACAGCAATAAACCACACGGAAGCACCGCTCTGGAACGGGCAGTAATAAATTACTAGGGGGTGGAGAGCTTCCACCGGTTTTACGGAGTTGCCTGACTTTGGTTTGGTCCGTGTAGTGGTCCCCAGGCTTATCAGTGATTTATAAACCTAGAAATAACACAATGGTGAAACGAAGAGGAGGAGCAATAGCAAGGGCGTAGCTACGTATACGGCAAATACGCAAGTGCGTATTGAAATTTTGTCAAAATTGACAAAATTTCAAAACGCACCTGCATATTTGCATGCTGAAATTTTATAAATTAGACAAGAATTCAATACCAATTACCAAAGTGGCTGAAATACTAGCTTCCCTTTCAAGAAGTAGAGCATAAAACATGGTTGTGCGTATCATGAAATTGCCCCTAGTTACGCCCCTGAATAGAACTACTTGTATACACACTAGAGCTCTGGAGCAAAAGAAAATCATCACTTAAACTCTCAGAGCCCGACCAAAGACGGGAAAATATCAGACGCCTCGGATCCTACATTAGGTCTAAAGGCAGCGCTGAAATACCAATCTTCATAACTGCTTTGGCACAACAGCCCCAATATTACGGGAAGATACGGATGAATCTGCCATCCGCAAGCCTTTATACATTTCTAGTATCGAACACTTTTTCTTGACATGTTTGTACATAAACAGTTTTCAGACAGTGAGCGTATACAACGTTTATACCAGTTCAGTCCTCCGAGAAATCATATTAATATTCTAATAGACTCTGACCATACCACATTTATATCAGGGCAATTCTCATGGATGTTGGACAAAGCATTTTATACCAGTACAGTTCTCAGAAATAAACTCTGCATATACCATATTTATATAAGGGCAATTCTCATGGACGTTGGACAAAGCATTTTATATCTGTACAGTTCTCAGAAATAAACTCTGCATATACCATATCTATATCAGGGCAATTTTCATAGATTTTGGACAAAGCATTTAATACCAGTACAGTTGTCAGAAATTCAGCGTGTCTACGCTGAATTTCTGAGAATCGTTCTGGTATAAAATGTCCAGGAAAATTGTCCTCCGCTAGAAGTGGCGGTGATTCTTATATTTTCTTCTCTCAATATTGACACCTAATTTAAAGCAAATACCAAACTTGATTTATGGTCCACAGGGGACTTAATTTCTATCGTTTTCTGCAGCCGTGGTCCCCAGCGCTATTCACCCTGTACAAACCATTAATCATTTTCTTGCGATTCCATAACGTTTAAAATTGAACCAATAATGAATCTAAATTGAAGGAGATGCGGTAAGCATTGCTGGGCGAAAAACAATGATCAAGATTGATTAGGATTCCAATCTTCCCATTTTGTTCCGTCTGGGAAAGAGAAAATATAAGTAAGGTTCCTGCTGCGAATTTGGTTTTTTAGGTCTGGGAGAAAAAGAATGTCTAATTTTGTATAAATATTTGAGGAGTACAAATACGTTTGGCTGTTCTTTAAATACACACTAGTCACATTTTTAAAACCATTTGAAAATACAAAAAAAAAAAAAAAAAAACGAAAAAAGAAGAAGAAAAAAAAACCAAAAAACAAAACAAAAACGTTTTATACGGCATATAGAAATAATGGCAACAAAAGTAAGAAAAAAGTAGTGTTATAAGGCTAGTGTAATAGAAGCTAATCAAGTCCTGCTATCGTGCAAATTTTAAATATCCGCATCTATTAAAACAACGTTTCAATTTGTTCGTACATAGGTAAAAAATAAAATTTTGAAATGGTTTTAATGTACAAAAGGTTTCTGTTTCAGATGAAATACAGTGTATTTGCAAAGTAGGAGAGAAGGACTCAAATCTTCCAATTTTCTTATCGTGTGACAGGGAAAGTTGAAGTCTTGTTCTACTGCAAAAAAATAATATAAAGGTCCAGGGTATGTCACAATCACAAACTGCAGCCAAACCTCGACACCAAGGGGAAGAGAAAAAGGACAAACACACGCGCACAAAACAAACAAATGCACGAGAAGCGCAAAGACCAGCTCCATTTTTCCCAGCCGAGGAAATCGAAATGCTGAAACAAACGCAGAAACGACGACAAAGAGCAGGAGAAGACAAAAACATAAAACGCCCCGTGCAAAACTGGGGTTGAGTCTGAAGAATAGAATGTCTCCGTGTATCATATTACAAAAAGTAAAACTGTGCATGCACTTTCTTAAACCACCACTTGTAATTAGTAGGTCTATTACAATAAATATAATAGCGACATGAAAAGAAACGCTAAGAAAGCCTGCATTTGATATCAAAAATACAAATGACGGTACCCATAAAAGTCACAATCACAAAACACAATCCAGAAAACACCGAAAGAGGAAGGGAGAAACGGAACAGTATATCTTTGATAACAGGCACGGCAGTCCAATCTAGAGGAACTGTACATAAACAGAACAAAGTCATAAGTCATACATAATGCATATAAACATTTTTACTTATTTTATGAGCTACACCTTGGAGATTTGCCTAATACAACATCAGGCTGATATTGGTAATCTATACTCTATGATTGTGGCTTACTAGAACTGTGCATTTAAACATTCTTTTGTACGAGAAGCAGATTGAAAACCTTCTAAATACAAACTGAGTTTTAGAAATATCTAGATACGTAAATGCAAACGGAAAATGTCACCATGGTCTAACATCAAGAGTGTAAAAAGGACAATCGTCCAGTTCTAACAACTTTTCTCGGCTGTTAAATAAAGTGTGTACCTAAAATCTAAGTTTTTCAATAAGGGTCAAGAGACTGAATTAGATATTTGAGCCGCGACACGACAAAACCAACAATGTGGTTGTGCGGCCAGCGCAGACTCAGATCAGCCTGGGCTTCCGCCCAGTCTGATCAGAGTCTTCGCTGTCCGCATGGAGGTAGCTTAGACCTTTAGCTACTTTTCAAGCCCTAAGCGAAAAGTCTGGTCGGACTGGGCGGACGCCCTGGCTGCTCTGAGTCCGTGCTTGGCGCACAACCACATTGTTGGTTTTGTCGTGTCGCGGCTCATTTTAGTCATTCTAGAGACTAAAACACACCGTTGTATAGCCAAATAAATACGCTATTTTTTATGACAAGCCAGAGTGCTATACATGTGCTTTCTAGAGAACAAATGAATCTTGCAAATACCACAGTCAAGCCGTTTAAGAAGTAATAGGAAATATAAACATGGGTTATTTACGCCCTGGCATCCTAATGTTTCAGCTGAAGTCTCTATCACGGAATATCAACAAAGGCTTAGACAGCAGGCTCACGTGCCGTCTCGTGCAAGACGAGATTTCAAGTGGCTCCGTCTCCACACCGTGTTTACTTAGCTAAAGGATCAATCCTCTTAGTTATTACAGGTGCACTGAAACACAATGTCAATCAATAGTTTAAATACTAATCTTTTGCTTGAACAGACTTTAATTAGCTAACCCTACGGTACGGAGCAATTATATGTTTGTCTAAATTATTATTGACTCTGGAATCAATCTCAAAGACTTCCCTTCTATTTCCGGATGAGTGTATACGAATAACAGAAATAAGAACTGCTAAGCGTTGCGGAGGACACTATTATTAGCTTCCTATTTCTCACGCTATATGTGTTGTAGTGGACCAAAAGACTGTGAAATGATTTTTACCACAAGATAATTTTGCATTATGAATAAGGGACTAAAAAAGAGAAGCCGAATCCGTCTTAGTATGACAGTTTTAAAAGTCTTGTTCAAACCTTTTTTTTTTTCAAAATCAAATGTAGAATTCCTTCTCTATCTTCTACCTTTTCTTTCTAGACATTTTTTCAGCAAACTACTTATCAACTGATAAATTGATTGTTCATATACCGCAATGTACTGAAAAAACTTTAGTATCGTATTTATTCGGCTCTGCAATGGTACCAAATATCTAAATCAGCCTGACGAATTCTATTGCGAGATGTTTGTTTTCCTTCAAAAATCTACATATTTGGGATTGTTTTGGAAGGGCCCCCCGAAAACCCCAATCTTGTAACAGAAAAAATATGTAAATGCAAGTAAGTATAGATATATTCAAAGCTGTATGCAAAGTATCTGCTGCTCGTTTCACTAAAAACCTCAAGGCTAAGATTTTCGTAAGTTCCATACAATTTGTATGGAACTTACAAAAGTCTTAGGCTTGACATGTTTTTAGCCGAAAATTTTCGTAAGTTCTATGCAGCTTGTATGGAACTTGGGAAAATATTAGGCTTCTGGTGCCCGTGTCACTAAACATCTTTAGCCTAAGGTTTTCGTAAGTTCCATACAGGCAGTGTGGAACTTACGAACATCTTAGGCTTAAGATGTTTAGTGAGACGGGCACCAGATGGATTGTGAAGTTTGTATGGAACTTACAAAAATCTCAGCTTAGTGTGGAGTAACGAGCACCTGGTATGCTCGTACCTACAAGCGTGAAACAGCATTGACTCATTTAACTGTCATACTTGTATTTGTTGTGTAAGTACAGCTTGTAAAACATGTACCGAAATAACTACCCATGTTTTCCCCCCGATCATTTTAGAAAGTTTTCGTTACTTTCTTGAAGCTTAGCAAAATAAATTTCTAACGTTGTGTCGGACACGTCTAAATTTATTCAACAAGTTCAGAGAGAACAAAAGAAATAAACAAAAATAATTTTTCTCTAGGCTAGAGACAAAATTTATATTTTTGTAGGTTAGAGATGAAAACTCAACTCATTTGAAATCAGATTTACGAACCCGAAGCTTCAAAAAGCGCAGTATATTACGCTAAGTTCTCTACTGAATATTCAGAAAGTCGTTTATTTGCATAATTTACTTCTTTGTTTACATTTAAATATTGCGATTTCCCGGTGACTGTACTTAACAGAATTTTTGCCAGTCATTCTAATGCATTTTGAGTTCAAAGCAATGCACATGGCACTAATTTTACAGCCATTTGCTTCTGGTGTTATTTTTTCTCTATTAGAAAAAAAAACTGACTGTAAAATCCATAAATCTTCATGCAAATATATAGGAAAGATCTTAAAATCATCATTCATTATTAAAATAGTTAAATAAAGTTATAGTCGAAAAAACATGCGATGGCGTCAGACCTAGTTTAAAACATGAGCCTTCTCGTGTATGACATTTGAACAGGACCTTGAAACAATATTATATAATTTCTTTTATGATATTTATCTCTCAAAATTAGATCAAGCATCTGCGTTGCTTCCTCAGAAAGAACAAAATCTTTATGACTTTTGCAGTGACAACTCTGACAAGTCCACGTATCCAAATATTATACGCTTGTAATGCTAGTGGATAGACAGCTAGGGGAAGCATACTGAGATTGGGAAAACTGTCACTTCTCATATCGCCCAGACGACATCCTCTCCTGCAAGACTAAGGCTAAGATGGAGGAACAGGAACATTAGTATGTTATATCTGTTGTTAAGACAGGTAAAATGAAGGAGTTGTTTCACCTGGAAGATTACCCAATTACCTTTAAAATCTAGAATCGCAGGCTGACTGTCAGAGATATGAGCCACGACACGAGAAAACCAACAAAGTGGCTGTGCGCCCAGCGCAGAGTCAGATCAGCCTGGGCATTCGCCCAGTCTGATCAGAATCTTCGCTAAGCGCTTAAAGGGTAGCTAAGAGTCTAAGCTACCTTCATGCGGAAAGCGAAGACTCTGATCAGACTTGGCGGATGCCCGGGTTGATCTGAGTCTGCGTTGGGCGCACAGCCAATTTGTTGGTTTTCTCGTGTCGCGGCTCATATAATAAAATGAAGGGACATTTCAACGGGAAAAGGGTGAATAGGTAGGCAGAAGAACAGACGGAAGGACCATGCGTCATGAATTCTGCGTTGATTGTGGCCAGCGAAGTAGAGGGAACAGTGGAGCGAGGAAGTGAATGGCCTAGAGCTTATTCGTTTCTTTTATTGTTCATGATGTAATACTTTATGTCTCCCTGTTGTATTCATATTGAAAATAAACTTTTTTTTTGTTTCTCTTGACACTTTGAAAATGTTTAAAACGGTACAGTCGCTTATAGTAAGTATGTGTTAGTTTATAAGAGACCCAACGAGATACAATGCTAAATTAGTATTGCGACTGTAGTTTAGTTGTTAAATTGTCCAAAGGTCGCATTTGCATATCGGCTTCCTCGTGAGAAAATATCCCTCAACGCAGATGCTAAATATACAGGCACAACCCCCAGACTTCATTTAAACACCGCCAAGTCCCCAAATGTGTAAGCAAATCGCACATGTTCTAACCCGACCACCCTGAACAAACCAAGGTTTTTGAGTACGCAGGTCACGAAAAGAGGGGAATCGGCCTGCTTTGTTGTCAACAAAAACTGCGAATAAAGAAACTGTTATGATGCTATTTTTGTGCATCCCCAATCCAATACGGCCTAAACCTTCGTCTAGCATTAAGATGGATAGACAAACTTTTAAGGACGGCAACTCAACTGTTTTACCTCTCTTTTCAACTGGGGCCATGAAAGAAATTGCTCATCCATGAGCTATTCGTTTCCTTTAAGAGTAGACCTCGTTCTGAAAGGGTATTGTTAGCTAGGAAAACAAGGGTGTAGTAACAAAAGTTGCCACCATTACCCAAACACCCTAATATGTCAGTGCATATTGTTGCAAAATATGCGTAGGCGTAGAAGGTTTGAAATATTGGGGTGTGTGTGTGGGGGGGGGGAGGGGGCAATACTATATGGAAAATTTTTTGAGAAGAAGAAAGTGGAAAGTTGTTCAAATATTGGGGGGGGGGGGGCCAAAACAGTCTTTGCCCCCCCCCCCCCGCTGGTGCCCCCTGCCCCCCTCTTTCTACGCCACTGATTTGTGTTTAGAGAAATACAAGAGAAGTTCGCGCTTCCCATTTCGCATCTTGGCATTGTTTTAAGCTAAAATGATTTTTCCACGGTTTTATTTTTCCGAAAGTTCACACTGGCTAAGTTTTGCAAATTAAATTTTTGCAAATATGTTCGAATCTACCGAACATGAAGCAGCGTCATATTTCATTTAGTGGAAAAGCGTGCTTTCTGCATGTACGTGTATTATAATCTCAAATCCGCAGATTATTAAGAAACTTCGTAGTTACTAACCGTTTATTTATTCAATATTTCATTATACAAGCACATGCAGGAACCAGAGTCCAACAACACATAATAGAACTACTTTCATAAGCTTATCTATTTGCTCACTGGGTCATATTTGTATATATGTTTTGTTATGATATGTGGTTTTCTTCCAATTACAATCCTCCATAATATTTCATGGATGTCACTGTGTCTCTAAAGTATTCCTTACCGTCTTTACTTAAACTTGTCTTTAAAACTGAACGAACAATTCTGCACTGAAACTTTATTTTCCGACAAAACGCAAAGTCATAGTACGAAAATAGAAATATAAGTCAAAATATAATTGTAGTAAATTGTCAACACTGCGCAGAAAGTGTTGCCCTTAAATTAAGAATAAATTAATTCAAAAATGCTTTAGCGGTTGAATAAAATGAAATAAAAATGCGCCTCACGTACGACTAAAGCGCCAATGTGATTTGCTAAATGTGCTAGGTTGTCGTGAGCGGTGACATATTATTGTTTCGTCCAGAGAGATCTTATTAAGGTGTAAGTTCATGAATATGCATGACGCTGAAGTAATGGTATAAGTTATGGAGTAATTTAAATAATCTTATAGTGTGTTAATGTTGACGTCTAAACACACGCGGAACATGAAAGTGTATCGTAAATATGCGGAAAATAGAGAATAAAACTCTTAGGTATATGCGATTGCAGACTGTGCTTAAGCCCCTATCTCACTGGGATGCGACAGTTTGCGACTGATTGCGAATTGCATTCCCGGATGAGTCTCAAAACTGTCTTGAAACGTTCGCGGGGATTCGCAATATCATCGCGTGAGTCGCAAACTGGC
This sequence comes from Ctena decussata, assembly GCA_963989385.1. Classification (NCBI taxonomy): domain Eukaryota; kingdom Metazoa; phylum Mollusca; class Bivalvia; order Lucinida; family Lucinidae; genus Ctena; species Ctena decussata. Next base: position 61,643,157 of record OZ022504.1, read on the forward strand.
GCAAACGGTTCGCATTGTCGCACAAAAAAGTTTTACATGTAAAACTTTTTTATGCGACAAAATTTCTCGTAATATAGTCGCAACATAGTCGCAAAGTCATCGCGGGTGTCGCGAACACGTCGCGGACCCATCGCAATTTAGTTTCCGGCGAGTCGCAGTGACCGTGAACACGAAAAATTTGCGAAATAAATAAGACTATATTGCGAACAAATTGCGACATAAATAAGACACTTCCGCGACTAAATTACGAGCAAATAAAACTGAGTAGCTTTCGCGCGAACGTCGTGAGACATTCGTACGAATATCTTACGACTATCGCGCGAGTGTCTTAAATTACTCACAATGCCGCAAAAGTGTCGTGAATGGTTCGTATTTTCGTCCCACGTGACTCGGACAATTATGTTTTTCGCAAACAGTTTGCACTCATTCATTTCCAACATGGGTATCATGCCACAAAAGGTCAGAAAAGGGCGAGGTAGGGGTAGGGCTGACACTGCACCCGCCCATCAAACCACAACACAGGAAGTTGAAACAGTCCCAGCTCCTGTTCCCTCCGACGACGACGAGAGCTCGGGAGCTCCCACGGTTTCTCTGACGGGTGAAACAAGGAAGAAAAAGAAACTGGGCATTGAGAGTGAGAAACAGTACCCATGGAAGGATGCCCACCAGAAAGTACTGGCTGAGTTCTGGCTGAACACCCCATATTTTATGATAAAACACAATATCCATCTTTCTGACGTCTTATGATTAAAAATTGCTGGAATGTCAATAGGTTCTCATTTTCTCGCAAAATCATCGTACGACTGTTGCACGACCTTCGCACGACAGTCGTTCGACGTTCGCGAGAGTATCGTGACACAGTCGCACGAGAGAAATAATCGCAATTTTATTGTGCGAACGTCGCACGAGTGTCTCACGAACGTCGCGCGACTGTCGCGCGACGTGTGTGCGAACTCCAGGCGAATTTGGGCAAGATTCGTGAGATAATCGTACGACATTCGTGCGACATTCGCGCGACACTCGCAAGTATGTCGTATTCACCGTTTCAGTGAGACTCAAATATGAAAAATGTCGCAAAGTCGCGGATTTTATCGCAAATCTTTGTCTCAAACTAGTCGCCAGTTGTCGCATCCCAGTGAGATACTAGCTTTATGCGCTTATTGTCAGCACAACTCGGACATTGCGTGGCACACACATTTGTTTTTCTTGAACAAGACAAAACAGTTAAAAGGAAGACATACCCTTATTTTGGGTTGTGTGTCAAGCATTTATTTTAAAGTATAGTTATAGCAATTCTTTTTGTGCGAGTCCTTTTAATATAGCATGCTCATATGTAATTGGTATCTCATCATACGGGGGTTATACCAATTTGCTTATCTGTGCTGCCGATTGAAACGGCTCTGTGCAAAGTGGCTGTCGACCTAGAGAGCACAGGTAGGGGAACTCGTTTTACCACTGTGACCATTATTTAAATATGGGTCCTTCACCTTTAACTATTCCATTTTACTGAAAACAATAAACATGCGTCTGTCTGTCTCTGTTTGTCTGTTCTTCTCCCCTTATTTTACATCAACGAAGTCTTCTGTATATACCACATTCTTGCATGCACACACTCTTGTGCTACAGAGATATATCCGCTCACATTAGGCTCGCAAAAAATGAAACAATGTTGCATTAGCATCGGTGCACCGACGTTAATTAATACGATGTTATTTAATTTAGGCGACGTTAAAATTTGACTTTGTTTCACCGATAGCCCCAGGTGGCTAATATCTACGAATAGATTTGTTTATATATCATAACAATTTTGTTTATAAATCATTAATGAACATATGTATACATTGCACCATGTTGTTAAAAGGTGGACATATGTCACTATGTATGTTCTTAACCTCATCAAGGCAGACAGCTGATTAACTAGCTACTAATGATCTAACACCTTTTTGGTTGGTTTGCCTCAAAGGAACATGCTGAGCCGATTTATCATACCATGACTGATGGAAGGAGAAATGTTCAAACATAAAGTGTGACCACAAGAAAGGAGTCGAATTTCTTTATTGCAGAATTAGTCAAAGTTTATTTTCATATATTTCAAAGATTTTGTATTTAGCTTCAGGTTATATTTGTATCAATCACGCGCTTTATTTATTCGTAGAAAGTAAGACATTTTAAACATTTTCATAAATGAAATCTCCGAAATAGGAATTCAAGTCAATTCGGTTTGTCCACGTATGTTTTATAAAACGTCTGGCGGACATTGCTGCCCTGATCAGACTACTTCCTAGGATATGAAAAATCGAAGGAGTAGTTTTATTTGGGCCTACAGTTTGTTCCAGTAATGTGGCTACACAGTTTTGGTGAATACGGTAAATCACCTCTTTGTTCTGGTTTAGTGGTTAGAAAGCCTTTCCCTCTAAAAGCAAAAATTGAAATTATCAAACAAATCGTCTTTTAATATAGCTTTACTTAGACAATTTGGTCACTGTCTGTAAGTCTATTTATACCCTGAGCATATTATTTTGCACGTAAATGCTTGTCGACAGTGCAGAGTCAAGGTTCATATCATAAACTAAATTTTCTTGGTCCAGAAAATTTACTTTAAGATATCAGTAGTTTGAGAGAACAGGCATTGAAATATGAAGAAAAAAATGGAGCACTGTCTACATATAAGCTGATACTTTAAGATAACATTGTTTGAGATAACGAGAGTCATCTGTACCTCAGTTATTGTGAATATTTCAAACAACAAATACAATGCCGCAATTGGACAAACTAGCTTAAATTGTGGTTGGATTATTGTGGGCTTGAGAAATCGTACTGTCATAAATGTAGTCAGAAGGTTTGTTGTATAAAAATTGAAAAAAAAAAACTCCAGAGTTTCAATCAGAATAATATAAACAATTTAAACCCATTACACGTCGGATGTCTAAAACTTAAAACGATCATATCCAAATGTTACCACTATGACAAAAACAGTAATGTTATATTTGTGTAACAGTACAACATGTGTTACATTGAACGTGTCAACAGAAAAACTGTTTGAAGTTTACATCCAATCCAGTCTGTGCACATTCAGGCTCTTTGCAAGTTGTCCAGACACAGATTAACATCCTGAAGACCTAAAATTGCACAATGTTGTCGTCAGACTGTATATTGCTTAGACTGGAACTGGGCTGGCCAGCTACAGCTGATACGTGTTCAAGACAGGCTTCGTCGGAACGTGCCTGAGCCATGCTCAGGGCATATCAAGAGTGTAGCAAGTTTATGGGCTTCAGAACAGCAGTACTAAAATCACAGACTATGTCCACTCTTATGACAAACATATAGCCACGCCCGGGAATACTCAACCTAAAAGCCCCCTCCACCCCGCCCCCCCCCTCCAAAAGATAATATGACAAAATTTACGTGTGCAAAATTAAAAAAAAGTTTCATCGAAGCTATATCACATTGAGAACTAACAAGAGGCCCATGGGCCACAAAGCTCACCAGATCTCTAGCTCAAAATTGCTATCAACATTACTGTCACATTTGTACAGCCTAATACAAAATATTCAACTACAAAGTCTCAGTCTGAAAGTCTGTTGAGTTGATAACAAAATATATAACTATTTTCCATATTTTGATTGCAGTAAATGCCATTTTTCAATTTTCCCCATTATAAGTCAATGCAACTCTAAGTTGCCATAGCAACCAAACGAAAGAGCCGATTTTCATCAAAAACACAAACTTTCAACCCCCTCCCCCCCCCCCAGCCTAAGGATACTAAAGATGAAATCTGGGCCTTATTGGCCCAGTGACATCTGAGGAGATAATTTTGTAAGTTGTTTTTTTCCATTATTTTTGCATTTTGGTTTCCATGACAACCAGTAAATGGAGCAGTGGGTTCAAAAACAATAAAGCTAATAGAAGACTTCTTAAAGGAACATTTCTATAAAAGTTATGTCAACATATCTGCAATGGCTAGGCAGTAAATGCCATTATTCAATTTTCCCCATTATAAGTCTATGGTAAATCTAAGTTGCCATAGCAACCAAACTAAAGGACAGATTTTCATAAAAAAACACAAACTTTCAATACCCCAGCCTAAGGATACTACAGATGAAATCTGGGCCTTGTCGGCACAGTGGTTACAGAGGAGATAATTTTTAAGTATTTTTTCCATTTTTTTTTCATTTTGGTTTCCATGGCAACCAATAAAAGGGGCACTGGGCCAAAAACATACAGCTGATAGAAGACTTCATAAGGAACATTTCTATAAAAGTTTTGTCAACATATCTGCAATGGCCTGGCAGAAAATGTCATTTTTCAATTTTCCCCATTATAAGTCTATGGGAACTCTAAGTTGCCATAGCAACCAAACTGAAGGGCAGATTTTCATAAAAAACACAAACTTTCAATCCCCCAGCCCAAGGATGCTACAGATGAAATTTGGGCCCAATCGGCCCAGTGGCTTCAGAGGAGATGTTGTTTAAAAGTGTTGACGGACATACGACGACGGACGACGACGACGACGACGACGACGACGGACACTGCCTATCCTATAAGCTCCCCCGGAGCCTTCGGCTCTGGTGAGCTAAAAAACTAGAGAGCAAAAAATGTAGACCCAGATGAGGTGTGGCTCATCATGAGCCGCCTCAACTGGGTTTACCCTGTTTGCAAATTCAACGTTTTTCGTTTTGGGTGCTTTAAGACTTACGAAGCTACTTTATGCACTTGACGTAAACGGCTGACTAACAGTTCCCTTGTGCAAATTCATGGTGCGCTAGGATATTGTAAAACATATGTAACATTTTATATTGCAAAGGTCAGTTATTGATTCGTCTTGCTTTGTGCATTGTATCCGACAAGTATCATTAAAAGTATGTCTCTTCTTGTTCGATATTCGTAAGAAAAACGTAAAATTTACGTTATACCAATCAAGGGAGGCTCTAGTCTCGGACATATCTTTATGACACTTACAAACGTCAGATTACGTCTGTTAACGTACTTTTCTACATGTCTCGGTCGGAGTTCTACATTAATGTAGGTGGCACATTACGTATTTTGGTAGTTCAGCAGAAATATGGACGAGCTTTGATAGTTTCCGTGTACTTCTGACACACCGCAATAAAAAAGTAAAGCATTCTATACTTGTATACATTATAAGATAATGATAACTATTGACAGTGCGTATCTTGAAGCTAATTTGGGCGAAATTACAAAATAATGGTACAGAAATCCCCATTTTTATGTGAATCAAATTTTATTCAATGTTGTAAAAATTGTTCAGCATTTCTTGACGGTCGAAAGAAAGCCTTTAGTATAACCATGGCTGGGCTGATATACACAGAGCATTACACAAAAACAACTACACATCTGTAACTATGCAAAATAGTAAAACCGGAAGTGTTCAGATATTACATGTACATTTAATGACAGGCTTTGATCGATCATCAATCAAATGGAACACATTTTGAGAATTCCTACTGTGTGTATGTGACATGTTGACAACTTGATGTCAGCGAGGTGTCGATTCATGGGGTACATCTCCGATCATTTCTCATCGCTTAAAAATCTACACGACTTGAAACTGGACTCGAGTTTAAATCCATTGCACCCCATCTTTATTACAATGTGCTTGGAAGTGGTGTGTTTTACATGACAAGTTTGTCATGTAAAAGACACCATTTCCAATCACACTCTAGTCACGTGACTCAACTGAAGATTGCAGAAATGTGTAGTAGTAGACTCAGAAATAATTGAGATGTCCAATAGCTTATTAATTTGAGAAACTGTCCAAGAAGACAGATTAGAGTCATATAATAACTTGAAGCTAATCAGTGTGCGGTATTTAATTATATGACCACGAAAATATGCGTCAAAATATTCACTGTGTCATGTACGTTATTGGGATGACTTTGCAGATACAATGTAAACAAAGTATATTTGCTATTTATTAGCCATAGAGAAGTTTAGCTGCCCGATACAAGAGACTCTTAGGAAAATGTTTGAACTGTATCTCTGCATTTGATTTTCAAGCATCTAATGTTACTTATAAAGCAAAATAAGTATAAGACATGATTCTGAACTCTCTGAATTTTGTCAGAAAAAGCAGCAGTATCCTTTAAAACCATAACTTACGAAATTACATAGAGGGCTCCGGAAACATATTACTGGTCAGAATGAGAACTAAAAGACTGTAAAATAAATAAGATGTGCCATTTACAATTGGCTCTTAGCCGAGAGCAAAGCTGATTTTACAACTCGTAAAAGCGGTGTCGATGCCCACCCTTCAGTTATCACGGAGGTAATACCCATTTTTTTTACCTGTGCTGTCAACCGATCCGGTACTGTGCAAAGTGGTTGTCGATCGAGAATTCAGTCCACTACGCAAAATAATACTATTGTAATGGCCGTCGACTGAACTGATACTGTTGTCGATTGTCCCGGTCGACAGCCATTTTTGCATATACATGTATGATAATTGATTTGCTTGGTCGACACAACAGATAGGGAAATTTGTATTACCCTCGTGGTCGTTAACAGAGGGCGAAAAACAAAAAAAACTAAAAACTTTTCTGTTTATTTTTTTACTATTTCTGTGCCCTTTTGTTTATATGTATTTTCTTCAGATTTTTGCATCCAGCTGTATGTTTATATTCATTATGATGATGATTATTATTATTACTATTATTGTTATTATTATCAGAATTATTATTATTAACATCATTATGGTTACTTAGACCGGCCTAACCATACACGCTGAACATGAACACATCGTGGGCTTAGCGCAACACTGCGGTAGCCCCTACGATTGTAGCGCTAAGCCCATGACATGCAGATATAAAATGCATCCCGCATTCCTGCTCATAAACCAAGGATTTTGATTTAATGTTAAAACATCGGCAGCTGCCTACACTATTGATATTTTATTGATCCATAAACATGCCTTTTATTTTTTTCCGAATATATATGTCAATATAAAGCTTCTGCAAAATGTCAAACATTAACAAACCCTAAGATACAATTATGACATGAATATTATTCTAATGGCTGTAACCTAAATACTTCAATTCAAGACAGTCATTTGTGTTCACCGGTAAACCGGAATAGTTTTCCCTGGAACCATCTCCCGGTAAAAGCGATTAGAAAATGACAGGACAAAGATTAAAGTGAATCGGAAAAGGAAAGTATTCATAATAATGTGACTAGAATCTATAAATTTCCCACTGAAAATGCGTCCCTAAAATATCTGGCCATTTAAAATGCTGTTTGCGTGATGTACTTGTGACAAAACGGAAACAAAATTTGAGCCGCGACACGAGAAAACCAACAATGTGGATGTGCGCCCAGCGCAGACTCAGATCAGCCTGGGCATCCACCCAGTCTGATCAGAATCTTCACTGTCCGCATGAAGGTAGCTTAGTCCCTTAGCTACCCTTTAAGCGCTTAGCGAAGATTCTGATCAGACTGGGTGGATGCCCAGGCTGATCTGAGTCTGCGCTGGGCGCACAACCACATTGTTGGTTTTCTCGTGTCGGGGCTCATTTATTCTTATTGCAATGCTTTTGAATATATTTTTTCAGAATTTGGAAACAACATTACATGTAATAATGTCAACTTATTTATTTTCTTTCACCATAATGATAATAATAATAATTATAATAATAATGATAATAATAATAATAAAATAGGTTCCACCATCTTCAGCTTCACCTTAAATCTAATTATTAAAGCGCAAAAAACGGAGACGACAAAATTACGTCTGCAATATTAAAAAAAATGAAGATCAGTCAAAAATATACGAGCCACGACACAACAAAATCAACAAAGTGGCATGTGCGCCCAGCGAAGACTTAGATTATCCTGGGTATTCGCGAAGTCTTAGGGTCTAAGCTAGCATGCGGACAGTGTAGACTCTGTTCAGGCTGGGCAGATGGCCAGGCTGATCTGAGTTGTCGCTGGGCGCACATGTCACTTTTTTGGTTTTATCGTGTCGCGGCTCATACCATACCCAGAATTAAAAGACTAGAGGGCAAACAGTGTAGATACAGATGAGGCGGCCCCCAGTATTTGATTTGCAAATTCAACTATTTTTATTTTTGCGCCTATAGAAATGAAAAATACAGCAGATATATTGTTTCGATAAAGAATATGAAATTTTGCAAATAAGATTTTTAATATTAATATAAAAAAGTCCCTTGTGTGTTTATTCATGCTACATTAATATCCAATTTAAGACTAATCAGTAGCATAGTGTTTTTTTTAACGTAGATGACCATATTCTGCTATCTAAACTATACAGAAATTCTCTTGCAAGTCAGGGTGAGTTGTCGGCACTTAACCACGGCTAAATTATTTAGCCGCAGCTAAGCGCCAGGAACAAAGGGGTGTATTTCTGAAAGTTTTATGTATTGAGAAAATAAAATTGAAGATACCATGGAAATGCCACATTGGCAAAGCATAATCCCTTGACGGCATCATAGAAGATGAAATGTGAACAATGTGATAAAACCCCCAGATTTGACATCACTAACAAACCACTACACAGTACCGCGACAGATAAGACCTGCTTCGGAATGTTCATAAGTAAGATGGATAACCTAATTTAACATTGACCCTCTAGCTCGCAACAATATGTGACCAGACCGTGGACGGGACTCTCAGCTGTTAGGGAGACGCTAGAATAAACCAGATAAAATCAATTTACAATCAACTCTCGATATCTCAAAGCCGAAGCTCATCTCAAACCAATGATATCTCAAAGTAAATGTCATGGTCCCAGAAAATTTATTTTGAGATCCAAGTAGTTTGAGATAACAGGAGTTGAAATAAAAAGAATGTATTAAAAATGTCCAAACTAATTTTTCTGATTTAAGAGGGTATCTTTGAGATTTCGTTGCTTGAAATAACGAGAACGAACTTCACTGTACACCAAAAGTGAGAAATATGACCAACTGAGGTCAGAGTAAATTTAGACTGCTTCTGGATCATCGTGCGGATTCAAAGACTGTTTTTGTACAAAAACACATTTGATGGACATTTTCAAATCATTACAATCGGTACTTTGCATATATCAGAAAAACTGGGAAAGTCAGGACGGAAATAGTTGCATATGTTTTTACCTGAATGCATGGTAATTAACTTTACTTTTTAAGAGTGACCAAATCCTGCAGGATATTGTTCAGTTTCAGCTAATCCATCCATCATAAGGACAATGCCAGAAACATATTCAGTTTTCATCTTGTAGGAATGCATAACTATTTAATGTTCCGTGTTTTCTTCAATTAAAGCTCAACAAATATCGCATTTTACGGAAAGAGGACATAATGGCCCTATCGAAATACAGGAACAATATCTCTAGGCTTTTTACCCGTTTCCGTGTCACGCGCCGCTGTTGAATGTTACTCGGTATGGGTTAGTTTGCACACTAGATAGCAATTTATTCATCAATATCGTAAAATTCTTGTCCAAAGCTATTGGCTTTACATGGAAGCTGTCATTCTGAACGTGTTATTACATCTTTGAGCGAAGGTAAACGGAGAAGGCGTGCTGTCTGTTGTTTTAGTCTAATGGTAAAAAGATTTTCTACTTATAGACAGCTTGCCGATATTATTCCAAATATTGAGACACCCAATGCAGTTACTGATTTAATCTTAAACATTGAACAAGTTGATTCGACTATCCGGCGATTTGTTAAAACAAACACTGCAGAACTTGATCAGACTTTCTTCAGAGCTGTTTGGTCTAGGGTTAAATGTTTGGCTGAGTTCCGCATTCTATCCGAATAGTCTGGAGGACTTCGGCAAGTGTTCTTCTGTGATTCAGATCAATATTGGCCTATATATATTTTTTTTTCAAAATTATAAACCTGTTCAGATTGTTCCCTTATTTTATTCATAGACCATTTAAAATTCTGCTTGTTCGTTTTCTTACAAATCACTCTCACAACATAACAAAACTAGAGAGATGGTTCACTATCCAGTACGAAAAGAAAGTGAAACTTTATTGGTCCATAAATGACCCATATATGCTTTTCTAAAACCTCATAAATGCATATAATGTCAAGATTATGTAACTACATTATTTTATGCTTTTACACTACATGTTTATCGTCAGTACGCGGTTGATAACATAAATCGCCTCTTTAATTCATGAAAGGCAAGTTCTACATCCTTAACTGTCAGCTGACGGACATGTCTTTGACTGGGCCAACCGTAGTCCAGCTAGTGGTTTCCTTTAATACTGACTGCTGAGTGCCATCAAATCCTATTCTCAACTTTTCTCTTTATAATTTTATAATGATTTTATGTGTTGTTCTATAATGTCTCGCTGATGAGATGTTGATCGGAGGCATAATTTTAATTGCATTTGCATCGGCAGCATGAGTGTACCGCATGCACAATATTGGTTAAGATCCGTAGAAACCTTACTGCTGCCCATTCCAGTCTTAGACCATTCAGCGGTAAGACGTCGAGGGGTCATAGTATCTTTGGTTGCCATTCCTCTATATTGTCTGAGTGCGCATGTTCCCGCATATGTGATCTTTAGTTTGATACTTTATGTGCATTGTGTATTAAACTGTTTCGTTTTTTCATGTCCATATGGTTAGTGAGTTCGGACTAATGACTTTGGTATTTTTGACCTCTCTACTTACTACTTTATATCTCTCCATTCTTTTTTTTTCGCTGTCTTCGGTGATTGTGCTTTGTAAGGGAGTAAAACTAACATGACCACTTTATTGGAACTTGAATAACTTTTGGTATGTACTTTCTGACTTTCTATCATATTATGGCTGGTTGATTCTTCTGTCTTATAGCTTGAATGAGTCCATGCGTCAATTAAGGGGTGTCTGATTTCCTAAGTTTATTTTTATCATTTTTATTTTAATTTTCAGGAGAAACCCCCATTTGTCCCTTGCAAATAGTGTAGACGCTGGTCAGACGCCGCGTTTTGCGGCGGCGTCTGATCTGAGTCTGCACTGTGTGCCTATGTCTTTTTTATGGAACACTAGGGATTAATGGGTAATAGCCTCGAATATTGACATCCTGTTACATATGCAAATGTAAGTAATCACTGACGTCATAACTAATCAAAGCCAGTGATAATTCGGATGAGCAGCCTTGTAAATACCAACTAAAAACGACAAAATTGTGGTGAGGGTAAAATACGGTGGTGGATGTTCCTTATTAGAAATGTTTACGGCATTTGGTATATATTTGGTACATAACAGGGATTACATGTGACTTCCTGACTGCTTCGCTGGAAGGCAAAGTCTTTGCAAAATGGGCTCTACTCTGGAAAGAGTTTGCTTCAATGACAGCAAATTATTCCTTTTAGACTTGGCTCCTACTCAGAGGCCTACTCAAAAAAGAAAGAATTTACTCAAGATGAGGCAAGTTCTTTTCTATAGAAGCCAAATCTTTCCTTTAAGAGTTTAGCCCATTGAAAAAGGAGACAAAACTGAAAATGGCGAATTTGCTCCTTATAAAAGTCTACCAATCCACCTTAATTTGAATCAATAACTATATCGAGATGTCGACCTCCAGCTGCAGTCACAATATCATGATTTTTTTTTCTTTTTTTTTTGCTTATAATTCTTAACCTGATATTATTTCCCTGCCACTTAGTCTTCCGACACATGAGGACTAGGGCATATAATAAGATTTTTTGAGTCCTTTTTCTGTTGGTTTATTTTCAACGTTTTTACAAAGGAAGGAAGGAGGGTAACATTTATGATACCCTGTTTGCCTCCCCGGGCGACACAGCCCTGCCCTTTCAAGAAAGGATAAACTTTTAACCCATTTATGCCCAGTGGAATGTTCTATCTTTGTCAAATGGAAGAGTCCATTTGTCAATTACGGGGTATCGGGTTTAATGAATTCTTATCACTTTCATAATTAATAGAAATGCCCATTTTTATGCAAATAGTGTAGACACTGATTAGACGCTGCATGTTGCGTTTAATGGGCTAGAGAAAAAGTCATTATTCCTAGTGGAACAAATTCTTTACTTTATGAGCTGATCCCCCCACCCCCCATCCCCCTTAAAATAAAAAAAAATGATACACCTTCAGGGAAGCATCTCGCAATGATAAATGGCAGAATGGCACAGATGCTTCTCTGAAAGTGTTTCGAATCATCTTATTTGGTATCTCAGACGAAATGAAAGAAATATACGAAAGAAATGTGGAAAGCAGAAGTATCAAAACGATGAATCTTGTTCGATGAGAGTTTGTGTCCATAAGGATGACTCATATTAGCCTGAACGACAATCTTTCCAGAGGAGATTTATCACGTCCACAGCACTATTGTATGGAAAATGAGGAATCTTCACGGGGAAAGGTGGAGACACATAATCAGTAAACAGTGTACAAGCTTATTCGAGTGATTGCATTAGCATGATTTCTCAGGTGAAGCAGATTTAAGGTCTGAGGAATGAGCTTAAGGTCATTTTAGAGATTCTATATTTTACGGCAAGCTAATGACAAGAAAATTTAATAATATCAACAACAACAACGAAAATAATAATAATAATAATAATAATAATAATAATAAACATAATAATAACCATCATGTGCATTCACAACTTCCTATCAGAGGTTTTACTGTTAACTCTGTAGTTTCTTAGGATTCATAGACTTTGTTTATGCGAATTGAAAGACCCTGATTAATTATTTGCAAGTAAAATTTGCACATTTTCTTTCTGTTTGCAAGTAACTTTACGCCTTTTCTAACTCTTCGCATGTAAATGTTACAACTTTTTTACTGTTCGCAAGTAAATTTTATATCAATTCCTATGGTGCTACTCATTCAAAAAGGTAAATGACGTCGCAACGACGTCTACACGACTTCATGACTTTGCATGGACGTCCGTTTGAATCTTTTCGACCTTGTGTGCCTGCTGGTGCCGAGCACAAATCTGTATGATAAAACAAACTCACGAGATGTACAGTATTGTACTTTAGCAGAAATACGAGACTGACTGTAATTCTCATTTAGTGTAAAGAAAAAATAAAGCCTTAAAGAAAACCAGCTTCACATTTGGGAGAATGCTTTCAATGCGCATCGCAATCCATCACAATTTGCAAAACAGAACCATTAATAAAGCATTTTCAAGTGACAACACAAATAAAAAGCAAGCCAAGTCAGTTTCAGAACTGCGAACAGCACCAGAATTTTGTCCCAATGTCCCTTGGACTATACGTCATTTTCTTCTCATCTTATTTTCCATGAAACTGACAATATGCAGCAGTAATTACTGGGGCCATTTATCACTATGGACGGCGCTGCCACCTCGTACGACCTCTAGTCACCTTCAACGGAAATTGGGTGGCAAAATCTGTTTTACTTTGTTATAGGAGATGTTATTTCTAAACGAAAGAGAAACGCGATACGGTTTTAATGATAATGTGAGGATTTCTCTATGGGGACAAAAACTTTAAGCTAAAATTTGAAGGCAGACAGAAACAAAAGCGATCGTGTGAATACTATGACTATTGATAAGACAATCGTGAAACAAGAAGAAAAATTCCAACATAGTACTGTGGTTTTAATTTTGAACCGCCACCCGACAAAACCAACAAAGTGGCATGTGCCCACAGTGAAGATTCAGATCAGCCTGGGCATCCGCCCAGCCTCATCAGAATCTTTGCTATGCGCTTAAATGGTAGCTAAGGCTCTAAGCTACCTCCATGCAAGACTCTGATTAGACCGGTCGGATGCCCGGGCTAATCTGAGTCTTAGCTAGGCACACAGGCCACTTTCGGTTTAGTCGTTTGTTTTGGCTCACTTTTACTCTGTAAGCGAAGAAAGTGCATTTTTTTTCTTTAACATTGAATGTGGACACATCCATGTTTCTGTTTCGCCCTCCATACCAACGGGAACAAAGTTTGTGACTTCCTGTTTTCTTCCGTTAAAGATGGCCTACGCTTAAGGAAAGAGGTTACTCCCAAAGGAGCAAATTCTTTCCTTTAACAGTCGGTCCCCATTGGAAAGAAAGGCAATTATGAAATAGCAGAGTTGCTTTCACTGAAAGTGTATCCATTCATTAAAAAGAAAAAAGTAAAAAAAGAAAGGCAAATCTTTCAAAATCTGAGTGATTTTCTTTGGGAGTGTATCCAAACACCTACATTACCTGCTTGAAACGATCACCATTTTCAAGTTTATTTTCCTCGTATGTATCTTACTGTTACTTTGAAGCAATGTTGATTACATTTTTTACAACTGAATCAAACTTAAAAATTTTGGCATCAGTCGTAAGGAGGTTTCCCAAATCCATAACTTATTTTAAAGAAATTTCTGATCATGTGTACATTTAACTAATAACATATCTTTGTACAGCAAACACATCAACACAAAAACCAACGATCGAATGACAAGAGTGTCCCATTTGGTGCGATGAACTGGGGTCGTATTTATATAACTACTAGTCGTTGCTATGCTGTTGCTAAGGCTAAATTTCTATGAAGGAGATTCCCTCCAACTAGGATATTTGCTCTGGAGAAACAGTCTTTTTCAGACTGTTCCTCCAGAGCAAATTTCATAGTTATAGGGAATCAAAAGACTGTTCTTCCAGAGCAAATTTCATAGTTGTAGGGAATCTCCTTCATAGAAGTTCGGCATTAGCAACAGCATAGCAACGACTAGTAGTTTTATAAATACGGCCTCTGTCTCTCCTATGTCGTCAGATATTGTCAGATGCACTGTAACTGGCGCTTTGCTAACAGAACAGTTAGCATCATTTATTTAACCGTAAATGTTCATGCATTTCACCTATCTATAACTTGAACTGCCATTTTTAAGTACAACAATTTGTACTACTTATCCAACATGCATTTTATGTCTTAACATGCACTTTACATATGTTCGTTTTGTGCACCTTAATTAATTTCCGACTCGTTTAATTATACTGATATGTTTAGGACATGTGATTACATCTATCCCACTAACACTTGACATTCTTTGGCACAGATTCCATACAGAAGACCACTACGGTCCATGAGAACAAATACTAAACAGAGCAGCTTTTAAGTATTTTTGTTTGTATGTGTGTATGTTGGCCACCCTGACCAGACGCACCGTATAAGAGTTCATGACTAACGTATTAAGCATATTGTTTACAGCAACATTGACCTCGTAGATACAGAAAGTTTGCTGCTTACTGTCTACTTCTTTTGCCTGATGTCACTGCGACATTGACATTCAACTGATAGTTTGCTGCCTATTGTGCACTTCTTTGCCTACTTTTTGTATACCCTTTACTGTCTACTGTGACATTAACTATTTTCATCGAGGGTAAATAAAATACTGTTAACGTTATCCTATAGAAATGCCAACTGTACTTTTCATTCATTAAGAGGTGAATTCTCCCATCGGGTGAGCTTGGTATTCTCTTGTCTTTGTTATTTTCAAGCATTACTTTTGTTTTTCTATGGTTGACATTTTCTATCAATAAAAATACCCAATGTTCAAACAAATTTACCACCTTTGAAAGGTGGAAAACATATTTTATATTTTTCACCTTTCAAATGTCGTAAACTTGTTTCAGCATCAGATAATTTTATGTAAAGAAAAATACAAGAAACTTTACCTCCCAAATACAGTAAACCATGTTTAAATAGTTAGAATCTATATTTCTAATGTTCATAAATGAATAAGAAACACGGCATATCAAACACCCGGTACAATAAGTTATACTACTTTATTTTTTATTTGTTTCTTTTACGCGTTTATTTATTTATTTGTCTATCCATTTTTCAAAGGTTTTCAAGGTGCATGGGTTACCGTTTTCCTATTGTGATATAACTTTGTGCAATGCATCCCAACAAATGCCCTTATTCAACCTTAATAGTCGGTTTGATTTCACTTAACTCTCATGGCAAATATTTGTTCGCTCAAATTAAACAGATTCTAAATATTTTAAGTAAATTTGCGAACATCGTTAGATACTTGTACTACAAAAAGCCAACCCTGACTATTAAAAAAAAATTGGGCGGTGTTTTTTTTGTGTGTTATTTTCTTAACCGCGAGATTCAAGTTCCTGTGGTTGCTGATGGTTAATGTCCACTTTACGGAGTATTTTCAGTAAAATAAATTTATATCTTGAATGTCTTCTCTTTTTCAGTGACAAGCTAGTCTTAAAAGCAATACATAGTATATTCCTTAATAGGGCTTGCTTGTGAAAATTAAAGTAAAACCCGAGGCTCACAATACGTTTGCCTATAACAGCTTCATTTAACTGAAATCAAAATTTGATTTGTTTAAAGGCTGGAGCCTACCACAAGCTAGTCTGTAACCGCTTCATTTAATACTATGAATAAGTTCTGATTTTTGACGTCTGAATTTAGTTTTAATTCAAATGTAAAAATTTGAGATTTATATGGCACAAATTATAACAACTCCTTATAAGATTGATATACAGACGCAAAATATGCCGTGTTCCAGCTCATTATGTTCGTCCATTTGAAATATGCACTACCTTTTAAACATTCTGCGAAAAAGTGATTCTGACCAGTGTGTCCAATATGACCTTCAGCAAGAATCAAAGTAATTTTCAGCATCGTCCACGTCCAGCTAATTTTTATGCCCACTGACTTGATCCGAAGAATTATAGGACAATGCAATTGAAAATCACAGGGATATTACATGGATTTTGGTATTGATGGAGTTCAGCCGAGGTCATACTTTACCATTTCAAATATAGGTGCCAAAGCCTATTTGTTAATTTTTTCCCTAAATATATACTATATAGTTACCACGAGTTTGAAATAAATACTAAAATTACAACGTTACAATGTAATCTTTACATGAAATAAGACAAAAATGGCTAAATCACCAGTTACGGATTATAAAAGGGTACTATACTGATATATGATGAAATAATTTCTCGATAGTTAGATCCGTTGGAAGCAAATAGGCAAAATAACCCCGAAACTAGCAGAATCAGATGTCTGTTCATGAAACCACAGAGACTACCGTGAGAGATTTAGGCGTGAAAATACAAAAAGGCAGCCAGAGTCATGGTTGCGAGTAAACTGAATGGTGGTACTTCCCATAGCTAGGCAAAGCAAAAATACGACATATACTCCAAACTCTCACTGTATTTTTGACTTTTGGTATAATGCCTTTATCAAAGTTATTAATTTTACAGACTGCATATTTGAGCCTTGAAGTTACTCTGAAAATTCAGACATTAGTATTAGAATACTGAGAGTAACATTAAAGCTCAAATATGTAGTCTGTTAAGAAATTCATAACTTTGATAAAGGCATTATTCCGCAGAGAGGCGTCTTTTAAATCTGTGTAGGAATAAGCAATATTATATACACTAAGAGTATATAATATTGCTTCCTCCTACACAGATTTTCTTCCTGATAAAAATACGACATCATGAAGAGAATCCGTGTAGGGATAAGTAACATTATATATTCTGAACAGCCACTCTTTATTTCAGCATAATGCCTTAATAATAACATCAGATGTTTGAATGCTGAGAGGAATGTAAACACTCAAATATTTAGTCTTGTACAAATTTCATAATTTTTGTAAAGGCATTATGACGAAACTTCATAAATAAAGAGCGACTGTTCAGAGAAAATACGACAGTCAAGAACCTTCCCGTATAATTAGATCATTATTGCAATGGCAACGCGTGTTTGACCAACAAACCGAACAAAATTACAAGGTCATTACTACAATGGCATTGTCTAACAGAACTTTGGATAAAGACGAGAGAAGCGACGGTCAATAATAAAAGACAGAGGTCAACATATGGACATGAAGAGCCTATTACAACGTATTAGGATGCCTCCTATGTGTGAGTGGTAGCTATTAAGCCTTATGGGTCAGAGCTTACGGTGTCATTCAATGCAACACTTGGAAACAAGCAAATGCTAGTCTTTGCCGGGACATTTTATCTCAAAACAAATAAAAACATAAATAAACAAAAAGAATGAAACAACAACTTGGCCCAAAATCTAATGGCTACTCAAAACAAAGTAAACAGAAACATCAGTATGGATAAAACAACAGTCTCTGCAAAGACATTATAGTGCTGTCTAAAATCAGAAGACACGAAACATAAGTTGTCTCAGCAGGACAGCTGCCTTGCAATAGAAACTATAAAAGAGAAGAAGAATGAAACATCAGTAAGGCGAAATAGTTACACTGCCTCCAAAGAAACAAATTCATAAATGAGAAGCTAACACCGCGTTGGCTGAAAAACTTAATTTCCAGTAGAAACGGAAAAGTGAATAAATGAATAAAATAAAAGAAGTTGGTAAACTTTCTAAACCAAGACATATCTTTGCCTCTGAAGAAAAACAGAAGGACAAAAAAGAACAGAAATGTTAGTTTCAGCCAGTACACTGGAACATGACAGGAGAATAATCCAAACCAAGTGAAAGTGCCTTTCTGTGAGGGTGCATGGCAAGAATGAGCAAAGGCTTTATTGCATTTTTTACTATCTTCAAAACAAAACTAATTTTAAAACAGCAAGGTCTGTAATATATCTTTTCTTAGGGCTAATGCAAAATAAAGAAATAGAATGCGAACTAAATCGAACTGGCAGAAAGACAGAATGAAAGAGGAACTAAAACCAATATGCATGCAGTAAAATTATGGAACGAAATACCGAAAACAAAGCCCTTTCTTTCAAAATGTGGTGGTCACAATCATAATGAGAACATACCAAACATCAAAACAAGCTATTAAACAAGACAAAACGTGACAAAATGTTAGAAACAGAAAAAAAGAGAATATTTAAACTATTTCTTAGCATCGGGATAACAACGTAAACAGAGAACTACAAAACAGTTACATACAAATGATTACTTGCCTAATGTCGCAAAATGTAAACGAAAATACCAGGAAAGGCCAAGTTAGCCAACCCGAGTGGGTTACTTCAAGTTAGCCAATTCAAAGCACAGTATAGTGCAGTTTATATATTTTTATGTCCTTTGGGATCATTGAGTTCATTAGAGTTATTTTGAAAATAGAGTTCTGCTTAAACCGGGGCTAGAGGGCGTGGCCGGTGTCGTTTAACCTATTACTGGTCATGAACAGACTCAGTTAGATGGAGTCTGCTATTTTCATTTCTGTGGTGTATTCCTTGTGTCTTAAGGATTTTATATTCAGAGCTTATTCATGTTTACTTTACTTGAGGATATGTTTAAAAATGTGAAAATAAATGATTAACAGAATCACTGACCCACTAAAAGCAGCTGTTGAAATTATATTATCCACTCAATATAAAAATTCAACCCAGTAGTGAATACGGTGCACAGTTCCTTAATAGCGTTTATATGCTTTTTGGAATATCTAACACTGAAGCATGAAATATCAGCCGCGACACGAGAAAACAAACAATGTGGTTGTGCACCCAGCGCAGACTCAGATCAGCCTGGGCATCCGCCCAGTCTGATCAGAGTCTTCGCTGTCCGCATGAAGATAGCTTAGACCCTTAGCTACCCTTTAAGCGCTTGGTGAAGAGTCTGATCAGAATGGGCGAATGCCCAGGCTGATCTGAGTCTGTGCTGGGCGCACAACCACATTGTTGGTTTTGTCGTGTCGCGGCTCATATCATCAATAATCACTAGGGCATGAACCAAAGCTTACGGATAATAATTTCTCTCTGAACATTCTGAAAGGCAGTTTAAGTGATTTGCATGCGCATTTCATAATCATTCAGTGGTTATCAATACCTCAGTAGGGGCATGAGATTTTCAGTGTAAATATTTCGGTGATTTTAAAGCCAATATTTGCTTGACATATGAAAACTGCAAAGTTAAATATTTTTGTTAGAAAAAACTGCCTTGTATAGAAGGTCTAAAATATTCGGCTGTGGAGGGGTCCTGTCATCGCCGGTCATGGTGGGTCAGTGCGGTCTTTTGTCTTGGGTGCGGTCCTTTAGCGGTCCATGTCAGTCTGATTATCGGACTACAAGGGACCGTATGAAGGAGTGCTCTTAAGCTGGCTAGCGTGGCCTGTGCCATGCTTGGCGCTGACGGGATCCTTTTTCAGCCCAAGGTAAATGATGATTATTATATTTAGATTTTGACTATTTAAGCAAGTATTATTCACTTATTCTTCCATATTCTGACTATCTTACTCATTACTCATTCTTTACTTTACTATATTTGTTGTTTAGATGTACAGTTTTTTCTTTGCCTTATGATGTCGTTGTCTACTTACCAGTATTGTAAGTACACGTTATTGGGGCGGACCGTAATTAATGTTGTTAGAACTTGTGGTCCAACCCATTTGTATGTTTATTAAGAGGACAATAAAATATGTTTAGACTAAGAATATGCAAGGCCCGTTCAGCAAGCACTTTCAAATGTAAATATAGAAATCAGCATTGAAGGACATATGATGAGTTTGAGTAAATCCGACAGATGTACAGTCGGGTCACAGCGTAAATCCTCCTGGTTATCTACTTATTTGGCTATAAGACGAAGGGTTTTCTTCCAAAATTACCCAAAATATGTAAATCAGTTTGATTCTTAATTCCGCTATAAGATGGGGATTTATGTTCCAAAACAATCCCTAAAATCTAGATCCGTCTAATAAGACAGATCTAGACGAATCTAGAATTTAAAATTGTTTTAAGTAAATCCCTTCATCTGAAGAAATAGCTATTGTCGGTAAGCATTGCGCAGTCAAAACTAAAATATACGCAGCCCGCATGATTTGACGGCGTTTCAGCTCATTTCTAACGCACATTTTGCGCGAATGGTCTCTGTCTACTAGAAGGACAATTTCATCATGCTTGCTTGGTCGCTAATGATCATCAGGTCAAAAGACTAAAGACAGAATGGTCTGGGATTTTCTTGACCAAGCGCTTCGAACAAGACTGGAAAGGTCAAAGAAAATTGGCATCGCCCAGACCAATGAGCCATTTATCACTACTATTCTCTCGTTTGTGTCATTGGGCAGCCTCATTTAGCACTTTTTATGCACGTATTATCATTATGGAAAACAGGGAAGAGACCTACACTTTTCAAATGCCACAACATTGCCATTAACACTGCTAGAAACTTGTCCTGAAAAAATCCTCGTTCTGAGGCGAAGAATCAGTGCATCTTGTAAGAGAAATTTGATTCGACATTTCCAAAAGCAAAGTAATTTTAGAAATTCAATACATGTACTGTCATTTTTTCCGAATTAGAATTAAATGTGCTTCTGTCTAACTGAGCAATATATAAAAAGGAAATTGAAACAAACGTGATACGACTTTTTTCTATGGGGCAATGGGCACAAATTATGCTGCACAAAACTCTGAGCTGTCATACAAAGTAAGAGGAAGAAATCAATTCAAAACACAGAATTCACCGAGTTTGTTGGCACTAGATTATCTGACCCATGCTGATGGTTACTAATTGCGAACCGTGCCCCTATGGGCCCAAAAGCTCCAAAATGATGTTATGTATAAGACAAGAAAAACTCGTGCTTTTTTATATAAATATACTGAAAGGATTTAAAAACTTCCACTTTTTATTGCTGGCTGCTGATCTGTTCACTAATGACAGTGTTGACTATTTAACGACAAAATGCTTGAAACTTATCAAATTTAAAGATTACGCAGTTTATTTGTATCATTTACCTAAATGACGTCAGTAAAAGAGCGTTACGTCACTGAAGTGCATAAGGCGATGCCGGCGTTATCTTATGCAACACTCTTTCGACCACTTCTTACTGTCTTAATATTGTGACGTCATCAACGTTGATTTGCAAGTATCACTGCGGACAATGCGGTCGCGCAAAGCCTATTACGGAGACGGCGTCGACGTTAGTTAACGTCATGTCCTCTGGTTTTCAATCTTGGTTAGGTGCTTTTCTGACGGTCTTTTTAGCTTCCTGTAAACAGTGCACGGCGTCTGAGATTGTTAATTGCCGTAATTAACGCATAAAATTGTACCGCGACGTCACTTTTTGAAATTTCAGCATTTATCTGGCCCAAAACTCTGCGCCTGTTTGCGATATTTAGGCGCGGTATGCTAAATAAAGCCACTGACCGAGTTCAAATTTTTAAAATTCAATTTGATATTGTAAGAGAAATGTTTCGTCAGAAAACTGTATACATGAAGCTATTCATCATTATGTAAACGGTACTATGAACACGAGGAGCACGTGCTTGTTCCTGACCGATTCGGTTGAACGATTTCAAATTCCATATATTGATATAATCAGTATGATAGAATATATATGCTGTAAAATTTTGGTGGGCGTAGCTGCATTCATTTTTGAGATATTCAAAATTAATGGGTGGAAGTTTTTAAATCCTTTCAGTATATGTCGGGGTAATTCGTAAGTTTTCCATACGCATACTGATAATACCCAGCAGGCACAGGCCGTCGAACTGACGTCGTACCGACACCGATGCGACGTCATCACGTCAATCCGACGTCATTTCGACGTCATGTTCCGGCTGGGTACTGTCACTATGACTTGCGGTGAAACGGAGGGAAAGCAGAAAAGGAACAGAGAACTTGAATTCCTTATACGGCTTTACATTGCAAATGTTCACTATTGTCTATTGCGAAACTGACATTGCACATGTGCTTGCGCATGTACAAAAACAATGTAACAGTATACAGTGAACAATAAAAAGTAGACAGTCCACAGAAAACAATAGACCGTCACAGTATCAGTAACCAGTGGACAACAAAAATATACACCAACAATTTAGTTAGTTGTGATAGTATTTGCGGATGTACAAGACCACAGTAAAAGTAGGCAGTCGACTGCATAATGCAGTCTTGAATACAACCAACATTCGAGTATGTTTTCGCGCATAAGTACAGTCAGAGTCTCAGCAGACAGTACAAGTAAACAGTGCTCAGTATACAGGACAAAAAGCAGACAGGACAAAATACGGAGATACCGTAAAATAGCAGACAGTATAAAATACAGAGATGCGGTAAACAGTACACAGGACAAAATACAGAGATACAGTGAGCAGCAGGACAAAATACAGATATACAGTAAACAGCAGACAGGACAAAATACAGACCTACAATAAATAGCAGACATGACAAAATACAGCCATTCAGTAAGCAGCTGACAGGACAAGACAAAGAGATACAGTCAATAGCAGACAGGACAAAATACATAGCTACAGTAAACAGCAGACATGATGAAATACAAAAATACAGTAAACGACATTCATATTCAGGTACATGTGCAGTAAACAGCAAACAGGACAAATTACATGCAGTAAACAGCAAACAGAACAAAATACAGAGATGTAGTAAACAGCAGACAGTACAACATACAAAAAACCGTAATGAGCAGACAGGGCAACTTACAGAGATACAGTAAACAGCAGACAGAAAACAACAGCTTCAGTAAACAGCAGACAGTACAAATACAGAGATACAGTAAACAATAGACAGGACACAATATAGACCTACAGTGTTTAGCAGACAGGATAAAATACAGAAATACAATAAACAGCAGAGAAGACAAAATAAAATACAGAGATACAGTAAATTGCAGATAGGACGAAATACAGATACAGTAAACAGCTGACAGGACATAATACAAGTACAGTAAAAAAAACCAGACAACACACAATGCAGAGTATACAGTCAGTAATGTGTATGCGTTTGCAAGATAATCATCCAAGAGACTAATGGAGTTAGCAGTTGACAAAGAAATTAAAGCTTCTGCAGATAGGTAATCCAAACTGAGCCGCAACACGACAAAACCAACAAAGTGGCATATGCGTAGAACGAAGACTCAGATCAGCCTTGACAGCAAAAACTCTGATCAGAGTGGGCTGATGCCCAGTCTGATCTGGGTCTTCGCTTGGCGCACATGCAACTTTTGTTGGTTTTGTTGTGTCGCGGCCTAAGTACTAGCAGTCTACTCGTATGCATGTAAAGCACATTTGTGCACAAGTCCTGCTCCGAAATAAAACATGAAAATAAAATTGATGGAATTAGGAGTTGCATGGTACTTCCGCATTTAATCTATTACAAAGGTGAACTTCTGTATTCGTACTGCTTTGTATTGTGACCTTTCTTGGGTATCTTTATCTATAATTTACAAATGTGTAAATTGAAAATGATTTTCAAATTCCAGGTACATAGAAATGCATAGCTGCAGATACAGGTATGTGTTCAGACAAGATTCTTTAATCAGAAAGAAGACCGTCCAATAACTTTTTTCTCAGAAATTTACATTTTCGGTTAATTAATTAATACGACCGAAATTCGGAAACCCAAATTAGGATAAGTATAATTAAAAAATATAAGTTTAAATTTGATGTACCAAAACGAAGAAGACACTTTCTAAATAGTTTGTTTTAAATGAATATTTCTACAACGAATACAGGTATACTTGTAAGTCCTCGAGTACACTTTGAATTATCAGCGATACTGTGTCATCATTATATAATAATAATAATAATAATAATAATAATAATAATAATAATAATAACAGTCTGTACATTCAATGTCGTATAAAATTGTATCTACAATTCTGAAAACACTAAGCAGTAGAATTGATTACAATTTTGTTCCAACTATCTGATAATTTTAGACATGTGATTTTTTTAATATTTGTATTACGATATGATACATCTGGCTTAGTGAGTAAAATAATAATAATAATAATAATAATAATAATGTTATTATCAATATGATTGTTGAAGCTTAATTTAATATTGCATTAAATATATAGGTATAAACTTATTTTGTATCTACGTCGTGGCTATGAGAAATTTAATTAAAAACTAGAAATTAGAAATTAGTTAAAAACTGATCAAAGTTGATAAAACAAAAATGATTTGTCGGGACTCATATCTGGCCATAGCAAAGCAGATTCTGCATTCCAAGAGTTTAAAATATTCATTTTCAGATCTCGAAATTAATTAAAAACGATAAAATTCTGAAAAGATAAACTGCTTTAAATCTGTAATTTTAATGAAATCTTTTTTCCAAATTATTATAGCGAATCTACCGACTGCTGCCTAAAAGAGATAAAATCATTATACAAACGATGTACTATAATTGTTATTGTATTTCCAATCAGATAAGCAAAGCATAGATCACCTAATATGGCGATATCGTCTTCACCGTTGACTTTAAAGCCACCGATACGTTGTTATCTAATTATTATCATGTTAGTATATGATGATATCTTGTCTGATATCTTTGCCTTCAAATTGTCAAAGTTTGATTTTTTAACTGATTTACGGACATTTCTCTAAACGTTGGGCCGTTGTAAATGTTGGGCCGTTGTAAATATTGAGTTGCCGTTTTCATGGAAATAATGTTCTTAAAATTCAAATTAATTGGGTACACTTTCACGCAAGAAAGTCGATCGTGTTCGCAAAATTTCGCATTGGCAAAGTTTTGCAAAAAATAACGTTTACATTTAGAAGTTTTTAAACGAAAGCCGATTTTTTTGAAAGTCGACAAGCGGTACCCTTTTTTTATATTTTTGTTTCGCAAACACTGTAGTGGTCTGCCTGATATTTCTACACATGCGACACATAAAATGATTTACGTATTACCTACAGGCAGTTAGTACATGTAATTAAAGTCATTAAATTTACCATAAACTAGAAACGCTAATGAACCCTATAGTAGTATAGTATCAATGGTCAATGGTCTTTTTTGACCTGAATATATGCTGGTGCTTAAAATTTAATGTGATTCTGATGCTACTTGTTTATATGCAAAGTTGGTTTTCAACTAACCCAACGAGGGATTGCTTCTTCTGATGTCAATATACCTGTGCGAAACACTGGAAGGTAAGGTAACCGAAGAAGGTTTTGAAGCCAAATAATTTAAACGGACGATGTTCCATGACACAACAGACAGAACCTATGCTTGACCAGAGTCTTCCCAGTTCACACGTATGTCTTCTGGAGTGCGAAAAAGCAAATTCTTGTCCTGGTGTGTTATTATAGATACAGATGCTCTGGCTGACGGGTTGGACTGCTAAAACAGCATCCTACAGAGCTCTTTTTTGACATCGCATGGCACCTTTTGCTTTCAAGTCAATGTTTATGCATGTAAAGGATATTAACCTTGTTAAATAAGACTCAGCTGAGTGTCCGGGTTACGGATCTAAATCTATAAACATTTGTGTGCGCGTGTTGCAAACTTCAAGAATGTAAAAATGGTTTAGGTCCGCATTATGCACTTACAAATGTGTGTGCGTGTTGCGGGCTCCTACCTGTAAACTAATAAGTGTGCAAGGATTAGGCCCAAATTACATACACATAAAATTTATGTCCATAACATGTACACACAGATTTGAGGTGGAGTTCAATTTACTTTTAATTTTTTGTACCGCATGTTAATTTCAGCCCCGTTGTTACCCACACCAAGAAATGTCTATTGTCAGACTCTAAACAGCGAGAGTGAAATAAACTCAAGAAGACGTGAAGAGTTAATTGACAGAAATATTTGTACATTTCTAACAACCACCGCTGTCGTTTTCATGCCAAACCATATTGATATCAACCAGTTTAATTCGTAGTCATTGAAACAGACAAGTACTCATTACAATAGGAGGAAAATGATCTAAGGAGCGTGAAACCGATTTCTTTAATGTTAGATTCAAAGCCATCACCATGCGCAGTAATTTGTGACATTTTGCCGCAAAATGAGACTGTTGCCGGGATAGGAATGTGCAGATTTGGTTTTATTTTCGGTCTGGACTATGTTTATTTTAAGATCAAGTTTAATGTTTGTTTAAAACAAATAATTTCACGTAAGAGATTATTATTTAGTCTAATTTCTTTGTGAAGTGCTTTAAACTCAAATGTTGACTTTGACTGTGTACTCTAGTTGTCCGCCTTTTTTCTTTTAAAGTGATAGGTACAGCGTACATGTACATGTAGTATCACAGCACCAACTTTCTTTCCACAATAAAAAACATGATTTTAACTGAATAAGAGCTTAGAATGAAAGAAAAACAAAATGATTAAAACATTATACAAGTAGTTTTATAGCTTCTACAAAACAAACATTGTACAAACATTTTTTTAATATTAAGTTATAAATTCCAAATCATTATTTAATTTCAAGAAATAGTAAATAAAATCTGGTACTCCGATGTGACTCATTTTATTGTCTTTAATTTTCAAATATGAAAAGCAAACAAACATTGTGTTAGCTTTGTTTTAAATTATATTTTCACTGAAAACTATTTAAGTTTGATAATAATATTCTATAAGAAATGACTTTCAATAGCGGGTATCTGTTCATGAACACTGTCTATGTAAAGCCATAATCTAAATAAAACCGCAAAAATACAAATATGGCTTCTATTGAACTTTGGTTCTGCTGTTTGCAATAAAATCCTTTGCGATTTAGTTTGTATATTGTATCAAATACTATTCTTCATAATCTTTATGTGATAATTTTAACTGAACATGCGACATTATAATATACCTTGCCTTTTGTTATTATCTGTACTTGTACTTTTGGTGCTTTGAAAACAATCGTAACTTAAGTTGAATTTGTAATAACATTCTTCTGCAGTATATTACCTCGTTGCCGACAATATTTTTCAACTTCCATGTACTTAGATTAAAATGTTACAGAGATTCTGAGATTTAAAAGAATAGATAGATTGAGAACTAAATCTTGAGTCATAAGATAAAGCTTCGAGAAAATACTGTTGCTTTTCGCTTGGTTTGTTTTCTAACATTTTCGACGGAACTGGTCTAAAATATATAAGTAATAACGGTATTATCTCGTCTCATGGACACACGCCCAGGGGACTAAAGTAGTAGTTTTACTGCTAGAAATGAATATAAAAAATAAAATAACAATTTCTCAGAATGACAAAAGTAAACTTCCGTCTTTCGAATGTGTTCTCTGCTCTTGAAGGAACTCTTTTAGGTTCTAAATAAGCAAAGTAAGACACCTATGAAATGGAGAAATGGTGAAGAAACTGTACTTAGTCTATTCAATTATAGCAAATAAAGCACCTGATATAGAAAACGTGTACTTACAAGTTTTACCGGGATTTCTTTTTATCTGCATCCAACGGAAAGGTTTTGACTGTAAACTTTGGGGTGAAGGGGATTCCGATTTTACGGGTGAAGGAGGCGTCATTTGAGAGTAGCAAGCGTTATGACCTCCGTTTGGAATTGAGCACTGTCCCATTGTGTCGACATAAGGGCTACCGTACACCGATCTCCCCGACCCAGGTGAATGGGGAGGAACCCCTCCGTGGGGTACAGTCTGTGTGTCACAATTTATTGCCGCAAGTCCGGTATAGGGGTCCAAACATTGAGGTAACTGTCCATCTAAATCTTGATATCCTGTATTCCTAGCACTTCGCCCCATCATAGAATTATTTCCATTGATATTGTATCCTAAATTTTGGTGTTGCGTAACATGGCCATTAATCAAACTCAAGTCCATTCCATGTGAAATATTAATGTTACCATCATAATAACCATGTTGTCCCGTGTCAATGGATCTGTTATTAATTGTCGAGTACCCATATAATGATGCCGGGTTGTCCGTAGTATTATACGCGTTGGAATAGGAATGCGCGTCAAGATTGCACAAAGTATAATCGCCTTCCGAATTCATTATTGGAGATATGTCGTTATCCAGTACTTCACTTCTTTAGAAGTTTTAAAGTCCTGTCAATTTTCTGTGGCTCAAATTAGCTGTCTATATCACCAGATATATCTGAAATAAATGAAGGTAAATTACGATGCGAAAATGACAACATTAGTAAACCCGTCTAACACACGTGATCACCAATAACCAATCAACGGTACGCTACTGGATTGAAAGATGAAAGTCCAATTTGATGGATCGGCCAGTGATAAATGGCTTTGAGCGTTTCTGCAATTTCAAGCGTCAGACTAAATCAAATGCCTAAAGATATAAAGTCAACGTAAAAATGAAATATAGACTGTAACTTACCGTTTTATTCATTGGATAAGGGATTTATGAAATTTTCACGCGGAATACCTTTTTCACAACTCATGGATAAAGCGTCCGTAGCATATGGTTGAATCACTAAAAAGGAACGCAAATTGCGGTGACGTTTCCAGCTCTTTTTATATGGCTGGCACCATGTGGCGACTCGCCACAGTTTTTAATATTTCATATTCAGGGCTATTGAAGATGTTAGTTATTATAATGTGGTGAATGATTTATGCGCTTACAAAGTTACTCAAACGATCGTCGATGCATAAAAGACAGTTTAGAGTCTGTTAAATAAGTTTGACAACGAGTAATACCGAATGCATCTTAAATGTTAAGACATTTTAATCAATCACTCTACTCATTAGCCTGAAATAACAACAAGCTAAGCTCAGTGTCCAGCGTTTTAGCAGTTTCTTGCACACATGCTCCTAGAAGCAGTCGGATCTTGGTCTGCATTGTTTGCTTGAAGCAATCTGAATTTGGTCTACACTGTTTGCTAATAGTGTTGGTCATTAACATTGATTTCAAATTCATCTTCTTTTTTTTAAAAATAACAGTGAGGATTTCTGATTGGTCTGAATGGGTTCTGTCGATTTGGGTTCCTGGTATTTTCAATAATGTATTGTAATTGCTTCGTCTGTGTCCACCAACGCCTCGGTGAGAGTATCCTTAAAACGTCCATTTATGAAAATCAAATGCCCATATAGAACATAAGCATATAAGCTAAAACACTGTATATACGCTAATGACTTTGTTAGGTCATCTGAAATGAATATTTTTATTTTTAACATATCTAAAGACTCTATACTACTACGGGAAACTGCATTTAACATTTAAAAATCTATTAATCTAATATTTGCAAGTTAATATTAACAGCAGTAAATACATGTAAAATCAAACAATAAAAATCAGACATCAAGACGAAAATTTCCTTTGTCTTATACTACTACTGCTACTACTACTAATAATAGTAAGAAGAAGAAATGAAGAAGAAGAAAAGAAGAATGAGCGAAAGAAGAATATTAAATACTTTTTTTCAGAGAGTAACACAATTAACTATAAGCTACTTTTTCCATGAGGCCCGCTGAACAATCTACAATATTCATAAATGAAACCATTAAAAATGAAGAAGAAATGAAGTTTAAACAAAACACTCACAAATCACATTTCTGAAAAATGCTTCGATATTTTACGACATAAATCGGGTAGCAACTTTTCGTGTGTGCTTTTTTCGCAGTCAACATTCAGTCTTACTTGCGAGATGTGAATACTGTATTTGGCAATTTCTGTAGTATACTCGATGCCAAGAGAGAGATATCAGAATTGTTCGTACATTTTGTGCAGCACATGTTTTATTGGCAATATTTCTAGGAGCATCGAGTCATCAAAAAAGACAAAACATTGTCTTCACATCTTGTGCAAGGTTATAAACATGCAAGCAAATACTATAGCATTAGTAAAAAACGCGTTTCGAGCAATATTATCATTTTGTAGTTCCTATCTTGACAGTAGCATCCGTATAACCGAATCCAAATTCAAGTTTATTTCAGCAGAGTCGTGAGACATATCGAGGAGGATGTTCAATGTTCTGTGTAGTCAGGGCATAAGCTAAAGGTCCATCGGTTTTCTTGGTCGCGACCAGACCGCGTATACTCAGTGACTATCCTCGAACCGGTCATTTGATAACGGCCAGTGCAATATGGTAAACGGGACTTTTTTGTGATTTACAGAATACTATTGAAAAATGTAGTTTGGCAGTCTTATTGGGGGTGGAGCAAAGATCCCACATTTAGTTGGTGCTCTATCACTGGTGTCTATTAATGCAACATTTCCCTGCCAGCCTCTAAATACAGTTTCGTCATAATGAATGAAGATCTTTAGCCAACTTTCATTGAGGTGCACATAAAAAGTTCTCTTTTTTTTGATGATTTGGATCAGTTTAGTAGGCAACACGTAGTTTCGCTATCGAAGACTTGAATAAAATGGTAAAAAAACAATGTACAACCGTGGGGCCCATTTATTGTCCAGCTTTTGTTTACATTGCATCGCTTGACAGGGAACCAGAAAAGAAAAAATGTATTTTGTGGAGCAATTTGTCATTTTCCAACAGATTGTTCCTCCTATTATTCGCCATTTATATGATTAAATACATGAACATCATCCTACAGTTTATCAGCAAAGGAGGTTGAACCTTTTTATAATGACTTGTGATTAGACGTTTTTACCATGGGTAGGACTATAAAGATACAAAGTTGGACACGAGCGTACTGTGCTTGCAGTAAGTGCGGGATGGAAGTGTCTGGATCCCGCTCTTTGGGTGACAACGCCTCAAAAAAGCTTGAAATACAGTTCCCAAGAAAACAGTCAGTCGAAGTCTATTTACTTTCTTAGTATTATTTGTTCTTGGTTATGTTTTCCAATTAACATACTTGGAAAACAGAAAATACGCTTTTTTGTGAAAGAAGAGGTATGTTCGTTTTTTTGGCCAAACATATTCAATAACGCAGTTTCAGTTGCTACATATCAAAAAATAAATAAGTAAATAAATGAAGTAAATATGTATGCATCTCACTTGCAAGCGACAGGTTAACATTGGGCTTAAAAACAATGTGGCGCTTTTGACCCTTATATGCATATTTATCATACATAAAATAATGTACTATTTTCTTTAGTGTCCCGATCGGAAAATCAATTTGTTTTCTAAATTAAAACAAAATCTTATTCCTTCTTTACTGTATGAAGAGGATTAATGCCATTACGAATGTAACGCGACGTCTGATTGGATAACGTCAAGATATACTGATACACTGTCGGAAACCTGACGTCATTATGAAACGGCGCTTCTCATTGGCTGACGACTTGTTTTACGTTGCTGAAAGTGCTTACGACGGATGTAAATAAGTAACCTTTTAAAGGTGAAAATGTGGAAAAGTGTTTTAGAATGGGAATAACTGTATTGAAAATTGTCATTTTGGAAGGTAAATCGTCGGTTTTATGGTCGGAATTTAAACCGAAGATATTTCTCCTTAAATGACAATTTGGAATAAGTAATCTCCCAATTTCACAACATCCATATAGCTCATAGATTTCTTCTAGACTGTACTTATCAAATGTGCGAAGCGCGAAGATACATCTTGCGAATCCGTGCAGTTGTACAACCAAACTATTCCATTTTAAGACGATTCCGGTTATTATTTTAGGTGTCCCAATTTTCACAATTGTCACTTCGTCATGAAGTACAACGTTGGTAATTATAGCAATGATACTAGTGTATGCAGCAACAGATAATCTTAAATATAGTTTTTTTGGATGGTCGAATTGTGTGAGGGTGCTGGGTGATATTAAGTGACGAGGCGTCCTACTAATTTTGATGGGGCAAGGACCGACTTTTCTTGCAGTAGGTGCGGGTGGGGGTTGTTTGGACATTTTTTCTCTCGTTTGTCCATTCTCTTTTCTTTCGCCTTCTCTCTGGGAGACAGCCCAATATTGACTGAAATCATGAGTGTCTCAAAGGGCCATTAAACCCAAACAACCAATCCTTTTTTCTGTTGGAGCCCTCTTTTAACGTTGTTTGTTCAGTAATTTCCCTCTCTTCAACCTGCACAAGACTACCGCAGTTATCAAAATATTGGGACATGTTATCAGGGCCCGAGGTTATAAAACTTTTTTCATGCTCAGCTGAGTTGAGCATGAAATTTTACCTGCTAATAAATAGCAAATTACTGATAAGTACGGTTGTTTTCATGCTCAGTTTGGCTGAGTATGAAATTTTCTCTGCTTATGAATATGAAAATGCCAACATTAGTTGGCATTTTCATATTTATCAGCAGAGAAAATTTCATGCTCAGCTGAGTTGAGCACGAAAAAAGTTTTATAACCTTGGAGCAAGAATGCTGTATTTGTAATCATAACACGCTTCAAAGTAAAATATAAAATTTGTCCCTAGACACTACACTGTAAACCCGAAAATAGTTGTCAAATTCTAATTTTCGCAGCTAAGAGTTACTAAAATATTGGAGAATAGATATATTCGTAATAGAATGTTTTTCAATACTTTAATTCCCATTGTTTCTAAATCCGTGAGCATGGCAAAAAACTTAAAAGAAAGGTCCAGGGTATGCCACAATTACAAACCGCAGCCAAGCCACGACACCAAGAGGAAGAGAAGTAGGACAAACACACATGCGGAACGTCTTTCCCAAGCATGATGATCAGAATGCTAATACAAACACAGAAACGAGGGCCAAGAGGAAAAGAAGACTTTAAAACATAAAGCGCCTCATGGTATAAACCACAAAGCAACATAGAATTAAGAATAACATCTGGACTGCCGCTTTGAACGGCCAGCAGCATAGACTACTGGGAGATTTATTTATTTATTTTTATACTATCGACATACTTCATCCTGGCCCCGATGCAATTTATAATATAAAGATACAAAAAAGTTTCAGTTCTCGTAATGACTCCCTAACTCAATCAAGGCACCATCGCGACGACAAACAAATAAAAGTACTATTGGCTAAAACCAAACTCCACTGTCCGCCAGTGTTACAGGGAACCAAAAGTTAAACCACAGTGGGCCAAGCAACCCGCGATGGCACACGCATTATCAAACTTGTTTCCAGATTCGCGAACAAGGCAATCCTTAGATATTCACGAAAATAAAATTGTCGTAAATAAAATCCATTTTACTGCAAACGGTATTATTCACCTTACTGAAAGAGGTACATAAATGCAATAAAACAGTATTAAAAATGTCATTAAGTCATAACCTGCAATTATTATCCATGTCATATTTTGACAAAGGGCAAAATATTGTCGTTAAATGATAATTTCGCAAAATAGATAGTTTTTGCATCAATTTGAACCTACAGCAGTTAATGGGAATATCATGTATACATGTACATTGTATATTGATAAAGTAAAAGCTGTCTTATTCGAAAGCTATTTGAATTAAAATATTTACCGATTTTGTAACCAGTCTGGAAATTTGAAAGACTGGGTTCTGGATATATCATATTAGAGATTATTGTTCAAATTACTATGGGTTATTCCACCAATATATTCTAAGCTATATCTATTCTTAAATATAACTTTTGATGTATGAATAAACTTAGGTTAGAAATAGCCTTATGTGAAATTCAAGGGATATATAGGCCTGAATACATCGCCAATACAAAGAAACTTCGATTACACTGGCAGCAAGATTTACTGAATTCTAAGTCCTGGGTGGGGGATGGGGGTGCGGGGGTGGGGCGGGGCGGGGGGTGGTAAATCCTTAATCAGTGGTCTGATATATCCCATTATCAAATTCTTTAGAGAGTATTATTATGAATAGCAATCGCACATGAAAATTTCTCAAAGGCCTGAAGAACTATAAAAGCATTACGATGCCCCAGCCTCCTACCTTTTCGGACTCCGTTTAACCTATTGTGAGAAGCATAGGCAGTGTCAAATAAGCTGTTACACCAAATACAATGCTGGTGTATCGCATGATTTCAAAAACAGCGAAGGCAAAATTACTGAACCATAAACAAAGGTCATAGTGCATTACAGGTAGTACAAATTGGTCTCAGTATCCAACTTACCCACTATCCAAAGTTTCATACAGATCCACTAAATAGTATTGAAGACATAAGTGGCAAATAATTGGACTATAAAAAATAGGTCACAGTGGCACACAAACAGTTTGAGATCATTCAAACTTTCAGACCGACCTTCAGTTCAAAATGTCTATTAAATGGTGTTGGAACACAAGGCAAAAATCACTGGACCAAGAAATGTAGGTTACAGTAACCTACAAATAGTATGAGGCCATTTTCTATTTCAGATTTACCCATTATTCCAAAAACTGAGGCAAATTCATTATACACACTTGTTGAATATGTATGGTGAAATCACTGGTCGATGAAATCAGATCAGGGTACATAGAAGTCTGGATGGATGCTTTGCTGCTGCTACACTCACAGGGGATAATATGAGACCAAGTCTCAACTCTTTTTTCTTCCCTCAAGTCATCTTCAAAGAATCAAATAAAGAACTTTTGCTGAAACCTCAAACTCTGATCAATAGTTAAAGGGTTTGACTTTTGGTCCCACCCAAGGGCATAATCTAGAGCAAGGATAACAAAGGGCCAAATGCTTTGGGTTAAACGAGATTCAAAACAAGGCTGAATCATTTGAATTGAATGGTAACAAAATAGAGTTTCTAAGAGAACCACTTGCAAACAAATAATAATAATAATAATAATAATAATAATAATAATAATAAACTCATTTTGTAAATCAAGATTTTGACATTTGGCCCCAGTCTGGACAAGACCAAGGACGAAAACAAAATAGATAGGTTTTATTCACGGTAAGTTTCGTATCATTTTTGAACCCTCCATGTTTAACAGTACATGTAACATAGATAAAGCGTCAAAGAGAATCTCTTTATAAAAAGAATTGACCTTGATCTTCAGACGAATCTGCGGATGGACGAATGTACGCACATCCGCATGTACGGACAACCTGAAAGCTGTATGCCACGCACACCGTGTGGGACATTTAAATACATACACTATTAATACACAAACAATATTCTCCCGAATAATCGAAAATTACTCGCTGTATGTCTTAAAGTTAATACTTATCAATAAAATATGAGTTTCAGGAATATCTGACGGCAAAAGGTGATGTTGCTTTATACTAGTTAAGATCATCACAGTAAACCTATAGCAAAAGAAGGGGCGGGGATTACTCTGTCATATTAAATCTGATCTTAATTGTTTTCAAGCTCATCCGAGATTTTATAGATATCAATATCAACATTTCTACGGAAAATCAAAATATTTACTCCAGATAGATTTTTTCTGAGATTTTATGATAATCAATTACGTATTGGTTTGTCCAGTTCCTCAGTGTTGGACAAGTCGTGTCGCTTATGGAAGATGTACTTTCCTGTATCAGGGTTTGAATTTCTTTCATCTTCTTTCCGTGTTTTGGGTGGTTTGTTCTTTGTGTTTGTACCCTTTTCTGTGTTTCTTCGTTTATATTTTTTCAGATCATAATTGAAAATACTATCGCGCGTGCCGAAACCTTCTTGCAAAATCAAATGGTTGCTGTGTTCTGAATGGAAGACACCGTCGTGTTGGCAGACATTCTACCGGATCACGTTTTGTAACATCAAACTATTTTCGCAACTTATTTCAATATTATCTGTAACTTCACAGGAATGCTTAAATTGAAACATACCCAACAGAGCTCGAGAAAAGGTTAAGTTAGTTGTTTAGGCTGTTCATAGTAACGGGCCTTTTATGGTGGAAATTAAACAGTGTTACGCATAAAATTTCGTGGGTTGAAGGGTTTCAACTGAGAAGTAATCTGCAAATTGTCATCAGACTGATGAAGGGCGGATGAAAACTGATAGGAAAGAGTATCTAGAGACAAAAACTCTGTAAGTAAAGTCGGAACAGAAAAAATGACAGTTGTTTAAACGAGGTGATAAATATTTGTCTATACACGCACTTCAGTATGTCTCGAGACATACCTGATACCTACTGTATCACAAAATTGTTGAGATCTACCAGATTTTTGAGATGCTTATTCATAAATTTTATCCTATACATTACCGAACTATATTTTGTTTTCAAAACTCGTTTTACCTTGAAATTTCACACTGTTAAACACCATTTGCTAATGCATTTTTCCTCGGAAAAAAATCACTAAAACATAGTATTTATTTACAGCATTTGATCACTTATATGTATAATGTTGCATAAGGCAAGCAGATAATTATTCATCTGTTCAATTCCAGTCATACGATTGAATAAACAATAACCTTATAATTATGCTTTACAATTATATTTTGGCTATTCTTAAAAGGTACAGCTTCAGGCTTCTGTTAGAACTGCTTATTTTTGTATTACAGATATCAGAAAATATTTTACAGACGCAGTCAAAAATTCGAAAATTTCATAATCATTTTTGTAAAACTAAAAAAAACGTCTGCAGACATTGGAACTTTTTTGTCAGTTTCATCGTATATGAAAAAAAAACCTACCAAAAGCCACATTTTCATTTAACAGTAGACGCACCATATGAGTGTATGCGCTTCAGGTCCTAATGTTTTACTTGCAAAGTTTTAGGAATTCTTGAAAACAAGCAAACAAAAATGACCAGATGACAAAGACCAATAGCAACATATACTCGAAAAAAGTATTAGAGGGTCAAGCTTTTACCCTGGGATTGCTGGAACATTTCAAACATTTGGTAAAAAATCATTTCTATCTTCCATTTTATTCATTTTGCAAGTTTTAAACACATGAAGTTTGAATCTATAGTATTTGTCTTGACCAAGTCCATGCTTTAAGTCAAACAACCCCTAAAGAATTCCCATAGAGAATTGATAGTGTGTCAGTTTGGTCGGGCATAACTTTTAAAATTGCAATGAGTTTTAAATTTTTTACAGCTTGCTGACCTTAAAAATGATTCAATATGATGACCATCGAGCAATTTTGCAAAAAATTCATGAATTGGCGAAATCGAAAATTTTGGTGAATTTGTTCCTTAGGGTCTTCAGAACACTTTGATTTTGAGTGTAGTATGAATTGAAGTCTGGACTTGGTCAAGACAAAGGCTATAGATTCAAACTTCATGTGTATAAAACTTGCAAAATGAATAAAATGTAAGGTAGAAAAGATTTATTTTACCAAATGTTTGAAATGCTCCAGCAATCCCAGGGTAAAAGTTTGACCCTTTAATACTTTTTTCGAGTATAGATCAATATTACTCTTCAATTCAAACCTTCGGCCTGCTGGCCTTAATCAAGATGGACCAAAACTAAAATCAAACTATATGTTTTTCAGCTTCATTTCTTATTTGAGCCTTCAGTTTTGATCCTTGTTGATAAAAATCAGGAGGCCGCAAATCAGAAGAAATTAGTCATATTTATCATTGTTGTTATTAATAACGTCTAAAATCACAAAAAGAAACGATTAAAGGTTATTTATTAATGAAATATAACTTACTTGTTTTATCATTAAACCGTACAGAAAACGGTATGTCCTGTACGATTTTTAAAAATCCTCTCTTGATCTTTTAAAAATCCTCTCAGCTCGAGAAACAATAAAAGAACATAATTTTGAAACAAAATTACAATACTATGTATGACCTCTATGCATTAAAAGAACAATAAATGTATTTTGTTCATAAAAAGTTTAAAATTTTATTTCCCTTTCAAAGAAAACTAGAAATGTCATGTAAATCCATTGTTTTTGCATTAAAATTTGCCGTAATAATTTCAATGTTCACGACTTAGACGTAAATAACGTATAGACAACTCGTAGTAAAACATTGATATTACATGAATTTTTACATTTTTGATGACCGAACACCTACGTTAACGGTATAAATGTAAATAAAGGTAACATTAATATCATGTTTAGGTACACGACCCTTGTTCCTGAGCTTCCTTGTGTCAGCGAACGAAAATAGGTTATACCTGTGTGGTGAGGTTTTATTTTCCCACCATATGAGCCCGATCGTGGCAAAACATGTCTGAAGGTATATTCGAACTGCGCATGCGCTGACCAGATTGCGCGAGCGCAATCTGGTCAGAGCGTGCACAGTTCGCCAAGAAAATAGTTTTTATATAGCCCTTGTATATTTCAAAAAGCTGAAATGCATATGCGCTGACTATACCGCGCATGCTCATTAGCAAACCTGAGCATGCGCACCTTGCAGATATCTTAAGAAGGGTTTTTGGCGCGAGGAGGGTCATACAAAATTGACAAGCGGTGATGATCGCGTTGTTTTAAACTATCACATTAACATATCAATACTAGTCATTTATAGGATATACAAAAGTCATAGGCCTGAGATATGTCTTTGTGTTTGTTTTGCTTTGTTGTATTCTCTTTTAAGATTTTTTATGTTAATTTTGCATTCTATTATTTCCATGATTTCTGATTTTGAAAACACACCAAAAAAAAAAAAAAAAAAAAAAAAAAAAGGCCAAGGTCTCAGTTAATTTGAAAAGCATATGGATTTACATTTATCTTCTTCAGATATCTAGGAATAGTTCTGTTGGTAAAACTTTGGTCCGGCCCTCATGGATTTAATTGTTCTAGCTTTTAGTATCGTTTTGGCTACGAGTCCTTGTCTGGATTACAACTTGAATGTTGATGCACCGACTGAGTTGGAGCAACGCTATGCAAGGCGAACTGTTCTGTGTATTTAAAACAATGTCAGAATCTGTGTTTTAACCTTTCGAGGTTTATTCTCTATTGACCATTCTTATGTGTTGGTTCTGATGCTGTTTGATCTTTGCATGGTTTTGTAATGGCAGGCCGCAGAGCCTTTTCTCGTATATAGTAGTTTAGCAACGACGATTTTTGTCTTGTCTAGTAATGAGATCACCTCAACAGAGAGAGAGCTGGGACGTATTTATAAAACGACTTAAGTCGTTGCTATGCTGTTGCTAGGGCTGAATTTATGTGAAGGAGATTCCCTACAACTATGAAATTTGCTCTAAAGGAACAGTCTTTGTAAGACTGTTCCTTTAGAGCAAATTTCATAGTTGTAGGGAATCTCCAACATAGAAATTTTGCCTTAGCAACAGCATAGCAACGACTTAAGTTGTTTTATAAATACGGCCCCCGGTCTGTTTGCTGGTCGACTACTTGTGTGTCAACGTTTTGTGGGTTTACGTGTAACTACTCCTGTTGATAATCCGTTGATAATATGGCAATAGTTATCTTTATTTTAGTGATTCTATAGTAACCGCGGCCAAATACTGCTTTAAGACTTCATGTCAACAGCAATTATGATAGATTTTAGCTGCTACCTTTCCAGTCTGCATGTAAGAAGTCTAGAGTTCATTGTTACACAGAACAGAACTAAACATGACTACAGTTTAACAATTCGAGAATCATGAAACACAGGTAATTTTATATTTCATTCTGGATGTCAACATCGCCATATAACCATGGCCAAAGTTTCTTTACTCTCAGGCATTTGTACGTTATCTAAAACGCCCATGTTAAAATTTCCAGGCATCTGTTGTGGTCATATAAGTTTAGGTATAGCGACTATTAAGTCCTGTTAATCCTCTAAAAATGTTACTGTAAGCATCTTAACTGGCCCTTCAAAGTTTGATTACTGTTGAACATCTGGTTCTGGAATGTGAGATGTTTTATTAGTGTTTGCCTAACTAGAGCACCGGTAGCTGTTTAATGGAGATATTTGTCTTACCCAGGCCATCGATTCATTTTGATTTGAGACACTATTCCTACCCGGATGACAATCGACGGCTGCTCTGAGATTGCGCTCCTAATCAGACAGCCACCACCTGCTATTCAGTGTCTTTTTTTCTACCCAGTACGTTAATTCTGAGCTTTGTTACCTACCAATGGGGCATGGTGCTGTACCTGTGGTGCTGATATTATCCTTCTAATAACATTCTTT
The DNA here is from genome assembly GCA_963989385.1 of Ctena decussata. Taxonomy (NCBI): domain Eukaryota; kingdom Metazoa; phylum Mollusca; class Bivalvia; order Lucinida; family Lucinidae; genus Ctena; species Ctena decussata. The sequence continues at coordinate 61,683,498 of OZ022504.1, forward strand.
ATCCCATTAAATATATACCTCATTTGATAAATGAGATAACTCGTGAAAATATGTCATCATATATCATTATATACTTTTTAGTTCACCTGAGCCGAAGGCTCCGGGGGAGCTTTCAGGATAGGCAGGCCCCGTCGTCCGTCGTCGTCCGTCGTCCGTCCGTCTTCCGTCCACAATTTCAAACAACTTTTCCTCTGAAACCACTGGGCCGATTGTAACCTGACAGATAGCCATGAAACTTGGTATGTTGCATCGGGTATTTGGATACTACCAAGATCGTTTAAATGATGACCTTGGGTTGACCTTCACCTTTTTTTTATGGCAACTCAAATATGGGAAACGCTATGGGAAACGCTAGAACATAAGATTTTATGGAAAGTTTAGAAGTTTTTGGCCTACAAATAGTTATATACAGTTGTCTTATTGAATACATAAAATATTTGAGTACATAGGTCAAGGTTATTCTTTGACCTTTGGCCCAGGACTTACATATTGTGACCATTTTAAACATCTCCTCAAAAGCCACTAGGCCCATTGTAACAAGATTTCATAGAGCCTCCAGGGGCTGAGGGAACGAAACTTTGTTCAACTGGTCCAGGTCACATGACATATATGGTTAAATCTTTTTAAAGTGTTCTCCAGAACCAATTGATTGATGGCCTGGAAACTTGGTATGTAGCATTAGGTACTCAAGTTATACCAACTTTTTTTCAAATGATGACCTTGGGTTGACCTTGATCTTTTTTACGACACGGTCAAATATGATAAATTCTAAAAGACAAGATTTTTTGGAAAGTTTTGAAGATTATTTGCTTAAGATTGTTCAGATGATGACCATGGGTTGACTTTGACATTGCCATTTTTTTGCAAGATGAAATTTGATTCCTGGTGCTTTTATATGGAAAAATGCGTAAACATAAGAGTTCATGGAACTTGTAGAAAACTTTGGTGCAGAAGTTAATAAATACAGTCAAATGAGTTCATGAACGTTTCTTAGCAATAGAGGTCAAGGCAATTCTTTGACATTCACGTATGTCTCTCATATTTTGACAGATTCAAAGTGTCAGATTTGACCTTTTTACTCAGGTTAGCGATTCAGGGCCTCATGGCCCTCTTGTTATGTCCCCCGACCAAAGGTGAGGGGGGACATATTGGTTTCAGTGCGGATCCCGTCGGCGTCTGCGTCGGCGTCTGCGTTGGCGTGACAGATTCTTGTATGCGCGATATCTCTTGAACCAATAGATGGAATTTCACCAAACTCGCATGGATACAGCAGGGGACAAGCTTAAGAGCTGATTAGATTTTGGTGACCTTGACCTCATTTTCAAGGTCACAGGAGGACTTAGATGACAATTCCTTGTATGCGCGATATCTGTTGAACCAATGGATGGAATTTCACCAAACATGCATGGATACATCATTGGGACAAGTGTAAGAGCTGATTAGATTTTGGTGACCTTGACCTCATTTTCAAGGTCACTGGATAACTAATATGACAATTTCTTGTACCCAATTTCTTGTATGCGCGATATCTCATGAACCAATGGATGGAATTTCACCAAACTCGCATGGATACATCATTGGGACAAGCTTCGGAGCTGATTAGATTTTGGTGACCTTGACCTCATTTTTAAGGTCACAGGAGGACTTTGATGACAATTCCTTGTATGTGCGATATCTGTTGAACCAATGGATGGAATTTCACCAAACTTGCATGGATACATTTTTGGGACAAGTGTAAGAGCTGATTAGATTTTGGTGACCTTGACCTCATTTTCAAGGTCACTGGAGGACTTGGATGACATTTTCATGAACCCACTGTATCTCCTGAACCAATGGATGGAATTTCACCAAACTTTCCTTGATACATGTTTGGGACAAGTTTATGAGTTATTTAGATTTTGGTGACCTTGACCTCATTTTCAAGGTCACAGGAGGACTTAGATGACAATTTCTTGTATGCCCGATATCTCTTGAACCAATAGATGGAATTCCACCAAACTTTCATGGATATATTATTGGGACAAGTGTAAGAGCTATTTAGATTTTGGTGACCTTGACCTCATTTTTAAGGTCACAGGAGGACTTAGGTGACAATTTCTTGTATGGGCGATATTCCTTGAACCAATTGATGGAATACACCAAACTTGCATGGATACATCTTTGGGACAAGTGTAAGAGCTGATTAGATTTTGGTGACCTTGACCTCATTTTCAATGTAACTGGATAACTTAGATGACAATTTCTTGTACCCAATTTCTTGTATGCGCGATATCTCTTGAACCAATGGATGGAATTTCACAAAACTTGCATTGATATATCATTGGGACAAGTGTAAGAGCTGATTAGATTTTGATGACCTTGACCTCATTTTCGAGTTCACTGGAGGACTTGGATGACAATTTCTTGTACCCACTATATCTCCTGAACAAATGCATGGAATTTCACCAAACTTTCCTGGAAACATGATTGGGACAAGTTTATGAGCTGTTTAGATTTTGGTGACCTTGACCTTATTTTAAATGTCACTGGAGGACTAACATGGCTATTTCTTTTACCCACAATATCTCCTGAACCAATGGATGGTATTTCACCAAACTTTCGTGGATACATGATTTGGACAAGTTTAAGAGCTGAACAAAATTTTGGTGACCTTGACCTCATTTTCAAGGTCACAGGAGGATTTAGATATGTGAAAATTTCACTAAAATTGATGTATCTCTTTAGCCTTTGGCTTGATTTCCACTTTACTTTCATAGATATACCTATGGGACAGTCTCAAGAGTGTACTGTGTTTTGATGACCTTCAACCCATTTTCAAGGTCAAAAGCTATCTTACAAATGCATATTTTATCTCTTAAAAATGAGATGTCTTGAACCAGTTAATGGATATTCATCAGACTTGCATGAATGTATGGTTGTGACAGGTTTAAGACATGTTTAGTAGTTGGTGACCTTGACCCATTTTTGAAGGACATAGTCTTCTATGTAGGATATCTTTAGAACCAGCGGATGGATTTTGTCCAAACTTGCATAGATATTTTATTTGTACAGGCTGTATTCATTAGAGGGGATGGGAAATGGGCTGGTGGGGGGGACATCAGTTTTTCTCTGAAAAACATTTCTAGTTTATATATAAAATTAGACAGTGTACATAATAAGATAGCTCCTTTGTAAAATAAAATATCTAATAAAGGATCATCTTGTTTAGTACGTAATCATTCCTTACTATGTTTTACGCAATCATTCCTTACTATGTTTTTGAGAAAGAAGTGGCATATGAGAAGAGGGCTTGGAAAAGGCAATGACGTTGAGTGAGCACACTATTTGCACAGTTAGAGCTAGCCCAGAAAGAAAAATCTTTTCCTACGTATCAACATACAATTACGTTTATTAAACGTATATCCACCAAAGCAAAATTAATTTGATAAATAAGAGATCTTCATTTCTAAAGAAGATATGGTATATAGATACACATATATAACATTTTATATGATATAATTGTAAATAGCTAATATGTTATATAAGACCGTGCTTTTTGTAATTTGCTGTGTAAGGTATCTTTAATAAGATAAAATATACGTATTATTTTGTAATACAGTGAAATAAAAAATTGATATAATGTATGAAATATTTGTTTGGTTAAAATATTTAGCAGATCTGGCATAACAGATTCTTAATTTTGATATCTTTTCGCACAAAACATATCTAAACTAAACAATAAGATATCTTGTATGCTTTACCAGATATCCATTTAACTGTTTGAAAGTAAATGGCAATATTCTGTCACTGTTCTCGTATTAAGAAAGCTTTTGCCCTCGCATCAAGAAAGCTTTTTGCCCTCAACCATTACCTACCTAAAAGCCGAGCACATGCAGTTCTGAAATAGTTCTCCAAACCAGTGCTATAACATGTAGTTCTGACCTTTTTTTATCGGAACAAGCCGAATACCTGTAATCCTAAGGCTGTTCAACTACTCATAGATCCAATTCCCGCTTTTCTGAGACTGTTCTACAACCCAAAGACCAAATAACATTTACCTGTAGTTTTGATCAGACTGCTGTATCAGGACTGCTTATCTGGGAAGAAGCGTCGTAAAATTCTGAAAGTTTGGGCTTGTAAAAGATTTACCATAATTGTCCTTAAATGGAACATTTTGCTTTTACACTGAAGTGATACGTCAAAAATTGAAGATGGAATGGCAAACAATGAAGGCTCTGGTCAGACTGATCAGACAGATCAGGGTCTACACTGTTTGCTCATACCTGCCTTTCTCAATACTTAGAATTTTTACGGTAGTTATTGGATCTCTGGATGGCAGAACAATCTGAAAACAACATATACAGAGCCTCTTGATAGAAGATCAGTAACAAAAGTACATGTTTTTGGCCATCGGACTGAAGAAACGTCTAAGAACAACTGGTGCTTGGTCGTTAGTTGGAACTCTCAGAACAACGGTTATCGCACTCCTGATACAAGAACAATATCAGAACCACAGGTACCAAAAAGATGAAATACCATTTTAGATTTGTATTTTGTGTGTTAGACAGTTATCAAGTGGTATAAGAAGTTACAATTTAGATGCTCAAGGGGAGAGGTATACATAGCAGAACAACAAAAAATGTCAAGACGGCTTGAGACGCTGGGTCCATTTTACATTATGTACAAACGTTTCATATTCGATAGAAATATATAAATGTGTATCATATTTGTCATGTTTAGCTATATTTCCAAACAACAGACATACCGACGATATATTCTGCTTCAATGTTTTAAAGGAGCACCTATATTTTTCCATAGTTGCAATGCATTCCCACTTTGAGGGTCATCTACTTTCGATTGACTAAGGCATGTAATTTCCAATTACTTTGCCAATATTAAAAGAGGCTACTGACTGCACAATTGTTTTATCCAGTATTTAGCCTGCTCAAGTCTATGGACGATTTTTATAAGAAAAATGGAATTTTGGTAAAAATATGCAATTTTTCAGAACATGTGAAAAGCGCGAAAAGATCAACCAAAATCAACCCGACCATTCTCTTTCTAAAACTGAATATCTTACAAGGTGACTCATTTCAAAGGATTAATTTGAACTCGAGTTCATGAGATTTTATAGACTTCCAGAAAAAATACCTCAAGTTTAGAATTTCGAAAATTTCATAATCTGTTCAGTGGAAATGAGCAGGGCATCAGTAACATTATTATTGTTGCATAAACTTGGTCTTCTTCAAAAGTGAGTAGAAAAATTATTAGGAACGGTCACAATTTAATTCCAGATCCTACCAAGATGCCATGTGGTAAAAATGACTCAAAATCAGACACCAGCAAAGACATCACCAGCGGCAGCCAGGTGAACTGCCATTCCTCATATGAGTGGTCTGCAAGCTAGCCTCAACATTGCGAACAATATATCAATAACAGACAAAGCAACAAACAACACATAAAACAACCAAGGTAAACCAAACCAGAAGTGACGCCTTGGGACGACCAACAATGCAATTACTTGTGTGTTGGGGGCGGAGGCGGGAGGGGGGGAGGGGCTTAACCGGTTTGCGGTCGATCAACCCTCGCCCTTGATTCTGTTTTGGTTCATCAGACACTTAGTTCTTCAGTTTGCATGGGAGATTCCTAGCTCATAATTGCATTATCACAGAATCACAGAAATCAAAGTTAACACTAAGATAAAACAAACATGAGGGCTCACAGAAATAGCAACACTGAAAATCCGGATTAGGAGAAACGCAAAACGGGTGTCAGTTGCAAACCCTTTGTGTTTAGAACTGTGTTAAGTTTAGGTTGGTGCAGTCAAAAAGTCTAAGGCCCGACCGACCTGCGAAAGAATGCGAAAACATTTGGTTTCTAGCGGTCGAAATTATGGGCCGTTGAATAGGGTATATGTTATAGTAGGAAAATATCAACTGCTCTCTTAAATATTTTGGGCAGTATAGTTGAAGATACCCAGAAAGGGCCCCAGTAGTGCCCTGTAAGTGATGACCAGACTTCTGTTCAAAGTTTAGCCATTTTGGATTTTAACAAATCACTTGTTTGATATTGCAATAAAACGGCTTGTCTGTAGAATATGCAGTTAAATCTTTCAGAGTACTTACCGTAGAACCAAGTTAAAATATATAAAGGATTACACTCAACTCTCGATATCTCGAAGAGTGATATCTCAAAATATTCACTTATATAAAACAAAATATTTTGGACATATTTCTTATTTTTATTCACATTTCAACTTATGCTATCTCAAACCACTGATATCTCCAAGTAAATTTTCTTGGACCAGAAAATTTAATTTACTTTGGGATATCAGTAGTTTGGAATGAACTTCGACTTTGAGATATCGAGAATTGACTGTATAGGCTCAGACTAGCATTTGCTTTTTTTATGGCCAAGAACTTGAGGATGCTCATAACTAAGCACTTACTGTCAAAGAGCGGCCGGTTATTTATAAATTAACATTAGTCCATCTAGTAGGTTTTGCCACATTATTGTAAGACTCAGGATCTATCACAGTCGTGTGTTAATTGTCAATCTGTGGCATACCCTCCATTTATTGTTAAACTCAGATTATTTTTTCTTCATCAATATGTTTCCCATCATTTTAGACCTATGAATGAGTCAGTGTTTATTTTTGCACTGCGGCATAATATGAACAAGGTCAGGATTCCGAGATTGTGCCTTTGTTTTCAAATGTGCGCCTCTGTTTTGCTGTTGTGTCTGAACTCTTCTTTGGTGTCTTGGCTATGTTGTCATACATTTCATACAATCAAAACTGGCCGAGGCTGACTCTAATACACAGCAGTGGAAGATGGACTAAGAATACTCAAAGCCTAAGTCAGAATCCGCATAGGCTTCCTGATTTGCTGCCTGTTATATATAAGAGAATTTAATGGCAAACGTATATGCTTTTGCCGTTTGACCCCTTCTCCAATAGAAGGTAGTCTAAATGAAAACACTTTTTCTCGCCAAACTTATTTCTTTCAAGAGTACATGTAGTCTGTTGTAAGGAGAGAAATACTTCCAAATCGCCTTAGCAGCTGTATTCATACATATGAGCCGCGACACGAGAAAACCAACAAAGTGGTCGTGCGCCCAGTGCAGACTCAGATCAGTCTAGGCATCTGCTCTTTTTGATAAGACTCTTCGTTAAGTGCTCAAAAGGTAGCTAAGGGTCTAAGCTACCTCCATGCGGACAGCGAAGACTCTGATCAGACTGGGCGGATGCCCAGGCTGATCTGAGTCTGCGCTGGGCGCACAACCACATTGTTGGTTTTGTCGTGTCGCGGCTCAATTATTTAGATGAATGAGTATACCTTCAGGGGAAGCTTCTCTGCCGATTTCATTTTTGCATCCATCGTCAGTAGGGGTCAGCTCTTTCGTTTAAGAGTATAACCCATTTTGGATAGAAACCATCGTCCAGGAAAGCAAACAGGAATCCACAAAAGTTGTTCCCCTTTGTAATAATGACAGGAAAACATGGATCCGTACCCATATTACTGAACAAAGCTCACGTGTGATATTTTTGCCGTAACTGATGGATAGATGACTATGACTGGCGAATTAACGTCTTTTTTAACGGTATTTCAGTCATATCAGGACGATGGAAGGGTGATAATGAAAGGCTGTGTGCAGTGGAATCCCAATTACGGTCGGAAAGATTGTCGCCTCCAGCGGGGCTCGAGCCCTGGACTGCTAGATCAGTAACTGAATATGCTTACTGTATGAAATCGCTATAGAACTGTACCACCATTTACGACACTTCATTGGAAGAAGGAAAACGCCAAGAAAAACATAGATGAATAAAATCAGTGAAATATCTGTTCTTGAAGTAATTTGACAAAATAGATTTTTAGCAAAATGGTTTATTTTGACGTGTGATAATTGTTATCTTAGTCTTAAACGGTACATTTGGTTCGTACATGGACAGCTTGAGAAGCGCATGTGTGCGTACTGTGCAATTTCCACTGAAACTAGTCGTAATATCCTGCGTCCTACGGAGCAACAACACACAAGGTAAGGAATGGTCGGGACGATGATATCAACCAAAATACATTTTCAATTACCTGTTCATTATCTCAAAAAAAACAGGAGTAACAAGGATGATTCAACGATATTTTTTCTTATTTTTCAATTGAAACATATGTTGTGATGCCTCATTAGAACCGTCTCGGTTCCGTCTCGTCGAGACATTTCAATGAGCAATTAAAACATATGTTTTATGGAAAACGAAGGGAAATTATCTTCAAAATATCCTTGCCATTTCTTCATGATAAAAATATGTTCTGAACAGAGAATTAAATTATTTCAAAATGATTTATAGGTTTGAGAAAATCACACTTTTCCACAGTATGAGTTTTAGGTAGTTCTCTCATATAATTCGAGGGGAGCATGGCATACACCGTTTGCAATTTTCCGATACCAATTACGTCATAGATCTGTTACCATAGCAACTATGAAATTACCATTTGTTGTGCTCTGTACCTTGGCAGAATAACGTGTTGATGACGTCATTTTGACATGAATATGAACTCTTAGTTGCTATGGTAACAAATCTTTGACGTCGTTGGTATCGGAGCAGGTCAAGCAGTGTTTGCCATGCACCGCAAATTTTTCAATGACATCACCAACTGTCAGTTTTTCAACAGAATCAAACGAATGATTTTTCTTAAATCATTTAATTCCGTGTTTCTTCTATATTGGTAGTTGAGTTGTCACAAATGCTGGAATGTATAAGGATACACTATTTACAATCTGGAAAAAAAGCCAGCTTCATAGTAAACATGCAATCATAATGTTCTACTGCTGAGGAGACGTAAACAGATTTTTTTTGTTCTAAACGTGTCTTTAAGGGCCTAATATAAAACGTAATTATAATAAAAACAGAAGGAAGTGACAAGCAATATTTGTCCGGCGTGTTTATTACCTATCAAACGCCTGTCAATCACGGGTTGACAAAAAAACTTTGATCTTATTATTTTATATCACATATTGTGTGGGACAGTGAGATAAAAGATGATATATGTCGTTTAACTTTCAGCTCTTACCTTCAGTCATTCCTAGATCAATCCCAAATATAAGAAAGCTTTGATTAAGAGTATCAAAAGCAACATAAAAATGTGTTCAGACTTCCGTTGCGTGGTTAGTTGGTCGTTTTGGGTTTAACGGTCCTTTGAGACAGTCGTTGAGTCGTAAGGATTATTCTGACCCTGACTGCAAATGTTAACTGTTTATGCCCACGTTTTCGGACTGAAATGATGATGATGATGATGATGATGATGATAATAATAGTAAGAAGAAGAAGAAAGAGAAGAAGAAGAAGGAAAGTTTCACCTGAGGTTGACGTTTTACCGAAGTAGCGTGAAATCTTGTGAAAGTTTTAGTCTCTTTCGTCCTGAAAAAATCGTCGAAGCACAAATCATTATAAAACCGATTGAGCTGACGACTGATGAAAACATGTTGGTTGATATATGAATTTTTATTATAAAATTGCAAAAAAAGTGTAAGATTTTTTTTCTTTTTTTTTTTTTTTCCTCTCAGAATTTTCGGCTTGTTGTTGGAGGACGTTAATGTATCGTAATCCTCTTCGTTGTAAAAATGGTTTAAATACGAGTCACAAGCCGTCCAGGAATAGGCCGAAGAAAGAAGATTCTTTTTTAAGTACATAACTTGCAGTGTAGAATCGCGTGGTACGTGTAAGAATGATAGGGTTCACGGAATTTCGTGCCGGTATTCGGACAAAATAGGAAAGAAAATCGATCATATTTTCTTAATTCCAAGTCGGCTTTCATGCAGTAAAAATGTGCACACCTCCTCATTATTCTTGGCAAAACAGTAGGTTTCCACAAAAAGTCCGAACAAGTTATTTTTACTCGGCCGCCGAAAGGCATGTCTCGGCAATTTTCTAAAAATTGTGTCAGTTTGGCTGTCCATTTCAGTAAAACATCTTAACAAAATTGATGGAATGGCAAATCATCAGACTGCAGTCTTATCCGGGTCTGCACTGTTTGCTCATACTTATCTGCCTCAATCCTTCGATATTTCACGGTAGTCCGAATTGTTCCATTTCGAGTTTCGCATCTTGACTACCCAAAATAATGGCAAAGAAAGAGATTTGAAGAAACAGCTTACTTTATTAGGTTGACAGGTATTCATTCATACATGAACACCCAATTAATTCAAAATATTTTATCAATCACACGGCGCTTTGCATCTTTAATCGGTATTTATGTATTGCAGAAAGTAATAATTGAAACTCCCGGGGACTATTTTCTATCAGCGAAGTCAACAGTCGTGTGCGCAAGATTGAGTGTCCAATAAGAAATAAAAGTTTGCCCTTTGGCATCCGTCCTTTGTCCAGCGTTTATCAATAAACGACGGTTAAAACGATTAGAGTCGATACAAGGAGAATAATCATTAGAATAAATTTGCTCAAAAATGTCAAGTGTTCGTCAAACCAAGAGTAGTGAAAGTACCGCAATGGTCCAAAATTTTGTAGTAGTTCCTAAAAACAGGACAGGCTCAAATCTGACTGCTCTTTCAAGAGCAGTCAGATTATTGCCTGCGCTGTTTGTAATTTTGCCTGCAATTTCTTAATAATCGTATGATACATGCAGCAAAGCCAGTTTGCTCAAACTGAAGGAATATTACGTTAGTTTGTTAAGGTATTACAGTTTTTGGATAAATGCGGTATTTGAACGGCTGACATTAATTCTAAAGGTCAATTGACTTTCTTCAAGAGGACACAAAGCCTTTCAGGGCATTGACAAGTCTTAGTGGATTAAAACTGGCGTCAATGTACGAACGCAGCATGCGGCGAAAACGTTTAAGAAGCGAAAGTAATGTGATACCACAGGTGAAATCATCCTGCGTGATTTGTTTACCTATTTGATTTTATAAGGTGTATTGGTAAACATCAATAGTTTTCCGCCATTTTTTAAAAGGGAAACAACTTTCTCCACTTCCTGTTTGCTTCCCTGGATAACAAAGCTCTTCCAGGGAGAGGAACTCGATAAGCATTATGCTTTCGTTCCAATCCCTAAGCTTGTACTGTTTATATTTGATTGTATGTTACTTGTAATTGAGAAACAATAAATATGTTTAAACCAAAGACCTTCCAAAAAGGATCTTCTCATAAAGAAAAGAATATGTCAGGTATGTACGCTTCCACTTTTGGAATATTTGCGCCCACTGCAAAAATTCCTCTTGTGGATCATTTTTAACTTTGTGGCAAAATAGTCCAAAACTGGAATAAAAAAATGCTCCATATGTGGAATAAATTTTTCTTATAATTTCTTGCTCTAATATAGGAGAAATTATTAATTATTCCACTAGGGGAATATTTTTTTTATTATAAAATATTCCTAAACTGGAGTCTTTTTAATATTTCCTGCCCTTATATAGAATAAATATGCAAAACATTCCACCAGTGGAATATCTTAACGTATAAAATATTCCAAAACTGGACTATTTTTAACATTGATTGCTCTTATATAGAAAAAAAATTGTTAAATTCCACTGGTGGAATATGTTATAAATAGAAAATATTCCAAAACTGGAGTCTTTTTAGTACGTCCTGTCTTATAGAGAAAAAATATGCAAATCGTTCCCATAGTGGAATATCTTAACATATGACATATTCCAAAACTGGAATATTTTCAACATCAATTGCTCTTCTAAAGGATTTTTTGGAATATTCCACTGATGGAATATCTTTTAAATATTAAGTAATCCAAAGCTGGACTCTTTTTGATATACAGTATATTTGTTGCTCCTACATAGATGAAATAAGCAAATAGAAGAAATAAGCAAAACATTCCACTAGTGGAATATCTTAATAAAATAATCCAAAACTGGAATATATTAAACATTGATTGCTCTTATATATAAGACATACTTATGGAACATTCCAGTTTAGGATTTCTTTAGACACTAGACACTCCGATTTCGGAATATTTCATATTAAAGAAATATTCTAAATTTGGAATATCTTTTCAACTTTTACCATGAATGAGCCATAAATGGTAAACTATTCTGTAATCTGAATATTCCAGTTTCGGAATATATTTTATATTGAGGAACTATTCCACTAGCTGAGTAAACTGTATGTTTATTGAAATATTCTATATTAGGAAAATATGAGAAATATATTCCTTTCATGGAATATTTAAATATTCCATTCATGGAATATTTAAATCCTTCTGTATATAGTTCAAATTTGGAACACTGTTTTTCAAATGGAAAAAATGTTCAATAATAGAAAATTCCTTATATTTGTTTTCCTATATAAGACCAATCAATGTTAAAAATGCTCAAATTTCGAAATATATTCCACCAGTGGAATGTTTTCGAACCTGAGTTAGAAATGCTAAAAAGAATCCAGTTTTGGAGTATCTTATATTTAAAAGATATTCCATCAATGGAATATTCCATATATTTTCCTGTATAAGAGCCATGAATGTTACAAATACTCCAGTTTTGAAATATTTCATTAGTCAAAATATTCCAATAGTCGAATGTTTTTCTATATCTTTCTTCTATATAAGAAAAGAAATGTAAAAAAGACTCCAGTTTTGGAATATTTCATATTTATAAAATATTCTATTTGTGGAATATTCCGTAATTTTTTTTTGTATATAAGAGCAATGTATGTTTAAAATACCGTAATCGCCCCGTTTACCGCACGGTGCGCTAAACTTTTTCAAAATTGCAACAAAAAGGTGTGGTTAAAAACGTTTCTAATAACCGCACGCTCAGAACGAAAAAACAACAAACGGCCATTGTCTACTTTAAAGATGTTAAGGAAAATCGATACGGTAAATTCTCATTTAGTTCGAACAGTTAATTGGGGTGTTCGAAGTGTCATGAAAATATTTAGTGTTCGAACTATTTGAATTGCCAATTTCCGGGAGAAAAACAATCTCATGTCAAGTCGCAAATTATATCTCATACCTCTCAGTATTAAATATGTCCCCATTATGCATGTATTTCATTCTCTTCATCCTTCTTCAATATTCCAAATAAATATTCCGGAAGAAAGGAAAGAATTTCAACACATTTACGATGACCTAATAAAACACGTCAGGTAAGTTTGTCAGTGCTCTGGCTATTCATTCACCGCAAGGGGTCTGCTTTAAATTCACGGGCTTCTATTAATAACACGCACATTCTAATTCTGGAAGATGCGGTCCTTTTGATCTTCCCTATTTCTGTCTGTCCTATATTACATCCAAGGGTGCAGATATATTGGCAACCTGTCATGAGAAAGGTACCGTATTACATATGCAAACAGCAAAGCCTTAGACCAGTCTGCGCATCTTCAAACAATTATTTTGCAAACTATCGGCGAATCCTGGAGATTTGTTAGACTGGTCAATGCTCGCAAATGCACTGTATGATGCGGGTGTTTGCTGATCGGATGTGTCCTGAGGCCCACGGGCCAGCTATGCCTATGATAAACCTATCCTATGGCTACCGCGAACTTTGTTTAAATGCGCAGACCATGCATACGCGCAGGCTGGTCGCTTCGTTCAGTTTGCGCATGTATTCAGACTGATTTTGTCAGGAAACAAGAGTTTGTCGTTATGACGATTTATTTCTTTTGCAACCCGGATTTCTCATCTGTCGTTCATGTATCTTTCCCAAACGCACTTAGGCGCACGTGCACATTATCGCTATATACGACAAGAATTGCTCTGAGAAATGGCGCCTTTTCGCATGTATGAAAGGCAAAGACTCAGTTCAGCCTGCGCACCCCCGCAACCTCATAACTTCGTAAGCTCGATCCTTCTCGGATCAGCATGTACATTCGCATTGTTGATGCAGACAGAGAATACGCTAATCAGACGGCCCAGATGTGTAAGCTGAGCCGAGTCCGCTGTTCGCACTCGTTCACATCATCACACTTCAGCCAACTCCGTAAATATCGGCGAGGATGCCCGATTGACATTTAGACCGATAGAGCTGCTCTCTTCGCACATTGCGTCGGGAAAACAAAACTGAAAACACTGTCGCTGTTGAAACAGTAATGGTAAGTTGAACTTGATGCGTTTTGTGAGTTTCAAAAGGAAAAGGCAGTGTGCGCTTGTGAATTTTTTTCCCGGAAATGGCCTTGGTGTGCGGTTATAGGGGCATGTGCAGTAAATGGGGCGATTACGGTACTCCAGGTTTGGAATATTTCATATATTAACATATTCTAACAGCGGAATGTTTTGTATATTTCTTCTGTATAATAGCAAGAAACATTTAAATAAGAAAGACTGCAGTTTTGGAATATTCTAAATTTAAAAGACATTCCACTAGTGGAACAATCCATAATTTCTCCTTTATAAGAGCAAGAAATGATAAGAAAAAATTATTCCATTTATGGAACATTTTTTTATTCCAGTTTTGGACTTTTTGGTCTAAAATAAAAAAATAAATAAAAAGAAATGTAAAAAAGACTCCAGTTTTGGAATATTTCATATTTATAAAATATTCTATCTGTGGAATATTCCGTAAATTTTTTTTGTATATTTTAAAATACTCCAGGTTTGGAATATTTCATATGTTAACATATTCTAACAGCGGAATGTTTTGTATATTTCTTCTGTATAATAGCAAGAAACATTTAAATAAGAAAGACTGCAGTTTTGGAATATTCTAAATTTAAAAGACATTCCACTAGTGGAATAATCCATAATTTCTCCTCTATAAGAGCAAGAAATGATAAGAAAAAATTATTCCATTTATGGAACATTTTTTTTATTCCAGTTTTGGACTTTTTGGTCTAAAATAAAAAATAATCCACAAGTGGAATTTTTGCAGTGGGCGCAAATATTCCAAAAGTGGAAGCATACATAACTCAATATGTATGTAAAAAGGTTACGAGGTGACCGCAGTATTCCAAGACACTATATATCTGGCTACCGTCGAGAGCTCATAACTGAGTCCTTCGGAAGACCCTTTTTCTGAAATGATATTTTTTTGCAATAGTCGGAAGTGACTAGTCCAAAAGAACAGCACACTGCAGTTTACTTTGCAATTGCCATTGCTCCGTCTTTACTGCACTATGAAGTGTAAATTATGACTGCACCGCTTCGAGGCTCGAAACTTAGAAGGCGATGAAATCATTCAGCTCTTATAGCTTCGTGCTCGGAGACCGTATTTCTTCGGTTATAAGTCGGTGTTTTTCTCTTTTTAAACAACACCCAAAATCTAGATCCGTCTTATAAGACGGATCTAGATTTTCGGGGTTGTTTTGGAGGAGAAAACCCCATCTTCTAGCAGAGTTAAGCAAGGCTTATTTACGATTTCGAGTAATTTAAGAACGGAAACACCTCTTCGTCTTATAACCGAATAAATACGGTCGTTATCTTGATAAAGAGCAACTAATCTTGTCTGGTCAATGGACACACCTGACTAACTATGTATTCGAGGATGTTACGAAACGAAAAAGAGCTGTTACGAAACGAAATAATTCATAGTTACCAAACGACCTGATGACCAGGTCGTTTGGTAACTATGACTCTTTTTTCGTTTCGTAACAGCTCTTTTTCGTTTCGTAACAACCCTTGTGTATACATTGTTAACCAGGGGTGGCGCATGTGCAATAACCTTTTTATGACCAAAAAGTCAGATTTTTGGTCAAGAATATATACAAATTCAGTCAAAACACCAGTTGAGCTAGCCATCTTTTCCAAATTTGTTTACGCCTTTCATGCATGTTGTTTGGTCTTTTATTTTTCTTTATTTTAAAGGAATAAATAAGCAAACCAGTCAGTAGTATGACCTTGTTAGCCAGCCACATGATAGTTTATTTACGTTCAGTCGATGCTGTCCATTTGTGGATTTTTCTACAAGGTCATTTATTTTATTTTTTTTTTATCGTTACTTGCAAGCTTTATATTGCAAACGTCTTTGCAGATTGACAACGATCACACATAAACGAGTCCCATCTTAACGAAATCCTGCCTTGAAACATGTAAGCATGAAAAAGCCAATCGGGAAAAATTAAAAGTCAAATTATGCCACATGTAGTGTTTGCAGACGACTTCTGTGCCTTATAGATTTAGCAAACTGAACACGCCTTCACTTAAGTGCGCATGTGCAATAGTCTGGTCTGCAGATGTGCAATTTTATATGCATTAAGACTAGTTTTGCAGAGACTCAGCTCGAATGAGCCGCCACACGAGGAAACCAACAAAGTGGTTGTGCGCCCAGCGCAGTCTTAGATCAGCCTGGGCATCCGCCCAGTCTGATTAGAGTCTTCGCTGCCCGCATGGAAGTAGCTTAGACCTTTAGCTACCCTTTAAGCGCTTATCGAAGACTCTGATCAGACTGGGTGGATGGCTAGGCTGATCTGAGTCTGCGTTGGGCGCACAGCCACTTTGTTGGTTCTCTTGTGTCGCGGCTCAAATGTTAATTTCTTAGACAAACAGTTGTCAGATTGGCTTTCTAGTCGTATCAGCTTTCTGAGTACCATCACTTCAGACACAACGACAATACAATATTAACGCCAAGTAATCCCGCAATTTTATATTGATCAGTTTCACTAGGCTGCATTCGATCTAAATGAAACACTTAGCATTTGATTACTTCAAGCGCCTGCATGTTGTGTATGACACATTTCCGCGCGCATTTCGTCACGTGCCGCCGACAGCATTCTATCAATTCGCTCGTTATTGTCCTCGGTAAGATATCATTTTTCTTTGCTCTGTGGTACGTTCTAATCAACTCAGTGTAGTTAGTTTTGATAATGTATGATACATACAAGATATAAAAGAAGCTGATTACATGTACTAGTCAGAAGGTTATAAACAAAATCACGACTGGATCAGTTCATCAATACTAGAACTACAGCTAATAATAATGGTAACAATCATAATATCCGATAGGTAGGGTTTGAATTATCAAAAGTAGTGATTATATCATCGTTCTTGTTTTAGATTGTTATTTCACATTTCCGTCCGTCCGTCCGTCAGTTAGTCATTCTGTTCGTCCGTTCGTACACAATTACATCGACCATAGAGAAACCTTCGTAGCATTGCCAAATTGGACCGATTTCGCAGTTAACTCATCGACAAAAATATTTCATTTTTTAACTTTTCTTACTATTGTTTTAACGATGACATAACAGAATTTTATATCAAGCCCAGAACTGTATAATTACGTCAAAACCGCGCGTGAAACGGTTTGTAATGAATGACAGCCTATAATTTATTCCCATGTAAGAAAGTTTTCGCTCTGCGGAGTAAGATCAAAGTAACTTGGATAGGTTTGTGCGACTATCTGTCGCCCCTGTCAATATTTGTTCGGCTGGTATGCAACAACTGACTCACGTCTAGCTAAAACAAAGCTCAAAACAAGGAGCAATTTAGTGGATAAAACTGAAATTTTCTGAATAAAAATCACTAATTTAAAAAAGACAATATCGTGTTTTTTTCTCAACTATGCGCTCCTTATTAAATCCATTTCAGTACAACAAAGTGGTCCCTAACGGACCTGTTTCAGTAAATATTATGACTCAAGATATGAGCCGCGACACGAGAAAACCAACAAAGTGGTTGTGCGACCAGCGCAGACTCAGATCTGCCTGGGCATCCGCCCAGTCTGATCAGGATATTCGCTGTCCGCATGAAGGTATCTTAGACCCTTAGCTACGCTTTAAGCGCTTAAGGAAGACTCTGGTCAGACTGGGCGAATATCCAGGCTGATAAGAGTCTGTCCTGGGCGCACAACCACAGTGTTTGTTTTCTCGTGTCGCTGCTCAATATTATATGTATGATTATGAAACCGGACAACGGTCAGCCTTGCATAATTTTACTTCTGTCATAGAATGAAAATGCACCCCGTGCGAAAATTCCAAATAGAGATTTAACGTGGAACTTGTCTTAAGTTCTCATGCCTTGCTCTGGCCTACCTGTCCACATAATTAAAATTTATGTACGAGTTAGAGAGAAAATAACAACAGCAGATAAAAACTATGATTTTCAAACCACCTTCCTAGAATTATATTTGCTTATGTTTGTGAACTGAACCTCCTATTTGTACTGTGGCCCATACCAACAATTGCAGATTGACAAAGAATAGACTAAAAAAAAAACACTTTGATTACTAGTTTGTTTTCAAACTGCTCAATCTGTTTCAAAATTTAATTTAGTATTAGAAGTACATCAAAAGGGCAGTAAACAAAACTGCGCTATATTCTTTGTTTCGTATAATGAATTTGTTCCGAAAAGGAACCGTTTTATAATCCCTCTGCATTTGTAAACAAAATCTCCATAAAAGTCGAGTTCAGATAGATTCTGTAAGAGAACTATTTCTCAGCAAAACGCATATTCGGCCATAAATTCTGCTTTCTGTTACTATCGCCTCCCCAAGAATAAAATTAGTTGTACAATAGCGATGTTTAGTTATATACAAATCGTGAATTGCAGAATCTTTACATTTGAAAAATGTAACTTCTTTAATTAAAGTGACTTTTTAAATTTATCCCATATGGGAACTGTTCGTTCTCACATTAAGAGTTTTAGAGATGTCGGTAGTTCTAAGCTTTCTTGTGCACTTGAAAATACACGACAAAAAAGTTATAGCAGTTTTTGTATGTAACTGAAGATTGTGGAATTTTCTTTTGGCGTTCAGGTAAGACGACTATAATTTCAGTAAATGGGGCTTCGTATCAGAGGCATTTTCTTGTCTATCTTAAGTTCTACTTATGATACGCTTTGATTCAGTATAGGTTTCTCTCGCACAAAATAGTTGTGGAGGGATATAGGATTGTCCCATGCGTATGAAATTAAGTACCATGCTCACCATTTGGCATCGTTCTAGCTACCTCATTTGTGAACCAATTATAATATAAAAATGTAAGGTAAAGGTTTCTCATTGGCTTGTGAAAGTAAGGGCAGTGACGGCATAGAGGCGCATCGTAGCTTTGGCACAGCATATGAAACACGGAACCAATCTCTCTCATTTCGCTGATTTATCCTTCTCGGATTAGAAAAAGATACCCATTTACTGCTGGATTGCCAGAGAGATTTCCAGTCGCCAGCACGCCATACGGCGATTCGAGCGCGCGACCTTCTGTATCATAAGCGAGCGTCTCTAACCACTCGACCATGCGTCCGTCTAATTTCTTAAATATTTAACTGCAGGCAAATATTAAGTATGACAATAACTCAAACAGTTTTTGGTTTCAAGATGCTAGAGCCAAGATGAAGGTCACAATTTCTTGTTACAGGAAACAAAAACAACAACAAAAAACATTGTCATTGCTCTTATCTAGCACCCCTTTTATAGATCGGTTTGAATTATATCTCACATAAATAATAAATATAACATAGTCTTAAATAAATTCGTATTTCAGTATGCTAAGATCAAAATTTTTGTCAATAATTTAGTGCCCTCATTTATTTATGAGTAGCTTTCAATATAACTGCTCACAAATGCTGGGTATAACGAAGCCTCAAACAAGCTTGCAGATTCGGGATACAGATGGATCTCACTATTTATTTGTCTTCGCTTCAGCAACCTTTATCTGATCGATTTCTGTGAGTTAAATATGACAATACCGTTGATAACAGAGTGTTTCATTGTGGTGGAATTAAGGTCAGTGTTGCTATTGCTATTTATAAAGGAACCTCTGCTAGCCCCCTAGCATTCTAATTTATAAACCAATGTCAGAAAAATATCACACATATGTCGAATACGATCTTGGATAAGTTCATTATAACAGAGCAAAAGAGTAAAGAATACAGAAAGGGCTGAACGAAGGTACCAGTCCTGACCTGTGATTTACATGTAACTAATCGAGCTTAATTGAACATATAAGTGAGTATCTTTTAAGTATCCTGATCAGAGGAGATGCCACAACTAAGCCTTCTCACGTTTTCAGAGAGAGAGAGAGAGAGAGAGAGAGAGAGAGAGAGAGAGAGAGAGAGAGAGATGGAGAGAGAGAGAGTTTGGCTAAGATTAAACAAGTTCAGAGTTAAGAAATCCATTATTCGTGGCTTTGTTTGGATCATGAACATACAGAATAATGTTATATAATATATATAATAAACAATCAGAATTCAATTTGATATTTTATGTTAGACATTGGACTTTTTTCAACTTCTTTAGTCCAGTAGCAAATATCAAATTAAACTCTATTTGCTAAACAATACTTTTATTCGACTGACAAACGTTCTTTCTTAAACTGATAAGCTTCAGATATGCTTATTAGGTCCTCTTCAAGATCTGCTACATGTATCGTCAACGCAGGACGCTTGGAACGTTAATGCCAATGGTGAATTTCTGTATTGGGTATGCGAAGAGCAAAAACAAAGCATAAAAGTGTGCAGACTGGTCTGACATTCCACTGTTCATGAGTTTTGTATTATAAGACTCCCCTTACCCTATGGTATGTATGAAAATTCATTATAATTACCTCTTCAAGAACTGCCGAACTCGATGTAGTGACGCAAAATATACAAAATACTACAAAAGATAATAGTTCGTGTTGATCAAACATAAGAGTTCGATCAATATTTTACACATTTTCCTCATGACGATGAACAACGGAGCTGCACGAAGTTTTAGAAGTTAAAAACGCACTAGCAGAACAATATGCAAAAGAAAAAAAATCTGAAACATCAGAAACATCTTCACATTCAACTTTTAAAATACATGTAATATATTACTGGAAATCAGAAATGCAAGCTCTTTACGAAAATCTGTGTCGGTGAAGTAAGAAGATAATTAAGATACAATAATGCAAGCGTTTTTCATAGATTGTGTTATATGGATAATACATGTACATTGAGGGGTAATGAAATTTACGGAAGCTCCAAAATTCTGGAAAAAGAAAGGTCGCTAAATCAACTCAAGCACGTTTTATAAAAAGAACAAATAAATAAAATAGAAAAAAAGAAAAAAAAGAATAAAGTAAAGATAAATAAATAAATGAATAAATTAAATAAATAATAAATAAATAAATAAATAAATAAAAATTAAACTTAAATGCTCAAGTCACAATTCGGATAGGCGATCATTATACATGAGCCGCGACACGAGAAAACCAACAATGTTGTGTTTCAGCGCAGACTCAGATCAGCCTGGGCATCTGCCCAGTCTCATCAGAGTCTTCGCTGTCCGCATGAAGATAGCTAAGTCCCTTAGCTATCCTTTAAGCGCTTAGCAAAGGCTCTAATCAGACTTGGTGGATGCCCAGGCTAATCTGAGTCTGCGGTGGCCGCACTACCGCATTGGTTTTTTTTCGTGTCGCGGCTCACATGTGCGATATTTGGACTGTTAGATCTTTAATCCTTTCAAGACTGGAATCCCGTTTTGGAGACAATGCAAACAATCTACATAGTTTCTGGACTGTTTGCATACATGAATTTCATATGCAAAATGAAATAAAAATGCAAATACCCTCCAGTAAACCCTTACACTAGAAATGAACTCGTTCAATTGATAAGGATAGACAAATTCACTTGTCCAGAAAGGGTTAGAAGAGCTAGAAGTGCATTTGAATACTAGTACATATAACTACCGTAAATTGTGGTTAAACTTATAGTTGTCTCTAGTTATTTCAAACACTGATAATTCAGAGCACTGTCGTGTATCTTAAAATATAGTTTGGACACATTTTCTAATTTTCTTTCCATTTCAGCTCCTGTTATATCAAAGTACTGGTATCTAAAACAAAATTGTGGGACCATAAACTTTACTTTGATATATCAGTAGTTTGAAATGTGCTTCGGTCGAGATATAGAGAGTTAGCTATATATTCATAGATATCATGAAATACTGTTAGTAAGATATTGATACTTATGAAAGTGATATTAGTGAACGTTATCATGATATTAATACCATATTATTGTGGAGCGCCAGGCCTATGAAAATAGGATGTTCATCTTTCACACAGAGAGTTTCGGGTTTGACTCAACGCGGCTCGTGTCTGATCGACTTTGCCGATCCAATAGGCCTGGAAAACCGTACCCAGAGTGCTCTGAGCTAGAAAAAGTAGTATCAGGTCGGCGGTCGTGACTGCAGTATCACTGAACGCCTGTGGTGGTATCCGCCGTATCAAACCGACAAAACTGAAATGCGCATGTAAAACATAAAGCACATTGAGGTTATGATTTTGTTGTTGTTTGGTGCCCCGGAACTGTGGCCTGGTTTAAAAAACACGTCTTGACAAACAACAACTATCATGATATTATTATTACCTATGAAAATAAACGAAACAAAAAAATATCATCAACCTGCACACTTTATTTTCTTCTCCTTTTCGATGCAAACTTTCTTAATCTAGATTTGATCTTTGAAACTTGACAACTGAAGTTAACTTAAAGTCACCTAAGGACAGAAAGTGCGCCAGTAGTTTGTATCCGCGGGTGCATCGATTGTCATCTATGTTACGTCATTATTATGGTTATTAGTACAACATTAATACTTACAAATGTATTAAACAGCAATAAAAGACAATGTCACAATATGACACCGACCCTTGGCGATTATTGCACATGTTTTTGACGTTAAGTAAAAATGATTTATTGAACACTTGAGCGTAAGACAATATTGGTCAACGTCCTAATAATATTGTAATAATTGTTTATGCACCAGAAAAATCACCGTCATAATATTACGGTGATCGTTTCGCCGTTCGATAACACGAAAATCGTCAGACAAATTAGGAACAAAATATTGACTTTGAAATACAAATAAAGAAAACAAACTCACATAGTAATAATAATAATAATAATAATAATAATGAAAATAATAAGAGAGAGAGAGAAATATCTAACATTATGACTCTGACTATGTCAAAGATGCTGAGTTAAGAAAAAAATTATAGGTAAATGCAGTTTAGTGAATGCACTTGTAAAAATTAGTTCAATTTATAATGAATTGCTGAGGAATGATTACAAAAACATATAAAAATTAACCAATATATGCAAAATAAAGAAATATTAAATAATTAATAATCAAAAATATAAGAAAAATAAGTAAATAAAAAATAATAATTAATTTCAATATCGGAATGAAATTCTAATTTCGTAAAATAAGTTACATTGTACATTAAAGGTAGGTTCCTGTACTTTGGAATGCATCATAATTTTGATGATTTTTATCCAAGTTGTTGGAAAGCACTTATAAAGAGGAAATGAATAAGTTTCACTAAAAAGTGTAAATAAAAAAATCGTAGAAAAGTCATTTTGCAAGGGATTTCCTAACTCTGCTTCGCACACCAGTTAGCGCTATTTTTAGTTCGTGCCAAAAATAGATAACATAGCTGACGTCATGCTGCATTGCATTTCGAGATAGTTTTAACCCATCCGCCATGCCAGGACCTCTGGAAGAGCTCAGGGCAAGAGAAAATTAACCGTTGGCAAATGACATCAGAAACTGCGGACTTGCAGACATATATACATATTTATTTTTAGAACTGGAATTCCAACAAAAGAAAATAAACCAAAGGGAAACGACTATTTTCTACAACATCTGACGATTTTCTCAGTAGCAACAGTTTCAGAAAAATAAGAGAATTCAATACTACCCAGAAAAAGACAAAATTATTTTGTGAACATAATTGTTATCCCTAGGCCAGGAACCTACCTTTAAATCAATATTTACTATTAAATTTACATCCTTATTGAAACAAACACACGGCGCCAAGTGTGCAACTATGGTTACGTACCTTTGAGCCACTTGGGTAAAGTCGATAAGAGAACTGAACTGAACTGAACTGAAACAAACAAAAGCAAATGTAACTATATCCAATATATTTATTGAAATTTATAGAGCCACGGCTAGCGCTGATACTTGCCTCGTTTTTAGAGTATATTTCCTCTGTCATCACAATTACCAACATATACTAGACAAAACTATTAACCGACCACTTAATTATATCCCTTTTCCGCGAAAAGAAAAAGTAGTATCGAACATATGTTTCCATTTAGATTGACTTATTGGTGAAATAAATCAGGTCACACTATAATAAAAGAAAACATTAAGTGATTAAAGATACTGGAAACCCTGTTTCCAAGAATAAAATGCAGTAATTAGGCAGTTTGTCATGATTCAGCCAGAACCCTTTTTCGGAATCTGATCAGAATACGAGTATCACTGGTGCGAACATGTTTAAGATGATTAACTTATCTCGTGAATATATCATAAAGCATCATTTTAATGTAGCATTCTTGATTACTGCCACACTGTCAAATTCTTCCCCACTGCAGTCCTAATCCTCGCGAGTTTTGAAAGGGGTGTCCATGTGCACCCTCTGCTGGCACGGAAAAAGGTAATAATCTTATTGATGTGAAGTCTATTAAAATGCGTTTACATACATAATTGAAAGAACTGATTGTAAGAAAATTACGTGCGGATACCAGCTATTATTGTTATTGTTCAAGACTAGGTAAGTGGTCAATTATAAGATTCGCTTATTTCAGAAAAGAACATGCAATTTTTTTACATGGAATACGGATGATTCAAACTCCTGATATAAATACCTTGACTTGAATCTGATTTTTATCCGTTTTATTTATATTTATCGACAGTCTAGTCACATTCTCAAAACATATGTGTTTCAAAGTGTATTATATCGTTTAAGAAAATGCTGATAAATTATTTAAGAAACCATGAAACCGACAGGGGGGGAGGGGGGGGGGGAGGGGCTCGTCTCAGACAAATATAAACGTAAAGATACCGAATTTAGTGCGCCAGACGCAAGTTTCTGTGTTAAACTTCAGTGTCGCTTAACCCCAAAAGTTTGAAAGAAAAATGTGTTGGGCAGGTCTCGGCAGGCAAAGAGCTACCCTTTCCGAGCCACACTTACTGTAGCATTCTGCGAGACACAGTAGCTGCAGACATTAGGTAAGAGACGCCTACGTATTATCTCGCTAGCGCAGGCGCCTGTCATCGAGCCACCTAAACCCCTGTGTCCTGGGGCCGTATTCATAAAGCCACTTAAGTCGTTGCTATGCGGTTGCTAAGGCTAAATATCTATAAAGGAGATTCCCTACAACTATGAAATTTGGTCTGGAGTAACAGTCTTTGTAAGACTGTTCCTCCAGAGCAAATTTCATAGTTCTAGGGAATCTCTTTCAAAGAAATTTAGCCTTAGCAACAGCATAGCAACCACTTAAGTCGTTTTATGAATACGGCCCCAGAGAAACGAGACAGACAAAGGCATCAGGAAGGAGATGTCCGATGCAGCAAGAACCCACAAAAAATAATTCGAAAGAATGGAAATCAAAAACCCTAAGATTCATATCGCTATGACAGGTCAGTCTTAGTTTTAGAATAGTTTAGAAAATTTACCTCGTATAAGTCAATAAGGTTACTATAAATCAGTATTTAAAGATTTACTCCCTTTATAATAATAACAAAAATGATTTGATGAAATATTTCATACCTCCGACATGGTCTAACTATACATTTGGATTAGAGTTTAGATAATAATTTTTTGATAAAAGTGACTTTAAACGAAAAATAAGTTAAATTTTTATACAATCGCGGACCGCCGTTGAAATCGCATTATTGTACAAAAATAATTTATTCATACGTCACAATCACGTGCACGAATAAGAACAATACCTCTACATGATCACATGACACACGTGGTCAAAATCGATATTCTTACAGGCCGTGAGGAAATATGTAATTTGCATTTTAATTTGAAGATTATTTTTCATTCCACATTTATCGAATAAGCATGCATTTTCTCAAAAGTTGTACGGTTAATTATGAGACTATTACAAATTGTCTAACGAAATTTTGTTAAAATATTTGTTTCTGAAAACATGAAATAAACGAGGGAGACAGTCTTTAAGTAGTGATCCCAATGCGAAAGAACCAGAATCAACATTGATCCATACTGAAAACCCAAATTCGTTACTGTTACCTGGTAAACAAATATTCTGAAGCGAATGCTTAGTAAATCCCGTCTTAACTAAGTTCATTAGTAAAACAAAAGATCCTATAAATGAATACAAAATATTAGAATCATTTCTTGTGTGTTTTTATTATATGTAATGCAAATTTGCACGTAGATCTAGGTTTTAAATTATTTTCATACATTAATACATTAAACAGTTACATTATAAAATTACAGAAATAATCAAAAATTAAAATTATTCACAACCGCGGTAAAATGAAAATATACCACACAGTTTTAATATAGCATACATTAGGTGCACAGACAGAAATGCATTAACTTCAAACCTCTTCTCTTCCCCTAACTACCTAAGGGGAAGAGGTTAACCACGATGCAAACGCTGTGGCTAACTTGATGTACTCCAAAGGGTATCAAAAATCATAACTAAACTAGACCAAGAAAAACAAATTACCTAATTTGCATATTCCAAAATAACAATTTTGATTAGTTACAGTTACTAATTAAACTAGTAAGACCTCTACTAAACAGCTCGTACAATTAACAAAGGGGTCAGTAATCTTAAATAAATGCTTAATACTCAGGAGGACAGTTAGCTTAAGTGAAATAGTTAGCTGTACCAGTTTGGGTTTTCAGGGACTGACTAACTGGGTTGATGATACATTAGGGACAAAATTGTTCAACAGCAGCGATACCAACCCAGTGATTTCAATATAAAAGTTACTATACCGAATTTAGTGCGAAAGACGCGCGTTTATGTATTCAACTTCTTCAGTGTCGTTAACCCCGAAAGTTTGAAAGACAAAAGGTGATGGGCAGGTCTCGGCAGGTAACGAGCAGCCCTTTCCGAGCCACATTTACTGACGCATTCTGCGAGACATAGTAAAAAAGTAAAGAAATGTGGTCCTTTTATTGCGAGGAGGATGTTTTACCGTAAGTACACAACACAGGAATTAGAAAAAGTTGATATGACGTCGCTTGGATTATCATATCGACGTTGATACGACGTTGTTTCAGGATGCTGGAAAAAAGCTATGACTTTTTAAAGAGATCTAATATGCGACGCTCTTTTTTGTTTGTTAAGACGATAGCGTACACCTACATGTTATTCTACCAATCATTACAAAGGAAAACAGCTTTTGTGAGTTGCCCGTTTGTGTCCTCACAGGGTGTAAACCAGTCCGCCAATTTTCGCTTCCTGCAGAAACTGTACATCATATTTGGCTTCCGCCGAGACTGTCCGCAATCTCTTGCTTCCTGCCGAGACTTCTGTAAATGATAAATGTTTTCCTGCAGAGTCACGCGGACAGTCTCGGCAGGAAGCCATTTTTCGAGGACAGTAGTCCCTGCAGGAAGCAAGAGTTCGCGGACAGTCTCAGCGGAAGCCACATATGACGGACAGTCTCTGCAGGAAGCAAAAATTGGCGGACTGGTTTATACCCTGTGGTCCTTGTACAAAGAAGCTTTCCAAAATGGGGTCTATCCTTTAAGGAAAGAATTTGCTTCTTCAAAAAGAATGGTTTCCTTTAAGAGTTGATACCTCATTTGGAAGAGAGACAAAGATAAAAATGGAAAAAGTTGCGTCCCTTGAAAGTATATCAGTATATCTTAAGTATCCAGTAACTGCACATGCCCATACCAGAACACTGGTCCACAGTTTATTCAATGCATGGTCTGTTTGTCTATACAATAACTGGATCATATAAGTAGTTTTTGTTTTGCGAAGTGATCTGTGCACAACAGATAACAAACGGAGATAGTCGACTTTGGAAATGGATTACAAATGCCCCGATGAAGCTATAAATGTACACTGGTAGGTCTAGGTATGCGGACTTTGCACGTGCTTAAAATCAGGATAAATCACGACGCAACTACCCAGTAGGTGTGAAACATTGACACAATATCATTTCAACGTCGGTGCGATGTCACGATATCAAATCAACGTCAATATCACACTGTTTAATGATATCTGCCTTATGGAAATTACAAAATATTCATGTTTTTGCAAACTTACAAACAAACGTCCCAGAAATTATTTTAGGATATGTTGGAAAACCTCAAAACCGCTCTAGCCACAGCTGCTTTTTAAAGTCAGCATTATTAATCCATTTATACCCAGTGGACTATTCTATCCTTATCAAATGGAGGAGTCCATTTGTCAATTAAGGGGTGTCTGGTTTTAGTTTAGTTTTGTCATAATTTTTATTTTAAGGAGAACAACCCATTTATTGTATGCAAATACGAGGGGTGATCATTAAATAATGGAAACTAGCATTTATTTCATAAGATATTTGTCAAAACAGTATTCCAGATATATAAAACCTAAGAAGCAAGCATATGACAAATAATACAGTTCTAATGAACTGCTTAGGAATATCGTTGCCATAGCAACGATGCTTTTAACTTATAAGGGTTTAGTCTCTAATTTTTTGCATATTTTCATCTATATTAGCTGCTGATTAGTAACAAAGAATGGATAAAGTTTGTGATAATATGATGGATTGCTGCAAGAGTCAGATACTAAAAGAAATATATAGTTATTCATGTCTTACTCTCAAACCTGGCAAAAATACAGACCATGTAAGACTGTTGATCGAGCAAAATTTGACGTTTTTCGCTGATTTTCAGCCTGAGGGACCAGAATTGTGATGTCATTGCATTATTACAAGCAGAGTCTTGGAAGATTTGTATAGCAGAAAGAACCAAAATTATCCTGAACTTGATAACTGTTCAATTAACTTTAGCATAATACTGGAAAAAACGGAATAAAATGGCAAACTCCTTAAAAATCAATTATTTTAACCCCAGCTTTAGCTTCAATTCATGTCAGATTTCAGAACGTTTTCATTAACGACCATTGTATAAATGTTTCTAAAGCCAACACCCAACTTTTAACAAAATGTGTTCCTAAATTTTCAATTTCTCTTAACAATCTCGTACATAATAAGCATAATACAAGCACCTCCTGACCAAAATGACGTCCAAAAAATCACAGGCGTTACCCGTGACGTCATATGTTGCTATGGTAACACGTTAAAATTTCAGTTTCAAACATGGATTTGAAAGCTCAAAAGACACCCTTTTGTGTTACATGAATGCTACTTATTTCAGTAAAGAATCAACTCATCTACAAAGGTGTTTCCATTATTTAATGATCAACCCACGTAGTGTACACCCTCCTTTTTAAAACCTTGATAAAATTCCACAAGGGAAAGGAAAATAGTTATAGAATTGAAATTAACGAACTTTAGAGTATGAACATAAACACGTATGACTGAAAAGGTTTATAGTGACAAAACTGTTTTATTTATTCTGAAGTCAATTACCCAGTAGTTTACTCAGGAATGGTCCAACTGGGACATTTAGTTTGGAGTTAATTTAATGTCAGAAGTACTTTAAAAATAACATACACTGGCGAACTGTGGTCAAAATTTCCCCAGTTTAATAGCACTAACCGCTCTGGCGTCACTGAATGAACCAAGCAAATTTAATAAATGTTCATTATATTTCACATGATGTAGGACCTTTAGCAATCAAATACCAGGCCAAGTAAGTCACAACTGATCGAATACAAGTTTTAAAAAATGTGTCAGGACAAAAATACTATTAATACAAAAAGACAAAAAAAAAAATCAATCTTTACAATACTTTCAATAAAGATAAACTTTTCTACTTTATACAATATGGTGTGTAATAAAACGTTTCCTATAACTAAAACAGAGTCCGCTGAAACAGCAACGGGCATCGCCGATATAGCGTACGATTCAGCTATAGAATACATAAAGTTCAGTTGCCCCTATGCATGAATTCAGCAGGCGAGATGTGCCAAATACGGCGGTGCTATTATTGAAAATATATACCATAAATACTAAATATTGTGGCATAAAGTCTAAGCAAACAATCTGTCTCAGGTCAAACTGCTCCTGAAGAGGACTCTCTAGTCAGTGTTTGCACTCAGTGTAAGCCATTCTGTAATACTTTGACACATTGTTTAAGATTACTAATAAACTCTTTAGGATAACTACACTAAGCGCTTACGATGTCCCAATATTTAGTTTAATAACGGTACAACTGGCATATGCTCCGTGTCAGTATATAAAGTCCAACTTCCAGTAGATTACATTCACTATACACCGTGAGCCGAAACAATAATAACCATGAAACCTATTGATAAACCCAAAACCGACAAAAGGTTAATAGATTCAGATCTGACATTTCACATCAATAATTTTATCAGCCATGGGAAGCAATTTTATTAAGCATACTAAACATCAAAATTGCCTCTTGTACCGAACACAGGAACAGCGTGTGCTCTCGCCTGGAAATCACGCAAGCGCAGACAATTTAATTTCAAGCAATTCAATTGGCTCAGCATGACGTACGTCACAAGTTTATGCAAATTAGGTAATATAAAAAGCATATTGATTTATATGCGGTTAAAGTGTATTTTGCTATGCAAAATCATTATAAAAGCTAAAAGCAGGAGCATGAAGAGGTCAGGGTTTAGAGTTATAGTATGAAATAAAAGCGGGAATGTTTCTAATAAGTTAATCAAGTTTGATAAAAGATGTTTTTACTGAAATGGAATCTTTTTGGCATCCATGTTACGTGGGGTCAACGACCGTGCGCATTCCCGTATTTAAATATATATTTTATACGTTAAAATACATACAAGAATATTTAACTGACCTAGTTCTGTGATTATTTTCTGTAAGTTTTCGAACGTTTAAATCAAAATTAAGGCATTCGAAATCAGGCCTTATAGTAGAAAAATAAAGAAGTACCCACTGGACGGCCAGGATTCGAACCCACGCCGACTACGGCAACTTCGCTTAGCCATGCAGAGATACCAGTTTAACCTTTTGTGCCATTAGACTTCTGAAAAAGAAGTTTCATGGAACAATGTTAAGTTTGATTTCTCTCCTCGACCCGTCAGATAGGGCTGGCTACTCGATGAAATTGTGCGAACACAATCAGGTATATACATGGAATATCTGGATCTTACGATACCGAAGCTTTGCAATATGAAATGATTTAATTTAGGATTTAACAGATATTCCGGCCCAGGATCATTGCATCCGAAAAGAGTGTAAATATATAAGAAACACTTGGAACAGTTGAAGAAAATGAAGTGTTTGTCCATACTCTAATCCAAATATAATCGTCTATCCTGTAACCTTTTCAAGAATAAGTTTCACGATGCACTATGATGCCTTGATTACACTTATATTACACTACTGGATTTATCAAACCCGTCGTTAGAAAACGGTTGCAAAACTTAACACATTTCCATCATGTCCAATGAATTCGCCAAAAATCTGAAAATGCTTTCTTTGATATAAAAAGGACCAACACAGCCGAAATGGTACCGATGATTACCGAATATCTCCTGGGGAATACCGCATCACGAATGGTTATCCCGGTGCATATTCTAAACCATTGTTTTATATATTATTTGGACCCTTTTTGATACTATTCAGTCTTTAAATCGACTGTCCAATTAAGATTAAAAAACCACAGTATGCTTTTCTCTGGTTTCATCACCAGATATTGTCAGGGTCACTGAAGAGGCTTTATTAGTCGAAACTACGTAGTCTGGCCCATGTTCCTTCTTCTGAATATATTCTCTGCTCTTGAAGGAACTCTTTCAGATTTTAATTAACACATGGTGAAAATATAGTCAAAGGGATAAGAAAAAAATATTTGTCATGAAAAATTGGGTCCAGGTTTCATCATACATTCTGTAATCTAATCAAGAGTTGAGCCGCGACACGACAAAACCAACAATGTGGTTGTGCGCCCAGCGCAGACTCAGATCAGCCTGGGCATCCGCCCAGTCTGATCAGAGCCTTCGCTGTCCGCATGGAGGTAGCTTAGACCCTTAGCTACCCTTTGAGCAGTTAACGAAGAATCTGGTCAAACTGGGCAGATGCTCAGGCTGATCTGAGTCTGCACTGGGCGCACAACCACATTGTTGGTTTTCTCGTGTCGCGGCTCATTTAAGGAACAAGAAGTTAACACTCACAGGGAGCACAGGGTAAGATGAGATCAATGCAGAAAAGATGAAGAAATAGAAAGGAAAAATGGGAAAACTGCCTCGGAGAATAGGCAGAGCGGGAAGAGACAGAAAGAAGAAAAGAGGATATTAAAACAGCAGTGCATGGACAGAGATTGCACATATTTCACGGTACAGTCAATGGGACAAGAACAGACAATATAGAAGAAAAGACGAGAAGACTGCATCATGGAATGTTTTCAGTTTCGAAAAATGCAATATGCGGAATTGAAAAGTCATCATGTGGCCCTACGACTATCAAAATTAAAGTATGAGATTACACGAAATCATATTGAAACCAAGCCATTCATTTGACCTATAAATCTAAATAGAATCTACGAATCAATGATATACGAAACACAGCCCTTTTTTCTAGACTCGGCTCATTTAGAGATTAGCGATTTTATTCGATAATGTTAATTAAAACAACGACAATAACAGTTCTAAATAACTCTACATCGCAACCAGTGTGTAGGAAGGACTGAAGCTGTTTCAGTATAAACACATCACAGTGTGAAAAACAAGAAATTATTGAAGCAAAGCAACAATTCGCCGGAAATTTTATAAGCTGTATGGATACCAGTATTTCATGAAGATGTTTACGCAAACTTGATATATAACATTCAAAGAACGTCGTATCATCGTCCATGGTATATCATGAAGGTGGATTGACGCTGGAATGACGTTTCAACATCGTGTGCCTTCAGTTTCCTTGTATGATAAACTAATAAATGTATATTTTAGCCTTCTTCTGTTTTACTGGTGTACTCTTGTCAGTCACAAAATGATTGCAAGGGAGGTGGGCTACCGCAGGCAAATCTTCACCGTCCTTTTTCTCCGGGTTCTGTTTCAGCTGCATTGCTTGGCTTGCAACATTCTTCCCTGTTCTCTGTTACCTGTAAGAGCTTTTATCATTTTGACTTTTTAAGGGTACCGCGTCGGCCTGTCACTAAACGGAACCAGTTATTCTTTAGGCTCTACATTCAATGTCCATTTTTCGATATATTCAGTTTATACATCTTTTCTGGCATGCAGTTTCTGATTTGTGTCTTTTTATTTTAAATAACCTTTCTGGTAAACATGTCTAAAATATTCTGAAACTAAGACGGAACTATCATAGCGACATGAGTCCGTTTTCTGCCACCACAATTTTGTTTCAAACTTTTGGGGTTTAGGTACGCTGAAGGCGTTTATATAGAAATGTACACCTGTTGCACTACATTTGGTCATAGTACATATACAGTCAGACATAAGTTAAGCATCACCCAAATTTTATTCGAAGTTAAATTTATATCCGACAAATCGGCATATTTGATATAAATTAAATAAAATTTCAAATATTTCAGTTCTTTGGATAGTAAAGAATATATAGAAAGAATATTGATGCAAAAAGTAAAGATGTTCCTGTGATTGAAACATACCTCCTTCTAAAGGTCAACTTCTTCAGGTGATGCTTAACTTATGTCTGACTGTATATATAAACAACCTCTTGTCGCGGCGGAAGTATGCCAGTGACCACTAGTCGAACGCTTGAAATACTAACGTGCCACCAGCATCAAGCATTCTGTGAAATAACAGTAAATAAGTCCTGAATAGTTAGATGCTTTGGAAGCAAGAATTACATCTACGAAATAAAATTGCAAACTCGGTTTAAGTGAGTCAGTTCATGACCAGCAATGGAATGTGCAACACTGGCCACGCAAAACTCTATATTCAAAATTACTCTAAATGAACTCAATGAGTCCAAAGGACCAAAAACTATAATCTGCACTGTGATGATGTACGGGGAGACGTTTTACGGCACAACACCAGCTGCAGTGAAGATGAATAAGTTCTGAATATTAAGTCCACAAAACATCACAAATTTCCTTTAATTTTAGTAAGACAACGATACGTTCCAAGGTTAGTCCATAAGTATCCGAATATTTCACAGATAATCAAATTTCGCCGGTTTGTAAGTGTATTTTGTCAAGAGATTTACCAAAAGTAGAGTGACCCCTCCCCAACATTCACCCCTCCCACTTTTTGCTAGTTATATGACACAATATTTACACATCAGCCTGTATTTTGTTTCTAAACCTGAAGGTAGAACCAATTTAATCCCTGGGGCAACTATGGGGACTACGGTAACATATAGAGTACATTAACTTACAAGAGCACCCTCTTAATATTTGAGCTAAATACATCTTAGCGAAAAAAATACAAGTCGGAATTTTAGAGTATACATACCACGTTAGAGTAAAAGGCGCTTATCATTAACATTCATTTGGTTTATTAGCTAACCTCAGCTTTCATAGGTGAGCTTATAGTGTAGGCAGGCTCCGTCGCCCGTCCGTCAACATTTTCAAACATCTGAAGTCTCCAGAACCTCTTGGCCAATCAGAGCCGAACTTCTTGTGTTGTTTGTTGCTTTGTGTGTTATTGATATAATGTTTGTGATGCTCAGGATAGCCCGGTAACCACTTACATGGGAAATGGCCACTGATGCTGTCTTTGGTGGTGACTAATTTTGTGTTGTATTTTTCCCACACAGTGTCTCAGGTGAGATCTGGGAGTGAATTGTCTCAGTTTCTGATAATTTTACTGTTTACCTTTTCACGTGGAGCCTCATAGGATGGGGGAACGGAAGTTTGTTCGCGGGGTTTGGGTCACATGACCAAGCTGGCTGCCACGTCCATATATGGTAAAAACCCTTAAAAATCTTTTTCTCCAGAACCAAAAAAACTAATGACTTTGAAACGTTGTATAAGGTATGGGGAACTCGGGCCAATCATAGTTTATTCAAATGATGACCCTATTTTGGCCTTGACCTAAATTATGGCAAGGTCAACTTTGGTGCGTTATCCATTTATATGGGAATATGCTTTAACAGTGGATTTCTTAGAAAATGTTTAAGTCTAAGGTACAATATTTGTAATATGTTATACCAAACTAAATAAGCAGATGAAGACATGAAGAATTATGCTTTGATTAGGGTAGCTGAATGACCACCTGTATGGGAAAGAGCTGCTAATTCGGTTTACCGTGCGTGTCTTTCGTGAACTTGTGTCAATTTTTCCGTGTGTGTGTGTGTTTTTTTTCCCTATTGGTTTTGAGAGTGGAATGTCGGATCTGATTGTATTAATTCCTGATTATTGCCTATCGTTTTACTTTACATTATGTTGCTAACGATCTAAAGCATTTGTTTTACCTCTGTTCCATTTCATTGAGATTATGTCGCCGATCAACATTTTCAAACATCTTCTCCTCTAAAGCCACTGGGCCGATTGCAGCCATATGACATGTTAAATCTCCTTGTGTCAGAGGAACGATAGTTAAGGTTGTGTTGGTCCCATGACCAAAATGACCGCCATGTCCATATATGGTAAAACCCTTTGAAAAGCTTCTTTTCCGGAACCGAAATGCCAATGACCTTGAAACTATGTATGTAGCAGTTGAGACTAAAGCCGATCATAGTTGTTCAAATGATGACCATGCGTTGACCTTGACCTTATTTATTGCAAGGTCAGTTTTGGCGCATTATTCGTTTATATGGGAAAATGCTTTAACCGTTGATTTCTCAGAAACTATTTTAGTCTAAGGTATTTCGTATATGTGGCTAACTGAACAAGCAGATGAAGACTTTATGTTGCTTAAGGTCAAAGGTCATTCTTTGACCTCTGTTTCAGGTCATTGAGATTCTGTCACCCACCAGAATTTTCAATAATCCTGCCCTCTGAAGCCACCGGACCGATTGATGCCATAATTCATATTGAATCTCTCTGGGTTAGGGGAACAAATCCTCTTTTCTAGAGCCAAGATGCCAAATGGCCTTGAAACTTTTGTATATGGCCTTGAAGAATCTGGCCTTACAGAGTTTGTTCAAATGATAACGCTGAACTGACCTTCGTTGAATTCATAGCAAGGTCAACTTTGGTGCATTATGTGCTTATAAGGGAAACGCTTAAACGATGAATTTCTCAGAAACTATTTAAGTCTCAGGTAGTTGGTATATATACTTTACTAAATGAAGAGACGAAGACATTATGTTGCTATAGGCCAAAGGCCATTCTTTGACTTTGGTTTCTAGGCACGTAGATGCTGCTGCCCTTCTACATGTTCAAACGTTTTCTCCTCTGGAGCCACTCGACAGACTGAAGCCATATTTCACGTGGAGTCTCTCTGTGTCAGGGGAAAGAAAGGTTTTTCAGGTTACAGTGGTCAGATGACCCAGATGACCGCCTTGCCCATATATTGTAAAACCTCACGAAAATCTTCTTAAGCAGAACTGAAAGATCAATGAACCTTGAAACTTTGAATTTAGCATTGGTGGCCAAGATCCTACAAATACTGTTCAAATGATGATCTTGCATTGACCTTGACCTAATTTATGGCAAGGTCAACTTGAATATATACTTCTTTTGAAATGGGAAAATGCTGAAACAATGTATTTCTCAGAAACTATTTAAGTCTAAGGTAAATATAAACTAAATGTTCATTTGCAGACATTATGTTGCTAAAGGTCAAAAGTCTTTCTGTGACCTTTGTTCAAGGTCACCGAGATTCTGCTGCCGTTAACATTTTCAAGCGTCTTCTGCTCTGGAGCCACAAGGCAGATTGAAGCCATATTCATGTCGCACCTCCCTGGATCAGGGGAACGACAGTTTGTACAGGTTGTGTTGGCCATGTGACCAAAATGAGCCATTAGCCCATATATGGTAAAACCCCTTATCTTCAGAAATAAATGACAGTGACCATGAATCTTTGTTCTTTGTATTAAGGACTTGGGCCCAACAAAGTTTGTTCAAATAATGACTCTGCGTAGACCTGGGTTTAGTTTATGACAAAGTCAACTTTTGTACGTTTTGCTTGTATATGGGAAAATGCTTTAACTGTGTATTTCTCATAAGCAATTACGTCTAAGGTATAATATTTGGTATTTATGCTTAACGTAATGAGGAGACGAAGACATAATGTTGCTGTGGGCCAAAGGTCATTCTTTGACCTTGGTTCCGGGGCACTTAGATTCTGTTGCCCGTCAACATGTTCAAACGTCTTCTCCTCTAAAGTCGCTTGACAGACTGTAGCCATATTTCATGTGGAGTCTCCCTGTGTCAGGGGAAAGCAAGTTTGTTCAGGTTCCATTGGTCACATAACCAAGATGGCCGCCTTGCCCATATATTGTAAAAACTCATAAAAATCTCCTCAAGCAGAACTGAAAGGTCAGTGACCTTGAAACATTGTATTTAGCATTGGTGACTTAGACCCTACAAATATTGTTCAAATGATGATCCTGCATTGACATTGACCTAATTTATGGCAAGGTCGACTTTAATGTTTACTTTTCGTTTTTAATGGGAAAATGCTGAAACTATGTATTTCTCAGAAGCTATTTAAGTCTAAGGTAAAATATAAACTAAATGTTCACATGAAGACATTACGTTGCTAAAAGGTCAAAAGTGTTTCTGTGACCTTTGTTCAAGGTCACTGAGATTCGGTTGCCCTCAACATTTTCAAACGTCTTCTGCTCTGAAGCCACAAGGCAGATTGAATTAAAATCTGAAAAAGTTCCTTCAAGAGCAGAGAATAGAAACAGAAGTAGGAACATGGGCCAGACTACGTAGTTTCGGCTAATAAAGCCTTAGTTCATGTCGCACCTCCCTGGGTCAGGGGAACGAACGTTTGTTCAGGTTGTGTTGGTCATAAATGGGCAGATGAAAACATTATGTTGCTAAAGGTCAGGTTCATTCTTTGACCTTTGTTCCAGGTTACTTAGATTCTGTCGCCCATCAAGATTTTCAAACAGCTTCTACTCTGAAGCCACTGGGCAGATTGAAACCAATTCTTATTGGAACTTAATCAAACTTGCTGATTATCAGGACAGGCATAAACTATATGATTAATTCGAAATTCGGCTATATTGTATGTTTCGCCATGGAGTTACTTGAATAGCCCATATTTACTTAAAGATTTACACCCACAATATTTCTGTTAAAGTTTAAATTTCTCACAAAACATTATATTCTGGGCATGATAATGATTGCTATTAAAAGTACATTTATCTGCCAAATTTATGATTTGTGATGGTCACTGAAAATAGGAGAATTTAAGGAAATACACAAAAAGAGCGGCAATAGCGGGTCACCATTCCCACCAAAACGGAAGACTTGATACGCCCAGCAATCATAGTTAATCAGGTTAAAGTTATATCATGAATAATTTTAAGTCCTTTCTTTACTCAAGTTCAGACAGTTATTGGCTGAAAACAACTCACGTGCACAGATTAGAGGTTAATGCTATTGTTAAGTTATTTACTCCACCAATCATAAAATTCAACACATGCTTGCTGAAACGCCTGTGGGAGTCAATCAATTTATGACGACAAAATATTCGTGAATATTCAAGAACGGTACGCATTGATTCATCGTCTCTGCCTCCGTAACAAAGATGTTTTAGCTGAAGATTTTTTAACACATCTTAATTATGTTGCATACAACTAACCAGCTTCATAATTTTGTGATTATTTCGTAATGAAATACGAGGAAGTATACCTTTAAATAGCTCATATTTGAGTGAGTGAGTGAGTGAACTCGGGGTTAACGTCCCGCCAACAACTATGTCATATGGAGAGGGGACCTCGGTTTAAAGTCTCATCCGAAAACCGGAGAAGCAGGAGATCGATCTTGCGATCCCTGGATTGGTAGTCTAGCATGTTAATCACTAAACTACCGTCGCCGCTCCCCCATATTTGATCTTGTCCCAGCAAAGAGACTCGAAACTTCATCAAACGTGCCGATAACCAGGTCAGGCATTAAATCTCTAAAGCTCGTGGATTATCTCCTCGTACGGGCGGACAAACCATGGTATAACTATTACTTAGCTAGTGTGTTCAAACATTAAGGGCAACAACAGTAAATCATATATGACATCAAAAATGTTACTTTGCGCCGATGATGACATTTCATTTGCTTTTGAAGTTGTCAGTTAAAGTGTAAATTAGATAAAGTATGAGAAAAAGTAGACACGTTATGGTTATTTTATGACAACAGGTTAATTAGTATCTTTGTTTTAGTCAAAAACTCTTGGTCATTTCGGGAAGGAGTTTTATTGATAATAAATTAACAGGACAAAGTAACATTTTGGTCATTGATCCCGATTGTTATCCAGGCAGTATCATGTGAAAAAGCATTTAGGGCATATGCAAACTGCGCATGCCCAGACCAGCCTGCGCAAATGCGCAGTCTGGTCAGGGCGTACACAGTTTGTCCAGATTATGAAATATCTTGAGGACCTGAATAAAGAAGCAATTGGCTTAACCCATACCATGGGCTCAGGCATGCAGGCAAGCTTTGTATTTAAGA
The DNA here is from genome assembly GCA_963989385.1 of Ctena decussata. Lineage (NCBI taxonomy): Eukaryota > Metazoa > Mollusca > Bivalvia > Lucinida > Lucinidae > Ctena > Ctena decussata. The sequence continues at coordinate 61,722,757 of OZ022504.1, forward strand.
CCGGTTGTCTCATGATGCGAGTAACAGTTGTTTTTGTTTTCTTTTTCCTGGACAGGTGCTCTTGCAAACGTTTGGCCATAAAACAGCTGCCCCTTTTTTGTATCAAATCAGCTGTGTTATTATGTGTGTTAGTGATAACTGGATGAGAGGAAAGAGAGAAAAAAATGAATCCGTAGTTTTTCTCTACTGACCATTCTAAGGCGATGACATTTATGATGTTCATTCTGTGTATGGCTTGGTGGCCACTTGCAACAGGTTTTTTCAACGCCATGTCCTGTTTGTTGCCCTGTTGTTATTCTTGAACGTGCAGGGAGAGGGAAAACGACAACAGGCCGCGCATGATTTTTAATTGCGCATGCGTCGGTCAGTTACTTTTAATAGACATTGGTAAATCCATTTTTAGTTATAAATAGCGTTCGGAAAATCCAATAATAATTGTATAGCGCTGCACTTAAAACAATGGCTTATATCTAGCATGTTAAAGCTCTCTGCAAACACTATTTCAGTAGATTTATTTATTTATCATTTATTTATATATATATTTATTATTTTTATTTATTTATTTATTTAATTTTTATTCTTTCTTTTTCCCTAATTAGATTAAAAATGAGCACAATGAGCAAAACTCACTGGGCACGATGATATAATGTTCTACTATCATAAGGGTTTGCTGTACGGGCGATGGAATTTAGAGACCCTTCGTATCAACAAAAATGTTGGCCAGTTTGATATATTTACCTGTAGATCTAAAACAATTGACATTGTTTAATATGTTTCATTGGCCCTTTTACTGTATGCAAGTATTAGGGACGAGTCATTTATTATCAGGTCGGGGGCCGGGTATATTCAGAAGAGTATGTGTGTGTGTGTTTGGGAGGGGGGGGGGGTTGGTGGTTGGTTGATTTGATGCTTAACGTCCACGGTAAACAACTAAGGTCATGTCGGGACGGTCAGTTAACCTAACCACACTATTCCTGGGCAGGCTTAGACCTCCTAAACGGTTAACCAGTACTAAGTGCACATACTTTCGCCATTACTGACAACTGCCCTTCTTGAATCAGCGGAAGGAACGAAAGTATGTGGCCAGACCGGGATTCGAACCCAGGACCTCTGACTTACGAGTCAGGTGCCCCACCGATTGCGCTACCCGGCCCGGCTTGTAGGGGGGTTATTAGTGATCTACTGGGAGTGTGTGGAGGGATAGGGGAGCCTTGCATAATTTCTTTTTTAAATAAAGACAAATGGAAAAAAATCCATTTGTCTTAATTTGAAAAAATGTTCAAGAATCCCCATTACACCTACACTTTCAAATTAATTTTATTCTTTCAAATTTAAGATTTAAAAACGCTTACAAAGAAGAAAATACTAGGGTCGCTTTATTCCCCCCCCCCCCCCACCCCACCCAAAAAAAAAATCATTGGTGTATTAGTAGGAAAATATACAATGAATGGTCTTAAAAAACATGTCGATCTGAGGATATGTTCTCAAGTAAATTTAACGCCTGCGTTTGTAAAGGTTCCTTGTCATCAGTAAAAAACTGCTCTGGAATCTGGGCACTGGGCCCAACAACACCCTTAATGTTATTATCAGCTTTATAGAGCATTCAGCATCAGTTTCTTGGTGGACATTTGCAGAAAAATCGGTATATGTAATCAACCTGTAACAATGAGAGAAATTTCTTCGTATTTTGTGCCGATTGAGTTTGATTGAGGTCTGTCTATTATAAAGGCTCTTGAGGTCTGTCTTACATTAGGGTTGTGGGGGTTTGGGGCGGGAGGAGGGGAGGGGGTGGATGGGTAATAAACTTTTTTGTCACCTATCTGGAGGGGGGGGGGGGTGAAAACCAAATATAATAAAATTGGTAGGTTGCATGATTTCCTATATGACAAAAAGGGACCGTGATGCAGCTGTTGTTATAATTTCATGATTACAGCTGGAGCACGATCTTCTTTAGCCTGATAACAGCTACAGCTTAGTTTCTGTTAGACTTAACTACAGCACAGCTGCAGCACGCTCTCTATTTGTCATATAGGAACCGTAACAACAGCTGGAGCATGGTCTCTGTTAAGTATATAGGAAATCATGCTCCACCTGTTGTCATGGGAGTATAACAACAGTTGGAACATGGTCTTTGTTAAGAATATAGGAAATCATGCTCCACCTGTTGTCATGAGAGTATAACAAAAGCTGGAGCATGGTCTCTGTTAAGTGAATAGGAAATCATGCGCCACTTGTTGTCATGAGAGTATAACAACAATTGGAGCATGGTCTTTGTTAAGTATATAGAAATTCCTGCTCCACCTGTTGTCATGAGAGTATAACAACAGCTGGAGCATGGTCTCTCTTGTGTAGATAGGAAATCCTGCTCCACCTGTTGTCATGAGATTATAACAACAGCTGGAGCATGGTCTCTGTTAAGTGAATAGGAAATCATGCTCCACTTGTTGTCATGAGAGTAATGCAACAGCTCGAGCATGGTCTCTCTTATGTATATAGGAAATCATGCTCCACCTGTTGTCACGAGAGTATAACAACACCTGGAGCATGGTCTCTGTTAACTGAATAGGAAATCATGCGCCACCTGTTGTCATGAGAGTATAACAACAGCTGGAGCATGGTCTCTCTTATGTATATAGGAAATCCTGCTCCACCTGTTGTCATGAGATTATAACAACAGCTGGAGCATGGTCTCTGTTAAGTGAATAGGAAATCATGCGCCACCTGTTAGCTCGAGAGTATAACAACATCAGGAGAATGGCCTCTGTTAAGAATATAGGTAATCATGCTCCACCTGTTGTCCTGAGAGTAAAGCAACAGCTCGAGCATGGTCTCTCTTATGTATATAGGAAATCATGCTCCACCTGTTGTCACGAGAGTATAACAACAGCTGGAGCATGGTCTCTGTTAAGTGAATAGGAAATCATGCGCCACCTGTTGTCATGAGAGTATAACAACATCTGGGGCATGGCCTCTGTTAAGTATATAGGTAATCATGCTCCACCTGTAGTTATGGGAGTATAACAACATCTGGAGCATGGTCTCTGTTAAGTATATAGAAAATCCTGCTCCACCTGTTGTCTTGAGAGTATAGCAACAGCAGGAGCATGATATCTCTTATGTATATCGGAAATCATGCTCCACCTGCTGTCATGAGAGTAACACAACAGTTGGAGCATGATATCTGTTAAGTGAATTGGAAATCATGCGCCATGTGTTGTCATCAGAGTATCAACAACATCTGCAGCATGGTCCGTGCTAAGTATTTAGGTAATCATGCTCTACCTGTTGTTATGTGAGCATAACAACAGCTGGAGCATGGTCTCTGTTAGGTATATAGGAAATCATGCGCCACTTGTATAGTATAACAACAGCTGGAGCATGGTCTCTGTAAAGTGAATAGGAAATCCTGCTCCTCTTGTTGTCATGAGAGTATAACAACATCTGGAGCAAGGCCTCTGTTAAGTATACAGGTAATCATGCTCCACCTGTTGTCATGAGAGTATAGCAACAGCTGGAGCATGGTCTCTCTTATGTATAATGGAAATCATGCTCCACCTGTTGTCACGAGAGTATAACAACTGCTGGAGCATGGTCTCTGTTAAGTGAATAGGAAGTCATGCCCCACCTTTTGTCATGAGAGTATAACAACATCTGGGGCATGGCCTCTGTTAAGTATAAGGGAAATCATGCTCCACCTGTTGTTATGGGAGTATAATAGCATCTGGAGCATGGTCTCTGTCAAGTATATAGAAAACCCTGCTCCACCTGTTGTCTTGAGAGTATAGCAACAGCAGGAGCATGATCTCTCTTATGTATATCTGAAATCATGCTCCACTTGTTGTCATGAGAGTAACACAACAGTTGGAGCATGGTCTCTGTTAAGTGAACTGGAAATCATGCGCCACCTGTTGTCATGAGAGTATCAACAACATCTGCAGCATGGTCTCTGCTAAGTATATAGGTAATCCTGCTCCACCTGTTGTCATGAGATTAAAACAACAGTTGAAGCATGGTCTCTGTTAAGTGAATAGGAAATCATGCGCCACCTGTTGTCACGAGAGTATAACAACATCTTGAGCATGGTCTCTGTTAAGTATATAGGTAATCATGCTCCACCTGTTGTCATGAGAGTATAGCAACAGCTCGAACATGGTCTCTCTTAGGATATAGGTAATCATGCTCCACCTGTTGTCACGAGCGTAAAACAACAGCTGGAGCATGGTCTCTGTTAAGTGGATAGGAGATCATGCGCCACCTGTTGTCATGAGAGGATAACAACATCTGGGGCATGGTCTCCGTTAAGTATATAGGTAATCATGCTCCACCTGTTGTTATGGGAGTATAACAACGTCTGGAACATGGTCTCTGTTAAGTATATAGAAAATCCTGCTCCTCCTGTTTTCTTGAGAGTATAGCAACAGCAGGAGCATGATCTCTCTTTTGTATATCGAAAATCATGCTCCACCTGTTGTCATGAGAGTAACACAACAGTTGGAGCATGGTCTCTGTTAAGTGAATTGGAAATCATGCGCCATGTGTTGTCATGAGAGTATCAACAACATCTGCAGCATTGTCCGTGCTAAGTATATAGGTAATCAAGCTCCACCTGTTGTTATGGGAGTATAACAACAACTGGAGCATGGTCTCTGTTAAGTATATTGGAAATCATGCGCCATTAGTATAGTATAACAACAGCTGGAGCATGGTCTATGTTAAGTGAATAGGAAATCCTGCTCCTCTTGTTGTCATGAGAGTATAACAACATCTGGAGCATGGCCTCTGTTAAGTATATAGGTAATCATGCTCCACCTGTTGTCATGAGAGTATAGCAACAGCTCGAGCATGGTCGCTCTTATGTATATAGGAAATCATGCTCCACCTGTTGTCACGAGAATATAACAACATCTGGAGCATGGTCTCTCTTAAGTATATACGAAATCCTGCTCCACCTGTTGTCGTAAGAATATAATAACAACTAGAGCATGGTCTCTGTTACGTATATAGGAAATCATGCTCCACCTGTTGTCATGGGAGTATAACAACAGCTGGAGCATGGTCACTCTTATGGATATAAGAAATCCTGCTTCACCTGTTGTCATGAGACTATAACAACAGCTGGAGCATGGTTTCTGTTGAGTATATAGGAAATCTTGCTTCACCTGTTGTCATGAGACCATAACAACAGCTGGAGCGTGGTCTCTGTTAAGGAAATAGGAAATCATGCTCCACCTGTTGTCATGAGAATATAACAACAGCTGGAGCATGGTCTTTGTTCAGAATTTTGGAAACAATGCTCCACCTGTTGTCATGAGAATATAACAACAGCTGGAGCATGGTCTCTGTTAAGTGAATAGGAAATCATGCGCCACCTGTTTTCATGAGTGTATACCAATAGCTGGAACATGGGCTTTTATAAGTATATATAGGAAATCATGCGCCACCTGTTGCCATGAGAGTATAACAACAGCTGGATCATGGTCTCTGTTGAGTATATAGGTTATCATGCTCCAGCTGTTGTTATGGGAGTATAACAACAGCTGGAGCACGTTCTCTGTTGAGTTTATATGATATCATGCTCCACCTGTTGTCATGAGAATATAACAACTGCTGGAGCTCTGTTGTAATTAGAGTATAACGAGATCTGGAGCATGGTTTTTGTTACGTATATAGGAAATCATGCTCCACCAGTTTTTATGGGAGTATCACAACATCTGGAGCATGTTCTCTGTTAAGTATATAGGAAACCATGCTCCACCTGCTGTCATGAGAGTATAACAACAGCTGGAGCATGGTCTCCGTTAAGTATATAGGAAATCCTGCTCCACCTGTTGTCATGAGAATATAACAACAGCTGGAGCATGTCCTCTTTTAAGTATATAGGAAATCATGTTCCACCTGTTGTCATGAGAATATAACAACAGCTGCATCATGGTGTCTGTTAATAATATAGGAAAACATGCTCCACCTGTTGTCATGAGAGTACGACAACAGCTGGAGCATGGTCTCTGTTAAGTGAATAGGAAATCATGTTCCACCTGTTGTCATGAGAATATAACAACAGCTGCATCATGGTGTCTGTTAATAATATAGGAAAACATGCTCCACCTGTTGTCATGAAAGTAGAACAACAGCTGGTGCATGGTCTCTGCTATAACTATAGAAGACAGGCTTCGCCTGTTGTCATGAGATAATAACAACAGCTGGCGCAAGAAATTAGCTATTTATTTGGGAATTCATGCTCCTCCTGTTGTCATGAAATTAGAACAACAACTGAAGCATGGTCTCTGCTATAACTATAGGAAACCATGTTCTGTCTGTTGTTTCGAGAGAATAACAACAGCTGGAGCAAGGTATCTGCAAGTACTATAGGAAACCATGCTCCAACTGTTGTCATGAAAGTTGAACAACAGCCGGAGCATGGTCTCTGCTATAACTATAGGAAAACATGCTTCGCCTGTTGTCATGAAAGTAGAACTATAACTGGAGCATGTTCTCTTCTGTAACAAACGGAAACCATGCTCCACCTGTTGTCACGAGAGAATAACAGTAGCTGAAACATGGTATCTCCCAGTACCCTGGATCTCGTCAAATATAAAATCTACTCATGCAAAAAATGTTGCTATTGGAGCAACATCTTATCTTCAATTTTTACCCCAATAACAGTGGCAGATTAGATTCCTCTGAACGTGTACCAATTTCTGTTAAGATTCAGATCCTTCTGAGAAAAGACATACATGTGTCTTGACCATGGCCATGGAAGTTATGGGGATTCATATGAAAGACTGTGTAGAAGAAAATAGATATAATCACTAGAATACTATATGGGTACTTCATATCACATCATAGTAGAACTGACGTTCTAGGTCAGAGGGTTAAGCGTTGGCCTGTTAAACTGGCTCTCGGGGTTCGAACCCCACTGAGGCGGCATTATTTTAACCGTAAACGGGATTCCATTGCACACAGCCATTCATATAATTACATTACCGTCGGGTCGATATGACTGAAATAGTGTTGTTAGGTCCACCCATATCACATCCTATACTCGTATATGCCTTTGACCAGTGATACTGGTGTTGGGCAGATGTTCGTACTAAGAAAATCTATTGAGATTTTTTGTATAAGTAAAACGTCGATATGACGTCGGTGCAATGTTGATACGACGTTTTGTCTGGGTGGGTTTAAAGTGCATAGGTACACCGTAATGGTTTTCTGCCTTTTTTAAAAAAAAGGGGAACACATTTTGTGACTTCCAGTTTGCTGACCTGTGAGACTAAGCCCTTCCTAATAAGGTTTACCTTAAAGAAAATAACTTGCTCCTTAAGAAGCAAATTCTTTGCATGAAAAGTTGACTCCAAATGAGAAAGGGGGGCGGGGGCAAAAATAAATAATGACAGAGTAGTTTCCCCTGGAAGTTACACAGTCACATTAATGCGTATGGAGGCACATTTATGTTTTCTCGCCATTTTTAAAGCTCAGACATGCTGACTTCTTTGACGTAAAACATTAAAAAGTGGATTTGACAGTAGCATCAAAAAGAAGAGATGTTCCTCATAAGTTGTGATGAAAAAGACCTCTTCAAACGCAGAAAACGGCAACTCACTGTGAGGTATGCGAGTTTAGGCGACCCGACTCTATACCTGCAACCGTATGCTTCTCTGATTAACAAACCCATTGTATTGGCCACTTGAAGCGCTGGCACCATTTTAAAATGCGGACTGAGTCTGGTATCAGCGTGCATATCATTCCCTCCAACAGACGCAATAAGTGCTGTTTTAAGTAGAAGAAAGCTTGTTGAAAACTATCTAAAATTCCAGACTCGTTGCAGATTCAAGAACAGACATGTAATAAGCCATCGCATTGTACACAGATAAACACTTGATAACTCCCTTGGAATCCAAATAGAGAGAGAGAAAGAGAGAGAGAGAGAGACACACACACACACAGAGAGAGACAGAGAGAGAGACAGACAGAGAGAAAGAGGAGAGAAGAGGAGGTGGGGTCGATCGGGCTTTATTTTATATTTTTGTTTTGAATCGCAAAAACTGCATCACTGATATTGTTTATGTGTCTCAACAGCAGCAGTATTTGCATTATGTCCATCAACTATTAACAAACTTTTGTGGGGTAACCCTGAGCTGACATGCCAAACAAAAAGATTTTTTTCCTAACTGTTCAGAATTTTATAATGAAAACAAAACGCTTCGAAAAACAGTCAAGGTTAACTCCGTTTCACATTACTTACAAATAGAATATAAGTTTCTTCCTTTAATTGTATTATTATACAGTTGTTAAATGTGTAGAATCTTATTCCATTGAGCTGTTTATGTGAACGAACCTTTGGCTTAAAACCACTGTGCCTCGACTGCTGTACACAAACATGTACCTTTATACATGTATGTCTAAAAAATGCTAAATGATAGCAAGCCTAAAATTCCACTCCCCGTGGAGCCCTCCTACCTATCACTTACCTGCTACTATGTTGTACATTTTTGTATAACTTTACTGCCATCTCTCTAAAGTACCTTACTCTCTAAATACCTGATCATATGTTACATTACTATTCCAGACATCTTTGTTTAGAACTGATCTTATGTCAGTTTTAGCAAGCCTCAAAGTTCAAATGACTATATACTTGTTATACGATCAATTGAAACATAGGATACAGCTTCATATAAGTCGTATGACTTTCTTCTGAATCCTATCTGTACTGATTAGATTTACATGTACTTGTATCTGTATTTACTCTATGTATCTCAGTTTCAAATAAAATATTGTTTAAACCAACAGCAGCAGTGGCCGATAAAATATTTGTCAGCGCATATACATTTTTTTACAGCTTTAAATCTTGTGAGCCCTAGACATCGAAAGGCCGAAAAGTTCCAAATACAACCTTCGTTTTATATATTCCTAGATATCAGAACAATTATAAAATGCAAAAAGGGCAAACTCTCAGTCTTGGAATTCATTTAGGTGCAAGCTATATTAAAACGAATGTAACAGAAGCTAAAGGGCTTAAAACGCATTAAATTGTTGAAGGATTATGCGTGTACGTGAAAATGAGGTGACAAAATCATTAGCAGAATTTTACCCTTTGGTGACAACTTAAACATAACTGGCAATAACGTTTAGCCTAAAGGTTGTTTATGTTTTTACCAGTTAACTGGCAATGGCTTCTTTTGGTCTAAAACGCTGTTACCATTTAACTGGTAAATGTAATTTTACGTATAAATGGCTGTTAATAGTCAACTGACAATAGCAATTACAATCTTATATGGCTAACAGCAATTTTTGTCGCCCCGTTTACGATTGAAAAGAGTCCCTCCTCCAGCGGGACTCGAACCCGGGACCGCTAGATCAGCAGGTCATCGCTTACCCTTCTGAGCTATCGGGTCCCCTTTATACTACAGGCATCAGTGTAGGTCTTGTTCTTAAGAAAGTATTTCTTGCTAAAATAAGGTTATTTGGGGACTGTGATGTAAGATATTTTTTATATTTAGAATTATTGTTTTCTGTTGAAATATCTCCCGCTTCATTTTGGGGTAATTTTTCTTTCTTTTGTTTCTAGAGTTTCATAACCTTTTAATTGAATTTAAGCTCCAAAGAGTCATTTTGCTTTCTGAATCTTATTTGTTAAATGCTGTGCATCAACATTTCATTTGAAGGTTTGGCGATATGAAATAAATACGAATTATCAAGTCCAGTTTGTTCTACGAATTTCGGAATTCAGAATTCGGAACAAGGAAATAGTATAGAAATGAAAAGTGAGCCCCATGATTTGGGCCATCGTAGTTCTGATAGAAATAGGTAAAGAAAAAAAAACATTTTTATAAACAAAACATTTTCTCGCCGTGTCCTGCGCCGGTATAGCAGGTTGAGTGAGATTCAAAATATTTGTATTCCTCGGGGCAAGTCAAACCAAGAAAAACAAGCAAATTCGGTGAATTTATATCCCCCGCCGAAGCGGCCCTGATTCGTTTATGCTTTATTTTAAGTTACATGAAATTTCGTTCACTGGTTACTAAGTTACGGCTGAACTTGTGGACTGTAAATAAAATCAAGGGAAATATCTCTGTGATAAGTGAGGCATAATCGGAAGCTGTTCTTAAACATTTGTCTCAGCATCATTGCACTATGATGATACATTATTAGTTCAGTTTCAAGAAATTCTATTCACGATACCTTAGTTATGGCTAATTTGTGGATTTTAAATCTATTTATGCATAACTGGAGCGATTATGACAAAACTTAATGTGCACTGCTGTGCCATGACAATACATAATTATTTTAAGTTTCGTGAAATTCCATTCATTGGTTGATTGGTTATGACTGAATTTGTTAATTTTAAACCAATTCAAGGGCAATAACTCGTGCACTACTGATGCCCTTCTGACGAAACTTTATGTGCATAACCGCGTTATGGTGTTACACATTTAATTTAAGTTTCATGAAGTTTTGATAATTGCTTACTATGACTCATTTTATTAATTTTAAGTCCATAAAGGGCAATAACTCATGCACTACTAAAGCCAGTCTGACGAAACTTCACATGCATCAGCACGTTATAGTGATATATACTTATTTTAAGTTTCATGAAATTCCGTCCAGTGGTTACTTAGTTATGGCTCCGGACGGACGGAAGGACGGACGGATGGAAGGACGGACGGACGGACAGACAGACAGAAGACAGACGGACGGACGGATATGAAGGAAACTATATCCCTCCGCCTTCTTTGGGGGATAAAAAACGCATCCGGGATAATGGGAGCTATAACAATATATTTAGGGATCTAGTGAGTCCTGGTTGTGTAGTTGAGACACAAGCACTCATCTTCTAGCTATTGGACTGAAAAACTCTCTACTACGGAATGAGTAAAAGAATACCTAAATGTTATACGGAAAGTTAAAATGCTGTGAAACTTGTAATATGTTGTGTCCAAGACTCAATGGGTTTCTAACCAGTTAATGGGGCTTAGGGGATGGGGACTGATCACACAAGTTAATGAACTAAGAGAGATATACGCATAATTTTCTAAAAGCTGGGTATAGTATACTCACTCCGCCTCCGGCCCTCCGCCCCCCCCTCCTAGCCTAGTAGCCGTAGGGGCAGTGGGCCTACTCTCATTTCGCTGCCTTATCCTTCCCTGATTCGAAACAGGGACCCATTTTCTGCTGGATTGACCGAGACAGTTTTCGAGTTGTCCATGCTCCAGCGGTTGTTATATTCTCATGACAACAGGTGGAGCACTTTTTTCCATAAACTTAACAGAGACCATGCTCCAGATATTGTTATACTCTCATGACAACAGATGGAGCACGATTTCATATATACTAAACAGAGACCATGCTCAAGCTGTTGTTATACTCTCGTGACAACAGGAGGAGCATGATTTCGTATATACCAAGTAGAGAACATGCTCCAGCTGCTGTTATACTCTCATGACAACAGGTAGAGTAGGATTTCCTATATACTTAACCAAGACCATGCTCCAGCTGTTGTTATACTCTCACGACAACAGGTGGAGCAGGATTTCCTATTCACTTAACAGAAACCATGCTCCAGCTGTTGTTATACTCTCATGACAATAGGTGGCGCATGATTTCCTATTTACTTAACAGAGACCATGCTGCAGATGTTGTTATACTCTCATGACAACAGGTGGAGCACGATTTCCTATATACATAAGAGAGACCATGCACCAGCTGTTGCTATACTCTCATGACAACAGGTGGAGCAGGATTTTCCATATACTTAACAAAGACCATGCTCCAGTTGTTTTTATACTCTCATGACAACAGGTGGTGCATGATTATCTATTCACTTAACAGAGACCATGCTCCTGCTGTTGTTATACTCTACTGACAACAGTTGGAGCATGATTTCCTATATTCTTAACAAAGACCATGCTCCAACTGTTGTTATACTCTCATGACAAACGGTGGCGCATGATTTCCTATTCACTTAACAGAGACCATGCTCCAGCTATTATTATACTCTAATGACAACAGGTGGAGCATGATTTCCTATATACTTAACAAAGACCATGCTCCAGCTATTGTTATACCCTCATGACAACAGGTGGAGCAGGATTTCCTATATACATAATAGAGACCATGCTCCAGATGTTGCTATATTCTCACGATAACATGTGGAGCAGGATTTTCCATCTACTTAACAAAGACCATGCTCCAGCTGATGTTATACTCTCCTGACAACAGGTGGCGCATGATTTCCTATTCACTTAACAGAGACCATGCTCCAACTGTTGTTATACTCTCATGACAACAGGTGGAGCAGGATTTCCTATTTTACATAAGAGAGACCATGCTCCAGCTGTTGCTTTACTCTCATGACAATAGGTGGAGCATGATTATTATTATACTTAATAGAAACCATGCTCCTGCTGTTGTTATACTATACTGACAACAGTTGGAGCATGATTTCCTATATTTTTAACAAAGACCATGCCCCAACTGTTGTTATACTCTCATGACAAAAGGTGGCGCATGATTTCCTATTCACTTAACAGAGGCCATGCTCCAGCTATTATTATACTCTAATGACAATAGGTGGAACATGATTTCCTATAAACTTAACAAAGACCATGCCCCAGCTGTTGTTATACTCTCATGACAACAGGTGGAGCAGGATTTCCTATATACATAAGAGACACCATGCTCAAAATGTTGCTATATTCTCACGATAACAGGTTGAGCAGGATTTACTATATACTTACAAAGACCATGCTCCAGCTGATGTTATACTCTCATTACAACAGGTGGCGCATGATTTCCAATTTACTTAACAGACACCGTGTTTCAGATGTTGAGATACTCTCAGGACAACAGGTGGCTCATGATTTCTTATTCACTTAACAGAAACCATGCTCCAGCGATTGCTATACTCTGATGACAACAAGTGGAGCAGGATTTCCTATATATTTAACAGAGACCCTATCCCAGATGTTGCTATACTCTCATGACAACATGTGGAACATGGTTTCCCACATACTTAACATACACATGCTCAAGTTGATTGTATAATCTCATGACAACAGTTTGAGCATGATTTCCTATATACTTAACAGAGACCATGCTCCAGCTGTTGTTTTACTCTCATGACAAAAGGTGGAACATAATTTCTTATATACATAAGATAGATGCTCCAGCTGTTGCTATACTCTCATGACAACTGGTGGACCATGATTACTTATATTCTTAATAGAGAACATGCTCGAGATGTTGTTATACTCTCATGACCACAGGTGGCGCATGATTTCCTATTCACTTAACAGAGAGCATGCTCAAGCTGTTGTTATACCCTCGTGACAACAGGTGGAGCAGGATTTCCTATATACAAAATAGAGACCATGCTCCAACTGTTGCTATACTCCTATGACAACAGGTGGAGCATGATTACCCATATACTTAATAGAGACCATGCTCCAGCTGTTGTTATACATTCATGACAACAGGTGGCGCATGATTTCCTATTCACTTAACAGAGATTATGCTCCAGCTGTTGTTATACTCTCATGACAACAGGTGGAGCAGGGTTGCCTAAATACATAAGAGAGATCATGCTTCAGCTGTTGCTATACTCTCATGACGACATGTGAAGCAGGATTTTCTATCTACTTAACAAAGACCATGCTCCAGCTTTTGTTATACTCTCATGACTACAGGTGGAGCATGATTTCCTATATACATAACAGAAACCATGCTCTAGCTGTTGCAATACTCTCACGGCAACAGGTGGCGCATGATTTCCTATATACTTTATTAAGACCATGCTCCAGGTGTTGTTATACTCTCATGACAACAGGCGGCGCATGATTTACTATTCACTTAACGGACACCATGCACCAGCTGTTGTGATACTCTCATGACAACAGGTGGAGCATATTTTCCTATAAACATAAGAGAGACCATTCTCCAGCCGTTGCTATACTCTCATGACAACATGTGGAGCAGGATTTTCTATATACTTAACAAAGACCATGCTCCAGCTGTTGTTATACTTTCATGACAACAGGTGGCGCAATATTTCATATTCACTTAACAGAGACCATGCTCAAGATGTTGTTATACTCTCATGACAACAGGTGGCGCATGATTTCCTATTCACTTAACAGAGACCATGCACCAGCTGGAGCAGGATTTTCTATATGCTTAACAAAGACCATGCTCCAGCTGTTGTTATTCTTACATGACAACAGGTGGCGCACGATTTCCTATTCACTTAACAGAGACCATGATCAAGATACTGTTATACTCTCATGACAACAGGTGGAGCACAATTTCCTATATACTTAGGAGAGACCATGCTCTAGCTGCTGCTTCACTCTCATGACAACAGATAGAGCATGATTACCTATACACTTAATAGAGACCAAGCTCCAGATGTTGTTATACTCCCATGACAACAGGTGGAGCATGCTTTCCTATTCACTTAACAGAGACCATGCTCCAGCTGTTGTTATACTCTCATGACAACAGGTGGAGCAGGATTTCCTATTTACATAAGAGAGACCATGCTCCAGCTGTTGCTTCATTCTCATGACAACAGGTGGAGCATGATTACTTTTATACTTAATACAGACCATGCTCCAGCTGTTGTTATACTCTCATGACAACAAGTGGCGCATGATTTCCTATTCATTTAACAGAGACTATGCTCCAGCTGTTGTTTTACTCTCATGACAACATGTTGAGTAGGATTTCCTGTATACATAAGAGAGACCATGCTCCAGCTGTTGTTATACTCTCAGGACAACATGTGGAGCAGGATTTCTATATACTTAACAAAGACCATGCTCCAGCTGTTGTTATACTCTCATGACAACAGGTAGCGCATGATTTCCTATTCACTTAACAGAAACCATGCTCCAGCTGTTGTTATACTTTCATGACAATACGTGGAGCATGATTACTTTTATACTTAATAGAGACCATGCTCCAGCTGTTGTTATACTCTTATGACAACAAGTGGCGCATGATTTCCTATTCACTTAACAGAGACCATGCTCCAGCTGTTGTTTTACTCTCATGACAACATGTTGAGTAGGATTTCCTATATACATAAGAGAGACCATGCTCCAGCTGTTGTTATACTCTCACGACAACAGGTGGGGCAGGATTTCCTATTTACATAAGAGAGACCATGCTCCAGCTGTTGCTTTACTCTCATGACAACAGGTGGAGCATGATTACTTTTATACTTAATAGAGACCATGCTCCAGGTGTTGTTATACTCTCATGACAAAAAGTGGCGCATTATTTCCTATTCACTTAACAGAGACCATGCTCCAGCTGTTGTTTTACTCTCATGACAACATGTTGAGTAGGATTTCCTATATACATAAGACAGAACATGCTCCGGCTGTTGTTATACTCTCATGACAACATGTGGAGCAGGATTTCTATATACTTAACAAAGACCATGCTCCAGCTGTTGTTATAATCTCATGACAACAGGTGGCGCATGATTTCCTATTCACTTAACAGAGACCATGCTCCAAATCTTGTTATACTCTCATGATAATAGGTGGCGCATGATTTCCTATTTACTTAACAAGGACCATACTCCAGATGTTGTTTTAGTCTCATGACAACAGGTGGAGCACGATTTCCTATCTACATAAGAGAGACCATGCTCCAGCTGTTGCTATACCCTCATGACAACAGGTTGAGCAGGATTTTCTATATACTTAAAAGAGACAGTTGGAGCATGATTTTCTATATTCTTAACAGAGACCATGCTCCTGCTGTTGTTATACTCTACTGACAACAGGTGGAGCATGATTTCTTATATTCTTAACAAAGACCATGCTCCGGCTGTTGTTATACTCTCATGACAACAGGTGGAACATGATTTTCTATATACTTAAAAAAGACCATGCTCCAGCTGTTGTTATACTCTCATGACAACAGGTGGAGCATGATTTCCTATATTCTTAACAAAGACCATGCTCCACCTGTTGTTATACTCTCATGATAACAGGTGGAGCATGATTTCCTATATACTTAACAGAGACCATGCTCCAGCTGTTGTTATACTCACATGACAACAGGTGTAGCATGATTTCCTATATACTTAACAGAGACCATGTTCCAGCTGTTGTTATGGTTTCCTTTATGACAAATAGAGAATGTGCTGCAGCTGTGCTGCAGTTAACACTAACAGAGACCAAGCTGTAGCTGTTGTCAGGCTAAAGGAGATCGTGCTCCAGCTGTAATCATGAAATTATAACAACAGCTGCATCACGGTCCCTATTTGTCATATAGGAAATCATGCTACCTACCAGTTTCATTATGTTTGGTTTTCATCCCCCCCCCCTCCAGATAGGTGACAAAAAAGTTTATGACCCATCCACCTCCTCTCGCCCCAAACCCCCAGAGCCCTAATGTAAGACAGACCTCAAGAACCTTTATAATAGACAGACCTCAATCAAACTCATGGGCACAAAATACAAAGAAATTTCTCTCATTGTTACAGGTTAATTATATATACCGATTAATAGTTCGTTATTTTTTTTCTGCAAATGTCCACCAAGAAACTGATGCTGAATGCTCTATAAAGCTGATAGTAACATTAATGGTGTTGTTGGGCCTAGTCCCCAGATTCCAGAGCAGGTTTTTACTGATGACAAGGAACCGTCATAAACGCAGGCGTTAACATATCCTGTGATCGACATGTTATAGGACCATCCATTGTATAGTTTCCTACAAATACATCAATTTTTTTTTTGTTCGGGGGGGGGGGGGGGGACGGGGGAGGAAGTGGGGAAGGGGGAATAGAGCGACCCTAGTATTTTCTTCTTTGTAAGCGTTTTTAAATCTTAAATTTGAAAGAATAGAATTAATTTGACAGTGTAGGACTGGTGTAATGGGGAGTCTTGAACATTGTTTTTAAATTAAGACAAATGGATTTTTTTTCATTTTGTCTTTATTTAAAAAAGAAATTATGCAAGGCTCCCCCCTATCCCTCCACACATTCCACCCCCTCCCCTCCCAGTAGATCACCAATAAAATCCCCCCACACACACACACACACACAAACACACACACATACCCTCCTGAATGTACCCGGCCCCCAACCTGATAATAAATGACTCGTCCCTAATACTGGCATACAGTAAAAGGGCCAATGAAACATATTAAACTAGAGCAAGTGCGCAGGGGCTCACGTATACCCCCGACCAGTGCCACCGCCTAATGAAAGCATACTTTACCACAAAGCTCGATACAAATGTTATACATGTACAAAATTCAAAGTCTTTGACCTTGGCCTTATGTCAGCAGCAGCATCAATATGTGTAAACTAGTATGAAATAAACCTAGCCATGTATCATTAGGCTCCGTTCTATAACCCATAACTATTCAACAAATGGCAAAGTCCTAGTTATTGACCCCTGGCCCCACCCATGAGCCTGACCCTGCAATGTAGGTAGTCCAGATCAAAAGTAATGCTATAGAGATATAATGAACCAAATACGGAAGAAACCTTCAATGCAATTACAGAGATATGAGCAATCAAAAAGGTTTAACGCAAAACTTTGACATAATGAAAATGCCTAAGTCTTAAATACTGACCCTTGGCCCCACCCTGGGGCCTTACCCAGGGGCTAAAATAGTTCACACCAACGGCAATGCTATAGAGATATCATAAACCAAATATGAAAAGAATCTGATGAGTAGTTACAAAGATATGAGCAATCAAAAAAGGTTTAACGCAAAACTTTGACATAAAGTTGACGAACGGACGGACGAACAAACGAACGAACGGACGAACGAACAAACGGACCAACAGACGAACGGACGGAATGACAAAAACTATATACCCCCTGACATACTTCGTATGTCGGGGGTATAACAATGTCAATTGTTTGTTTATTAGATCTACAGGTAAATATATCACACTGGCCAACATTTTTGTTGATCGAACTTTGAAAAAAGATGAAGTTCAACATGTTTCGTATTCAAATTCTTCAACGATAATTTTTGCGTGATCCACACACAGTCATAAAAGTTGTCTGTTTTAATTTAATACAGTTTCTAAATTGTCTATTTTTAATTTCAACGGATGCAGCGACTTAAAAATAGATCGGTCGATATGTGCTATATTTAAACGAGCTATTAATAGTATATAGTTGAGCATGCGCATTGCCAGATCATGCGCGGCCTGTTGTCGTTTTCCCTCTCCCGAAAGTGCAATCTACAATCTCGTTTAGTAGAAAGAGCTGGTTGCCAGCCGCGTGTTTTCATTATCTCGCTGCACATATTGCTTTCTCTTGCTCTTGGTAACATTGATATGCTGTACTCTATGACCATGATAACTGTAGCATTTCCTGGTTTTATTCTCTCAAAGTTAAATAGACATTCAGGCCCATTGGAAATTGTATTCGTAAAACAAATACTTCTGGACGTACAAAACGTATAATGGAACACAAAAACTACAAGCACTTTTGGTGTATTAAGGTGAGCCGTTTGTATGCTAAGTCTAAAACAATTCAGATCATTCACTCCTGTTAAGTACGCAATTCCATTCCTGTAAGTAACATTTCATTGCTGTTATAGTTTGGCCATACATTTCCATTTTTATTTCATTTCTAGGTGGATAATTTTTCAGGTGTAGAAGTTTTTTTGATATTATATTTTTAATCAAAGTATATGCATGCTCTATCCTGGTGTGCTTCATGAAGGTTTCATCAATTCACTTGTATACTACGTCGAGTATGGTAACTTCGGACAGCAGGTAAATTCGGACATACCATTGCAACCAGTGAAAATCCAGATGAGACAGCTCATCATGAGCCGTCTCATCAGGATTATACTGTTTGCCCAGTTAATTTTGTTTTAATTCCAAACAACTGACATATAAAGGCGACAATGTCATTGTCCGAATTAAGCCACAGTCATAACGCGCGGCAGATCTAAAATGTCATACACGGTACTAATTTGAGCACAAGACAAGCATGAAATACGTCCAACAATAGGGATGTTTCCTTGTAATTAAGTTATGCGATCCCGAGTCTCGAACTGAAACACATTCCTACAAGGTTTCATCGAGACGTTCCAAACGATTGCCTTGGTATAGCCCGCGTGACTAGTCAAAAACTAATCAAAGGCAAGTTAGGGGAGCATCCTCAATCGTATATACATTGCTATAAGGTTTCGTCAAATGTATCTAAACGGTTATCTATTTATCGTTCGCACATAGCCTTTCAGACTAATAAAAAGGACGAAGCTGCGACATCAACCAAGGGATAAAATCATTCTTATATGCTGTGCACCGCCGTAGCTTATTACACATTGATTTAGATTTCAGACATTTACCCTACTGTGGAACACACACAATATTAGCCTATAAAATCTAACTAAGAGTGATGCAGCACTGAAAAGAAGGTGAAAAAGTAGGGTAAGCGGTTGGCAATATTTCGACACATTGTCAATCTAATACACATTGCCATATAAAAATTATTCAAAACTGTTACAGTTATGACACGCACAATAAAAAGTCATAAATAATCAAAGAGATGTAACTGAGTCTGCTATTTTCTGTTCTTTAATGTATTCCTTGCTTCCAATGGACCTTACTATTCAGAACTTATTTGTCTTCACTGAAGCTGGTATTGTGCCGTGTGGCGGCCATAAAACGTCTACCCGTACATCGTCACGGTGCAGATTATATTTTATGGTCCTTTGGGATCATTGAGTTCATTTGAGGTATTTTGAAAATAGAGTTCCGCTTAAGCCGGTGCTAGGGGGGGGGGGGTGGCGGGTATCGCACATTTCATTACTGGTCATGGACAGACTCAATTAAACCGAGTCCGCTTTTTTCTGTTCTTTGATGTATTCCTTGCTTCTAATATTTTATTATTGGATCTTACTACATGTATTCAGAACTTATTTATCTTCACTGCAGCTGGTGTTTGTGCCGTGCGGCGGCCTGAAAACGTCTCCCAGTACATCATCATAGCGCATATTCAGGCAATAAATGATAGATTACACATTTTTATGAAAGTCATTCTTTTGTTATTTTGTCAATTGTTACAGTTCTAACATTATTCCACGAACTCTCCGGGCAACCCTGGTACAGGTGACAAAATGTTTCAAAATGTTGGAATATGAGTTATCTTGGATAAAATAACCTGGGCATAAATCTTCATATACTTTAATATTTGACTTTATATTTACCAAGGTATGTACGGTACCATAAACTTAAAATGTTTCGTTGAAATCGTCTGTTTAATTTCATGCAGGAAACTTGAACACTTTAATGTCAATCCTGTGTCATATATTTTAGCACGTTTGATAAAACTTGAATTCTGTTATCTGAATGCTGTATACTAAATTTCAAGGCAATCGGTATTAGTGGTTCTAGAGAAGAAAACTTTAACGTTTTTTTCCATATTAAAGGTAGGTTCCTTTACTTTGGAATGCATCATAATTTTGATGATCTTTCATCCAAGTTGTTGGAAAGCACTTATAAAAAGGGAATGAATAAGTTTCACTACAAAGTGTAAATAAAAAAAAATATTAGAAAAGTTGTTTTGCAAGGGATTTCCTAACTCTGCTTCGCACACCAGTTAGCGCTATTTTTAGTCTGCGCCAAAAATAGATAACGCTGCTGACATCATGCTGCATTGCATTTTGGGATAGTTTAACCCATCCGCCATACGAGGACCTCTAAAATAGCTCATGGCAAGAGAAAATTGACCTTGGAGAATGGCATCAGAAATCGCGCACTTATGGACATAATAAACATAGTTATTTTTAGAACTGGAATTCCAATGAATGTAAAAAAAACCAAAAGGGAAAACGACTATTTTCTTCAACATCTGACGATGTTCTCAGTAGCAACAAATTCAGAAAAATAAGAAAATTCAATACTACTCAGAAAAAAGACGAAATTATTTTATGAACATAATTGTTATCGCTAGTCCAGGAACCTACCTTTAAGGCGTGGCGGCCATTTAGATTAGTGACCAATCAGTTTGACAAACGTCCATTTTATCTGGAGGCTTCAAATAGAATTTGGTCACAACTAGCCTGGCGGCTTCAGAGGAGCTGTTTGAAAATACTCACGGACGCCGCCAAATGGACAGCTGACGGGGATGTCTTCTTCTGCAGGCTCCCTTGGAAAATACTCAAGGACAACGCCGGACGGTCAGACTTCTGCAATAGGCTTCCCTGGAGCCTTCGGCCCCGATGACCTTAGAAGGGTTTTTAAAATATCAGTTGTGTGCGTAATCTAATGACCTCTTGACTTATATCTAAGAAAATCCAAATCGCTTTATAACTCTGCAAACCACAAGTCAACTGCATTCAATGTAATCATTGGCATTCATTACGTATAAACCTATTGTTAGCGTCGGTTCTAGAAGACAAAAGTGCCATTAATTTCTTAACTGGAAAATGTAGGACATCGTAATGACAGAAAGAAGCTATTGGAAGTAATTTCTTTTCATCCAAACGAACCTACCCTCTTAGAACATGTTTAGTTTATACTTACAAAAACATACTGCAAAGTCACTCCTGGGTCCTTTTTTTAGTTCTGGAAGCATTTGAACGAAGGAAACCTTATTTTTATCGTGCCATAACTCATGTAAGGTAAGATAATATAGGAAATTTCATTTTAAGACGGCATGACAAAAAGCAACAAGAAACATATTAAGCTCTTGGGCTTTTGACCCTCTATGGACCGCCTGGTGTAGGTTATTAAATACACCCGGTGATATATACTCAAAAAAATATTAAAGGGTCAAACCTTTACCCTGCGATTTCTGGAACATTTCAAACATTTGGTAAAATAAATCATTTCTACCTTCCATTTTATTCATTTTACAAGTTTTATACACACGAAGCTTGAACCTATAGCCTTTGTCTTTACCAAGTTCAAGCTTAAAGTCAAACTACCCCTAAAATGAAAGTTGTTTGAATTCCCATAGAGAATTGATAGTGTGTCAGTTTGGTCGGGAATAACTTTTAAAATTGCTATGAGTTTTAAACTTCTTATAGCTTGCTGACCTTAAAAATGATTAAATTCGATGACTATCGAGCAATTTTTCCAAGAATTCATGAATTGGCGAAATCGAAAATTTTGGTGAATTTGTTCCCTATGGACTTCAAACAACTCTGATTTTGAGGGTAGTGTGAATTGAAGTCTGGACTTGGTCAAGATATAGGCTATATTTTCAAACTTCATGTGTACAAAACTTGTAAGATGAATGAAATGGAAGGTGGAAATGATTTATTTTACCAAATGTTTAAAATGTTCCAGAAATCGCGGGGTAAAAGTTTGACCCTTAAATATTTTTTTCGAGTATATATACATCGTATTTAGACTGTGCGTCAAGTATCACAACAGATTAACTAGCTTATTTTCTGCTCTATCTTCAATTTTTCTTACATAACAATGATAATAATAGAAAGAAGAAGAAGAAGAGGGGAAAAAAATAAACGGATTCTCTTTCAACGATTTTTATAATGTCAAATTGCTTTCCAGAGTGGTTGTTGTTTTACGTGTTGTTTGTTGCTATGCCTGTTATTGATATAGTGTACGTGATGTTAAGACTAGCCTGGTGACCACCTACATGGGAATGGCTTTTAACTGGCTGCCGCTGGTGATGTCTTTCGTGGTGACTAATTTTGTGTTGTCTTTTTCCCATATGGTGTCTTGGGTGGGATCTGTGATTGAATTGTGTCAGTGCCTGAGAATTTTCCAACTTATTTTTTTCCACACCTTATAGATAAGTTTGCAATGTGGATACCAAAGTTACGGCCCTCAATTTCTTATAGGAACCAGTATGAGTTTGTATGGAATAGGCGTAAATCAATTACATCAACTTAGGTTAAACAGATGACTCGAACTAATTTAAGCTTTAAAGTGACAGTCTGATTCAGAGAAATGAAATAAAAACTTGTTCAGTTCTGACTAATTAAGCGCAATGAGTTTGCAGATTGCGTTAACCTTTTTATTTGTTTGCATTTTGAAATGAATTGTGTGGCACGAAAAGGTACCTTTAGATATATGCGAACAGCAAAGTTTCAGATGAGTCTGCAAAAAGACATAAATCCGCTTTTGACTGCTTCGGATAATCTAAAACGTGAAAGGTAAAAACTAATCGGCTCTAGAGAGATGGGGCTACTGATATGCTGTTTGCATATTGCCTAGTATTCCTTTGCATGCCACGTCAGTGAAATATTATATTTACCGCGCCTGGTTTCTAACGCCCAGGGCAAAGAAGGTCAAATAAAAAGCTCATATTCTCATAAATCATATTCGACTGTGGAAAACTACCATTTTAAAGCAGTAATTTGCATATGAAACGTATTAAAATGGAAATATATCAGACAAAAATATACGTTATATACACTCTCATTTATAGATATTTCATTTTTTTTCTGTTAACTACAACAACTACGAATTTGAGGTGAACCTCGTTTCGAAATCTTTAGAACGATGCACTGATCAGCGTTAACTGATCGGTCTTAGAAAGTAATTAGTAAGTAAGTAAAGAACGTTGCACTGATAAGCTTCAACTGTTTGGTCTTAGTAAGTACATGTAAGTAAGTAAGAAAGTAAATTCTAACATGACATGTAACGTTTACTCCATTGGGCCTATTTTCCAGCAGCTTTTGAACCATTTCATCTATGAAAGTAAAAAAAAAAACAACAACAACAACAAAAAAAAAAAAAAAAAAAAAAAAAAAACAGGCAATAATCAGGAATTAATACAATCAACTCGCACATCCGCCCTCAAAACCAAGAGTGAAAGAAGGACAAACACGAAAACTGACAAAGTATCACGATAAACCGAATGAACAGCTCTTTCCCCCAAAAAAGGTGGACATTCAGGTACAGCAATTAAAAACAACAACATCTACTTTTACCAATTTTCTATTTCAAATCACACACACAAAAAAAAAACAGAAAGCAGAATGGATAGCTACATGTATTTAGGTGACAACACTGCTAGAGACATAGACAACGGGACATAATAAAATGTTTTATCATCTGACGTCGCATCTGAGAGTGTAATAAAGCCATGTATTAAAATCGATAATCCACTAGTGGATTAAATATGCAAATTACGTCGTAGCATTATGCGATGACGTCCAAAAAAACGTCGCTTTTTCTAGTGGGGAAATCATGACGTTTTAGTGCAAAATTTGCTAATAAAATGCGATTTTAGTGTCATATGATAAATAGAATCTTGCATTCGTGCTCCTGTATTAGTGAATTTATAAAACTCGTTGGGAAAAGCGATAAGATGCTCGGCAGAGCCTCGCATCTTATCTTTTTCCCCAACTCGTTTAATAAATTCAATAATACATAAGCACTCATGTAAGATCCTCTATATATTGAGGAACCACAACAGAAATACCGCCTTGGAACTGCCAGTAAAAGACTACTTGAATAGCCGAAACTTCGAAGTATGGCCCATGTTCCTTCTTTTGAATGTATGATCTGCTTTTGAAGGATCTCTTTAAGATTTTTATTTGACTTTACTGCAGCTGGTGTTGTCCCGTGTGGCGGCCGTAAAACATCTCCCCGTACATCATCCATAGTGCAGATAATATTTCATTTTTGTCCTTTGAAATCAGAGGATATATTGTGAGAAATCAGAAAGTTTTGATTAATTTAGTTTTTTATTCTAAATCTTCGCTTTATAACCATTTGGATCCTTTTTGATACTAATCCGTCTTTTAATAGACTGCCTTATTAAAATAAAGGGATTACAGTATGCTTTTCTCTGGCTTTCGTAACCAGATATTTTCAGGGTCACTGACGAGGCTTGAATAGCCGAAACTTAGAAGTTTGGCCCATGTTCCTTCTTCTGAATGTGTGCTCTGCTTTTAAAGGATTTATCTAAGATTTTTATTTGGGTTGGGGCATTGGAAGGCTTAAACTAGTTTTACTGCATTCAAACCCTCGCCTTCTGCTTCTGTGATACGAAACATATAGCTAGCTGTTTGCTCCGCATTGAGGTTTCCTAACCCATCAACGAATCACCACAGAAAACGCACATATCATGGATAACGCCTGTGATGAATCCGAGAAGAGGACTCGACAGAAACAAAATATTGCGACATCTGGAGATCCCTAGGATGTCAAACAACACCACTGAAATACCGGAGAAAAGACAGCCATCATTTGAACCCTGAATAATCAAACAACAGACAAGGCAGTCCCCGGCCCCAACACAACTTATCTATCAATAAGTCTGATGCGCGACCAACCGGCGTGCAATTAAAGAAGGAAGCAAAGTTAATAATCATGATTGGGTTAATCATTAAACATGCAGACAGCAACACTACATTTAAGTTTTATCCAATACGCTTATAACGTCTGATAATTTTCGGTACATCAATGTTATTTGAAAGATGAGTTAATTCTACCTTCATCGATAAGAGTGATTGCCCAGTAGCAAAATCGACTTCGGCAGTTCTGCAACTGCCGAACCATTTCATCCGGGAAGCTGTTTTTGGGTATACTAATAGTATTTGATGTATAGAATATCCAAGTAAAGGTGAAGCAGTTCTTCGTTCATTAGGGACATAGTCGCTGCTCCTGTATATCAATATCACGCAGCTTTGAGACTGAAAAATGTCTGAGCGTAGTTTTTTGAACAAAAATAAAAAGAAAAAGAAAAAAGAAAGAACAAAAAAAAAACAAAAAAAAACACTAAACTTGCATGTTTTATTTGTTCCCATTTTTATACTTTTTTACTTTTTTACTCCCAGAGATTTACTTTAAGAATTATCTCTCTTTTTGGTAAAAAATAGAATGCAATCCTATTAACCTGTGTTATTGAAAGAAATTCAAGTATTCAAGCATGATTGTCGATTTTTAAAATGCACATTTTTCATACCATACATGTTCACATACTAAATTTCAAGAAAAGTCGTCCAACAGTTTTAGAAAAGTATCGATAACAATCTTTTAAACGATAACTGCAAACGGGCATAAATCAGTGTTAAACTTCTTTCGTGAAAACTGAAAAAGTAATGTCTCAACTATTTTTCTGCTGTATCTATGAACCACATTGGAAAAATAGCGGAGTGAAAGTGACCAAAACAATATGGCCAAAACACTAAAAGGGGCATTACCAAGACAAAAGGGTCTTCCAATGTAGTAGTTTCTCTAGGAAAACTACATACCTAAGTTCAATGGTTATCATCTAACTTGCAACACCATGTCTCATGCATACTAATATTTACATTTTCAGCATTTGCACTAGTACAGACAAATAGGCCTATCTAATATAAACAAATAGCTCACGATAGTGCTTAACATTGATGCTTTGGTTGTTCGGTATGGCGTACACCATCTTTCTTAGGGATTCTTCGGATTAGAGACCGACCAGTTGATATTTAATATTCTGGGAGATGGGCCGCGGGGGGGGGGGGGGGGGGGGGGGGGTGGGGACTGGTATATTTTTCAAAAAAAAAATAAATTGGCTAATAAGGGGATTTTAGAAAAATAATCTGACCTCAAAGGTAAGTGAAAAAAAGTCTGGTTCAACCCAAAATTTCAAAAAAAAAAAAAATGAAAATAAAAAAAAAAAAATAAATAAAAAAATAAATATATATAAAAAATTAGTCTGCAGATAATTCCATTTGAATTGAAATTTTATAATGTCGCTGGCTTCTGGGGGACTACGCCCCCGAGACCCCCATATTTATAGTAATATTTTAATATTATCTACAATTGTTTTACACGAGCTGGCCCGCATGTGCATACATTTACAAAAAATCCTATACAACATTCGCATACATGTATTATTGATCTGCCGCATTACATACGTACTAAGTAAATGGTTCCAATAAAACTGAATTGCAAAAGAGTCACTTGCTTATGGGAGACGAAGCCATTATGGCAAAATAAACACTCTAAAAGGCAAAATTCCTAAAACAAGCCCTTATCTTTTATCATCATCCCTTGTTTTTCTCTATTGTTTCCGGTCTTAAAATTGCCATTAAAATTGGGAAATTGCTTTGGCTTCTAGGGAGGAGGGGGGGGGGGGCGTTGCCCCCAGACTCCTCTTTGTTAACTTCATAGCCTAGAACTTTCAGCAATTAATTAACTTGCATTATGAAACTTTCTAAAGTGCAAATAAAGCCTGTTTGGGCATATGATTAGGCTAGAAAAAAAACTTAAATTCCTAATGTCAGCCCTAAAACAATAGCCATAATTTTTGGCCAAAATATCCCTAATTTAAGGCCTTATTTTTATCCAAGGTCATATAGGGATATTTATATCTGTACCTTAGATAAAGAGAGTAACATGCTCCAGCCACTGGTTTGCAAAAGTAAACTAAACCATGCTCTTAGCCTGGTTACAGACAGCACCATTTTCTTTTTGTGAAAAAAGTGTAAAAACTATTGATGTGGGTAAAATAAAAGGATGTTAAGGTCAAATTAAAAAGGATTTGATAGTTCAGCCTTTAAAATTAAAAAAAACTGTTCGAGTTAGTTTGTAAAAAAAAAAGAAATTAGCTCCCTCAAGGTGAAAAAATGTTTCCAGAGGCCAACGAAATAAAACATCCTGTCTCCATCAAGAATACCAGCAACCCCCATCCCATCCCCCAACAGAATATCAAAT
The DNA here is from genome assembly GCA_963989385.1 of Ctena decussata. NCBI lineage: Eukaryota > Metazoa > Mollusca > Bivalvia > Lucinida > Lucinidae > Ctena > Ctena decussata. Next base: position 61,750,367 of record OZ022504.1, read on the forward strand.
GGTCGATCCTTACGTTACAAAAGAAGCCAAAATTTTGAATCTTTATCTACAGCAACTGCTGTTGTTCCGTGTGGCGGCCTTAAATTATTATGCAGAATAAATATTTTCTGGACCATTGGGATCAATTGGCTTATTTTGAGTCAGTTTGAAAATAGAGTTCACTAAAACCGGTTCTATGAAGTGTTGCAACATTACGTTAATGCAGAAATACAGACTCAGCTTATCCGAGTCTGCTATTTTTGTTTCTTTCATATGCTCCTTGCGTTTGGGGGATCTTCCTTCAATTTTTTTTTCATATTCCGGTTCGTTCATTTGGACATTCGAATTTTGTATTACACTCTTGTCGTTTTCGAGGAAATAATTATCTATTCGGCTTTACGACTCTTTTTACATTAAAAAATATTAAAGAGATGTGTTAGGACATAGTTGAGTGGATATGCCGAATGCTCCTAGACTGCACCATATATTCAAATAGCCGTATTTCAGCCTTAGTTTGTGTTAATAAAAAGTCCAAATAGTTACAACGAAGACGCTTTGGGGATATTGCACCCAAATAATTGTGGTAAGACAAGTATGTCAGTAAAATAATCCAAACTAAAACGTAGACCCCTCTTTCATTTGTCTTTTGCCTTCTTCTTCTTGTTAGCTGACCTGAGCCAAAGGCTCAAAGGTGAGCTTATAGTATAGGCAGGCCTCCGTAGTCTGTCCGTCGTCCGTCCGTCCGTCCACCATTTTAAAAGGTCTTCTTCTCCAAAACCGCTGGGCCGATCAAAGCCAATTTTATATGGGGCCTCCATGGGTTGGGGGAACGAAAGTTTGTTCGGGGTATCTGGGTCACATGACCAAGATGGCCGCCATGCCCATATATGGTAAAAACCCTTCAAAAATCTTCTTCTCCAGAACTAAAAGGCCTGTGACCTTGAAACTTGGTATGTAGCATCGGGCATGCGGGCCCATCATAGTTTGTACAAATGATGACCTTGCGATGACCTTGACCTAATTTATGACATGGTCAACTTTGGTACGTTAGGCTTTTATAAACACTTAAACAGTGTTTTTTTTTTTTTCAGAAACTATTCAAATCTAAGGTACAATATTTGGAATATATGGTTAACTGAATGACCGGATGAAGATATTATGTCACTAAAGGACAGGGTCATTGAGGCCAACCCTCCGTCGTCAAGATTTTCAAACAAGTTCTCCCCTGAAACCACTGGGCCAATTAAAGCCAAATTTCATATGGAGTCTCAGTGGGATGGGGGAACGAAAGTTTATGCACAAGGTCTTGGTCACATGACCAAGCTGGCGGCCATGCCCATATATGGTAAAAACCCTTCAAAAATTTTCTTCTCCAGAACAAAAACGCCTATGACCTTGAAACTTGGTATGTAGCATTTGGAACTTAGGCCCTTCATAATTTATACAAATCAGGACTGTGCATTGAGTGTGATCTAATTTATGGCAAGGTCAATTTTGATGCATTGGAAAATGCTAAAACAGTGGATTTCACAGAAAAAATTCAAGTCTAAGATATGATATTTGATATTTATGGTTAACTATGTGAGCCTATGAAGGTATTATGTTGTTAAAGGTCAAGGTCATTCTTTGGCCTTTGTTCAGGGTCACTGTGATTCTTTTGCCTGTCAACATTTTCAAACATTTTCTCTGAAGCCACTGGGTTGTTTGAAGCTATATTTCATACAGAGCTTCACTGGGTTAAAAGAACCAAAGTTTGTAGAGCTGGTCATGGTCACATGACCAAGCTGGACACCATGCCCATATATGGTAAAACTCCTTTAAAAACCTTCTTCTCCACAACCAAAGGCACAATGACCTCATGGCATGGTGTGTAGCATTGAGAACTCGGGCCCATCATAGTTTGTACAATCATGATGGTGCATTGGCCTTGACCTAATTTATTGCAAGGTCAACTTTGGTATGTTATGCTTTTATATGGGAAAATGCTTAAACAGTTGATTTCATGGGATTTTTTTTTTCAAGCTTAGATATAATAATTGGAAAATATGGTTAACTAAATGAATACATGAAGACATAAGGTCACCAAAGGTCAAGCTCATTTTTTTAACTTTACTCAAGGTCACTGAGATTTTACAATTAGAACCAGAATTTTACGGTGACTTAGTGTATGAATTTGGATAATTGTAGGTATAGCAATAACTGATTTTTCTGATCAGCTCGGAAGTTTCTCCATACGTTACAAACGTATTGGCTATCCCATAAATATAATGCCACGGTCTGCATGCTTAGTGGTTCACCAAATCATGGTTAATAACTTTGCTTCACTAAGGGTCTCACTCTCAATGATGTCTCCGGCATACAGTCATTTTTAGTATGCCGGTGCCGGAGCTTTCTTGTCTGCTGTTTAGCTTACCGGGATTTAACTGGTGTTCTTTTAACTCCATTATTTCAGTGGTATTGTTTGAAACTCCAGAGATCTCCAGGTGTCGCAACACGTTGTTTCTGTCGAGTTTTCGTCTTATCTATCCCTCATCATAGTTTTGTCCTTGATTCATTTATTTCCCCTGATGACTCATTGATGAATTGGAAAACCTTCACGCGGACCAAACAAGTAATATAAGCAATGTTTTGAATCAATACACAAGCTAAGACCGAGGGTTGGGATCCCGTAAATCTGATTTAAGCTCCCTCTTAATCTAATATATTACTGACCATTCCAAGGCAGTCTTCTGTTTAAGTTCCCTACTGTTACTTGTTCTTGTTGTCCACAGCAATACTTTGGTTCCCCTGTATTGTGAGTGACATTTTAGTTAAAGACATATATTCTTGTTAGTTGAGTGTCATGATCCTGTTATGCAACAGTCCAGTGACACTACTATTTCATCAAAGAAAATTTCACATCTCACATAGGTATCGACAAAACGGGGCCATTTAACCATTATAGAGTGGTACCACCTTTTGGCTTACTTTACGTGTCCCTTTTAGTTAAGGTAGCTGAAGGACCATCTTTTTGAGAAAGAGTTGTTCGTTCGGTTTACTGTACGCGCCTTTCCTGAACTGCTGTCAATTTATGTATATACTGCTTTCCCTTGGTTTTGAAAGTAGGATATGCGATCTACTTGCAGAAGTTCTTGTTTATTGGTTATCTGTTTTACTTTGTGAAATTTTAAAATGGCTGGAAAAACAAAAGAAAGAACATTACTTTCCATACATTCAAGTACCTTCAGACTTACTTCTCTTTGCATGCAATGGCATTAATTACCACAAATATATATTTTAAGATTGTCTCCCTCGTTTATTTCTTGTTTTCAGAAACAAATATTTTAACAAAATTTCGTTAGACAATATATAATAGTCTCATAATTAACTGTACAAGTTTTGAGAAAATGCATGCTTATTCGATAAATGTGGAATGAAAAATAATCTTCAAATTAAAATGCAAATTACCTATTTCCTCACGGCCTGTAAGAATATAGATTTTGATCACGTGTGTCATGTGATCATGTAGAGGTATTTTTCTTATTCGTGCACGTGATTGTGACGTAAGGATAAATTATTTTTGTCCAATAATGCGATTTCAACAGCGGTCCGCGATTGTATAAAAATCTATCTTATTTTTTGTTAAAAGTCACTTTTATCAAACTTTATTATCTAGACTCTAATTCAAATGTATAGTTGGATAATGTCGAAGGTATTGCATGCAATATTTCATCAAATCATTTTTGTTAATATTGTAAAGGGAGTAAATCTTTAAATATTTTTTTATTTGCAATCAAAAGTACATTTACTAAAATTGGAATTCCAAAAGTTTTGACGAGACTTGCGGTTTTTTCAGCAATTTGATACAGATCTAAATATTCAACAAATATCTCAACCTTATATGGAGAACGCTTACGCTAATTCTCAAAGTATGAATTAATCGAACAGTATATATTTTTTTAATTTCTTTGTCGAATCACCAAAATATTCATTGAGAAAATTTTGCAAATACATCATGAAGGACCTCTGACAGTATCAATGCATATTTGCCCATTTTTCGACAAATTACTGCACCTTCCTCGGGCAGCAAAAGTTGAAATATTTGGCATTAATATGTAGCCTTGGGTACTATTAAGACATTTGAACAGTGATTTTGAAAAATTATCATGCATCTAGACTAACATTGACCAATTTTATAAAGAGGGGTATGTGAATTTTTCAGTCTCTGAAAATAAGTCCATTTATTTGGTTTTCTAAAATATCGAATCTTAATTGATGACTATGCTAAAACAGACATACACACTACTGTTACTGATATTATGCAATATTTTTTCAGTACTAGGGACTTTAGCCTATTTTTAGATCTAAAGGGTGTAAGTACCCCACCCACTTTTTCAGTTTTTCAGCTGTAGACTATCTTTCCCCCTATCCTCAGCAAGCCACTCACATATAATGTGTATTATGATAGTACATACATACATGCAAAGTGGCTAGCTGAGGCACGGGGGGGGGAAATTATCTTTAAAAAACTTTTCCTGTTTCCATTACGTTTAATTACAAAATTTGGCTTTTTCCACCAAAAATTGAAGTCTATGTACAAAATAATCAGAATTTAAATTCATGGCCAGTTAGGGGAAGTTGAGTGCAACAAATTTCAAGAGAAATTTTTGGGTATATCAAAAATTTAATTTTGACTATTTTTATGGGCAAATTAATCTTACAACCGTCAGAGGTCCTTACCAAAAGTTATTTAAAGTTAATATTTCAATTAACCCGTCAAAATATCTAAAATACATGAGTAATATCTTTTGCTGAAAGCGGCACGCGAGTAAGTTATTATTTATAGTAACCGTAAACGGATAGAACTATCAGAGGCAAGTATACTTCTTTGATGTATCTATAATCATGAAATATCTACTAGCAAAAGAGAGTGGTAATAGCTGTTATTACTGATAGTCTTTTTGAACTTGTATTACTCATAATTATTATTATTATGTTATAGATTGATTATGATTGTTCAACAATCAGTCCGATCTTCGACCAATCATCAAAGGATTTCTTAAACAATCTCAGTGCAAAATCTAATGTTTCTACGTTTTATATCGCATAAAATATTGTTGGTCTTTGTTGCTACGTGAGATTTTTACCAAATTTTCTGTTTCGTTTCTCGTATTTATTTTTTCTATTTTGATGTATATGTTTCTGTTTTTGATACTGCCTTTAACTTTTTCTTCTGGCGTTATAAGGATTTCTTGTCTCTCCTCATATGTTTTTAAGCTTAAACATATCTGGTTGTCCCATGTGTTTCATATGAAATATATTATAAAATATATAACGTAATGAAAGATCACATACTTTTTTATACTACTGGAATAATTTCAGATTTTATTTACAAGTATTGTGTGCAAAACAGCACGCTCGCACAAAGGTCAAAAGCTGAATCAAATTGAATAAATCCAGACCGGACTACATATCCGTAGCTTATTCAACGTATTCCCCGTGTCCAGATGAACTGCTAAAGGTGCTGCTTAAAGCGAAGATAAAGGATGGATGGATTGATGGATGATATGGGTTTTAGCAGCCTTTTCAACAATATTTGATATTTTGGACAAATGGGGTTACGGATGAGATGTTGAGGATGAATTAAGACAGAGCTTAAAGACGATTTACGGCCTTTGCAGGAATCGTATGAAGACCACTTGATTTAAAAACTCTAGAGCGTTAGCTCTTGGTCAACACAGCCGGACTGTGAGGAAAAGAACGAGTGCTGGCTTTACTTAGCGTAAGATACCTGTTTCCGAAGCGCGAGTTATATCAGTAACCTTTCCGTCCTTGTATATTTCCGTCCCCGAGGAAACAACAATGAAAGGTGCTGCTCCGTAAATGGTACGCGTGTGGGTACCAGTCGCCGGTGATAAGCCTTTGATCTATCCAATGTAATATTATACTGTATATCTCCGTTATGATAGTCAAGACGTCCTTGTTCTAAGCCGTAACATGACTCCAAACCATGGGCTGTGTGGTCATTTGTTATTCTAGATGGCAAATGTCAAAGGAAACAAAGACAATGCACAATGCCTTTTGATGCCTATGACTTTACAATTTTAGAATATATGAGCCGCGACACGAGAAAACCAACAATGTGGTTGTGCGCCCAGCTCAGACTCAGATCAGTCTGGGCATTCGCCAAGTCGGATCAGAATCTTCACTAAGGATTTAAAGGGTAGCTAAGGGTCTAAGCTACCTTCATGCGGACAGCGAAGACTCTGATCAGACTGGGCGGATGCCCAGGCTGATCTGAGTCTGCGCTGGCCGCACAACCACATGGTTGGTTTTCTCGTGTCGTGGCTCATATCCCTTTAAGGCATATATTACTGTTACGTTAACTTCGAGGCATGAATGTGAATTTGTTTGTCGTCTGTATATTGCTGTTGACCGCGGAATTATAATCATTTTCAATAATCCAAATGTCAAAAGACAAGAGCAGAAAAGCGTATCTTGTAATTATATGCCTACTATACATCATACTGATATTTTTTCCGTTTGCTTTGACGATAAACTGACACATACAAACCATAGAGGTTAAAGGCCTCCGTGGCGCCAAAGATAATGAATATTCTTAATATTTTTCGAAGATTCTCACAGCCGAAGGACCATTAATGGTTTCTTTGCGTAGACTATGCAGAGGGAAGGTACCATAGCAAACCAACAAACATGCCGAAAACACATAATTATACACTTTTTTGTTGTTTACGGTCCGTTTTAATGTGAAAACTTTATACCATGAGTTTATCGGAAGCATTATCGGAGACTTGCAGAGAAAGTAAAGACAGAACTTTAGAAATGAGAATAAGAATATGGGGCTAAACGAACATTTTGCCAGTGCAGTTCGAACCCTATGAGCATACTACATATTTTTTTTTTGTTTATTTTGCGTCCATATGCAATCGCAGGTGCAGTGTCAATATATGCGAATAATGACCTTAAAAATGAGAAAACCAAGTCCAAAGAAAATTATGTTTCCTTCCAAACTCTTTGGCAAGTCCTCAAACGATTCTAAGCTATGCATTCGTTCATTGAGATACTTTTCAAACATTAAAATGGTTATCACTTTTTATGTTGAGGTTTTCAGAGAAAAAGTCCAACATGATTGCTTCCTTCTGAGTTAAGATCTATATATGATCCGCGACACGACAAAACCAACAATGTGGTTGTGCGCCCAGCGCAGACTCAGATCAGCCTGGGCATTTGCCAAGTTTGGTCAGACTCATTGTTAAGTGCTCAAAGGGTAGCTAAGGGTCTAACCTACCTCCATGCGGACAGCGAAGACTCTGACTAGACTGGGCGGATGCCCAGGCTGATCTGAGTCTGCGCTGGGCGCACAACATCATTGTTGGTTTTGTCGTGTCGCGGCTCATATAAATACTTTGTTAAAATAAAACTTATTTTATTGTAAAGGAAAATATAAAAAAGGCCAAACGCACCTTGGTATATAAAAAGTAAATAAAAAAAAAAAAAAAAAAAAAAAAAAAAAAAAAAAAAGAAGAAGAAGAAGAAGAAGAAAAACAACAACAAACTTTGCGCGATACGAAAAGACATTCCTTAATCTAAATTTCAAGAAAAAGATATTGCATGACTTTAAGAGACTGAATAGCTGTATAGCTGTATCTCAACTCTGGTGGGCACATTCACGTACCTGAGCGCTTCTAATGCTCATTAGTGTTATATTACTAATTACATTTTTGTTCAGATCTTAACCTGAAGCTAATGACCACACATATTTAAAGACAAATACATGACCAAATGACTTAGGAACAAAGTTCATGATTTTGAATGCTAATATTGTTTATCTTCCAAAGTATAATCGGTACTAAAGCACAAAGATCGAATAACTCATCAATCAGGGAAAAATTAACTTCCATCTACAATTTGAAAACAATGGACATCTTCTCGGATAATTAGTCATCAAGCATTAGAAACAAATTCATTTTAAATGCTTGACCAGTTAATTACCAATATTTGACGGTCTACCTTTTCTTTAAATGTGATAATGATCACTTAAACTTATCATTCTACGGTATAAATAAGGTTGAATTAAAATTTCGTTCAGAAATGTTCTTCTAACGTTGGATATAGATATATTTTGGAATTTGAATAAGGAAATTTTAATTAGGATCTACAGGAATACTAGTCTTCATCAAAATTACGTAGACGAGTGAAATGGAATAATGATTTCTCTCTTTTTTGTGAATTGAAATTGGGAACTACTCATATAAAATTTGAATTCCATACGTTTAAAGGAAATACCCAGTTTCTGTGAATTAGTTCCTGTTACAGTGAAAACTTGGATAATATGATTCTTAATTTCTGTAACTGGATCTGATTTCTATATCAATACACGAGAACTGATAAATTATTTTGAATTACACATAACATTGTTGTTGCATTCTTTAGATGTCCAAACACTATATTTCGTGTTTCATAACCTGGTGTATTTCATCAATATATTTTTGTCGCCATATAAATTCTGCAGTTACAATAGATTCTGTCCTAAGAAACTAAAACGATTTTACAAAATATGCAAACTGAAATTTACAAGGACTGGCACCGTAAATTTCTGCATGTTTGGTTGCCTAAAATGCGCAGTAAACAGGAACAATGTCTTATAAATCACAAACGCCTTTAATTATCCTATAAAAGTCCTCCAGTAGACGAGAAATATACCGAAATAAATATCAGCGGACTTATGGCAATGATTTCGTTTATTCTGAAAAAAAAAATGCTTAAGAAAACTATAATATATACATGCTCCATGTTCCCATTTCACTGTAAATAAGTCAATTACGAAAAAGTGATATTTTTTAAAAGAACAATCCCTATTGACTCGGCCATTTGTAACGGCTACATCGATAAAGTTGATTCTGATATTTTCAAGAGCTATCTCTTCCAGTGCAGAAAAATATTAATTGTTTAACAATTTTAATTTCCAAGTAGGCCAGACTGCAAGGATAACTGACACCTAAATTTGAATATATATGCTTCCGACATTATTACTCGAACATATGACTGCCAAATTTATACATAAAAATGGGGCAAAATAAAATATTTGCTTAGTAATCTATGCTACTAAAGTACAAGGGGGTTCAACTTTAATGTCCCGTGGTAAAAAGTCAGCCATTCTCTATATTTTTCAATTTTCAACCTGCAATTTCTCAATGGCTAAACAGATCTTGTTTAAATTATCAGCATTTTTTAATTTTGCGGAGATCTGAACTCGTTAAATTTAAAACGCATTCCAGATATAATATTTTCGGATAAAACCTACTGCGGTCTTGCATGCCGAAAGCCAATTCATCCAGGAGGTTCACGCGTGCTGTGTCGACATTCCTTTTCAAGTTAGAAAATGTAAACAAACGCAGAGACCCTAGACATTGCGATATTTGAGTTTTGGCATTACTCATTTCTGCAAATACATGCAATGAACGCCCGTCAAATCGGTCCTTATAATGCATTTCGGGATCAATTTTTCAACGCTAGCAACGCTGTCTTCATGTAAGAAAGTTTACAATTTGAAAAAATATTGTATAAAAAAACACTACCAGTTTTGGAGAATTTCATCAAAAATATGAGCAAACTTGATTTTTTGTGTACTAGAAGATAACATATCCTTGACTATAGACTGTGTTAAGCTAAGGCTACTTTGGCAAACTGGACCTTGGTATCCAAAATTGAAGTTTAATCGAGGAAATGTTTTGCTTAAGTAATTTCATCTATTTGGGTTGTATTGGATCACTCTAGTTGCAAGTTTGGGACAGCGAGACAGAAACATTACCACCTAAACATTCACAGTTCAAAGCTGTAATAATTATAATATATAGAAACGTTAATAGAGCTTAAATTTTATTTATATTTTTTTTTATTTTATGTTTTTTTACTTTTTTTTAAATAAAAGTCTTTTTTAAGTTTATTTTTTATTTTAAATCTAATTTTGTTTTTATAATGATGAGTTTTATCAGAAAAAAAATCAGAATAAATATATTTCTGTTTTTCTTCGTTGTTATTTTCAAGAGGAAGAAGACGAAATGATCAAGAAATAATACAATTAGGTTCCATATTTCCGCCCTTAAAACAAAAGAGAAATAAATGGATACAAAAATTGACACCAGTTTACGAAAGGCACGCATCAAAAAAAGAAATGAACAGCTCTTTCCCGGACAGGTGGTCATTGAGCTACCAAAACTGAAAACACACAACAGGTGAACGGAAGCAACAACAAGGACAAAGGAACAAACAACAGTAGGTTCTGCAATGGCTCGAAACATTTAGTTAACTGGGGCCGTATTTATAAAAGAACTTAAGTGGTTGCTATGCTGTTGCTAAGGGTAAATTTCTTTGAAGGAGGTTCCCTACAACTATGAAATTTGCTCTGGAGGAACAGTCTTTTTCAGACTGTTTCTCCAGTGCAAATTTCATAGTTGTAGGGAATCTCCTTTGTAGAAATTTAGCCTTAGCAACAGCATAGCAACGACTTAAGTTGTTTTATAAATACGACCCCTGTTCTGTCCGTGTGAAAGTTTCATAACCCAGCAATGAATCATCAAGGAAAACAAACAATCACGGATTCATAGATAGATAAGCAACATACACTGTTTCATATGTAAGAATCATGTTGGAATTAGATAGATAGATTGATCAGCAACAGACAACTGTTTAAAAGATAGATAGATAGATAGATAGATAGATAGATAGATAGATAGATAGATAGATAGATAGATAGATAGATAGATAGATAGATAATGATTGAAAACAATTCATAAAAAAAAAAAAAAAAAAAAAAAAAAAGAAACCAGTAGATCAAATTTAACCTTTATATAATTGCTCAAATCAGCCGGTACGTTGTGTTAGATACTTTTATTTTTTGCTGCTCTCTTTATAGTATTTGTTTCGATCTTTGACCATAGAAGTGTATGCAAAAATTCACGTAATAAATAAATAAAATAAATTAAAATGATATATAAAAAGTTAGCAAACCGCTCGGTGACATCGTATTTATTATTTTTTACCAGTTCCTCCATAAGGCCACAAATGATACTTTGTTAGATTTTTATGTTCCTGTTTCTTACGCGTAAGTTTTCTAAAGAAACTGACGAATAGTTTGTTCTTATTTTCCGGGGTTAATGGGGTTTCATTAAGTTTAAGAGCGATCACATCGAAAGCATTCTGAAGCAAACAAAGTGTAAAAAAAATATCAATATCCACCGACCAATTGAAAAGTAAAAGATAGACAATTAACAGGAATCAATTTCATTAAAGAGAAGTGGGAAAATTTCAGGAACTGACACATTTTAATCCCTAAAGACATCACAAAATTAGTCACATCATCAGCGGCAGCCATGTGAACAGCTACTTGTATTTCACGTATAGGTGGACAGCAATCTAGCCTTAATATCAATAACAGATATAGCAACAGTCAACACACAAAAGAACCAAGAAGAGCCAACACAGAAGTGTCCCCTTGGGACGTCCAGTAATGAAATTACTGGGGGCTTTACCAGTTTGCGGTTGACCAACCCTCGCCGTTGGTTCTGTTATGGTTCATCAGACACACTTAGTTGTTCGGTTTGCAGGGGAGATTCCTAGCTCATAAGAGTTAGATTTCAGAAACATAGAAATCAAAATTAAAACTGAGATAAAACAAATATGTGGTCTCACAGAAATAGCAACACTGAAATTCCGGAGCAGAAGAAACTAACGAGTTAAACCACGATGGGCTCGACGCAAGACGTCCTTGAACGGATGTCAGGCGACAACCGTCTGTGTTACTATTATGTAAGATTTGGGTTGACGCCTTGTGGTCAGCAAAGTTGCTATCAGGGATTGGGTCAATCCCACATCCCGCGCCCAAAATCAAATGGAAATAAGCACACACACAGTTTGACAATAGTTCACGAAAGACACGTACGGTAAACCGAATAAGCAGCGCTTTCCCAAACAGGTGGTTATTCAGCTACCATAATTCAAACAGCAGCAACATCTACGTATTCTACCTGTTTTCTAATTTAAACAAAACAGAGCGCAGAATGGGCAGCTATTCAGGTGACAATATTACTTGGAAATATAGACATGCGGACATAAAACATGTAATATTGATAAATCACAACAGAGGTTCAGGCTTAGAAGGGTCAGTAATAGATTTCTGTGGGGCTTTAACTAGTTTAACTGGATCCAATTTATCAATATACGATAAAGAAAATATCATTTTACCAGGCCAAAAGATAGAAACGAATTAATGTATGTAAAATACGCTCGTAAATGTGTTGACATTAGTTCTACTAGCCTGTTATTAGCTGAAGCTCTTTTGCATTGTAAACAACAATGTACACAGCGCAAAGATACATGATTTTCCCCCTTTTTAAGCATGTTATTTTTTTCGGGGCAGTGAAATGTGCAAGAACTATGAAAATCATAAGGTGTAGACACAATGCAAACTGTGCTGCCAAACGTGTAGTGGGAAAATAACTGAAGGTGTAAAATAAAACAGGCGACAGAAGCAAAATCAGTGTTTTTGAAACATACTTTTCCAAAGTCATCCCTTTTCGTTTGTCAGATAGACTAGCCTCGTAGGATCTGTCCGGTAGATATCCTTTATTATGTTTTACCAGATATTATCAATGAAAATTACTTTATAATGCTTTCTTGCAGTGACATTGTAGCTGAAAGAAAGTTAAATCAGTTAAATGAAAATATACCAGCTTTTGAGCGGTCATTCAATCATGTTCAGCAGCAGTTATTATAATGCGGTAAAAACAAGAAAGATTCACGGATGCATATCATAGCATGTCTGTCTTACTGACCCTCAATTTCATAAGAAAGTGAAAGCTCTGTATTGCATATTATGAAGACAATGTAAATGTGACAGAAACACAGATAAAAGTATATCTTTGGACCTGTAAGCATATCGAAGCTTCACGTCAGCCTGTTCATCCCGGCAGTATTATCTGAGTTTCTCCTGCTCCCATTATCAATCCATTTCTATGGCAAAAATAGGGTAAGCAGGAAGACCATATGCTAGAACATTCGTGCGTGTATCCTGTGATATCGTGTTTTGCCCTCCAGAAAAATGGCTGAAACAGTTTCAACATACATGTTGCACACTATTTGTATCCCAGTAGTATAACAAGAACGCGGATATCACAAAGCATTTAAAAAGTCTTCGAAATATACAAAACGACCTCTTCATTTAATCTGTATTTAATTCACCTTAAATATATAAATCTTGATGAAATAACCTTCGGGTTTATCCCGCTTTTTTGTTTATCATTGTCATATGGTATTTGTGGCGAAATCTGAACTCGGCAATATTGACGAAATGATATTTACGAAAAATAATATTCAATAAGATAAGTAAAATAGAATTAAACATTTTCACAATAAGCTAAATGACACTTAAGCCTCAAAATTAAAAAAAAAAAAAAAAAAAAAAAAAAAAAAAAAAAAAAAAAGTATGAGGAAATGGCAGTTGGACCGCCGTGTATTACCTAATTCAAGCTGTCATGGCAATAACAAACTCACACTTTAAAATCAGCCAAATTTCATTTAAAGATTCACTCCCTTGATAACAATAAAAAAAATGATTCGATGAAATATTTCATGCAATACGTCCGGAATGGTCTAACTATACATTTGGCATATTGTTTAGAGACTAAGATTTTGTTAAAAGAGTGACTTTAAACAAAATAATATGCTCAATTTTAAACAGTCGCGGACCGCGTTCGAAATCGCCTCATTGGACAAATATAATTAATTCATATGTCACAATCACGTGCACGAATAAGAAAAATATCTGTACATGATCACGTGATACACGTGGTTGAAATCGATAGTCTTACAGGCCATTAGGAAATAGGTAATTTGCATTTTTATCTGAAGATTATTTTTCATTCCATATTTATCGAAAAACCATGCATTTTATTAAAACTTGTGCAGTTAATTATGATACTATAACATATTGTCTAACGAAATTTTGTTTATATATTTATCTCTGAAAACATGAAATAAACGAGGGAGACAATCTTTAACATTATAAATGTACACGTAATACGTAATAAGGTAGGACACTTATCAAGAAGGAAACGCACTAATGGACAGGTCAGTTATGATAAAAGCAAGGAAACCTAATGCAAGAAGCGGAAACATAAAACTCGGATGTTTGACTTTTCAGGTGTATTTTGAACAAACTGCACTAGAGAAATTTAAATATTTAAAGCAGTAATGCAGTGTTTAATTATTTGCAAGACAACAAGAATAAATATAGGGCTTTTGATTTACAATGGTGATATATATTTCTGCACCTTTGAGCTGAACTGTCAAGTGTGCATTCGTATTAACCCTAACATCCAATATTGCTTATGAACTTAGCACACTTAGACAAATTAAGGATGTATTCAGTTATGCAAGCTCTTAACGAGAGAGGAAAATGCAAACTCTTATAAGCAAGTTCGCAACGAGAAAGACGCTTCTTATTGGAATATTGCTTTATATTCTAAGTAAACAATGCCATTTCTGGTTCTTTAGCATTTGGATCAGTACTTAAATTAAGAAACTTATTTCTGGTAAAAATGTCTAAAATATTCTAAAAAAAGACAAAGCAATACTAATCTCAGCAGAGTTTGACTTGTCTTTAGTGGTGACTAATTTATTGTTTTCTGTTTCCCACACAGTGTCTCGAGTGGGATTGAATTGTGTCAGTTCCTGAGAATTTTTCTATTTGCCTTCCATTCTCCGGTATTGTTTTGGCTTGCTGCAAGTACTCACCGCATTAGACATCTTCTGGTGTCCTTCTCTGTCGTCTTTGCTTGAGCCATGGGTTTGAGGTGGCTAGTGCCTGCCAAGACTGTTGCTTAACAATTTTTTTGGGGGGATAGCAATGGTGGCAGAAGTTAAATATAGAAATCGAATTTATCATAGTAAATTTGGTAACGGTTCATTTTTACTAATCGCTAAGTATAGAACTGTGGCTTGCAATTTTAAAACTTTAAAATGTAAAGACATTGAGGCAGACTGAAAATGTAAAAATTAAAATGTAAATTAAATCGTCTACAGAAAGACCATGCTACAATATCTACCCCTCCACCCTCCATCCCCTCACCTCCAACCAGCTCGATATCAGTTTCTGCAAAGATAAAGCTGGTGAAGTTTAAACTAAAATTGATTGGTAGCTAGCAAACAAGATTTCGGGAGTGTGTCACAAGACTGTGGCAGATATAGGTATAGAAAATATAAAAAGGAATGACGAACACACTTACTGGCGAACTATAAGTAAACAGAGGAGAGAGTTAGTCCAGTCGGAGAAGTGATATATATTACGGCTTTGAGCGTGGGCCGATAGCAAAAAAAAGTTAATAAATTGAAACGAAAAACAAAACAAAACAATAAATAAATAAATAATAAATAATACAATAAAAAATAATACACCATAAATAGGGGAATCCCTTCACAATACCATTTTTCTGCCGGAGAAATTTTAAATCATACAATATCAATAAACACAATAAATATCTAAAAACTGTCCGGCCAAAGATTTTAGGCAGAATTTTAATGCATTATGGATAGTGCCATTTTTAGGCAGGTTATGATAAAATCTTTTTTTGTATTTGCTTACATTTCTTCAAAAAATAAATAAATGAATAAACAAATAAATATTTTTTTTTGAAGAAAAAAAATCTTCAGGATGTATTCCGTTTACTAATGGCGGTTGGAATATATACACATATAAAAGAATGATAAGCTAAAATAAAGATAATAAAAACTTATGTCGTGCTTCATTATGCCTCGTCTTTTCTATAACTTTAGAAAGGCATAATAAAACACAGTTTGACCGAAAACGTCAAAATATATCAAAACGTAACTTCAACAAAAGAACCGAATAAGAGTGTTCCGTAATTAATGAAAAAGAAGATAAAATATTTAAAAAAAGTTTTATGAAATGACTGTACGCTTATTTTTTGGAGTTGGATCGGAGTTACGAGTAAGATTGCATTAATTCAGTGGCAGATGGAGCCTTCTCGTAACTGCGATACAGCACCAAATAACAGGCATACAGTCTACACATGAATAACCGTCGCGCAATCACCAAAATCATTAGCTGTCACAAAATGAATAAAACACACACACACACACACACACACACACACACACACACACACACAAAAAAAAAAAACAACAACAAAAACAGTACATTCTGAAGGAAGATACTGTGGAAGTAAGGAAGCAAGTCGTCGGACAAAATTAATTTTGCACATTTATGAAGAAAGGTTAGGGCAACCCTGTTAAGTTTATAAATGTAAACAAATTTCTGTTTATGATAGGGCCAAGTCACCACGACTTCCCTAAAGTGATTAAATGACAAAGTGAAATAAAAGTAAAGATAATACTATTATTCATGATAAAAATAATAAAAGCAATAATAAAAGTAATGCTGATAATAGTAGTCATAATAATAGTAATAATAATATCAATAATAAAGGTATTAGATCATGCATAAACATGAATAACGTTAATAGCTGTTGACTTTACCTACTTGTGAGAAAAAGAAAGTAAGGTCCTTTTAAAGCTTAAAAAAGTGACATAAGCTAAGTAGCAAAATTAAATCACAGTATCTTATAGAATGCTCAGAGTCATGGCAGCGGGTGGTCTTCTTTCCAAAGTTTAGAAATTGGCACACATACAAAAAATTGTACATTCAACATCGAACATTGGCGATTCTAGCATTGCTGTCATCTCCATTTGAAAGGATTTTTACCAGTTCTTCTTCTATATATCCTTGTTACCAATGGAACCCCTTTTTCCAAACTGTCTATTGTTTGTCTCCCCATACTCTGGCCTAAGGAATGCTTGCAATCTTTTTTGCACGGAATCAGTTATGGTTCCTCTGCGTATAAACTAAGTCCGGTAGATGCTTGTTATCTAGCTCTTTTAAGCTCTAAGACTGAATGACTGAAAACATGCTGCTAATGTTACAGATAAGAGCAAAAAAGCGTCACTGAAGAAGTTATATACGGAAACGCAGATCTGTCGCACTAAAGTTACGTATAGTTAAGTTTATATTTAATCACCTCAGCAGATGAGGAAACGACCTGTAGAAATTAAATTAATACATATTGATATATTTAATTTTGATACAGAGAATCAGAAAGAGACCAGAACAATCAAGTTTTAAAACGACTTTAAACATGTTGCTCTGTCACGCGCCCTTCCTCATGCATGTTTATTGTTTGCTTTAAACAATATTTTATTCATATAAATACACATATGTAATACAATACATTGCATTATTCGGACACCATTTAAAAGACATAGTCGTGTGTACAGCTTCACATGTCGAGTAGACTGACACCGAATTTCTACAAAACAGTAGGGAGTTGAGTTTGACCACACACTAACAGGAGATAGTAAGTGAGGGTATTTTTGACAGAACCTCCGAAACTACTTTTGACTTCTGACAATATGGTTGCTTCACTTTTTTTCTTTCTATAACTTGTATACGTAATCTGTTTGTTTTCTCTGTCGCCTGTCTCCATTGCTAAGCTATGGTTTCTGATTAACACACATACTTGGCATCTTCCATAGTAGCTTTACTTTCAGAAGATTTAAAAACATGTCGCTTCTGGTTCATTACCAATGATTACAGCTGCGCATTTTGGTTGAAAACAAGTAATTGAGAACTTTTCATGTGAGTTCTTACAAAAGCTAACAAAATACTGCCAAATTATTTGTCAAAATATCTTTGTTCATATGTTATTTGTCAGTGTCAAAACTGAAATGGTTGACTTGTCTTTATTTGCAAAAAATGTGATCGCCTTTTTTCAATCAAAATTTTTACAAACAAAAACTTCGCTTCAAAAACTTATATCATGGAACCTTGCCCTGCGCTGGAATATCTCTTTGATGTTTACCGCTGGAGTCCTAAGTATTCATTCGATCGATATTTGAAGTCGGCTCGCTCTTTGTGAACCTGAATCAAAATACCTTTAAGCAGAAAAGTGGCGCCATAGACAAGAAACCGTGCGCTCGATACTCATAGATATATGTCAGGTTGTACAGAGACGAATAATTTAAAACTGGCCCTTAGTGTTATCCAAGATACTCGCATCCATGGATGAAAAATAAAAACCAAACAAAACGAATAATTTAGATCGACTTTACAAAATCACTCTGAACAAGCACAAAATTTAAAGAACTTATAACATGTGACGCAGCAGACCAAGTATGTGAGGTGACAAACACCCCAATTGTAAAAATATAGCGTCTTACATGTACCTCAAGCATTTAGGAGGCATTACAGTAACTGCATCAACGTTTTGTTACTCAGTGAATTTGCGCTTTAGCTGAAACAATGACGTTGTTAAAACAAAAATGACAGATGCAATAAAACAATCATGAAGTAAGGGATATTGTTAAATGGCTAGCTGTTCTCCTTTGTAAAACAAAGCGTGCAAAAGCATGGAAATGTACTGCTACACCATAAGTCCGTTTTGCCATTAACTTTCAGTGTCAGTCCTAATGTGGGAATATTGTTTGTTTTGCATATTATTGATAATCCTTGAGGTGTCTTGTACCGCATGTCTAGAAATCCTTGACCCAAGACTGATTAATTCAAAACATATAAAAACGTTGATAAGCTGAAACATATATACATGTAACAGATTGTTTTCAATCTTAAAAATAAAGTTCTTATGATTTTCTGATAAAACTTTTAATCAGTCATGCCAACAATATAGATAAACGTAGTTATACGCTCAGGGCTATAAGTAAAGGTCCGTGTACTCCATCAGAATTATACATGTATAAGTTTTTTTCAATGACAATGTTTGACCAAGTAAACAGCAAAAATGGTCATTTTTAACGTTGTACAAGACAAATATCAACCTATTTTTCATCATTTTATCCACCAAGCCAATGCGAATCGAAAAACTGTTACCATAATATTATTGTTATCGATACTGCGCTGAAAATTTAAGAAGGCTGGAAGCAAGAATAGTGCGACTGTACCTATTTGCTCGGATTTTACATACACACTTAAATTATATCCGAATAAATATTTCATTTAAGTTTCACTTAAAATGTCCATAAAACCAGTACTTGCATTTTATCTTTAAAAAACAGACTAATTACAAAATACATGTTTTATATATAGTTATTTTGTTCACTACCTCTCTTTTCATGTAGAACCTTGTCTAATCAGTTGAACATTATCCCCTGTAAAAAATTCAACATATTTGTACCCCGCTACACTTAAGTGGCGGGGATTATGTTTTCCCACTGGCTGTCCGTGTGTCCGTCCGTCCATCCGTCGTACGTACGTACGTCCGTCCGTCCGTCTGTCCGTCCGTGAGCACTTTGTTTCGTTCGATAACGAGTATTTTTAACGGATTTCCTTCAAATTTGGCATGTGCATTAGTCTTAGGATTATCTCGCTTGGGATTGTTAATTGGCAAATTTCGATATTTTCTGACACAGTTATTGCTCTTGTCAATGTCTCAAAAGTGGGATTTTGTCTGTAATTCCTTAACACTTTGAAATATGATGAAATTTCATAGAAATTATTGAAATAATGTAAGCTTTCTGTTATATCCAACAGGATTATCTGCTCCGGCTCAGGGGCTATATACATGTATAAAATCAGGAAAATATCCATATAAAATCAGGGTTGAGAGCGATTTTGTTGAAACTTGCAACAAATTATCAAACCAATTTACAGCTGTAAGCCTTCTGCTATGATCGAAATTTTGTTTCCATGGGGTTATCTGCCCCTGGTACATGGTTATGTATATGTATCAAATCATGAAAAAATCTATATAAAATCGAAGTTTTGGTATATCTTTATGAAATTTTACAAAAATGATATAAGTAACACAAGCTTTACTTTACAACCAGACTTTAGTCCAACAGGGCTGTCTGCCCTTGCCACGGGTAATACTCATGTATAAAATAATGAAAAAACATCCTTATAAAATTGAAATTGAAAGGGATTTTCCTGAAACTTGCAGCAAATTATCAAGGTGATTTAAGCTTCCTATTATGATCAAAAGTTTGTCCCAAGGAATTATCTACATGTATCAAATCATGAAAAAAATCTATATAGAAAATTGAACTGAAAGGGATTTTTTAATGAAATATGCAACAATTGGTCAAAGCAATAAAAGCTCCCAGTGATTGTTAAAATTTTATCACAAGGAGTTTATCTGCCCCTGTCCCAGAGCAAAGTTACGATTTTGTTTAAAGGTTGCAGTGGCCGGGTATTACACAAAGTAGTCTACGATGCTTTTATTTTAAAATATATTTCTTTTTCCTTTTTTCTTGTTCAAGAAAAAACTTGTAAAAGAAAGACGATCGAGTATACGGGCTTAATGTTGAGAGAACTGGTAAGAACCAAGAAGGTATTGAGCACTAGGAAAGTTTCAACTAATAATATCTATCCGTGAGTAAGGAATCATCTACGCAGAGTGGAAACCTATTTGCTATTAGAGCTGCAGCTTAAGGGAGTGCAGAGAGGCGCCGTGATCGAGTAGTTAGAGACGCTTGGTTATGGTGCAGAAGGTCGCCGGAAAGTCCTGAGTTCGCGGCTCACCGTCGCCATCCGACGACGGAAATCTCTCTCTGTCAACCTAGCCGTAAATGGGTACATTTTCGAATCAGGGAAGGATAAGGCAGCGAAAGTAGAGGGATGTGCTCTGCTTTTCATCTGCTGTGCTCAAGTTACAGTGGTCTCTAACCTTCACTGCCCCTACGGCTATGAGGCTATGGGAAACGTTTACCTTTCACAAGGGAGAGCGATATTTTGTGCATAAGATTATTATAATTAGCTACTGACCATGCTGGCCGCTACTAGACGAATACATCTGCTTTGGATCCTGTGCGTTATATTTCTACGATTGTGCGGGTGCTATGGGTGGGTGCGGGAGGTCACATTTGCAGCCAAAATATGTTGTTGTTCTACCAAGAGTCTCAATAGAATCCCGAAAGTCCGATTTTTATTCTTATATGTGTTCTTTCTTCCATTGATCAATTTATGGAAAAGAAGTAAAAAGAAAGGCAATGATCAGGAATCAATACAATCAGATCCTGTAATCTGCCCTTAAAACCAAACGAGTAAGAATTATTTACATAAATTTACAGTAGTTCATAAATGGTACACACGGTAAACCGAATAAGAGCTCTTTCCCAGAAAGGTAGTCATTCAGCTACTCCGGCTAAAACACCACTCACACAAAAGGTGAACAAAGCACCGAACTTGACAACATGGACAAGAAACACTAAGAAACCGCAAAAAAGACACCCCCTTAGTAATTTCATCACTGCCCGTCCCAAGGCGGCACTTCTGTTTTGGTTCTTCTTAGTTGTTTCATGTGTTGTCTGTTGCTTTGTCTGTTTTGGTATATGGTTTGTTATGTTAAGGCTACCCTGCCATTAAAAATTTGAAAATAGGTAAAAATAGATTTTTTCGCACAATTTGTTCCTACTGTCAGGGGTTGGTGCTTTTTGTAAATCTGTTGTTTGGGCGTAGGTCGTTTTTGTTGGGTTAAACAACTAAGTATCTGATGAACCAATGCAGAACAAAGGGAGAGGGTTGGTCGACCACAAACCAGTTAGCCCCTCCTCCTAAACCTCCAAACTCCCAAGAAATTTCATTACTGGCCATCCCAAGGCGGCAGTTCTGATTTGGTTCTTCACGGTTGCTTTTTGTATGTTGTTAGTTGCTATGCCTGCTATTGATATATTGTTTGTGATGTTTAGGCTTACCCGTTGACCACCTACATGGAAAATGGCTGTTCACATGGCTGCCGCTGGTGTTGTCTTTGGTGGTGACTTATTTTGTGTTGGCTCTTTTCCACTTGGTGTCTTGGACGGGATCTGGGATTGAATGGGTTTTTTCCTGAGAGTTTTCCTCCTTACTTTTGGAATAGTCAGATGGTCAGTAAAGCATTACTGCGCTGGGCGGGGGAGGACTTAGAAGTCCTTTAGATGGACTTGATAAGTTATATGTTTATAAACCAAAACTGATTTTATTGCGAGAGTAACGACGTGTAAAAGAAATCTAAAATGAGTGTCCTTTAAGAGCAATGAATGCATTTATAAATAATACTATATATTAGATATGGGCCAGACCACACGGTTTCGTCTAGTAAAGCCTCGTCAGGGACGCGTGTAAAACCTGTTAAAGCTCCCAAATAATTAGTTACTGCAGTTCTAAGGCAGTGCTTCTGGTGTTTTTGTAACTATTTTTATCATTGTTGTCCGCTTTCTAGCACAATTTGCCGGAAAAGAGCCGACCTCTTAGTTTTTGGACTGTCTTGTTTTGCTTCGTCTTTATTCTTTATTTTTTCCCTTTAGAGCAGGATGTGCTGAACTATTGTGTTAGTTCATTATCACTGACCTTCCAAAGGTATCATTTATATATGTACTTGATTTAAATGCAGCTGATGTAAAGTGCCGTGTAGCGAATGGTCCTTCATCACAAGGTAGATTTTGTTTCCTTCTCATTTCCGTTCATTGAGCCCATATTTTTTTCTCAAATCGAGTACCGCGCTAAGGGTCGCACGCAGCCTTCCAAACGACTTTGTTGTTTGACGAAGAGTCGCAATAAAACCGAGACTCAGATTTTCGATTTTTGATGCTTTAGTTTTCGGTTCCAAAGCACCCTTTATGAATTTTTCAGTGAATAATTTAACGACATTAAATGACATCGAAAATACTATATCATTCACGAGCACTAGCCTCAATGTATTAGGCTAAGAGAATGGAAAAAAATAACAAGTTGTGTCGTAATGATACGGAGCTTCTACCGATAATGAAAAGCAAACTTTTTGACCCAATCAAACGCTGATATTGTCCTTGAATGTTGCATACAATATTCAAGAAAAATAAGTTTCTAAACCCAAAACGTCTGAAAGATTAACGTACAAGCTGAGGTTTGGATCCAGTAAATTTGGTATAAGCCCCCACCTTCCAGTAATTTTATACCGACCGTTCCGAAGCTTCTGTTGTGTCTTAATACTTGGTCTTGTTATCATGGTCGGTGCTTTCTTTTGGCTGTTGTGTGAGTGGTGTTTTCAGATGGGGTATGTACTTCTTTCCCTTTCGGTTTTGAGGGCGGGATATGGGATCTGGTTGGCTTTATGCCGGATAATTGCCTGTCTTTGCACTTTTTTTTATTTTTTATATTGACAACTTGTTAACATATTTAGGACAAGGGGCCGAAAAGCAATCTGTGGAACGGGAAAGCACTTGAATAATACCACTAATCCATTTATGCATAGTGTTCCCTAAAAGGGACACTGGCAAACAGTGCAGCCCCAGATCAGTTGCCGCAAAACGCTGCGCCTGATTAGGGTCTACACTATTTGCATAAGACAGATGAGTATTTCCCCTTAAAACAAATTTAAATCCAATTGCAAATAGAAAAAAGGCAGAGCGCAGAGTTGTACACTCAAACAGTGTCATTGTTTCCTATAATACTCGCAGTCTTCAACAGAGCAGTTCTTCACGACTTAGCGTTCGGAAAATAGTATACGATAATATTATTTCTTAACCCTTCGACGTTATCTGCTTATATATATTCTTGAAACAATATTAAAAGTAATCACTATCAAACATGCCGAGAATTTAGACTCCCTAAAATACTATTATATCAATATTAAAACGTGAGAGTGATATGCGAGTGTCTTCAAAAATATATAATGACATGTTACATCTGACTGGCCTTTCAGAAATGCCAGGGCTTTATGACTTCAGTCAAATGACAACGGAACACTTTACCTATAAAAGACTTGCGCATGCGAAATTCTCTCAAACGTCAATAATGCTGGATGTGGGCACAGCCGTCACACCATGACAAATGTAATTTTCTAATTGTAAACATTTACAATTGTAAGAAACTGGTCTCAGGCAATATGACAGGAGTACTGAACAAAATACGAACTTGTTTTAAACGAAAAGAAATTAAGTGTACATACTTGAAAACTTTAATTCCAGATCATTTGTTTCACACGCATTTTCCCTTTTTCGACATAACCTCAATAATTTAGATAGACATAAAATGACATAAATCTGAATTGCTCTATTAGATGACAAATTAAGATTGATAATTATGTTTACGTTATATAATGTCTTTGTCTTTAGAGAAACATTATTTTTGTCACATCTTTGTATAAAAATATGTGATGCTCAGTGAGGGGGTCTGGAAGTATCAACCAATTGCTTATAGCCTTGCAAGTGCCATGGTAAATGCTTCCATGTCTATAACCGAATATGTCTATTATTTAAAAATGAGTTGAGCAGTATAAGAACAAAACAAAACAATGTGAAAAAATAGCAGAATAAAACGTACCACTTATAGTTTCATTCATGTTTTACGTTTGCCTATTTGTCTTAAACAGCTAATACGAAACAAGCTACTATCGAACAAAAAAGGCATTTAATGCCTTCCCCGATCCCTCCTCAGCCATCCCCAATCAGACCAGAACTTCATTTTCAGTTAACGCTTGGCATAATGGTCATAGTTAAGATGCAAATAATTATGAAAATATAACCTTCAGAAAAAAAACCCAATTCAGCCTAACTTGAATTACTATGAATTTATAGATATACGACTATAAATAATGCCTGGCTCAAAAAGAGATACATAGATAAAGTAGGAACTAAGACGACTGCTCTTCTTATTTAATACCGGTTACAATAACTTTCTGCGAAATAATTTACCCACTGCAGTACTGATTTATTAATGGCCGATGCTATTTACAGTTAACTGTAAATAGCTAAAATAGTTAAAATGGCTATTTACAGTCAGTTGTAAGTAGCCCCAAAAAGGGTAAAATTGCTAATAACAGTTACTAATCAATAGCCAAAAAACGTTAAAATTGAAGGGAGACAAGTGATGAAACTCATTTTAAAAATGGGACTGTAATTCATTTCCTTAACAGCTACAATAAATAAATAGATAAGTTGATCGGGGGATGAAATGAACTTTACGTCCTTTACAACAGTGTTTCTGTCATATTGAGACGAGACTGCTGACAGCAAAAGGCTCTATGCAATTGAACTCCGTTTCCACTGTGACGAATGCTGCTGCAAGCAGGCTTTGTGGTCTGGTAGAGCTAGCACAGCAAGCCAGTACTTAACAGACAACACTTCAGGTGTTCTTAAAGTCAAGTTTTGTCACATTTTGCGATCGTTAGAATTAAACCAGTAATTTATTTCACAGAATAATTTTACAACCGGTGCTAAATAATAAAACTTGGCGTCTAAGCTCTTTCGTTAGCTAATTTTCTCTTTCTGTCAGACCTGTTTCACAGTTTTATATTTATCAATGCACAATGACACAACTCAGTCATTGAATTGTACACGTTTAGTACTGCAGTTTTTTTTAAAAAATAAATCTAAAGATTTCTTATTTTCTCTGAAGGTTAGGCGGTCATCATGATTTCGAGGGCTTAGCGTAAGAGTGTGCTAACTCAGTATTTTTGCTGATTTGTTTGAAAACTTGATAATCAAATACACACTGTGTTAAAATAATAAGATTTATCTTAATTTTCTGTTTTGAAAAACTAATCTAAATGTCAGTTGATCTAAATATTTATCTCAAAACAAATCTTATTACAGTGTAATGAATTTGATTTTTCAGAGAACATGCAAAGCATACATATCTGCAGTTTTTAATTTTAAATGTTCAGTTACATTTTCTTATTATCTCTATCTGTTGAAACTATTCCACGGTTCATGCTTATTGAGCCTTGACTTCCTACATGTAGCTACAGAAAGGGGCTAAATTTGTTGTATATTTGACTAGTCCATGTAAAAATTGAATAAGCTAACACTAAAGCTTTCAATGCCAAAAAGTCTAAGTCACAAATAGCTATTTTGATTACAATAAATTGAACTGAACAACTGAATTTTATATGCATTTTTGTCACATTTTCAAAGTGTCGAATTTCATATTTATGTTTTGGATTCATTGTGTTATGATCAGTTTTTGACTTCTCCTGAAAATATTCAAAGTACGGAAAAAAGTTAAATCTTGCGCTTAGCCCTGTGTTTGCATTTCTGATTTTATTACTTAATAAGGGTGTTACTGGAAAACATGATTTGAAAGTTGAGTTGTGGTTTGAGGAAAACTATGCTTATTCTTTTTGTATATATGTCTTAGCCATAATTTTGAATAGTAACTTAACATTATTACTCGGGTTAAGTTTAAAGGTCGCATCACTCTATCAGTAGTACAAATTCGACTGCTAATCGATGAAAGTATAGCCGTGATTAGTCAACTTTGAACAAATAAAACATCTTTGAATTTCTTATGAAATAAAAACAGTTAGATTATTTGGGTCATATTATTTGGCAACCAAAATGACCTACTTTTGATATCATCAATTTGAATGTGGTAAATGACCTACTTTTAATATCATAAATTTTAATGTGATAAAATACAGTGTACAGGAGTAGTGTCCTATTCCTATATATAACATATTGCATGGCGGGAGACCAGAAACAGAAATGATGTTTTGTGTCAATTTTGTGAAATTGCTTCTCCTTCCTTTTCGAGTTATTTGACCCAATATATGCACATCAAGCTATATATTTTTCACGAAATGTGAAGGCAGCGCCGTATTTCATTGTGATTTGTGTTTAGACGCTTTTTCCACTGGTAGGATTATGGCAATGTTGTAGACTGTTGTCTAGAATATGAGTTACAGTCACGCGGTTAGAGTACTCAATTATGTACCTAACTGAGATGTCATTATCGAAGGTTTGTGATATTTTCAAGGGAAATGTTCCTAGAGGAACAAAAACTATATAATGACAAAGTATTTGAAAATCAGTACAGCTGTGAAATGTTCTTGTCGGTGGTGAGCATTTGAACGGTTTTAGCTTTAATGAATTAGAAAGTCAAGCCTGTAAAAAAATCCAAAAGAACACACAGGGTCCTAAAATTTTTGCTCTGAAAGATCAGATAAACAAATGAATAATTTTGCTAATCACCGAGGGACGATAACCTTGACGCCCTAGAAAAAACTAGATATAAGCATATGAGTAAAAATAATAAAAGAACACAAAAAACCCATTATAATCGATGCAAGTTTTGTTATTGTAAATAGCCGAGATTGGTCAGCTTTGAACAAATAAAACTTCTTTGAATTTCTTATAAAATGAAAACAGTAAGATTATTTGGGTCTTATTATTCGGCAACCAAAATGACCTACTTTTAATATCATAAATTTTAATGTGATAAAATACAGTGTACAGGAGTAGTGTCCTATTCCTATATATAACATATTGCATGGCGGGAAACCAGAAACAGAAATGATGTTTTGTGTCATTTTTCGGAAATTGTTTTTTTCGGAAATATCTTTCGAGTGATATGGCCCAATATATTCACATCAACCTATATTTTTCACGAAATGTGAAGGCAGCGCCGTATTTAATTGTGATTTGTGTATAGACGCTTTTTCCACTGGTAGGATTATGACGATGTTGTAGACTGTTGTGTAGAATATGAGTTACAGTCACGCGGTTAGAGTACTCACTCATGTACCTAACTGAGATGTCATTATCGAAGGTGTGTGATATTTTCAAGGGAAAGGTTCCTAGAGGAACAAAACTGTATAATGACAAAGTATTAGAAAATCAGTACAGCTGTGAAATGTTCTTGTCCGTGGTGAGCATGTGCACGGTTTTAGCTTTAATATATTAGAAAGTCAAGCCTGTGAAAAAAAAATAAATAAAAAAGAACATACAGGGTCGTCATTTTTTTTTTTGCTCTGAAACATCAGATAAACAAATGAACAATTTTGCTAACCATCGAGAGACGGTAATTTTGACGCCCTAGAAAACTAGATATAAGCATATTAGTAATGAAGAAAACAAAAGAAAAAAAAAAGAAATAAGAAAAAAGAAACAAACAGAAGAACAAAAACAAGAAAAAAACAAGAAAAAAAACAAAAAACAAAAAAACATAGATTATACATTTAGGACAATGATTTATAAAACATTAACGTTTTGAGCACTAAGGACGAACAGATAAAAAGTGAAAATACAAAATGCTCAATAAAGGACTCCGAAGGGTCATAATTGAGTTTAACCCATAATGCCTGTGTACTCAATTATCGGTATCTATTAGATGAGTCTATTTGTTTTTCAAGGCGTGTCTGGTTTAGTTTATTTTTATTATTTTTTATTTTATTTAAAGAAGAAATACCGTTTGCCTTATGCAAATAGTGTAGACCCTGATCAGATGCCGCGTTTTGCGGCGTCTAATCTGGGTCTGTACTGTTTATCTATGTTCCATTTATGATAAGACGCTAAGCGTTTCATGTATTGTATGCAGTCAGCCGTATGTGATGGAGGGGAGAAAACTAAAGATACAGAGTGCAACGTATCTTACTATAGTCGAGTTTGAATTCTTTACCTTATGTGACTGGGAAGTGATGAATCTTTCTCCTTGTAAGATTCTGTGTCAGTCTATTCCACTCTAAAATAATGATCTTTTGTATTCTTTCTTTCCATACCTCTTCTTACATGTTTTCAGATATTGTTGATACAGGAAAGAATGCTATTACGAAGGTTTGAATTCAGTATAAAATTTCCTTTTAAAAGGAAGGCTTGCACAGCTAAAACAGTGGAATTATCATGAGTTGTTATTGAAGTGAACCCAATTGTTAGTGTACTTTCTGTTGCTTACTTTTATTTAGCAAAGTATTTAATATCTAACTTCTTGAATGGTGGCATTATCAACGGGTGTAAGATAAAAACAATTGTAGAATTTATTTGAAAAAAAAAACAAATTGAGGAAACACACACACACACACACACACACACACACACACAAAACAACAACAACAAAAAACAGTTTTCCAACATTTTGGCCGGCAGTTAGTCATGTCGCATGGAAAATAACTATATGGACCTATTTCAAGTCTTTTCTTTACGGCTGTTGAGTCACATTTAGTCTGAATCAAAATTTTAGGAAAGAGTGTTTCAAACCCATGTCTATGGAATCTTAGCACATCTGAACTTGGCATTAAAAGCAGAAATAAATTAATATTTACTGAAGTTTATTTTTGGTTTAAGTGGCATCAGTGGCAGTGACTGGAACAAAATTTTGACACTCTGAGAAGAAAATGCATGCTGTTATTGTTTGGACAATAACTTGCTTTACACCATTTGGGAACAACAAAGCACGGAACCTATTGCGTTCGTATTTCCATGAACTCCCGACAAATGAAATTTATCTTTTATATTTACACAATGTTTTTATATCAATTTTGTTTACTCATTCGTGAAGTTCGGACTAATTTAACGCCGAGCAAAGGACGAAGAATAGTTATTAACCAACGTGTTTGGTAATGAAGTACAGCAGCCGTTACTATGACATGACGTATATCAAACGTTACGTCGGCCAATCATCTATTTGAGTTATCCGTGACCCTGCTTACGCGTAAGATTGCATGAATGTGTGTTGTTCGTGGATGTATGAACATCGTCAGTCCAGTATAGGTTCATCTAAGGAAATCGTCGACGAGTGTAAATATTTCTCAGTATATTTGTATAACTGAACGAGAGTGTTATAAAAGCAAGAAAAATGTCCCCATACCCCAACCCGCACCTACTGCAAGCACAGTAGGCCATTGTTCTACTATAATCCAAATAAGTAGGACGCCCCGGAACTGGACGTTATACCCAGCATCATCGCACCAACCAACCAACCCCTCCGTTGTCATAAAGCTGTCAATCAATCCGTAACAGTTTCAAATTTTAACAATTCTGAGTTTCAAATGTTAACAATTCTAAGTTGTCCCCTTTTCTGTATCATTGTTCAGGCTATTCATGAACATGTTGATGACCAAAAGGAAATTTATCAGATGCTAAAATATCGCTTTGTGCCATGGAAAGGCCTGTTGCAATATACGTAAGCGTTAAGTACTCACCGTTTACATTCATAACAGGGTCAGTTCTACATATAAGCAAGCCAAACACATAGATAGATGGAATAAAAAAAAATCAGTTAATGTGAGAAGGGGAAAAATGGTCAAAAGTGCTTGTTTCTAAATCTAAACAATAAATTTGAACTCTGCTCTTTCAGTTTTTACAGATACACAGATCAGTCCACTCCGGCATAAGCGCAGTCTTATCAGTCTATCATCAGCATAAAAGATAATTGCATCATGGATCATCATGAAGAATATATATGCCGAAAAAGACTGATCAGATCCCATGAATGCACCGGCGCTGGACAGGGTCCCGGCTGCTCTGACCAGTCAGATTATGCGATGCCCTAAGGCCTATTTTTCGCGACGCCGCTACATGATTTTTGGAAAAGCTAATGCTTTGCGCTATTGCTATATATAAACACTGTTTCTTATACAGGTTTTGGTATATTTCTTCGGATGCAAAGCCAAATACTTTGCATTAATTCGGAGTTTCATTTTTAATGCAATCAGTTTATAAAAAGCAAAAGAAATGTGGCCAAGTTCAAGGCTTTTGTAAAAGAAAAACGTGCTTTTTTAACGGAAATATTAGAAAAGTACATGTACTATCAAAAATAGAAGAAAAGTTTCCATCTGTTATTTTTAGCAGATGAGGTAAATCGGATATGGATAAAAATAGACAAAATCGGAAGAGGTCTTTGTTTGTTATGTCTGTGAAGAAATGCAGTCTCAAACCGGAACGAGCTTTCCAATCTCTTAAGACTCTTTGGCTTAATATTGCGGCCCTAAAAACATCTAGAACGAATCGTTGCAGTACACACTCTCCAGGTATTTTCCGACTAAGTGTGACGTATCGTTTCTTCCAAAAATAACTCGGTATCACTAAACCACTTGAATACTGGCTTGCCGCCGAAACGGCAAGCCAAAAACTAGTCCTTTTTTTTATTACTGGCCATTCCAATGCGTGACTACCTCTATTGTTTTTGTCTACTTTGCTATGTTTTGTAGTTACAAATGGAAAAATAGATGTTTATGTAATTTGTATAACTTGTCATTGTTGTCTTTGGTGGTGCTGTCATTGGTCTGTTTTGTTGCATTTTTCGGTTGGGTTGTACTATTATGGAAGCTAAAGACAAGGGTTTAAATCCAGTGAAACCAGTTTAAGCCCTCAATAATTGATAACTGAAAGTACCAAGGCAGTACTTCTGTTGTGGTTGCTAACTGTAACTTGATCTTGTTGATCAAAAGTCGGCGCTTTGATGCGTGAGTGGTGTATTTAGGTGGGGTAGCTAGATGGCCTTATCTAGGCCTTATTTTGCCAAGAAATCTCCACAAAAGTAAAGCATTTTTATACGCCCGTCGTATAATGTCGTGTCCTCCGTCCGTCCGTCTGTCTGTCTGTTAACTTTTCGTGTCCGCTCCATATCTCCTTAACCCCTTGAAAGATTTTTTTGGAACTTGGGTCAAATGTTCGCCTTATCGAGACGATGTGCAGAACTCATACTTCAGTGATGTTCGACAAAGGTCAAGGTCACACTTAGCCATCAAAGGTCAAACGGTAAAATTTCGTGTCCGCTCCAGACAATGTGCAGAGAAAAAGAATCATAGCCCTATTATCATTTTTGACGGAATTATGTCCGTTTGTATTTTTCATATGGTAATTTCATATAAGCTTCATGTCCGCTCCATATCTCGAAAACCGTTTAAGATTTTTTCATGAAAGTTTGTACAATTATTAAGCACCATCAGATGATGTGCAGAGAAAAAGGATCATAACCCCTACTTACACTTTTAACAAAATTACGCCTCTTTGTATTTCTCGTAGTAATTCTCTAGTAATTTCATATAAGCTCTAGTATCTCGAAAACTGTTGAAGATTTCTTCATGAAAGCTTGTATAAATATAAAGCACCATCAAATGATGTGCGGAGAAAAAGAACCATAACTCTTTTCTGTTTTGACGGAATTATGTGCCTTTGTATTTTTCGTATAGTAATTTCACATAGGCTTCGTGTCCACTCAATATCGCGAAAAGCGTTTAAGAATTGTTCATGAAAGTTTGTATACATATAAAGCATCATCAGATGATGTACAGGGAAAAAGAACCATAACCCTACTCTCACGTTTAACAAAATTATTCCCCTTGTATTTTTGGCATTGTAATTTTGTATTTAATGTGTGTCCACTCCATATCTCCTTAACCTCTTGAAACATTTTTTGAAACTTGAGTCCAATGTTCACCTATCGAGGCAACTTGCAGAACTTGTATCTCAACGATGTCCAACAAAGGTCAAGGTCACACTTAGTGGTCAAAGTTCAAAAGGTAACATTATTTGTCCGCTCCATATCTCAAAAAACCGTACAAGATTTCTACATAAAAGTTTATACAACTTTGAAGCATCATCAGACAATGTGCAGCGAAAAGGAATCATAACCCTACTTTCGGTTTTGATGGAATCATGCACCTTTGTATTTTTCATATAGTAATTTGTGTCTGCTCCATATCTTGAAAACCGTTTAAGATTTCTTCATGAAAGTTTGTACAAATATCAGACGATATGCAGAGAACAAGAACCATGACCCTACTTTCAGTTCTGATGGAATTATGCCCCTTTGTAATTTTTCTAGGAATTTCATACTACGCTATGTTTGTTTTGTAGTTTTATTTCTGCCTTATTATTGAAGATTCAAGCTACTGACAAAAGTTCTGTCATCTCTTGTTGTCTTTCCAACTTTAAGCCCCAACGGGCGTATATTGCCCCGCTCAGCGGAGCTCTTGTTCAAAACTGCAAGTGGTTTTGTTGAATAGACTTACCCAATCAGAACCCGTCTCATTTGAAGCAGGAAAAGGGAGGTAAAATCTGTATAGTTTGTACGAATTTAAAGAGTAACTACACATCAGGAACTGACAGAATCAGATCCCAAACCCTATCCCCAACATCAAAGGGAAAGATTGACAAAGACATCCCAACAAACAATAAATTACAAGTGACAAACCGAGTCAGCAGCTCTTTCCCAAATAGGTGGCAACTCAGCTATCTTTACAGAACTAAATAATTTAGACCAACAGAACGGTTACAACAGACTAAGCAAATTATACGAAAAACATTTAACAACTATTTTTACCTATTTTCTATTTTTATTATAGAAGGGTTAAATGAGAACACAATAAATTAAACAGCACCGAACATAAAACCAATGCAACCGCAACGAAAGTACCGCCTTGGGACGGTTAATAATAACTACTGGGGGTTTAAATTCTATGATTGATTTTCTTTAAAGATTGTCGCCCTCGTTTATTTCATGTTTTCAGAAACAAATATTTTAACAAATTTCGTTAGACAATACGTAATAGTCTCATAACTAGCCGTAAAAGTTTTGAGGAAATGCATGTTTATTCGATAAATGTGGAATGAAAAATAATCTTCAAATTAAAATGCAAATTACCTTTTTCCTCACGGCCTGTAAGAATATCAATTTTGACCACGTGTGTCATGTGATCATGTAGAGATATTTTTCTTATTCGTGCACGTGATTGTGACGTATGAATAAATTATTTTTGTCCAATAATGCGATTTCATCCGCGGTCCGCGATTGTACAAAAATTTATCTTATTTTTGTTTAAGGTCACTTTTCTCAAATATTATTATCTAAACTCTATTTCAAATGTATAGTTCGACCATGTCGGAGGTATTGCATGAAATATTTCATCAAATCATTTTTGTTATTATTATAAAGGGCGTAAATCTTTAAATGACATGTTAAATGCAATTAAATGCAATTAAACCTATTTTTATAAACACATCTAAATAACATGCAACAGATTTTTTTCCTGATGGCGAGATTTATGAATCTAATGTAACTGTCCACATTCCAGCTCTCGAAGCGATGGTCTCCAAGAGGCTCAGCGGAGAGGGGTTCATGGCTGCATCTTCTTACACCGAGTCTGTATATATAAAATATATAATATATAAAATCGTTTTATATGCGGGCGGTCACACGAATCATGACGCGAAACAAATAAATCAACTATGGTGCATCATAGATGAGGACTCGACAAAATAACATGCTGCGACACCTTGAGATCCCTTTAGTGTTAAACAACACTACAGAAATACTGGTGCGAAAGAAAACAACCAGTTAACCAATGGTAGGCCAAGCAACAGACATAAAAGCCCCAGTCCCAACCAATAAAAATAAATAACGTTAAATCGAGGACATCACTGATTCTGAAATCGGACTCACGGGTCAAGAGACTGTAGCATAACATTTATAGCCAATACTTTTCAAAGTCATTCCTATCTTTAAAATTTATATAATAAGTCACCACAAAAATCTGGTTCTGATAGGCCTTGAGTCAAAAGTATTTTCAAACCGACAGTGAATCTAGATACCATTTCATAGAACCAGCGAAAGCATTCCAGAGTTTAGGATACTGATAGCCCTTTTAGAGATGTTTTTCAGTTAGGCTAGAACCTCTTGCAAATCGAATTAGTAGAGGAATCTGAACACCAAAAAACGTCACCATCTCAAACAGGAAAAGTTACTATACACAGCCCATTTATTTAAACTGGAATCATGTTCAGACATTTTAAGTGCGTGTTTTTCAAGAACTATTTTTTTTCTTTTCTATTCTATTTATTATATTCTTTTATTGGTTTCTATTTATTATATTCTTTTATTGGTAAAAGTAAAAAGTATGCAAAGACCAGGAACTGAAACAATCAAAATCCAAATCCAGCCCTCAAACCATAGTTGGAAACAACTAAGATTACAAATAATCAAGATGCAGAGAACATATGGCCAACCGAGTGAGCAGCTTGTTCCCAAAAGGTGGCCACTCAGCAACCCAAACCGAACCAAAAATAATAAGAACATACATAAGGTAAAACATCACAGAAACTCTGACACCAAAAACAGGCAACAGAGAACCACAACAGAACTACCGCCTTGGAACGGTCAGTAATGAATTACTGGGGGGCTTAAATCGATTTTACAGGCCCAACCTCACCCTCAGTTTCTGAAGTGGTACAAAACATTTAGTTGGTTGTTCGGTTCGCATGATAACCCTCTAACTCGTCAATGAATCATCACGGTAAACACATAAATCAAATTTCAACACCATGAAGAAGCAAAGACGAGGACTCAACAGATACAACGGGCCGTCTGACAGGTGGAGATCCCTGTCCTGCCAAACAACCCCACTGGAAATCTGAAGCAAAAGAAGGTCACCAGTTGAGCCCCGGTGGACCAAGCAACAGACAAAAAGGCTCCGGTCCCGACCAACTACAATATATAGCTTTAGGTCGGGGCCATCATAGAGTCTGACGACCGATCCCCCGGTGTGCAATTAAAGAGTGCAGCAGTTATCAACCGTGATTGGGTTAATCACTAAGCATGCAGACTGTCGCATAACATTTAAATTATAGCCAATACGTTTGTGACGTATTATTATTTTTCGGAATTGATCAGAAAAATCAGTCCTACCCTAAATCTTTTTGAATTTGTATACTAAGTCACCATAAAATTCTGGTTCCGATAGGCCTTGGTGTAAAAGAAATTTTAATCCGACATCAAATTTTGAAACCAATTCATGGTGTCTGCGATAGAATTTAGAAAAAGCTTTTCTAAGCTTATGATACCGATAGCCCTGTTGAAGAAGTTTAGCAGTTAAACATTTATTACGAGCATTAAAGTCATCTACATGACTACACACTCTAGCAAATCTTATAAGTTGAGAAATATACACTCCATAAGAGGGACGACGTGGAACGTCACCGTCCAAAAATGGAAAATTAACTATATCAAAGTCAAAGTCATCACGTTTATCATAAATTTTAGAAGATACAAAACCGTTAGAAATAGATAGATGTAAATCCAAAAAGGGGGCCTCGGTATCTGAAGTATTAGCTTTATTCAATTTAAGTTCAGGTGGGTAAATTTGGTTAACCATGCTATCAAAATAAGGATTATCAATATTCAGAAGAGCGTCTAAATATCTAGAGGTTGAGTTAAATGCCTCAATGATATCAGCTTGATTATCAACAGAAAGAGAAGTCATGAAATCTCTTTCATAACAAAATAAAAACAAATCGGCCACAAGAGGAGCACAATTTGTACCCATCGGAATACCAACAATTTGTCTGTATAACTTATTACCAAATCTGATGTAAATATTATCTAAGAGATATGATAAGGCGTCACATACATTCTGACATGACCAAAGACTATATCCTCTATATATTTTACGGTCAGTAGAAGTGAAAAACGCTTTCTTATCGTTACAGGCAATATAAAGGGTATCTTCATTTTTGGAGAACTTTTTGAAGGCCCTCTCAATCAAATCAACAAGTTTTTCCTTTATTAAATTATGGGGTAATGTGGTATAAAGAGTAGAAAAATCATTAGTGGACAAACTAGTCGCACGGAACCCTCTTGACTTCAGTTTACTAAGTACCTCACCAGAATTTTTTTATAGACCAAAACATATTTTTCCCTGACCTCTCATACACTGTCTCATAGTACCAAATGACACGAGATTTCACAGCAGTGAGGCAAGAAGTTAATAATTTAGTAGTACAAGAGCTAGAGTTGGCAATGAATCTAGCTTTATACGTTTTTTTGTGAAGCTTAGGTAACCAATACATCGTAGGAAGTCTGTCTTGGCGTTCCTTAACGTTTACAGCAAACTTTAAAGGCAAATTATTTGAGTGGCTATTAACGACAGTCTTCTCATCTGTAAAAGTCTCTTCGTAAGCCGTGGTGCCATTAAGTTCCTGCTTCAAAGTGTTAATATAGTGCAACCGACAAACAACAACAATGTTGTTTGCGGCCTTGTCAGCAGGAACCAAAACATACTTCCTATGAAAATCCTGGATACCCTGCTTCAAATATCTAAAGGAAGATTTAGGCTTAGGAGGTAAAAGATTAGTATTGTGTGAATAAAACTTTATACGTTTATCCACAATATTAAAGATACTTAGTTTCCATTTCTTTAAAGCGTTACTTTCGACACCCTCTCGTTTACACCAACGATTACCAAAATCATTTAATGCAGATGCAATTTCTTCCCTACATGTGTTGAAATCGATATGGGAAGGGAATCTATACTTAGGACCCTTAGAAACAATGTTACGAATTCTAGAATCCGGGATGATCTTCAAATTTCCAGTCACAACATGACCTGCTGATGGGTAAATAAATTTGGAATCTTTACAATCTCATGAATCAGGAGTATTAGCATCGATGTCAAGATCAGACACAAGTTTATTGAAATTAAATATGATACTTCTAATCGGTTTGTTATACTTATAACAAATAATAGGTGGTTTAGAATTTTGGAAATAATCAGGTATGTAACACTTTGCTTTTATATGATTTCATGGTAAATATGAACAATCTGGTATATTCTCGCCAAACCGTATTGTGTCACAGAAAGAAATTTTAAATGAAAACCAACAGACAACTCATGATTATTGATCATCTGCATTTGTGGATTCTTATAAAGCAGTCATGCAACTTTTACTTAGGAATGGTATCAACGCATTAAACTATCAGTGATTAGGTTACATTGGAAAGTGCAGAAGTGGCTGCTGACCCTGTGCACTGAACAAGCATAGTAGCCAACCACGTTAAGGACAACACCTGAACAGTGATCTCACCGAGCATGTACAGTGTACAGACTGAGTAGCAGCCCCTGTACACTACTCACACTAAGCAGCTAACCATCTGTGTTTCATGTGGCAGCTACTCCTGTTCAATTCACGGACTTTGTAGCTAACGTCTTCAAGTGCACAAACGTAGCTATTAGCCTTGTGCAATGCACAGAATTAACTACTAACCCTGCGTCGTGCACATCTGTTAAGCATGCGGTGCTTACTAAGTGCTTCTATAAAATCAGCGCTAACTACTATGTCTGTGCAATCCACAGATGTAGTTCCTCACCCTATGATGTGTACTGACATAGCTATTAACCTCGAGCAGTGCACAGACTTTGCAGTAAACCCTGTGCAATGCAAATAATTTCTCTGTTGGTTACTTTGGGCTTGGTTTGCATAAAATCGGCGCTAGCTGCTTAATCTGTGCGTAACAGACTAGCTGCAAGGCTGAATATTACACAGGTTTAACTGCTAGGTCAGTGTGCTATACAGTGTTAGCTATGGTTTGAGGGCTGGATTTGGATTTTGATTGTTTCAGTTCCTGGTCTTTGCATACTTTTTACTTTTAGCAAGTACGTCTGTGCACTGCACATGGTTTGCTGCTAAATTTGTGCACTAGGGTGAGTTGTCCAAGCATAAAATCGGTTTAAACCTCGGCCGCCCCTCCTCCTCCCAGAAATGTTTTACTGAACGTTCCAAGGTGTTGCTTCTGTTGTGGTTCATTGTAGTTGTAATGTTTAGTCCGCTTTCTCTTTTTTGTGACTTAATTGTTCATTTTTTATGATAGCCTTATGCCATGCCGTGTAGCGAAATCGATAGCGCGTCTGACTCATGAGCCAGAGGTTCCGGCTTCGATACACGGTCTTTCGTTTCCCTTCCGCTTATCCAAGAAAGGCAGTTGTCAGTTAGTGGCGACAGTATGTACAGTTAGTTCCGGATAACAGAGTAGGATGTCTAATTTAATGAGTAACTACACTTCAGGAACTGACTGAATCAGATCCCAAACCCTATCCAGAACATCATAAGGAATAGTGTGGTTAGGTTTACTGACCGTCCTGACATGAACGTAGCTGTTTACCGTGGTCATAAGGCAACAACACAACAACAAAGACTAACAACAACAAAGACAACCTTGTGGTCATTTATTTGGAAAGAGATACCTCCATAGTTTCTCGGCGGCGACTAAAAGCCCCGTGACTATGACGTACATTGGCCACCTCGAGCTAAGGTAGTGTGCTGGACATAGATAGCTATCAATACTGTGTAGTGCACAGGGTTTGAAGATAATGCTGTGCACTGCACAGGATAAGCTTGCAAGTCTATTCATTGTTAGCTAAATGCGTTTATACCATTCT
The DNA here is from genome assembly GCA_963989385.1 of Ctena decussata. Classification (NCBI taxonomy): domain Eukaryota; kingdom Metazoa; phylum Mollusca; class Bivalvia; order Lucinida; family Lucinidae; genus Ctena; species Ctena decussata. The sequence goes on from OZ022504.1 coordinate 61,789,318, forward strand.
TTAGGAAAGACTGCATAACTGTCGTGTAAACATCCGCACATGTGGATATGGCTCATGAATATTCATAAGTCGCCTTGAAATGTAATCCGATACACCATCAGGCTTGGCGATAATGCACCTGATTGTCCATACAGTTGCATGACATCCCAAAAAGCAACATGTTACCCATAAAAATCGATGAAATAAAAGAGTCACTACACGATTCTAGTTTAAATCAAAAAGCTCTTTATATACACAATTTAAGTCATCGCGGGAATCATAAATTTTAGATGAAACAAATCCGTTTGAAATAGATAAACATATATCATAATGGGGCTTTCTTTATTTAACTGTCGCTGTGGATATATTCGAATGACAATGCCTTAAAAGTGGATGCGCAGGCCTGTATGAAAAGTTTGCTGATAAGCACTTTAAATTAACTTTACACTGCTCATATGTTAATATATACATTTGAGCTTCCGTTTCGTATTTAATAAAATATTGAAGCTATTTTTCCGATTCAAACAACAACAAACTTTAATATTTGGAATAAATGAGGGCTCGTTTTCCGAAACATTCGATACAACCTAAAAGGTGATGGAAGGGAGAGAACTAAGGAAACTGAGCGTGGTTCAAACATCACTGGCCGAGTTAGTATTGCTTACCTTGTGCAGTATCAATCAGCTGTAGTCATGGTAGTACATTTTCAATATTGATTACATAGAGGATCTTACATGAGTGCTCATGTATTCTTGAATTTATTAAACGAGTTGGGGAAAAAGATGAGATGCGAGGCTTTGCCGAGCATCTTATCCGTTTTCCCCAACGAGTTTAATAAATTCAATTATACAGGAGCACTAATGCAAGATTCTGTTAATCATATGACACTAAAATCCCATTTTATTAGCAAACTTTGCACTAAAACGTCACGAATTCGCCATTAGAAAACGCGACGTTTTAATGGACGTCAACGAATAACGTTACGACGTAATTTGCATATTTAATCCACTGGTGGATTATCGTTTTTAATGCATGGCTTTATTACACTGTCAGATGCGACGTCATATGATAAACTAGTTTTCAAATGACAAAAGATGGTTGCTGACTGATTTCCATGCATATTCAGGTACTGTACGTTGCACTCGCATATCCACATGCATTTGTAAATTCGCTGGATGAAAAACAAAGTGTTTGTCAACTGCGCATTTTTAAAATCTGCGTTTTGCGCTTGCCTGTGTTCGCAGAAAATGAAAGCCAACATAAGCCTAACTGAGGAAAAAGAAAGGAAGAATATGTGTTTCCCTCATTATATATTGGTTAACTAATTTAGAAAAAATCTAGCTACTGTATTAGGGCTTAGCGGGTCATTTACATGGTATATATGGACACGCGCACAAAATAGACGAGTCGGTTTTTCGGGACAAAAAGAAATCATATTAGTAGGCAGGGGAGGTTCTCAATTTACTTTAAATGGCGGTATCCATTTTTCATTCCGCGATAAAGCTATAAATTTGTACACCGTATGCTTACTCTAAGGTGTATATTTTCTTTAATTTGCACAAATCTTTTCCAATCGTTGATTTATGTTGTCGGTATCCCTTTGATCTTCCAGCTTTGAAGACGGTCGTCGCTTGAGCTGAAATAAGACATTAATTTGATAAAATTATGTCACAGATTAAAGATAAAATTCAGCTTGATAATTTATTACGGGCAAAAATATTTTACTGTGTAGGTGTAGTAAATTTGTTTTTTTTTTCAAAGTTTAAAGAAATTTTAGAAATAGTCCAAATACATTTTTCGCTGATTGTCGTCAAAACAGTTGCGTTTGAAAACAAAGCGATCGTGCATTATGAATTCAGATAACGTGGACAATAAATCCATAAATGGATTGCTCAGAATATTAAATAAATAGAAACCAGTCTTCTCTGGCTTTCGTAACCAGAAATTGTCAGAGTCACTGATGAGGCTTGAATATCCGAAACTTCGAAGTGTGGCCCATGTTCCTTCTTTTAGATGTGTTCTCTGTTCTTGAAGGAACTCTTAAAGATTTTAATTTTAGAAATCCACTTCCATCAGCCCGTTAAAATAGCCGAATTTTACATTTTACAAAAGGTTTGAGAAATACCAAAATAAATTGACACCAACATTTTCTTGTGTTCTTTCAGATCCAATTCAATTAAAAGTTTTAAGTTACATTTTGCTGTGGTTTTCATGCTTCTCCAACTTGATATCGAGGAACCCGCATGCTCTCTCATTTTGTCATCAGCCAATATGGCAGGCAGGAAAAGCCTATATGAACGCACTTACTAAAAATATAAAGAAATATATGTCTTTATCCGTAAACAAAATAAGTGAGCAAGTTTCGCACCTGCTGAAGGTCAGGCCCAGAGGTTATCAAACTCAATATAAAGCACACTGATTGGCTGCTTCCGAGCACATGCTCGGAAGCAGCCAATCAGTATGCTTTATTTTGAGTTTGAGATTATTCTCAAGTTTTATAACCTCGAACCCTGGTGACCTTAATGTCAGCATCATATACGCCAATTCAATCGAAAGAAAAAGCAAGGAAGGCAGCTTTACATAAGTTGACCACACTGTTAGAATAACATCAAACAGGATCGACATCCTAGTTTCGCATTTAGAAATGAAGGAGTTAACTCGGGGGGTTAACCACAAAGACGTAGGCCAAACCAAGGCGGGACCTCGGTTTCAAGTCTTATCCAAAAGAGCAAAGAAATTTTCAAATTGGAAATGAACTGGTGTAAGCTGCACGGGTTTAAACCAATGATATGATTAGTTCTGATGCAGTTAAAATATACAAAAAGAACACAAAACAACAAAGTTTTAGGTTTGTGTCGAAGCCTCCCAACTCATCAGGGAAACATGACATTGAAACGTATGAAACTAGGTTGAAGGCTAAATGCCAGTCTAAAGCCAGCGGAAAAGGCATAACCGATGTCTACGTGCACTGTTATCTTAAGTCGGACCATATATGTCCACGTGCACTATGATCTTTAGTCGGACCACTGATGTCCACTTGCAATTTTATATTTAGTCTGACCAACGATGTCCACGTGCATTACAACATTTAGTCGGACCACGGATGTCCACGTGCACTTTTATGTTTAGTCGGACCACTGATGTCCACGTGCACTATCGACTAAAGATAATAATGCACGTGGACATCAGTTATCTTTATTCGGATGAAGACGGTAAAAGTTTGCAGAGTTTTTGATGACAAATCCTCGTTAAGAAAAAAAAATGTGGCTGCAATGTTACGTGCTCCTATTTCCGCGTGTCTGTGATCTTCAGACAATATGATTGCCTGTATAGCTACCCACGTTGCTTTCTGTTTTGTTTTGTTATTTCATGAAGAAAAGAGGTAAAATAGATGTTACTGTTGTTTTTCGACTTGGGTAGTTGAATGACCACCCATTTAAAAAGAGCTGTTGATTCGGTTACCCGTGCGTCTTTCGTTTCTGTAAATACTTCTTTCCCTTTTGGGTTTTAGGGTGGGAGATGGGTTCTGGTTGTATAAACTACTAGTCATTGTTTTTCTTTTACTTCTTATTATGAAAATTAAGTTTAAGTTTTTTTTGACAAATATGGTCACTTTATATTTTCTAAATAAATATCACCAGTACGTGATACATGTATAATAGAAACATGCTTTGGTGAAAGCTTTCACTTGTAATGCTGCACTGTGTTGTTGCAAGATTTATTTCCCTTGAAAACAAATGAAGAAATTAAAGTGAAAATGAATGTATGCTATTCCTTTGTCCTTAAAATGTTTATTTTATGAAAATTTGTCATTCTTGTACCATATATATATTGTCATTGCAGCTGTATTGAATTTGTAATGCAACTTTATAACTGAGATGATGGAATGACATGAATCTGTTGTACACTGTTTTGTAATAATATGTGTTATTATACACTCTCATAGTGGAGGAAGCCAACACTGGTATATCATTTTGTGAGACTCCTTAATGTAAAGCATAATGGAGTGTTCCCCAGAAGAATGGCTCTTGTTTATATCGAAACAACCTTCCAGTCTGCTGTTCCTGTGGATACAATATGTCCACTAAGGAAAGAAAATCTAAGAAGTTCAAAAATATTGTAAAAGCTAATATATTTTCCGCTTGTAAACAAATCTATGTTAATTTGATACCAATCTATTTTTCATACACTTGACCCTAGTTTCCCATTAGGCCTCAAATCCAGTGATACTGAACCTCGGTAGTCCGTCAGTTCACTTTCTCAATTAATACACAACGCGAAGCAAAAACAAAACCTTGGACCCGGTCGAGATGCACCCCCTGGTTCGACCCAGCCTGGTCTACTACAGAATTGGTTAGTCCGTGACCAGGATTTGACCTCATGGGTACTACAACCTTTGTACATGTACAACCTTTGTACATGTGTTTAAACATTGTATTTTTGTACTTGAAATATTCTTTTTATCAAATTTGTTTTTATTGTTCAAAGTCTATTGTGAATCAAATCAGAATGTAATGTGAACATAGGAAGCTTGTCGTAATTTGTACAGCAATTTGTGTTATATGTAAGCATGTTTAAGGCATGTCCAATTTTAACACAATTTTTTTCCTGAAAGCTTTGATGGTAGTTCAGATAATTTGGACAGCTCTTTCGTCCAGTTTGAATTGCTTGTCAAATAAATTCATGGCCAGAAAATCAGAAAGCTTACTGGTTAGTCAAATGTTTACAAGGGCCATACGTTAATGGTCCTCTTCAGTATATACCAAAAGATTATGACATTTTAAAGCAGGTTTTGTACCAAAAATATGACCTGCCGCAAAAAAGTTGTAGCATATGGCTGGGATTTGAAATATTTAGCTACAAAAGCTTTCCCAGACCAAACATTACAATCAGTACAGCCCATCATCATAAAGCAATTTATGAATTGCCTAGGAATTAAGGGCTGGTCAGATCACATATTGTTGCACTGCCCTCATTCATAACAAGAAGCTATTGGCACAGCTAAACGTTCAGTGATTGTTTTATATGTAGTCAACATAACAAGTTCAATTTGTCAAACAATACCAGTAATACTGAATCAAGATATGAGTATTCAAACACATATAGTTATAACCTGGTCAAACAACTAGTTAAAAATCAAAGTTTCAAACCTTATGTTTTCTGCAAAGCACAAAGCTACAGAAAACCTTGTACCAAATACGGGTCAAGGTCACTGGCTGATGTTCTTCAAGAACACAGACAGTTACAGATATCAGTCTCTTCTGTGAACCACTATGCTTGGGACCTTGTTGAAGTTGTTGAGATTCCATATTCAAATAAATGCAATGGAATCTCAACACAACAACAGTCACATGTACAAACAAATCCAATGGTAAATATCAGCGACTTGTCCCAGCATAGTCCTCAAGAACATAATGATGACATATCATTTTCAGTTAAAAGTACTGAGGGTACGAGTTGTCAGGCTTCCTGTATTACCGATACAATTACTCAAAGCATGCCTACTAAACAGGAAGTTTCAGATTATCACAGCTTTCAGCCCCATTGTTTACACAAAGCTGCCTGCAAGTCTGTGGTTAATCAGAAGCACACAGCCTATGACAACTCAATGGGAGTTTACTACCCTAACATTGGATTTTGCAACCCTATGTCCAATGCCACACAGACACAGTGTTGGAAATGGGACTTTCCGGATTAAATATGTTTTTAGAAATGTCATACTGCCAGTAGCACTTCTGTTTGTAAATTTATTGTCACAGTGAAATTGTGTTACTGTTTACATTTTGAGATGATTGTGAAATTGTGCTACTATTTTGTTTTGTGACAGTGTAATGATTTCAGCTGCAATATTTAACTTGCTTTTTTTTGCTTCAAAATTAGTTTATTCAAACACGTTTCTATTGCAAGTGCTGTATATAGAGTAAAATTTTCCTTACGTAAAATTTAAAAGAAGAACAAGGACGGAGTGTAATAGAAACATGTTTTGGTGAAAGCTTTCACTTGTAATGTTACACTGTGTTGTTGCAAGATTTATTTCCCTTTAAAACAAATGAAGTAATTTAGATGAAAATGAATGTATTCTATTTCTTTGTCCTTAAAATGTTTATTTTATAAAAATGTGTCATGCTTGTACCAAACATATATTGTCATTGCGGCTGTATTGAATTTGTAACTAAGATAATGGAATGACATGAATCTGTTGTAAATCGTTTTGTAATAATAAGTGTTATTATACACTCTCATAATGGAGGAAGCCAACACTGGTACCTCATTTTGTGAGACTCCTTAATGTAAAGCATAATGGAGTTTGTCCCAGCAGAGTGGCTCTTGTTTGTATCAAAACAACATGCCAGTCTGCTGTTCCTGTAGATACAATATGTCCACTAAGGAAAGCAAATCTAAGAAGTTCAAAATATTTGCTTAGATAATATTGTAAAATCTAATGTATTTTCCAATTGTAAATAAATCTATGTTAATTTGATACCAGTCTTTTCTTTCATAAACTTTACCCTAGTTTCCCATTAGGCCTCAGATCCAGTGATAAAGAACCTGGGTAGTCCGTCAGTTACTTTCACAATTAATACACAACGCGAAGCATAAACTAAACCTTGGACCCGGTCGGGACGCACCCCCTGGTTAGACCCAGCCTGGACTCCTACACATGTATTGTGGTGTTTTTATTAAATAAACATCAATAAATAAATGAGCCGCGACATGAGAAAACCAACAAAGTGGTTGTGCGCCCATCACAGACTCAGGTCAGCCTAGGCATTCGCCCAGTCTGATTAGAGCCTTCGCTGTCCGCATGGGGGTGCTAAGACCCTTATCTACCCTTTAAGCGCTTAGCGAAGAGTCTGATTAGACTGGGTAGATGCCCAGGCTGATCTGAGTCTTCGCTTGGCGCACAACCACTTTGTTGGTTTTCTCGTGTCGCGGCTCATTTTTGTCGGAATCATCCGAATCAGAATCTTGAAGTTCAAATCGTAAACATTTTTTTTCTGTTTTGTCTCAACAATTCAAATTATAATATTTAAGTTCAAAATGGAAGTCATTTTTCTGTTGCATCCAAATAATTCAAATTAGAATCTTGTAGATCAAATCGGAAGCCATTTACTATATAAATGTATGCATGTAACGGTTTGTTGAAACCAAATCTGAAGTCAGTTCTCTATTGGACAGAAATAATACAATGAAATTGTTGACTTTTCGCACAAATGTATATGAAATCCTGATTGACGTTCGAGTGATTTTAGTGCAGCCCTTCTTCGTTAGTCTGAGTGTTTTATGTGTGATTTTTATCACCAAATTCTGTATTTTCGGCAGTTATGGGCCGAAAAAGGTTTTGGCTGTTGCATTTTGACTAAACACAAGGCACGTTGAGGAGTTGCTTCCGTTTACGCGATACAACTTTTTGATAAGATGTACCAATCAGTTTCCTGACTAAATTCCATACGATTAGGAGTTAGGGCCCAGACATGGATGTTGGCGATAAACAGCTTCTTACGAATTCACATATAGGTACAAAATTAACTTGTCGCATGGACCTAACAGATTCGCGTTAACCAAGAGCTCTAAATAAAAGGGAAACCCTGACGATAACTGGTGGATATTGTTTCGATATTTCTTCTTGAAAGTATCTGATGTGAGCTCTCATCTCAACTGCCTGGTAAAGGCGATTTGGATTAGGAGTCACAAAGTTTGTTTTATGCAGATTTAACCGAAAATTTCCTTTATTATCGCAAATTTTTTCACTTATGTTGAACTTTGTTTAGCCATCTTATGTAGAGTCATGTTTAGTTCAGTGTTCTCATATCAAATTTTGGAAAAAGACATGCTTTACAAGAAAGTCCAACAGTTTACAATAAAGCCCCTTCTACCATCTACTAGAAATCTTAGGATTTCACGTTTCTTGTTGTTATGATTGGTACACTCTATGTGTTTGTTAACCTCAAAAGTAAAGATTGATATTTATTTCAAGACTTGAATTCTCTTGCTAGAATTCTAATTATAAAAAAAGAAAGCGTACTTTTTCTATATAGCTGTTTGTGGTTTTCTTGCCATCTAGCTTCACAGCAACAAAAGTACCATTCGTCCATGTTTTCTCTGAGCTGTTTAGATAGAAAATACAATTAAATGACTGTAATTTATTTTCAAATGTTGTGGATATCTAAGTTTTATTAGCAATTCAGGGCTAAAAATGTAATTTTTATCCTCGAAATAAACTTGAATTCCTGGTTTGCAAAGCAGAACTTTAAAAGTACACGAGATCAGCCTCTGTCTGTGGCTCACGTCTGTCTTGGCGTTTGGATCACCAAGGTATTAACAGGTAGCAGAAGGAAACCAAGATTCATGCTGAACTACAGCACGTACATGCATAATACTATTTAGAAAAAATGATGTAATAAATCAGAAGAAGATCTATCAGGAACAAGATGTGCAAAAAAATAAATAAAATAAATAAATAAAAATAAAATAAATAAACTTACTGCATACCTATTAGGCTACCTTTATGACACTTACCTTAAAAGAGCTGTCCATTTTGCAATCTTGTGAGTTTGTTCTTTATAAATGTTTCCCGTTGGGATGAGTGATCAGTTTCTGATTATTGCATGTTTACACTGCATATGATAACATGCACAGAAAAATGTATATTTGGGAAATAACCTTTACTTGTTTAATTAAATGTAAATGATACAAATACTTGGTGCTTTTGTGTTATTTGAAGCTCCTCTTGTATAAGTGCATTTTACTTTCCTCAAAGGATCAACATACTCACTGGTTTCACAAGATTCCATATTATTTGATGGCAGGCACGGGTCACATACATGGAAGAGTTTTGTTATCTCTATATATTCTGTGCATTCCCAGCTCGAACGAGAGATATGTAACTTTCGTGTGGCTTGAATATCATAGATGTTGCTTTTCTATCACATATCATGTCTGTTTTAGAAACCTTTACAAGCGTTCTACGTGATATCATTTCCATGTTTTCATCTGCATTCTATATGTTCCTTTCAAAATGTGATTTTTCATAATCATAATAGTGTTTGGAACATGTTAGAGATACTTGTCTTTTTGAAGTACCCTGTTGTGTACAGTCTTTACTTACATCAACCAACCCATCACCTATACCTCTTTCAATCTTCACACCTGGCTGGTTAACAGAATTAGAGCTGTCAGAGGAGGAACATTGACCCTTGTACTGGGATGCTGCTCAATCCGTAAACTCAAACATTTGATCAGTTTTTGGTCAATTTGTCTGAGTACCATTTGTTCGCACGAAACAACAAAATTAGAGTCACGCCTGTTCTTATCAGATACGACAATAAATGAGTGTCTTACTTGAGGATATTCCACAGATACTGATTGTATGTTTTGTTGTTGTTGTTTTTTTCAGTCAGCCAGTGAGCTTCTTTGACATCATCTTGAATTTTCATTTGAAAATATTCTGCAAATTCATCATCGTGATAGTTGCCCTTCTTGAAACTTATCTTTGATGGTTTCCACTGACTCTGTTGCCAAACTGCACGAAATGAATGGTTTGCATGTACATTTAGTTCTTTTTTGAAGTCTATCACACATTCTTGTCCTCAGCTACCATTCTTCGCTACTTTAAGCCTCCGCTTACTACATTGTCATTTTCAATATTGACATATTCCCAGTGCTTCTAGTTCCATCTGTCTTAGATTCTGGGGTGCCCTTAACTGAACAAACACGTTTCTGAACCTGTATTAAGTACGTCTTCCTTTTAAACGTTTAAAATTAGCATAGCCTTGTTTTTTATGCCCATTATCGCAAACAATCAGGTCAATAATTAGTTGGAAATTCTATCATCGTTTTAGAAAGATTTTGTAGAACCTCAGCTTTTCGAATTATAATTTGGCAAGGACCACAAAGCATGTAATTCTTGAAGATTCATTTACACGTTTAACGTCTTCTCAAATGTTCTCTTGCTGTCTCGCTCACAAGGATTCTCTCAGATAAACTTAGCATATGCCTCACGTGTAAATGACAATATCTGTTTGCGACTGAATATCGATTTCCCTTTTCGCCTTTTGACTTTAACGCATCTTTCTTTGTTGGCATAGTACGACTGACATCATCCTATTGATAAAACTTCTGAAAGTTAACTCTTGTAGCCTATTTGATAGCTTTAGATCTCTTTTTCTTGTATACTTTGTCTTCCATGAGATGCATTTTTATCCTTTTTAGGTCGTCGTGAAAGTTCAGGCTTTGCAAATACTAATTTCTTTCCTATCCCTTTCTCTTGGGCTGTCGTAGATACACTGGCTTTCATCACCTTGCACACATGATGACCACTGTCCGAAATTTTCTGTGACGTATCAGTTTTCAGATTTTCACAGATTTCCTTGGTAGACTCTACACCAACTCTTCCCACCTCTGAATCATATATGAAACTTTATAGCAAAGTGTATGTTGTCAAAATAGTATGTCGCGTAACGAATGGTTGCGCTCCCTTGCTTAGTTCTTGAGTAATTAAGCTTCGTTCACACAAGCAAAGTTACTTTGTCAGAGAAACTTTAGCAAAGAAAGTTTGCCAAACATACTGCGTTCACACAGAGCAAATTGTTTGTCATAGAAAAATATAACGAAGACTGTTTGTCAAATAAATTTTGGCAATGGCATATTTGCAGCGGTACGAGGATCATCCAAAAAGTTCTGTCACTGGACTCATAACTTTGCTCACAGACGTGATAGCTTACCACGGTTTGCAACAATCAAAAGAACAATCTTTTATCTTTATACTGATATCAGGTAAATGGTGAAAACATGCCATCTGGTTTAGTAATAAGCTCAGATACAGACCTTATATTTGACACTGGCCTATTTTCACGATTTTTGTTTTGCTGCTGCCTTGCTTCATGCTGCATATCTCGTCAATTGCATATCGCAGGATTCTGAAATTTTCAGAGTTGCTGTCAGTTGCATTTTATGGGACACTACATAAAAATCAGCGACTTCTGTCGATTATATGCGATGCAAAATATTGATATATGAAATATGGTGAAATTCGCAGTCACGTGATTTTCAAGGACCCACTGTGCCTTCATTTTTGGGATCTTTCTGAAATTTTGATTGAGAACACATTGTCATGATCTACTGCAGTACAGATATGCTTCAGAATTTGAAATATTATACGTTTATGAAGCTTTTGAACTTAGAACATGACCTGGTCGATTTTCCTAAGGCGTTGTTTGCATAAAGGTGAGGTTACGAAATGCTGTAAACTCTTTAAAATGGACAGAATCGCTTGGAGTTTTTTTCGTTGTCATTATTAGCACCTGAGATATCGTAGGCAACGGGCAGCGATAATAGACACCCCTTCATTGCTTATTGCCGGAGTTGCATCTACAAATTTGCCAGTCGGGTGAGGGTACCCTTCTTTTGATGCAGATTGTGAATGTTATGTCATTGATACAAGAATCAGTTTTTTACAGCTATGTGATAAAAAACAGGGTTTTTGAATGGTTTTCATTTTAGGTGAATCGCACTTTTCGTTTTCGAGATATAAGTCAGTGACAGAACTTTTTGGATGACCCTCGTATTCACAAGAACAAATATCTGTCGTCAAAATTACCTGGAGAAAAAAAAAACCCTGCCCGTGTGAACGACCATCCATGCCACATTTCTTTAAATACACTTTGTGCAAAATCAAACTTACAAGTATTTGATTATGAGCCAAGTTTTCTGTGTTCATCTCCATAGCTATGGCATATTTTCTGTTCACACGGACATATTTTATTTGTCATATGAATTTGTCAATAAAATGCGGCAAGTATTTTCGTTCACAAGAACATATATGTTTATTTTTTTTATAACAAACCCACTTTGTCACAGAAATTTTGCGCTTGGGAACGAAACTTAACATCGTCAGACTGTGTATACTACTGTGCACGTCGTAACTAGTTTACTATGAAACTTTAGTGCAGATTGTATTTTCTGGTCCTTTGGATCATGAGTTCATTTGGAATAATTTGACAATAGCGTTTAAGCTGTTGCTACTGGGGGCGCGGCCGATGTGGCATATTTCATTACTGGTCAGGAACAGACTCAATTAAACCGAATGTGCTATTTTCTTTTCTTTGGTATATTGTTTTCTTTCAAAGGATCTTACTATTCAGAACTTAATTATTGCAACGTGTATGAGGTTGAGACGGCATTTTGCATACAAAAATAGCTGCTTTTGTTACATTCCTGTGATTAATTTTTAGACGTTTTGTCCGCACCGTTACTACATAACTGATCGATGTATCTTGATGAAATTTTATAGAAATGTGTATTAGATTGAGACGATGTGTCACGTATAGAATAGTTGTTTTCTCTTAGTTTGGAATTACGCCTCTTCTATTAGTTTTAGTCTATTCTTGTCCGTACCCCAACTAGCTTACCGTTTGGTATATCTTGATGAACATTAAAGCAATGTATCCCAGGCCAAGCGGTGTGTAACGTTGCCCTCCCTTACCTCCTTTTGGAGAAATATATCTTTAACTGTTTTATACGCCCGTTTGAAAAACGGCAAGTATATTGTTATGGCGCTGGCGTCCGTCCGTCCGTCCGTCCGTCTGGTGTAAACTTTTCGTTCCGCACAACTCCTCCTACAGTTTATATCCGATCGAGCTGAAACTTGGTATATAGTAAGACTATGAGGTGGACCAGCGCATATCGTTTCGAGGTTACGCTCCAATGATTTTTAGCGGAGTTACAGCCTTTAACAGGAATTTTGGGGTGTTCGTTTCCGGATAACTTCTCCTACAGTTTTCATCCAATTAAGCTGAAACTTTGTAAATAGTAAGACTACGATGTTGAGTAGCTCATATTGTTTGGAGGTTACGCTGCGATGATTTTTAGCAGAGTTACAGCCCTTTGAAAAATCTCGACTATGTCAGTTTGTATGACAATTCTTTAGCATTCCATAACTTGGTTACTCTTTGGAATATCACGATGAAACTTAATAGCAATGTATATGAGGTTAAGACAACGTGTCCCATATAAGAATGGTTACTCCCGTTTACTTAACTTTTGAGTTAACTCCCTTTGATTATTTTGTCAGACTATATTTGTACACCTCATATCTAACTAACCCTATGGACTATTGTAATGAAACTTAATAGTAATGTATATTAAATCGACACAATATCCCACATATAAGAACGATTGCCTCCCCTTACTTACTTTTGGAGTAACCTCGCTTTGAATATTTTATAAGGCTATTCTTGAGCAAGCGATAAGTCGGAAACCATACGGAATATCTTGATGAAAATTTATAGCAATGTGTATTAGGTTGAGGCAGTGTGTCTTATATATGAGAATATTTGCTCCCCCTTCCTTATTTATGAAGTTACATCCCTTCGATTAATTTCTGTGGCTATTCTTGGCCAAGTCATTACAAGGCAACCGTATGGAATATCTTGACGAAACTTTAGAGTAATGTGTATTAGGTTGAGACAGTATGTCTAATAAAAGAATAATCGCTTCCCCTTCCTTATGATTTTGAGTTACATCCCTTTGATTACTTTTTAAGGCTTTTCTTTTGAAAACCATTATGTTTGGAATATCTAAATAAACTTAAAAGCAATGTAGACAAGGATGAAACGGTGTGTGTCATATTTGAATGGTTGCTCCCTATTACTTACTTTCAGAGTTACGTCCCTTTTATTATTTTTTAGACTATTTTTGTGGGCAACATTACTGGCTCATTGTTTTAGATATCTTGATGACACTCTATAGCAATATGCATTAGCTTGATACTATGTGTTGAGTATGGGAATGGTTGCTTCCCCTTACTTAATTTTGGAGTTTGTATTTGCTGACTGTTATTGTGCACACATTAGTACATGTTTGTGGCTGATTGTCAGGGATATAAATCTTCCCAAGGTACTGACTGGGCCCAAACTCACTTAAAAACGGGCGTACATGTATATTGCCCCGCTTGCGGAGCTCTTGTTTTCAGACTATTATTGTGCGCGCTGTAACTAGGTTACATTTCGGAATGTCTTGAAACTTGAGACGGTATGACATGTATAAGAATGGTTGCTCCGTTTTCTTAATTTTGGAATTTTATCCCTGTGTTTATTTTAGATTGTTTTTGGGCGCGCTGTAACCATGTAACCGTTTGGAAAATTGTGATGAAGCATTACATCAATAAAGTGGGATGAAACAGTGTGATGCATATAAGAATAAATGCTCTCCCTACTTAGTTCAAGGGCAACGTCCTTTTGATTAGGTTTTAGGCTATTCTTGTGGGGACCATACCTAGCCCACGGTTCGAAAAAGCTTATTGAAACTTTATAGCAATGAGAATGAGGTCGAGCTTGAGTGTCACATATAAGAATAAGCAGGGTGTATTAGGAGGAGAATTCTGTTTGTGTATAAGAAAAGTTTCTGCTTCTTATTTATTTTTTAGGTAACGTCCCTTTGATTAGATTTTTTAAATAGATTCTTCTTGTGCACGCGATAACTAGGTAACTGTTTGGAACATCGTGATTCAGCTATATATTAAAGTGTATAATGTCTAAACGATGTGTCATGTATTAGAATGGTTGTTTTCTCTATTTTGTTTGGAATTATATCCCCTGTTCTTTCACTCATATAGCATTGGCTGTTTGTCAGTGCTAAAGATCTGCCCAAGTGAATTGATTGTGGTTGAAACGGGCGTATGTTGTGCACTTCTATTGCTGTTGTTAAGAATACATGTTTTGGGTCACATGACCAACATTGCCGCCCATATATGGTAAAAACCTTAAAAATCTTCTTTTCCACAACCAATTGACTGATGGCCTTGGAACTTGGTTTGTAGCATTAGGTACCACCTAAGATTGTTCAAATGATGAACTTGTGTTTATCTTTACCTTGACCTTTTTAAGGCAGGGCAAAGTTGCTTTCTGGCGATTTTGTATGGGTAAATGCTAGCACTAAAGATTTCCTGGCGATTTTTCTATATTTTGGCATAAAATGGTATATGCAGTTGTCTTAATGAGTACATGAAGATTTGTCCGTACAAGCGGTCAAGTTCATTCTTTGACCTTTGACCAAGGTCTCTCATATTTCGATAAATTCAAACATCTCCTGAAAAGCCACTGGACCAATTGTAACCAAATTTCACATAGACCCTCCATGGATTAACGGAACGAAAATTTATTAGAACGGTCCAGGTCATGTGAACAATTGATCGATGGCCTTGAAACTTGGTATGTAGGATTGGGTACTCGAGTACTAACAAGGTTGTTTAAATGACGACCTTGGGTTGACCTTGGTCTTTTTCATGGCAAGGTCAATTATAGGAAAATGATAGAACATACGATTTCGTGGAAAGATTTAAAGATTGTGGCCTAAGAACTGGTATATACAGTTGTCTAAATGAGTACAAGAGGTCAAGTGAGTACAAGATGTCAAGGTCATTCTTTGACCTTTGACCCAGGGCTCTCATAATTTGGCATGTTCAAACATCTTCTCAAAAGCTACTGGCCCAATTTTAATCCATTGTCATATACAGCCTCCAGAGGCTGAGTCAATCAAAAAACTGTTCAAACGGCCCAGGTCACATGACCATCATGGCTGCCATGCCCGTATATGGTTAACACCTTTAAAAAATTTTATCTCTAGAACCAATGGAGCAATGGCCTCGAAAGTTGGTACGCAGCATTGGGTATATGAGTACTACCAAGACTGTTCAAATGATGAACTTGAGTTGATCTTTATATTTGTTTTACGGCAGGTTCAATAAAGGAAATGCTAGAACATAAGATTTCATGGAAAGTTTTGAAGATTTTTGCCTAAACATTGGTATATACAGTTGTCTTAACGAGCATATGAAGATTTGTGAGTACAAGAGGTTAAGGTCATTCTTCGACATTTGACCCAGAACTCTCATATTATCAACAGAAATTGTTCAAGCAGTCCAGGTCACATGACCAAAATGGCCGCCATGCCTATTTATGGTAAAATCTTTAAAATCTTCTCCAGATCCAATTGACCTATGGCCTTCAAACTTGGCTTATAACATTGGGTACATGAGCACTACCAAAATTCTTTGAATTATGATATTTGGTTGACCTTGACCTTTTTTACGGCAAGGTCAAATATGGGAAAGTGCTAGAACATAAGCTTTTATGGAAAGTTCTGAAGAGTTTGGCCTTAAAGTTAGTATATACGGGTTTTGAAAATAGAGATATGATGGTAATTCTTTGAACTGTAGCCAATGTCTCTCATATTTGGACAGTTTCAAACTATCAAGTTTGTTCAAATGATGACCCTAGTTTGACCTTTGAGCTTTTCAATCTGGTGAGCGATTTAGGGCCTCTTTGTTCTTTCGTTTTCAAGTTCTGGATATATAAATTTTATGTTTTATTTCATCTTCTTTTCCGATCTGCGAAGGATCCAGACCGGCAGTAATAGCGATATGCTCGTAGCACCCTTACCATAGCTCCTTTATCATCACTTCGTGCTAACGTACTCTCGTGCACTCTCAGGGTAAGCATTCCTCCTTTTCATTGGGATCATTTCATAAAGGATAGAGTTTGTCCCTTCAGGGAAATCACAAAGTTGTTTCCATATATGAAACAAGAGGGCCATGAGGCCCTGGATCGCTCACCTGAGTATGGTAGCCATGTAGGTCATATGACCTAGACCACTTAAATAAATTTTCGTTCCCTCAGCCCCTGGAGGCTGTGTATGAAATTTGGTTACGATTAGCCTAGTGGCATTTGAGGAGAAGTCTTAAATTGTCAAAATATGAGGGACATGGGTCAAAGGTCAAAGAATGACCTTGACCTCTTGTTCCTGCAAATCTTCCATGTACTAACTAAGACCACCAATGTTTTGGCCAAAATCTTCTAAACTTGCCATGAAATCTTATGATCGAGCATTTTTCCGTACTTGACCTTGCCTTAAGAAAGGTCAAGGTCAGCCCAAGGTCATCTTTGAACAATCTTGATAGTACTCAGGTACCTGATGCTATATACCAAGTTTCAAGGCCATCAAATATTTGGTTCTTGAGAAGAAGATTTGTAAAGGTTTTTACCATATATTGGCATGGCGGCCATGTTGGCCATGTGACCCAGACTGTTTGAACAAAGGGTGGGGGGGGGGAGTGGTTATCAATAAGGTGGGTTTTCTGCATCCTACCAAAGTTTTCTTTTTTTAACTGATGGTATACTCCAATGTGTCTAGTTTATTGGACCATATGTGACTTTGGTCGGAAAGCCCTACTTACTGAGCTATGGGTCCACAGAAGTGGGTGGGGTAATCCAACATGGTTTTAGCCTGTCTTGTAAAAACATTTTCATTTGGTAGAAAAGTACAGCAGACAGACAGGATTTGATAAAATGATTAACAGAACATCTAAACTATATTTCCATATCATTTTATTTGGTTTAATTGAACATATGTTGTCGAAAAAGACTTCCTTTGACATTCAGGTTTTTTTTAATTTTTTTGACCTCAATTTTCAATATTTCTTGGCCTTATTTTTAAATAAACAGACCAGTTGTCATCAAACTAATGTCAGGGAAGCACTCTGACCAGGACAATCGGATGATGTGACCAGAATTTCACAATGACCTAGTTTTCATGGTCGACTGAACACATAAACTTGCTTGGAAGATGTTTTTTTTTTTCATTTAATTTTGACCTAGAATTACGAACCTTTGGCCAAATTACTATTTTAACTGCTATATTACGCCCTAGACCCCCGCCACTGAAGGTCAGAGAATACATATTAGCTTCAGATCGGATCTCCTTGGCGTCTGTATCTGTATCTGTGTCATATACTTTGACCTTCAAGGTCAGATTTTGGTGACCTTGACCTTGTTTCCAAGGTCACAGAAGGACTTAATATGTGACACATAAACAAATGCAGGTGCAACGAGATCCTCACTGAGGCCAATATGTATTCCCTCACCTGTAGTGGCGGGGGCGTGGGGCATAATATAGCAGTTAAATTAGTAATTCGACCAAAGGTTCGTAATTCTAGGTCAAAATAGAAAGAAAACCATCTTCCAAGCAAATTTATGTGTTCAGTCGACCATGAAAACTATGCCATTATGAAATTCTGGTCACATCATCCGAATGTCCTTGTCAAGGTGCTTCCTTGATATGAGTTTGATGACAACTGGTCTGTTTATTTAACAATAAGGCCAATAAATATTGAAATTTGAGGTAAAAATATAAAAAAATGCTGAATGTCAAAGGAAGTCCTTTTTGACAACATATGTTCAATTAAACCAAATAAAATAATATGGAAATATAGTTTAGATGTTCTGTTAATCATTTTATCAAATCCTGTCTGTCTGCTGTACTCTTCTACCAAATGAGAATGATTTTACAAGACAGGCTAAAACCATGTTGGATTACCCCACCCACTTCTGTGGACCCATAGCTCAGTAAGTAGGGCTTTCCGACCAAAGTTACATATGGTCCAATAAACTAGACACATTGGAGTATACCATCAGTTAAAAAAAGAAAACTTTGGTAGGATGCAGAAACCCACCTTATTGATACCCCCCCCCCCCTTAAATTCCCTCAGCCCTTAGAGGCTCTAAATTAAATCTGGTTACAATTGGCCCAGTGGTCTTTTAGGAGATGTGTGAAATTGTCACAATATGAGAGATCAGGGTCAAAGAATGACCTTGACCTCTTGTACATATTAATTTTCATATACTCATTAAGATGCTGAACATACCAATTTTCAGGTCAAAATCTTCAACAATTTCCAAGAAATCTTATGTTCTAGAATGTTCCAACAAACTGACCTTGCTGTACAAAAGGTCAAAGTCAACCAAGGTTATAATTTGAACAATCATTGGTAGTACTTGCGTACCCGATGCTACATTCCAAGTTTCAAGGTCATTGGCCTATTGGTTCTGGAGAAGAAGATTTTTAAAGGTTTTTATCATATATGGGTGTGGCAGCCATGTTGGTCATGTGACTATGACCGTTTGAACAAATTTTCATTCCCCTGCTCCCTAGAGCCTCTACATGAAATTTGGTTACAATTGGACCAGTGGCTTTAGAGGAGAGTTGTGAAATATTCAAAATATGGGAGACCAGGATCAATCATCAAAGAATGACATTGACCTCTTGTACGCATAAATTTTCATGTACTCATTAAAATGACTTTATATACCAATTTTCAGGTCAAAATCATCAACAGTTTCAAAGATATCTTATGTTCTAGCATTTTCCCATGTATAAGCACCAGAAAGCAAATTTGACCTTGCCGTACAAAAGGTCAAGGTCAACCCAAGGTCATAATTTGAACAATCTTGATAGGACTTTGGTACCCGATGCTACATACCAAGTTTGAAGGCCATCGGCCTATTGGTTCTAGAGAAGAAGATTTTTAAAGGTTTTACCATATATGGGCGTCGTGGCCATGTTGGTCATGTGACTATGACCGTTTGAACAAAATTTTCGTTTCCTTGCCCCCTGGAGCCTCTACAAGAAATTTGTTTACAATTTGCCCTATGGCTTTTGAGGAGATGCGTGAAGTTGTCGCAATATGAGAGACCAGGTTCAAAGGTCAAAGAATGACCTTGTCCTCTTGTACGCATAATTTTTCATGTACTCATTAAGTTGACTGTATATATCAATTTTCAGGTCAAAATCTTCAACAGTTTCCAAGAAATCTAATGCTTTAGCATTTTCCTATATAAAAGCACCAGAAAGCAAATTCGACCTTGCCGTACAAAGGGTCAAGGTCAACCCAAGGTCATAATTTAAACAATCTTGGTAGTACATCTGTACCCCGATGCTAAATACCGAGTTTCAAGGCCATCGGCCAATTGGTTCTGGAGAAGAAGATTTTTAAAGGTTTTTACCATATATGGGCATGGCGGCCAGGTTGGTCATGTGACTAGGACTGTTTGAACAAATTTTCGTTCCCTTGCCCCCTAGAGCCTCTGCATGAAATTTGGTCACAGTTGGCCCAGTGGCGTTTGAGGAGATGTGTGAAATTGTCGCAATATGAGAGACCAGTGTCAAAGGTCAAAGAATGACCTTGACCTCTTGTACGCATAAATTTTCATGTACTCATTAAGACGACTGTATATATCAATATTCAGGTCAAAATCTTCAACAGTTTCCAAGATATCTTATGTTCTAGCATTTTCCCATATAAAAGCACAAGAAAGCAAATTTGACCTTGGCGTAAAAAAGATCAAGGTCAATCCAAGGTCATAATTTGAACAATTTTGGTAGTACTCGCGTACCCGATGCTACATACCAAGTAAGTTTTAAGGCCATTGGCCTATTGGTTGTGCTGAAGAAGATTTTTATAGGTTTCTATCATATATGGGCGTGGCGGCCATGTTGGTCATGTGACCAGGACCGTTTGAACAAATTTTTGTTCCTAAGTCCCCTAGAGGCTACATATGAAATTTGGTTACAATTGGCCCAGCGGTTTCAGAGGAGAAGTCGTTTGAAATTGTTGACGGATGGACGGACGACGGAGCCTTACCATCCTATAAGCTCCCCCGGAGTCGCTGGCTCAGGTGAGCTAAAAAAAGGCGGGAAAGCATTGTGGTTTACCCATTTACTGAAGCTCGAAGTTCGTACCCGTCAGATGCTAAGGCTTTGGGTTATGAAATATCTGTTATAGTATACAGGATCTTCCCGTGCATGATAGTGAAGTGGAAAGTTAAAGTGGTCAAAGTACCCAGATCTTAAGTCCGAACAAACATTGACAATTCCGAGATATTTTAAATACACAAACATGAACCCCCAAATAGACCGGGGGTGATCAGGTGCTCGCGCGTAGTAAGCATATCCTGCCTATTAAAATACACCCACCATATCTATGTATCTGTGGAATGCGTCAGTAAAAATGAAAGTCCGCTATTTGAAGGCACTACTATGCCTCGATTGGAGCTATAAAATCGGAAATAAGTTTAGAAACGGCCACATTGCAGATCAACGAGGTCATGGTGTCTCCCTTTGTTCGGCGATCACCCAGTGACAACAATTTACTGGTGAGCAGCTTTCCTCTATCAACAAAGTCTAGATATTTGAAACAGGCTCTAGCATAGCGGACTAGTTAAGAGACATACACACCGTATGAAGGTGCCGAAGAAATATTGCTACAAAAAAATGGTAGGTTAGCTATCTGAAAATTGAAGTCGTCCCTCTTGTCAAATCATTTTTATACCCCCGAGGTGGTCGTGGGTTATATAGTTTTCGACTTTCCGTCCGGCCGTCCGTTAGTCCGTCTGTCTGTCCGTCCGTCCGTTTGTCTGTTCTTCCATTCGTCCGTCCGTTAACATTTGCGCTAAAGTTTTGCGTTAAGTTTTTTTTTTTATTTTTGTATATATTTCCAAAATACTTTTATGGAACCAGCTGGTTCTAGACTAGATTTACTTCTAGGTTCATGCACATTATTCAACATCATCTGGATGTTGCTGCTGACCTAAGTTCAAGGCCACAGACTTTAACATTTGCTTTAAAGTTGTGTGTTAGGTTTATTTACTTTGCCTATATTTCTAATATCCATTTGGTGGAACTTTTTGATATGTCACTAAGTATAGCAGTAGGGTCAGGCAGATCAGTTATGCTGCTCCTGGCCTTAAGTCAAGGTCACAGACTTAAACATTTGCGTTAAAGTTTTTTTTTGTTTATATTTTCTGTATCCTTAGGTGGAACATTTGATATATGATTAGTTTTGCACTGTAAAAAAGTCCGTAGATGTAGATTTTACGGTAGATGGACTGGCAACCAGCTGCCAGTCCATTTCCCGTTATTTTTACGAGCATTTGCCTGTAAGACATTGTTGGAAATCATGATATGGTAGTGTTATGTTAAATGGCCGCACTCTAAATAGCTCCATAGTGTTGAAGGGCTATCTGACCAAACCAACACCTGCACTTTTCTATCCTACTCTGCTTGATAATTCCTGCAATTTTACGGGCGCCCGTAAAAATAAGGGGAAATGGACTGGCAGCTGGTTGTCAGTTATTCTACCGTAAAATCTACGGATTTTTTAACAGTGTACATGCGAAAAAAACCGACATCACCTGGATGCTGCTGCTGACCTAAGGTCAAGGTCACGGACTTAAACATTTGCGTTAAAGTTTTGTGTAAGTTTATAGTCTTATATATTTCCAATATCCTTTGATGGAACTTTTTGTTATTTGACTAGGTTCACTTTAAGGTTCAAGCTGCCTACCAAAGGTCAAGGCCACAAACTTGTTTATTTGTGTTAAAGTTTTGTGTTAAGTTTACATTCTTTGCTTATATTTCAAACATCCTTTGATGAATCATTTTGATATATGACTAGGTTTTATTCTTCTATGTGTTCATGCAGATAAGCTGACATCATCTGGATGCTGTTGCTGACCGATAGTCATGGAAACAGACTTACATATTTACATTTATAGTTTTGTGTTGATTTGGTACTTTTTGCTGATATTTGTAATATACTTTGATGGTACTATTTGATGGGTAACTAACTTTACTTCTAGGTTCATACCATGTGGTGTAAGTTTGGTTTCATTAGGCGATGGTTTCATTAGGCGGTGGTTTCAGTAGGCGGTGGCGCTGGTCTGGGGTATACGTGAGTCCCTGCTCACTTGCTCTATTCTTTTCTAAAATACTAATTTCCTATGGAAGGAATTGCAACAGGTACACAACGTTTAAACAACGCTGAATCACCGGTTGAGTCAACGTTCCAATGTTGAATCAACGTTGGTTCAACGTTGTGTAGCCACTGAGTATTTTCACATATGGACCACAATATGTGGAAGTACAGAAGAAAACGAAATAACTATTCAAATTAATAAAATCTTTATCTTTCAAAATAAAACAACAACTAAATTTCATTACCCTTTGACAAATAAAATCAACATGCACAATTCATGAAACAACTAAATACTCAGTTTCATTCATTCATACTGACACACTTCATCTTTCGCGAAACTCTCAGTAATTGGCTGTTGGTATTTTGCGGAACGCAACATGAAAGCTTACGGAATAAATCGCGTAGGTAATGGCACTGTTCCAAAACTCCCGTAGATTTTCGGATAAACATGGCAACTTTACCGTGAACAGTGCGGGATAGCACCATACGTTTTTTGACGTGGAAACGGACTGCATGAAGCTCCTGCTTTAAATCCGCATTCTTCTATATAATCTTTATAATCAATAATAAAAAAAAATCATGAGAAAAAAAGGTGTCATATAAAGCAGTCAAATGTATGATAGTATCCCGTACTTTTTACAGTAAAGAGTCTAGCATCCAGATGCCAGGTTTTTACCGTAAAATCTATGTATGAGAATTTGTTTTATAGTTGATAAGTTTTTCAAGGGCAGTAACTCAATATTATATAATTGCGATTTATTTCGTGAATTATAGTGGATGCTCCGTTCCGTTCCGCAAAATATCAATGGCATAGCAATTACAAATTCTCTTTAAGGACTAGTAACCTAAGTTTTTAAACAGTTTTGCAACCCTCCCTTCCACGAACAATTTTGTATGTACGCAGATACGTATTAAATTTTATCAATCAATTAGAGTGTGATATTTTCGGAAAATTCTGCATTAAATATATATGATTGGCGAACAAAGGTTCTGTAAGGCAGGTGCGAGATAAGAAGACTCAGAGCAACCTGCGCATGCGCGCAGTCCGTCCAGTCTTTTTTGTTTGAAGAGCAAAATGAACCCTGAAGGCACGAAACGTTAAATTAACATTGAATCAACGTTGATACAACGTCCTGACGTGAATTAAAGTTGATTAAATGTTGATTTCACGTTGTGCGCCTGCAGAGAAGGTTATTATCAAGCTGAGCGAATGGGCAGGCTATTTGAATATTCATAGTCCGCTTATGGTTATACATACTGTAGAAGAGACCCAGTAAATTGTCTCCCATACGCTCTTTAAATAAAAGTTGCACTGTCCTGATAAAATGTTTAAGGTGCACATTGTAATAAAATATCTCCTCACTGGGAACACAATGATGACGTTGAATCAAGATTGATTTATTGTTGATTCAACGTCATCATTGTGTTCCCAGTGAGGAGATATTTTATTACAATGTGCACCTTAAACATTTTATCAGGACAGTGCAACTTTTATTTAAAGAGCGTATGGGAGACAATTTACCATTGTCTTGAACGACTTTCTAACAGGTCATTGTCTTGCAGCCTTTTTAGAATTCATTCGACAATGGTGTGTTCTGTTCTGTTCTGGTAATTTATGCGAAAGTGTAATATGTTTTCAGGGCTATGAGACTTTTCTTTGTGCTTAACATTTAGATGATTTTATTGCTTCAGATAAGAAGTGATAACAATGCTTATTTAGGGATAATTTCCTATATTTTAACATAAAACTAATATGTTGTGACCCCTCATTAGAACAGTCTCGGCGAGATGCTTCTAATGAGGGATTACCATATATGTTTTCATGAGAAATAAGAACAGATGATATCTCATAATCATCAGTATGGAGCTCTGAGTTTATGTTACCCTTAAGCATGCATTCTACAATTCTGCAGCAAAACAACTACTACAAGTGTCTCATGTTTTCGGAATTCTAAACCTGACTTGCACAGCTTACGACATTGAGAGAAATCCTGCCAGGCCTTTGCCGTAAAAATACGGGACGGCATAGTAAGTTTTTAATATGGAAACCAACAGCATCGAATAAAAACCTTGTTTTGAATCTGCACTATTTTTTTTATAATCAACAATCAATAAAACATCAAATGCCGAATTAAAGGAAGGTTTTTACACAATGGTCATTTTCCATCTAAAAAAAGTCCCCGTACTATTACAGTCCGTACATTTTCCGGTAAAGGGTCTGCCAGTCAGTTGCCAGGTCAGTTTATAAATGTAAAATCAATACGGGACGCTTTTAACGTGTATCTACTGCTACAATAACTTTGCTCTTGCGCAACAGCAGATGAAAAGGCTGGCTATATAATCCTCTGTTTACTCTCCACGCCGAACTTTTCACCGTCTGCTGTGTACTGTTTACTTTCTACTGCACCCTATCTATTTACTGTGTGCTGCAAACTGCGCCAGTGTTTCTTTCGCATGCGCGAGAGCATGTGCATCCTAGCTTCTTATCATGTTCTTGTACATGCGCAAAGCACGTGTTGGGATGTAAAATTCACATTCAGTAGTAGACAGGACGCGGCACACTGTAACAAGCACACAGTAGAGTCACTATTGCAGTACATAGGAAATCAGGTACCTGTTTTTTTTGTAACCAAATTATTCAACTCCATCCAACCAACTCTACGTCATTAGCACGTGATAGATTTATCGTATCGGTCTGGTGTGTACTGAATTATACTTCATTTCCGTTTATATTTCAGAGCACACAGGGCACTAAGTACAACAAATCTATTCACACGAGTACACTTTTCTACCATCATGCCGGGCAACTAGAATTTTCCAAGCACTTCAAACAGCTTCACAAAACTGTGGCATATTTATTCAGAGTGCCCTATGAAATACAATTCAACAGTTACCTTTCACTAACATTTCTAAAATGTATGAATACCCTATACATTCATATATATAAATCATCTGATCAGCCAGGCTTAATCTGTTTTCAGTACAACTTTTAACACACACTTTACCAGTTGAAACTGGCATGGAGTGTATAAACATCATTTTTCAAGTAATGGGTACACTTTGAAAGGAAGCAACTCCGACACTTTCACTTTCGCCTCCTTTTCAATCGCAGTCAACTGCTGAAGGACAGAATTATCAGAGCAGTAGATCCTATAATAGAATGAAGTCACAAAACTTGTCTCCGACTGAAACAAATGGGGAGAGGGGGGGGGGGGCATTGCGGTGTACCCATAAACATTAAATCAAAGCAGAATGTTCCGACAAGCATGGAATATATGATGTTGTTTTGAAAAAAACAACAACAAAAACTGGGTTTGATCTTATCATGGCTGGTGACGATCAAATCTCCTTTTATTCGATTGCGTGGGGCAACTAATACCAATACGAATGTGAGCATTAAATAAAGAACTGTCGTACGGTATGTATATATGAACACCAAAGACTCAACCACCTAGACTATTGTGTCCGACCTTTCCTTGAAATAGTTTCGAATGGATACACTTTCAGAGGAAAGAAGTCGGTCATTTCTTCACAGTAAAGGTCAACATTTATAGAAAAGAACTTGCTCATAGAGGAGCAAATTTTACCTTTTAAAGATAAATGAGCCACGACACGAGAAAATCAACAATGTGGTTATGCGCCCAGCGCAGACTCAGATCAGCCTGGGCATCCGCCTAGTCTGATCAGAGTCTTCGCTGTCCGTATGGAGGTAGCTTAGTCCCTTAGCTACCATTTGAGCACTTAACGAAGAGTCTGATCAAACTGGGCGAATGCCCAGGTTGATCTGAGTCTGCACCGGGCGGACAACCACATTGTTGGTTTTCTCGTGTCATGGCTCAGATCTTGTGTCAACTTTTAAAGAAGAGAAATATTTGCTGGAAGAGCAAATTCTTTCTTTGAAAAGTAGATCCCTTATGGACTGGTTTTGCTGTACAGGAAAGCAAACATAAATTCACATAAATTGTTTCTCTTTGTAAAAATGGCGGAATAGCATGTAGGTGAATCCTTATACCTTAATGAGTGCTGCAACAAAGGCTCAAAAAGATTTAAAAATAAAATTTCGCATAGGCTAAAATAAGTTCAAATATTTGTTTAATCACATGAATCGAGAGCCACTGAACTTAATCGTAAAGATGAAAATTTGAAGAAACTTTCTTATTTCTGATCCAAAACATGTGCTGTGACCATTCACTACAACGGTCAGACTGACGCTTTCATTTTTGCCTCTTATTTCTAATATCATTACACAAATAATGATGTCAGTAAATTTAAATGCCAAGAAAACAGGGGGTATCGGGGGAGGGGCACAAAACACTAGGCCAAAGCTGAAAGAAAAGGGATGTAATAGAAAGCGGAAAAATCTGTAGATAACTAACCAACAAATGAGACAATGAACATGTGTCTCAAATTAAGAATTTGATTATTTACTAGTAATATGAATTTTGTATTCACAGACAATCCTAATTAAAGCTTCATTGCGTACTAAAACCTGACTAAAATATTAGATTAATCTAAATAAATTACGTTTGTAAACGCTAAAAAATGAAACAGTTGAATTAAGTAAACGACTTTAAATGTCTGTTTTTTATTTTATTTTATTTATTTATTTATTTTTCCTGATATAAATAATGAATGCTTGAAAAGGGAGGCTACTATATTCACCATTTTGTTTTAAATTTCAATCTGTGAAAGGTTTCTGATTTTCCTTAAAAAGCATTGTTTTCTTAAGTTCACACTGGTTTTCAAAATTGTTTCCTCTTTTGGTTAAAAAGTCTAGTTCTGTAAAGAAATTTTTAACTTACTTTGTGATGTTTAAAACACGAAAATCAAACATAAAATAAATTTATGTCTAAGTTTTTACATCAGTCACAGACTAGAATTTGTTTTTAATGGTATACTTATGTTCCCAGTAGGCACAGCATGTTGAAACAACATTGAAACAACGTTCTTCTCAACGTCATACGTTGAATAACGTTGGCTGAATGTTGTATCAAGATGGTGTGCCGCGCCACAAGACAGCGCATGCAAACCTATCATACATTTATATATAATCTATTATTCAAAAGCACACATAGACCTAAACCGTTATTACTCTAGTTCGGAACACCAAAATTTTAACCCTACACGCAAAAAGTTTCCGTAAATTTTACGGTAAAAGAACGGGATAGTACATGTAACATAACTTTTTAGTACGGATAATAACTGCATTGTATAAAGAAAACCCTGCTTTAATCAATAATCAAGCAATAAAGAAATGAATTGCGGAATTAAAGCAAGGTTTTCATACAAAAGAGTTCTTTACCATATTAAAAAAGTAACGGTACTATTTCGTACTTTTGCGCTTCGGCGCCTGGCCAGAAGTTGCCAAGTCTTTTATTTTAAAATACACGGGAATTTTTACAGCGTATCATTTGAGCCGCAACACCAGAAAAACAAACATAGTGGATGTGGGCCAGCAAAGACTCAGATCAGCCTTCGGCATCGGCCCAGTCTGTTCAGTCTTTGTTGAGCACTTAAAGGGTAGCAATGAGTCAAAGTTAGCCTCATGCTGACAGTGAAGACTCTGATCAGACTGGGTGGATGCCAAGGCTGATCTGAGTCTTCGCTGGGCGCACACTCCACCTTGTCTGTTTTGTCGTGTCGCGGCTCATATATTCTTGAGAAATTCTGATGACAATTCTGGTATTATGTTGAATTGCATCGGCGAAGCCATTGTTTTTTGGACAGCTATATAATTATGTTTAATTATACATAAGAAAGACTATCGCAGAACCTTCTGTTCTACGACAGTGTTTGTTACATGTATCTGTAAAAATACTACTTTGTGGCTCAAGGTAAGAGGAGCATTTGTTGATAATTGTGAAATATCTTATTTTTCTTCGAATTTTATGCTGTGACCCTTAATTTGAATTTCCTTGTCAAGGCGGTACCCATGCACTGGGCAAAAAAATTGAATCAATATTGAAAGAACGTTGCTTCAATTTTGATACAATGAATCAATGTTGATTCAACATTGTGTGCCTGCTAGGAGGTTCAGGTGAGGAATGGTTGTTTTTCATCCAGATCTGTTAAGAATATTCATATTTATCACAAAATACTCCCACTTATGCAGGCCTGTAAAACTTACGCATATTTTGATG
Source organism: Ctena decussata (assembly GCA_963989385.1). Taxonomy (NCBI): domain Eukaryota; kingdom Metazoa; phylum Mollusca; class Bivalvia; order Lucinida; family Lucinidae; genus Ctena; species Ctena decussata. The sequence continues at coordinate 61,818,025 of OZ022504.1, forward strand.
GAAAAGGAAAAAGTCATTCCAGAAATGTCATCAGTACCAACATAGTAGTGATGATAAACATTAATTTTTATGTTAATTAGTGAATGGCTTGATACCCATGCGTCTGCATTCCGTAGAATTCGCTAAAAATAGAACTGAAGTCTGAATTATTACCGTTATTAGATATTGCCTGGTCATTATTGTATTGACCAACATGCCCATTGATAGCAGCCATATTGAATGAGGCATGCTGGTATGGGGCGTTACCTTGGTAGTTTTGCTGTGACATAGTTGTTGAGTCAATTGTTCGGTTGACACCAGAATGATACCCAGCACTATAATTACCATCATGGTAAATACCAGTTTGGTATGGGTTTAATTGATTCTGTGACAAAGAGGCATGTTTCATTACTGGTATACTATTTCCGTATTCATCCGCGACAATGGACCGACTTGCGCCTGTATTCTCAGGTCGAAGCCCATTATTATAACCAGAATAGCCATGGGGCGGATGAAAAGTGTTCGAATTTACATCAAAATTACCACTAGAATACTGTAATTGACTGTTATAATTTGAGTATTTAAAGCTATTTTCACATCTAGGACTATTTTGTGCGTAGTGATACTGCCTCTGTTGCGGAGTTAATTGTGCAGTTTTCGCTAATGTTTGTGTCTGATTAGATTTCGAAACAGAAATTTGTGAAGTTCCGAAAGCGTCAGGAAAACTGTCTTTAGAACTTATTGAGACTTGCACTCCATTGGGACTTGCCTGTGAGTAATCAGCCTCCATTAAACTATAGCCGCCATTATCCATTTCGTTCAGTGAATATCTCGTACGATCACTTGGGAAATCGGTTTCACTAGTAGGGGGCTGATAAAAACTGTCATTTATATTTGTCAGTCTTTCGTGTGGAGAGATACGCTGTTTAGTCGACGATATGTCTTGATTAGAATTGCAATTATTCGCCTGACCATTCGCCAAATTTTGAAACTCCCCCACTGAGCGATTCCTTGTACTGGTCACATTGTTTACACAATCAACACTAATTTCCTTTCCTGTAATGTCTGTTAAATTTCCTTTACATTCAGTTTTCGTTTCAATGTCAGTTCCTGGTTTGTTTTCGGAACTTTGACACGCACCTGGGTTTGACTGAGAAGTTTGTAATCCGGTCAATGAATTTTGTCGTCCGTGGAGTCTTAATGACGGTGACGGTGTCGAAGATCCGTCGGTCCCCGAAGAAGGCGTCACCGGCGACGTGATTTGAGACGAACCTGGGAATTTCGCTGTCTGACTAGTCATTGATGACTTTGATGATATTGAATCAGGTGTTTTGATTGATTCAGTCTGCTCCTGATTATAATCTAAATTCACATTATTATCTGGAAATATTTTTGACTTATTTTCAACCAATATGGTGCTATTGTTTTCCTTACTTTCCAAACTTTTAACGTTTTCTGGAGAAACCGACTCAGAATTGTTCAGTCTCTGTTCATTAAATGAGTTTCTATTCATATTTTCTACCCTTTCTTTATCCAAGTCCATTAACTCTTCATTATATCTTTCTAACGTTTCGTCAAATGACTGAGGTGAGCAGGGATCCGAATCATTTGAACTTATTCTTGATGCGTCTTTTTGACGTTGGACTTGCGTTTGACGTTTGAACTTCATCCTACGATTCTGAAACCACACTTTTACTTGCCTCTCTGTCAGATCTAACGATGCCGCGATCTCAATGCGCCGAGGTCTGCACAAATACTTATTGAAATGGAATTCCTTCTCAAGTTCCAAAAGTTGCGTGTTTGTATAAGCAGTCCTGAGGCGACGTGAGCCGCTGTTATTCCCATTGCTGCTCGCTGTGTTTGTGTTAGGCGTAGATGCTTGAGGTTGCGTGTAATCTGAAAAACAGACAAACAAAACATCGGTTGTAATGGTTTCATTGTAACATTGGTGTAACTGATATCAAAGGGAAATGGTTTTACCAGAAACTAGTTCAAAGCTTGTGTTGCTTCGACCTTTTAGAGAGAAAAATGTAATATCAAAGGTTGTGCAATAAATAGCAAGCTATTGATAGAAAAACTGATAAATTCTTAATCAGAAGGATAAAGTTTTTGAAAATTGTGAAATGCAATATGCATGACAGCAGGAAGGAAGAAAGTAATGCGGAAATGAAATAACGGACCAATCAAAATGCATTATTTATTGTGATATGTCAAAACATCCTCACAGGATGATCCGTTTTGTGTTTAAACATATATCGCTTGCGTCTAAACGCAGTTTGTCCAACTATACACAGGTGTTTAAAATACTCCTTATATGAACACGTCACAGGTGTTTATAGAAGTTTTGACGGCCTCTGTGCTATAAACCCACCCTGACTTCTGAGGTTAGATGAGATACATTCTAAAACGTGGAATAAACTGCCCATGTCCCAGTAGGATACAACTATTCGAAGTCAGCTTTTTTGTATCTATTTTCTCATGGCTACCATATTAACATGTCGTTATTGTGAATTGGTATTTATTGATTTTGTTAAAAGCATCAGAATCAACAATCTACGAGCCACTGGACAACGAATGAATTGCTAAGATTCCACTCACTCTGTGCATCCATGACCCATGCTCAGGTTCGAAAGATTTGCCCATGAATATTTAGCGTCCCATAAATACAACATCATGAACACAGGCAAACCGTGCAGACACAGATCAGACGCCGCAAAACGCGGCGCCTGATCAGAGTCTCCACTATTTGCATAAGACAAATGAGTCTTTTCCTTCCTTGATTATAATACATGTAAACTAAACCAGACACCCCTGAATTGACAAGTGGACTCATCCATTTGATTGGGATAGAGGAGTCTACTGGGCATAAATGAGCCGCGACACGAGAAAACAAACAATGTGGTTGTGCGCCCAGCGCAGACTCAGATCAGCCTGGGCATCCGCCATGTCTGATCAGTCTTCGCTGTCCGCATGGCGGTAGCTTAGACCCTTAGCTACCCTTTAAGCGCTAAGCGAAGACTTTGATCGGACTGTGCTGATGCCCAGGCTGATCTGAGTCTGCGCTGGGCGCACAACCACATTGTTGGTTTTCTCATGTCGCGGCTCAAATGCGTGAATGTACGAATAGAGACATGTCTGGTCAACGCATAGTTCCATTTCCACACAGAAATAAAAAACCAAACTCTTCTGCAAATAGCTAACCAAATTATAACAATGCTTTTGAAACATAATTGAACCACGACACGAGAAAACCAACAAAGTTGCTGTGCGCCCAGCGCAGACTCAGATCAGCCTACGCATCCGCCCAGTCCGATCAGATTCTTTGCAAAGAGCTTAAAGGGTAGCTAAGGGCCGGGTCTAAGCTACCTCCATGAGGACAGCGAAGACTCTGATCAGACTGGGTGGATGTCCAGGCTGATCTGAGACTGCGCTGGGCGCACAACCACTTTGTTGGTTTTCTCGTGTCGCGGCTCATATCTATGTTACGCATTTTTGTGAACAATATTTGCTTTGAAGAAAAGACACAGGTGGAACTAATATCATAAAACTTCTGAAAGTGACCAAGCTGAAATGTCGGTCTGGCCATTTTCCATTTTCAGAAATTCTGTGATAACTCCGTCATTTCATCTGATTTGTTTTACTACTATGGCATTACATACAAGAGTGGAACAACCTTGTTACATATATAATTGGAAATCTCACTTGCAGAATTTCCAGTAGAGAACAAAATTGCAAGTTTACCAGGCGTAAGAAGACTCGGATCAGTCTGCAAGAATATGCAGAATGAGCCGAGTCTTCCTGCTTGCATGTTCTATTAGGAGATTTTTGTCTTTTGCAAACCTCAGTGGTGTTCAGCTTCAATCGATATTTCTAACCCATCGGTGGCAATGGTCGCACTAACACTGCCTCGACGTGATTCGATAATGCATGCTTGTCCCAAATGCTTAGAACAGGGCTACAATAGTTTCTGGCAAGATATCATGTTTTTAGTACCAATATATGACTTCAACAAGTATTGTTTACATACAACACATCATGTTACAGTCAGTATGATCGCAAGCATATTGGAAACCCTGGAAAAACATTACTTATCAGCAAACATGTCAATCAAAATCTGTCTGATACTGAGTGATTCTGACGGGATAATAGCATAATGATGTAGACAGACATGAAATAGCGTTTGTTTCGTGTACATTTCTTTGTAACAACGGTGATCAAACGTTACAGCGGATTCTTGGGAATAAGAATAATTTCTGGTATTTCTCCGACTGCGGTTTCATCTGATGCCGAATACTTGCGTTTGACGTGATTTTTTTACAAGCCAGGATAAATAATCAGTACAATTGAATATACGATCAGTTTGTTAACTCGAAAATAAAGCAACAGCATTCTGCAGATTCCGGCGAATACAGAATCTACCGTAACAAACCTTATTTCCCCGCCGAGCAGTAAATATCCATAAATGTGAATAAGCCGATGGTCATGTGGCCACGAGCCACTGTGCAAATTAAGCCTAGCAGAGGGACTGCAAACCATTATCGGAATGCTCCATTTAAGAGCTGTGGGATCTAATGCACAATATTTGTTCATAGTCGAAGTCATTGCAGTAATCCCTCTTCCTCAGTATCAAGCGACCCAACAGTTTTAATGAGGGTGCAAAATCAGCCTTAATACTTGCCAAGTAATGGGAGTATTTGAGCCGCGACACGACAAAACCAACAAATTGGCATATGCGCCACGCGAAGACTCAGTTCATCATGGGCATCCGCCAAGTCTGATCAGAGTCTTTACTGTCCGCATGGAGGTAGCTTAGACTCTCAGCTACCTTTTTGAGTGCACAACGAAGACTGATCAGATTGGGCGGATGCCTAGGCTGATCTGAGTATTCGCAAGGCGCATATGCCACTTGGTATAGTCGTGCCGCGGTTTATTCATAATTTAAAAGTAATAATGCTTCCAAAGATGGTCTGAAAATACTCAACCATATTACCTACCCTTGATATTAGAGAAGAAACCATACCAAGCTTTTATCTAATGTAAAGTCACCAGTCTTGCTCCCTAACATACTACACCAAAGAATAATCTAACAGCCTTGGCTTCAATGGCTTCTGCAGGCTTATTCTATTACCTTGTCCGTTAATTCAGTAATTGCTGAGACTTGATTGACATGTGTGTTGATAAGAAATCTAGTTTCCAGAGTTTCCAATGTGTTTACTGGCAGCCCGACTGTTTAACATGCCATATCGTGTGTAAACAATGCAGTGAGAAGTCACAATGGGGTTTAGAAAGAAAGCTGAACTTTTTAAATGAAATATTATGTGTTTCCTGTTGGGAACCATCTCTCAGAAATTACAAACTTGGGACACACTATCCGAAGATGGAACAAAAATATGGCACGCAATCAAACTGACTGACGAAAAGAAACCACAACGAAAAGGGCTAACAAAAACAACTTTGCTTGAAAATGGATCAGTACATGTACAGTAACAGGTGAAAAGTATGCCTTGTTTGGATTGATCAAGCTATTTGAATGAAAACATATATCTGTAAGTTGATTTGTCTTTTTAAAGCATATGAAAATACCATACTAGCGTGCGACCAGTGGTGGCCGCGTACCAGTGGTGGCCGTTTGCATTTTGCACGCGCAATTACGTATTTGATCCGTCTCAGATTTGGCCATTTTGTAAAGGGAAACAAAAGGAACTCCCACAAAACAGACTGGTTAAATTATCTCCCCGGAAGGCAAAAGGTTAATAATTTCCCAAAGCTACCCTCATACCAACATTATTGCCTTGCCGGGGATCACAACCCTTGATACACACATAATTAAATACAGAAATAAACATGAACAAATTGCTTTATAAATGATTACCTACGACGAAAAAGGTATAACCTGCAACCAGCCTGCAAAAAAGCATCTAAATTCTTGTAAATGACAGCACACGTGTAACCATTATTTATGTTTGTTTTCGACGTAATGTAGCGTACGCCTACGAAATGACTACGTCAGAGTTTTAAAGTCCGTTTCTGATTGTTGCTTATATTTTATCTGCGCTGAACGCTCTAAAACTATTAAACTCTGACAAAGACCACAGACTTATAATGACATATCATCAAAGTTAAAATCCACAACAAGGTTTTGTAAAATGCATCATTCAACGCATGACATTCGTGACGGCCATCACTGGTACACCACGCTCGTATTTCAATGCGTTTTGGTGACCTAGTTTGAGGATTTGTCACAGGCACAAGTTATAGTCTATTTCAAAAAATAAATCAGTATTATAACGACAGTTACCCCTAGTTTACTAAACCAAAATATAGAATCACTAATCACTATATGTCCGTTACAAGATAAAAAGAGTAACAAAAAAACAAAAACAAAAAAAAACACCAAAAACGGCCACCACTGGTCGCCTGCCAGTACACTATATATTTTCACAAAGCACTTGCTTGCAGACTTATTCCCTCCGTGTAGTGCTCCAGATAAGGCGGGGTTCTCAGGATAATTCTGAGATATGTTTCTTATTGCTCAGTGAAAACATATGTTGTGATCACTCATTAATGAATAATCACAACATATGTGCTAATGAAGAAAATATCAAATGTAATCCGTAAATTATCCCTGTTAGCCCTTCTTAGTTTGAGCATAGTACAACTGTATATATTATGGATAAGTTGAAAATATTTTTTCCTATGCACTGCGTTGCATGTGCCTATCGAATGAGATAGCCCTCATCTAATAAGCAGCATACTAGTTTGGATAGATAATTATGTAAAATGGAGACAAAAACCTGGACGGGTAGTCCAGCGACAAGTTGAAATCTATGCGTTGGAAAAATGCATTTTATCAGTCATGCATCGCACTTGCACGGTATAATAAATGGGGTTTTATAGAACAGAGAACATCATTTTCAAGCTGCCGATGGACAATAACATAGTGAAGCGATAAATTGTGAATATGGCTTGTATACACAAAACAGGAAGAGCGAAACTCATATGACTTATCAGCAATAAGACACCGGCGTGCTTTTCCTTTGCTTGTTACTACTGTACATGATAATCCTACAGTATTATCATACCTACCAATCACTCTCATGCGCAACCGCGATCAACACTAAATTTACTGAAGTATTTTCTCCGAATAGTGTTTATGTAAAATATAAAGAATGCAATATTGTCACATGCAAGTCTATTCCCACAGAAAAAGACTAGATGCATGGCCATATACTTTCCCAGAAATTTCATTACCAGACGAAACATATAGCCATGGTGGGAAGCAACTAAATGTCTGGGAAAGTACATGACCATAATGTTTAATCCTTGCATGTGAGAAAGAACCAATCTATATGCGACAAAACAGCATTCTAATATTTCACATAAATACGTTTCAGATAATTTTATTCACTAAGTTTTAGAGGTGTGTATTTTTGACTCATCCAATGCTCAACCGGATAGTTCTTTCAATGGATTTTTGCTACTAGTCGCGGTTGCGCATGTGAGTGTTTAGTAGGAGCCAGTACGAGGGTTATCCAGTAAGTCTTGCAAACGGCCAAATTTCAGGCAAATGATAATTAAAAGCGAGTCATGCAATCCACATTCCTCAATTGCATCTTCCCTTCTTTCCAGGCAATAATTTCCAGAAACGTCACGATCTTGCAAATGCTGTTGCTAGGCAACTGAAAAATACTAACAGTAGGGGTAGGCGGTGATTTCTATTCGTCTGTTTAAGATTTCTCAGCTTAGTTCAGAACGCTTGCAAGTATCTAAAGTTTGCTGGGAGATACGGAAAATAATGCTGAAGTATGTACACGGTACCAATATTATGGTATTGCTATCAGTCACGATATTATTATTGTTTCAAGGAAGATCACCATGTGTTTTTGGCAGCAACAATATCATATAAAATAAGTATTCCAAGAAGATGCATTCCCAGGAGATGAAGTGTTTCCTAACCTGACATTTATTTGTTATCAAAAAAGTGCCGAGATCCTGACATGTTAAACAACGAAAATATATGCTTCGAGCCTTGTTTAGTATCGTTTGCAGCCCCCAGATACCAGAGGTTTACGTCCAAAACTAGAAAATTACTGAAATTCTGTAATATTCTTTTGTTGCCTAGCGACCACATTTGTTTGGTAATGTGAAATGATAACTGTCTCTTATTTGAGTTCTTAAATATAAGACGACCACTTCAGAACATGCATTATTTTAATTTGAAATAATCATAAACATATATGTAGGAATTTTCTTCCCCTCACCTCTTGTAAAAGACCTCGTGATTGTGCATTTTCACGGCCGGGGTCGCTTACACCTTTGCATTCAAGACCTTCCCATTTCTGAGAAAGAAATGTCATCTGTATGATTTTTAGCGCATATGATTCTTGAGTTAATTATGGTTCAATTTGATCACTATACCCCAGTTAATAAAACATTATGACGGCGTTTGCAAGACTTCTTGGATGACCCTCGTATGACAATTCTTGGATTCACGGTAAGAGGTACTTTTAGGCAAAAAAAGAAAAGAAAAGAAAAAAAAAGTTTTGAGGTGGAGAATCCATGTCAGGCAAGTCGCACCTGTCCCGATATTCAAGACATTTATAGGACATTAATGTGACAGGTTATGATTGCCCTATGTAAAAAGACACATTTTATAATAGAAGGTACAGCCAGGCTCTTGTCATTCATACGAATGCGTAGTGTGGCTTTATGGACTCTTATCCAAATATGACGCAAGGTTGACTTTTAACTGTTTCCTCTGGGGAAGAAGTTGTTGGGGAAATTTGGAGGGCAGAGACAGCAATACAATAGCCACATTGCTAGAAGACCTCAGGCAAACAAACCGCAGGCAGAAAGACACCACAAGAGAAGTACTGCCTTGGAATGGCCAGTATTTACATTTACTGGGGAGGGGGGGGGGGAGGGGGAGGGGGAGGAGAACCTTAATTTTCTTGGGTTTCAACCCTCAGCTTCTGCAATGGTTTAAAACACTCAGCTAGCCGTTCGGTCCGCGTGAAGGTTTCAAATTCCATTAATGAACTATCACGGGAAACAAAACAATCACGGATAAAAACTTTGGTGAATTAAAGATGAGGACCGAAACAGCGTAATGCGACACCTTTAGATCCATGAAAAAGGAAAGAAACATGCTCCGGTTGAATCCCTTTGAAAAGAGAGGCGATCAAATAAATGGTAGAGCTGCTTCCCCTAAAAGTTTATTAATTCACCACAAATAACCACGCCGAAAAAGAGGGTATGTTAGAACCTAAAATGCAACTGGAACAAACATCTTGCCACGATAAAAACATGGATACATGTAACACATTTGACCCATTTATGCCTAGTGTCACATAGAAGGGACACAGACAAACAGTGTACGCCCCGATCAGACGCCGCAACGTGTGGCGTCTGATTAGGGTTTACACTGTTTGTAAACGACAAACGTAGACTTTCCTTTTAAAGAATATAAAATAAGAATAAAATAGTTCAGACACCCTTTCACTGACAAATGGACTACTCCAATCTTTAAGGACCGAAGACTTCACCAGGCATAAATGGGTTAAAAGGCAGAGAAAGAGATGGGAAGACACCATCAAAGAGTTTACAGGCCTCAAAGTTTGTAGACTCAAGACGGTATACGAGAAAACAAGAAAGAGTGAGACAAATTGTTGTCATACTCTAAGACCCCGCAGAAACATTGGAGGTGTCCCCGTCTTGTTAACCTCCGAAACATTCGAGAAAAGGACGAGTTTATTTGCGTGTTTGTAGTCCATCCCGCCATGTGTCTTGTTTAACAAAGTCGATTCTGCAGGGTCTAGTGGGAGGACAAACAAAGAGAGGCAGACAAAAGGAGAGATTGGAAGACAGTATAAAATGGTGAAAAAAGAGACTTTGCCAGCACAAGTGATGCCGCTCATATGAGCCGGTGGAATGAAATTGATGCAAATCACCTTTTGCGCCTCCCCCAACCTCAACACACATGCAGATCCAACGACATTGTTACATTATGGAATAAACTGCTAGACTAAGAGTGAAGACTAAAGAGCTATCTGCTTATATATGTCTTAACGTTTTCCTGTGGTGTAACTATTATAAATTCTAAAATTTTATAACCTCTGTCCACCTGGGTGATCCTATGACTGACAAGGATCTTGGCTCTACCTGCTACTTTATAGCGTCTTTTTGCAAAACACATCATAACATGTCATGGAGATTTGTCGTATATTTACTTGCGTGACAAATGTGTGTGAATATTTTGACAAGTTTGAGGTTTTGTTTCCTTTCTGTTTACAATTTATTCATTAAAACAATGATAGCTACATGTCCAGGAAAGTACTTTATCTTCATAATGTAAGATGATAATTCAAATGTTGTACTCGGTCAACGAACGGATGGGAAGGAAGTTGCAAAACTAGTATCAGAAAATTGTCATTTTTGTTGTACGACAAACACGCACATAAACGCGTCCATTTTCTCGAAAAGTTTCGGAAATTAAGTGCAGATGATTTTGTTGTCGTTATGAAACAACAACAAAATCATATCATCTCCAAAGTTTCTTCCGAGTCTCAGAGTCGTCACTGATACAGGGATAAAGACTAACAGGGGCCCAGTAGCCCACAGCTTCTAAATTTTGGGCTAGGCCCCTGAAATTTTGGAGAAAATGGCCATTCCCCTAATTTTGAATTTTGGCAGTGCGGGCTCCTATGCCAAAATTGTTAGTCTCTATCCCTGTGATAGTATTGCAACAATTTGTCTCACTATTTTTTGTTTCCTCTACCGTCTGGACTCTGCAAACTCTTTTAGGGGCCAGTATACTCCCTGATGGTATTCCAAAATCTTTCTCTACAAATATTCTCTACTATACAGAACACACCCGGATGGAGGCGGCCCGTCAGGGGATGCCTGCTTCAACAACGATCTCACATGCGTCTCTTGCCTGATGTCAGCGCATGGTCTTTTTCGCGGATAACGAAGCTAAGTCTGTGCCCAGTCGCCTGTAGAGACTTGTCCATCATGTTTTCGGGTTTGTTTTCCAAAATAGTAAAATAACAGCAATAAATCTTTTTCTACCCTTTAATTGTAACTATTTTGTTTTTGTTTCACTTTTAATTTACATACTGCAATCATAATGTTTCAACTTATTTCACCGCATCATGCATGTGTCATAAAAGTCACGACAGGTGCATCTACTATGACACGAATGCGTTCAGGATGACAATTTTGCATTTGTTAAATACATGTATATGCAGATGCTTGTAAGTAAATTTTTGAAACAATCAGAGACACTGCACTTTTCAATCGTCACACAATCCAATTCATACTCAACCCAGTGCCGTGAGCGTGTCATCCTGATTTAAACCGAAGAATTCCATATCATCTATGAATTTTGGGATAATGTCTGGGTCTTCAAAACTTGTGAATATAACAAGGCAAACTAGAGCCAGTGAACAGTGGCTCACATAAACCCCCGACCAGTGCCACCGCCTAATGAAAGCATGTTTTAACACAAAACTTCAATTCAAATGTGATACATGTACAAAATTCAAAGTTTAATCTGTGACCTTGACCTTGGGTCAGCAGCAGCATCCGCATGATGTAAACTAGTATGAAATAAGCCTAGTCATGTATCATTAGGCTCCACTGAAGTATATTAGAACTATAGGCCAAAAACTAAATCATATGGCTAAGTCCTACTTATTGACCCCTGGCCCCATCCACGAGCCTGACCCAGCAACTTAGGTGGTCGATATCGAAAACAATAATACAGAGATATCATGAACCAAACATGGAAGAAATCTTCAATGCTGTTTCAAAGATATGAGCAATCAGAAAGGTTTAATACAAAACTTTGACATAATAAAATGACTAAGTCCTGCTTTTTCAACCCTAGTCCCACCCTGAGGCATGATCCAGGCTTATCCAGTTTGCATCAGATGTAATGCTATAGAAATATCATGAACCAAATATGAAACGAATCTGATGCGTGGTTACAGAGATAAGAGCAATCCAAAAAGGTTTAACGCAAAACTTTGACGTAAAATTGACGGACGGCAGAACGAACGAACGAACGATCGGACGGAATGACAATGTCGGGGTATAATTAGCCCATACTAAAAATAATTTTGTCATAGTAGGTCAAAAAAGATTGTGTCTTCAGAACAAATTATGTCAATCCAATGAGAAATTTTCAAACGCGGTGTCCGGGTCAGTCGTGGTCGTTATATTTCTTGGTTGCTGAAAAATGGCATACCCAACATTGATTGGCAATTGTGTAACTGGGTCATTTTAGACATGAAGGAGTCGGTCTGTAGCGGAAAAAAAAATCTGTTGCCTGACTCATTCAGAAGAGACTTTAAAGGCGATCTGGTATTACCCAACCGCAACCATATTTCTATTGAAAAATGAGGAAGGAAATATTATCGGATATTCATGATATAGATTTTTTTATTTTTCTTGTTTACAAACATGCAAAACTACTGATAAAAGTGCACATAACATGCAGATGAGTACAAGATGTATTTACTAGAATGATTGTCCAAGGACAACTTGTCGAGCGCGCTGTTTGCTTTAGTACAAGTATGTCACAACTAACTGCTTCAATCTAGAAAGAAGCCAAACATTATGCTCGGACAGCATCTTTCTTTTCTAGATTTCATTACAGAAAGCAAGTAGAAGAAATTACCTGGATAAGCTCAATTTATGACAATGTTATCATTTGACCTTCAAGTGTGACCTTGACCTTGGAGCAACCTGTATAAATATTTAACATGATACTTCTAATGATCAAGATCAAATGTGCCAGACTCTTTGAAATATATGTATTAATGTAGAACAGAGGCTTATAACTACTCATTCATAAGCCTCTGTGTAGAAGTAATGACCCGAAAAAATCTATTTATAACAATGTTATCATGGACCTTCTAGTGTGACCTTGACCTTAAACCTACCTGAACAAATATATTGCATTATACTTTTACTTATCAAGGAGAACAATTGTGCTAATCATTTTGAAATCCATTCATAAATGTACAGGTAGTGGCTTTGACAAGCTAAATTTATGACCATTTTATCATTTGACCTTCGTGTTTGACCTTGACTTTCAAACTACCTAAACAAATGTTTCAAATTACATTTTACTGATCAATGAGAACAACTGTGCCAAATTATATTAAAATCCATGCATGAATGTAGAAGTAATGGCTCGGACTAGCTCAATTCATGACCATTTTATCACCTGACCTTCAGGTGTAACTTTGACCTTCAAGCTACCTAGACAAATGTGTCAGATGACACTTTTACTCACCAAGGAGAACACTTTTGCCAACTTGTTTTGAAATCCATCCATAAATGTTGAAGTTACGGCCCGGACTAATCCGGACGGATGCACGCACTAACGCACGCACATACACCGGACTAAATTTGTGACCATTATGTCTCGCTCATCGCAATCGGGCTAGACAAAAAAACAAAACAAATGTCTATGGTTATGACACAGAGATTAAAAGATACGGTCCGGATAAAGCATTGGTTCAAATGGGTACTATACTGTTGTACGGCTCTTCGAAAATGTTCATCAGTACGATAAGGACGCTTCATATTTATCTCGGTCCGATAGGGCCAGGAAATTAACATGCTCAGAATTTCTAGTATTTTGTGGTTCGTACAAGCTTACAAATTGTGAGAAGACAATATTAAAGAGAGGACAAGAATGGATTCGCCAGCTGAAAACCGATGGCGGAAAAAGAGTGTTTCAAAGTCACTTGTGGTGCCCCAACGGTCTTGCATGGGTATGGAATAGAACGAAATAGCCAAGTTTACAGTTTCACTGCAGGGACATGAATACTCTTAAAGCCTAGCACTTTAATCTACAAATCAATTACTCTATGCTTTTAAAGTTTACAAAAAAGGGCAAACTGGGGTGTTTAAAATTTTCAAATATTTCGACTAATCCCATGCACCTTTCACACTTAGTGAATTTCTAAATTCGTCCCATTGATACTTTGAATGCTATTTTGAACGTTTCAATATATAAGGCTACAGAGTCCCTTTGATCGCCAATCCGGTATAATTTTCTAATCAGGCGGTTGACGCTCCAACCCGATACAAGCCGTCTCGGCCCAACCAAATGACAAATTCTAAGAGACAAGATAGATACTGTAATTCCTCTAAAAGTTTAGACACATTGCAAAATGTTTGTAAACATTCTAAAATTGAAACAAGCCCCTCTTGTAAGATTTTTCAGAGCAGGCTAATGGAATTAGACAGCGCAGATCCTTATCAGACTGCTCTAAGAGCAGTCTGACCAGGATCTACTCTCTTTGCTCAAGAATATCTCTCGGAAGACTTAGTAAATTTATGGTAGCTAAATTAGAATTGACAGAAGATAAGGTTGTTGAAACTGACACCTGCCCCAAGCAGTTCTTTTGTCAGTTCGTTGTAAGCTATCCTAAGCAACAAAAGATCACAAACATCGACAGATGAAACATGTCGGAAGAAGAAAATAAACATTACAGAAGTAGGAGTTTGGAAGAGAAATGTCAAAACCATGCAACAGGAATTTTAGAATAATGATTCCGAGTATTGCAGTTATTTATGTGCTTCGCAACCCAACCACCAACGCAATCCTATTAAACAAGAGTATGAGAATCTTTATTGGAGATGAGTTGCAAATAGATCAGGAGATCCAGAGACAGCTACAATCACAAACCACAAGCACCCCCCCCCTCAAGAACACCGAAAACAATGAGAAGACCTGCAATCAAAGAGCGAAGTTCCTCTCTGGCACCAAAAAAAGCTTTCAAGCCTCCAGGCACCAGTGGCTCAGGTGCGCTAACAATGCATAAATGACGCTGATTCCATTACAAGTCGAATTCTTTGATAGTGTTGACGGACGACGATAAAGCCTGTCCATAATTAAAGTTCACCCGGAGCCTGTGGCTCAGGTGAGCTAACAATGCATAAATGACGCTGATTCCATTACAAGCCAAGACACGATGCAAGGACGGGGATACTTTGAACGTTTGTATGTATACTGCATGCGAAAGTGGGTCTCAATTTGACATCATTATACGCATCATTATATAGGCAGCAGTGCACTAAGCAATGCATTTTGAGACTTAACCGGGGGTTCCAGGATTACATTTAATTTTTAACGTAATGCTGTATCATCACATTTCGAACTGATGTAAGCCGCGTCACGAGAAAACCAACAAAGAGGTTGTGCGCTCAGCGCAGACTCAGATCAGCTTGGGAATTCGCCCAGTCTGATCAGACTCTTCGCCAAGCGCTTAAAGGGTAGCTAAGGGTCTAAGCTATATTGATGCGGACAGCAAAGGCTCTGATCAGACTGGGCGGATGCCCAGGCTGATCTGAGTCTGCGCTGGGCGCACAACCACATTGTTGGTGTTCTCGTGTCGCGGGATATACATGTATGTTTGTTTTGATGAATAAACATTTTATTATGCTCTGTTGTTGCAAGATCAAGCTTATATCTATGATTATAATCACCCCTTTAAACACCATAATAAACACAATCTCGCGCCAAAATAACCCAGTTCAACATTCGAGATCGCGTGTCCAAATCTATCAATCAAGTCTTGCTCCTACGACCTACCCATTGTCTACATATCACATAAAGTACGCTGTTGTACCTTAATACAATATGCTATTGTGTCCGAATTAGTTCAACTAGAGCCCAGAGATACCCTCACTAGTCGCCCGCAAAATATTCAAAAGCTCGTAAACTTTTATAACAATACTTGCCTAGGCATAAGAACATAGTATACTGAACCAAAACAGTTCGAACAGTTGAACTGTATCAAGATAGGGCTGTGTATATTCAGTCAACTCTCAGTATCTCAAAGTCAAAATTCATCTCAAACTACTGATATCTCCAAGTAAATTTTCTGGTCCCAGAAAATTTAGTTTGAGATATCAGTAGTTTGAAGAAAGGGAGTTGATATGCAAATGAAAATATGAAATGTCTAAATTATATTCTTTGATATAAGAAAGTATTTTGAGATATCAGTGTTCGAGATATCGAGAGTTGACTATATACTACTAGTTAACAAGTACAGAGGAAAAACATTCAACAAATGACACAACCCCGCTAGATTCATTTTTCATCCCTTCCCATTGGGGTTCAACTTTCAAAGGAAAGAAATGCTCCTCTAGGAGCCGTCGCGCAATGTTGCATTCCCTTCTGATACAGCTTAAAATAGAAGTAGGTGGTTGGCTTCAGAAAGACATCACAGAAATACATCAGCCACGTCACGAGAAAACCAACAAAGTGATTGTGCGCCTAGCGCAGAATCAGATCAGCCTGGGCATCTGCCCAGTCAGATCAGAGTCTTCGCTAAGCGCTTAAAGGGTAGCTAAGGATCTGAGCTACCTCCATGCGAACAGCGAAGACTCGGATCAGACTGGGCGGATGCCCAGGCTGATCTGAGTCTGCGCTGAGCGCACAACATTTTTGTTTATTTTCTCGTGTCGCGGCTCATTATCAGAAAACAACAAAGTTGAAAACAGCAATCCAAAATCAGAGCAAGAGGATAGCACTAGTTAGACTACGATGAACTATAATCTGTGGGAAACAAACATTATTAGAAATATCTAGAATATATGAAAAGGGTGTTGGTTTAGAAAATTAATTCAGTGTACATTTTTTAGCCTACAAAGAAATGAAAACTGCAATTGATGTCAAATATTGCAGTTAGAAATGCAAAAATGTTGCGATGAACAATTAATACAACAGAAAGTACCTAGTTTTATTATTACAAATGTACATATTTCACGCAAATCTGGAGATTCAAAGCATTCTCTCATCAAATGGTAACATGTTAGAAGAGTTTTGTGTCAGTAATGCTTGCTTGTTTTTTTATGTTTCCTGTGCACTGTGCATATGATTTAGAAAATATTTGTAATACATTGTAGCTTTGGCAACTGGAAACTTTCAAAATATTGTAAAACAAGAGGTCCTGTAGCTCACCTGAGTCCATTCAGCCTCAGTACTCTAAGGCTATTGGGTTCTGAAGAAGATTTTTTAAGGTTTTTACCATATATGAGCATGGAGGCCATGTTTGTCATGTGACCTGGACATTTGAACAAATTTTCATTCCCTCATGCCCTGAAGACTCTATATAAAACTTTGGTTTCAAAATTGGCCCAGTGGCTTTTGCGGAGTTCTGGGTCAAAAGTCAAAGAATGACCGTGACCTCTTTTACTCACAAATCTTCATGTACTCATTTGTATGACTGTAGATACCAATTTTTAGGCCGAAATCTTCAAATCTTTCCATGAAATCTTATGTTCTAGCATTTTCCCATATTTGACCTGCTGTAAAAAGGTCAAGGTCAACCTAACGTCATTATTTGAACAATCTTGATAGTACTAGAGTACCAAATGCTACATAGCAAGTTTCAAGGCCATCGCTCTGTTGGTTCTGGAGAAGAATATTTTTAAAGTTTTTTTTTATCATATATGGGCGTGGCGGCCATGTTGGTCACGTGACCTGGACCGTTTGAACAAATTTTCATTCCCTCAACCCCTGGAGGCTCTATATGAAATTTGATTATTATTGGCTCAGTGTCTCTTCAGGAGATTGTTATTTTCAAAATATGAGAGTTCTAGGTCAAAGAATGACCTTGACCTCTTGTACTCACAACCTTTCATGCACTCATTAAGATGCCTGTAAATGCCATTTTGTAGGCCTAAATCTTCAAAACTGTCCATGAAATCTTATGTTCTAGCATTTTCCCATATTTGATCTTACCGTAAAAAAGGTCAAGGTCAACCCAAGGTCATTATTTGAACAATCTTAATAGTACTTGAGTACCCAAAGCTACGTACCAAGTTTCAAGGCCACCACTCGATTGGCTCTGGAGAAGAATATTTTTACCATATATGGGCGAGGCGGCCATGTTGGTCATGTGACCTGGACTGTATGAACAAATTTTCATTCCCTTAACTCCTGGAGGCTCTATATGAAATTTGGTTTCAATTGGCCCAATGGCTTTTGAGGAGATGTTTGAAATTGTCAAACTATGAGAGTTCTGGGTCAAAGGTCAAAGAAAGACCTTGACCTCTTGTACTCATGAATCTCAATGTACTAATTAAGAGGACTGAATTTACCAATTTTTAGGCCAAAATTTTCAATAGTTTCCAAGAAATCTTATGTTCTAGCATTTTGCCATATAAAAGCACAAGGAAGCAAATTTGACCTTACCGTAAAATAGGTCAAGGTCAACCCAAAGTCATAATTTGAATCTTGGTAGTACTTGCATACCCAATGCTACATACCAAGTTTCAACGCCCTCGACCTATTGGTTCTGGAGAAGCAGATTTTTTAAGGTTTTTACCATATATGAGCATGGCGGCCATGTTGGTCATGTGACCAGGACCGTTTGAACAACTTTTCGTTCCTAAGACCCCATGAGGCTACATATGAAATTTAGTTACAACTGGACCAGCGGTTTCAGAGGAGACGTCGTTTGAAATTGTTGACGGACAGACGGACGGACGGACAGACAGACGATGGACGGACGACGGAGCCTTTCCATCCTATAAGCTCTGCCGGAGCCGCTGGCTCAGGTGAGCTAAAAAAAAAGAAAACAGAAAGAAAACATGCTTTAGTTAGTTTATATATACACACCCGCTTAACTATTTTTTCAAGGACGTTACGAAACGAAAAAGAGCTGTTACGAAATAAGAGTCACAGATACCAAACGACCTGATGACCAGGTCGTTTGGTATGTATGACTTTTTCGTTTCGTAACAGCTCTTTTTCGATCATCAGGTCGTTTGGTATTTATGACTCTTTTTCGTTTCGTAACAGCCTTTGTATATATAGGTACAAGGAGAACAACTGTTGTGACTGCCTGTTCACTTCCATGGAAAACGAAACACTCCCAAAAACCAAAAGCAGTTCTACTCTTTAAGATTTTTTTTCCTTGAGGAGCAAGTTCTTTCCTTTAAACATTGACCTTATTCTGAAGGAATGTAAAATTAAAACGACAGAGATTACTGCAAAGGTCTCACCCACTACCGCATTCAGGGACCGACCATATACAAATACAATCACCATATTGGTTTGTTATTAAAGATAGTTTGATCCTGAAGGGGAAAACGTCTCGTGGAGAAAATAAAATCGTGGAAGCGAGCAGTCTGATCTCGGCCTGTACTGTTTGCCAAACTGTCCGCCGAACATATTTTGGCAGGACAGACTTGTCCTATTTGAAAAAGGAAAAGAGGACAAAAAATCTGTATGAAGATTTATGTAAATATTGTATGTAGTACTCATTTTTCACTCCTCAAGATGGAAGTAATTTGAATAAGGATATTATTAAGGACAATAGCATGCAAAAACAATATCCAAGCAAGCCCAAAAAAACTATGCCGCAGCGTGTGTGAGAACTATACTGCAAAGATTTATGGACTGATCGGACATTGCCTTCGTTATACATGCTCCATTCTCTTTAGATTTTTTATTTGATGCTGGAGCGACACTAATCAAACTGCAAAGATAAGCATACTGATTTGAGTCCAGATTTCCAAAGCCTACTTTTCTCCGACGTGGCTCATATATCATTATCAAAGGAAACTGTCACACGTTTAAAATGAACTTTAAGGGCACACTGTATCTCCATACTTTTAAAGACTAGAACACATTTGTTAAAAAGGTAGTTATACTTTGCTTGGTTCTCTTATGAGAAAAACATGGCTATGTACCTTAATATGCCTATCTAAAATTAAGTGTATACTAGAAAAGAGCCCGCGCAAGCGCGGAAATATTTCATGATGGTCAAGTTTATATAAAAAAGCGAGTTTTAATTTTTCAATGTAAATGGCCTTAGGCCCAAGTGAAGATATGACCTTTACCATGAATACTCACTAAAGCGTCATTTACCTAATTAGTTGTCTGCATCTACAAACTTTCAGGTAGCAGACTGCATTGTTTCTAAAAAAATCAACCTTTTTCACTTTTTCCTATAGAAAAACCTAAGTGACTCAAAAGTTGACCTTGCCGTAAAACAGATCAAGGTCATCCCAGGGGCATCATTTATATAAATTTTGTTGAGCTTTTGAGTCCTTGATGCGACATGCTAAGTTTCAAGATCATAGGATTTGTGGTTCTAGGGGAGAAATGGTTGGTTTGATGCTTAACGTCCACGATAAACAGCTAAGGTCATGTCGGGACAGTCAGTTAACCTAACCACACTATTCCTGGGCAGGCTTAGACCTCCTAAGCGGTTAACCAGTACTAAGTGCACATACTTTCGCCAGTAACTGACAACTGCCCTTCTTGAATCAGCGAAAGGAGAAACGAAAGTATGTGGCCAGACCGGGTTTCGAACCCAGGACCTCTGACTTATGAGTCAGATGCCCTACCGATTGCGCTACGCGGCCCAGCGTGGTTCTGGGGGAGAAGATTTTTGATTTTTTTTTTACCATAATAAATGTTTGCCATCTTGGTTATGTGACCTGTCCTGGGTATTTTTTTCTGGAAAAATTGGGTCCTGGAACGTTTTGGGGGAAAGTGTTCAAGCCCTCTGAAGACTAAAGGCTTATTTAGCTTCGTTGAATCATTGAAATTGATTTGTCTGCTTCGCCGGAAAAAATGCCCTTTCTTTCCTGGCGCATGTGTGTTAACCTTAGACATTTTTAATTTTTGTCTTTTCGAAAGTTCAGTTCAGTTTAAATTCTCCTAACGACGTTCCCCAAGTGGCTCAGCGGTACGTAACCATAGCCGCACACACTTGGCGCCGTGTGTCCGTCCAACTTTTCGAAAGACCATGTGCGTTGAGCTTTATTCTTCAATGGGCGAGTTCGATTGGCTACTCGTATTGACTATCGTTCTGGAAGAAAATGGGTTCGACCGAGCCAGGGTCGGGACTATGGCCATTTAGTTCTTCATCCGTTTAGACATATGACCAAAAAAAACAAAAATAAATCGTTATTTATGGGGAATGACGTACGTTCAGGGGTCGGATTTTTGCATTAGAACCTGCTAAATTTGGACTTGCTAAGCAGCGCGCCGATATAACGACGCAGAACCGAAACGACCGGATTAATTTAAAACGTGTATTCGAGTACACGATAATTTCACTCGAACGCGCACCCATTGTTGACAAGAAAAATTAACCAATAGTCGAAGTTTCCAGAAAAATACTTGGGAGAATTTAAAATGAAAGACGAATTTAATTCCCAAATTCTTTAAATCTACGTGAAACTAAAACACACGCTAACCGAAATTATCAATGATAGCAATATGCGAAAGAACCAGTATAGAAATTACGCTTGAAAATGCCACCAATTTTGCAGTTTATGCGTTACTTCGTTTATTTAGTATTATAGATATCCTTTCTGACAATTGCACCCTGGTTAGTGCGAATACATGCTTTTCCAGTAATAAATAAAGAATACCGTGGCTCCTACGTTACTTGTAGTGAAACAAAGCAAATGAAGATATCCATGAAAGGCCACAAGCACGAGGTATAACCCATTTAAGACATCGAAAGACTTAGAAAGTGTGTGTGTGTTGTGTGTGTGTGATTGTGGGGGGGGGGGGGAGGGATCAAACCGAGAAAACGCAGCTGAGCATTTTAGATAACACACACAAACATGCAAAGCAGTACAAAACATATGAAGCACGTAAACAATATTCTAGTCTGGTTTAAAAAAGAAAGGAAACTAGAAAGCAAAGCAGGCAGCTATGTAGCTATCCACAATGCAACAACAACGGCAATGACAATTATGCGCTCCCACTCAGCAACTGATAAAATACACTGTTCAAAATATTAAAAGGAGCACTGTATAGAACTTTCACAAGTCTTCGTATAAACTCTTCGTGATCAAAACTAATAAGTAGGTGATACATCAATGTCTGTAGACATTGTCTGTAGACATTGATGTTTCACCTATTTATCAGTTTTGATGAAGAGCTTTGTATGGACCTCTATGGACATACAGCGCTTCTTTAAATATTTTGAGGAGTGTATATCTTACGATTCTACATCTGAAGCCTGTCTCATCACCAGCTGTACACAACTCCATATCTACATATGTCATACCAATTAATACCTGCCTTATCATCAGCAACTCTCAATCTATCGACATTCAACAGATGCAGTTTCAACTTAGCACTTCACTTGAGAAATCACTAATCATCACTTCAATACACTGTACAAAGTGTATGATTGGGACAGAGTGTGTTTTATTTTACTGTTTTCAATTCAACCCCATCGAACACACGAAGTCAAGACAAGGAAGGGATCTCCTTTAAAAAAAAAGCTCATGCATTGCATATATTCACGCATTAAAATGATATTGTTACTAGATACATGTTTAGCTCTATTTAAAACTAATTTTGCTCAAAAGATCAAAATTTAGCATGAATTTCTGTATTTTCAAAATCTACCAATTCTTTTCCTCAGATCATTCACACAAACTATGACAGACATACTGGACTAGTACGCGGACTCTACCGACTTTTCAGACATTACAGCCAAATATTACAAATGATGCGATAGTTTGACTATGAAAAACCTACAAACAGACGAACTGATCATCCGCATACGTATTGATAAACTTATTACAGTAGCTGGTATAAAATGCAATAAATATGAGCTGCTACTATGGTATGGAGACAGATGAAATCCCTCAGGCTGAAAGGACGGGACAGGCCCGGTGCCTAGGAGGTGCATGTACTGGAATCGTTTCCATGAGCCTATTGAGATATTGGAAAACAAAAACTGATACTAAGGTGTCTGTCTACTGGTACATGTATATTACGTCTAAAGCATGTTTTTAACATGCAGCTTGCGCAAATGAAAATCTTCCTGTGCCTACTGTTTAAAATTTCCAATCTGAGCTTCTTGAATGTCATTAGTCTGACTGACTGTTCAGTAAATATCAATACAATTTTCCGCGTACTGGTATGGTAAACTATTAACGGACAACTTAAATTGTGTCTGCGGTACATATATGTAACCTGACCAGATTAAAACAACAAAGATATCTTTTTTCTTTCGATCTTATAATGAAACAATATGTTACATCATCTAGCGTCAATGAACGGTCACAAGACCGTCAGTAATTGCCATTGATGTCAAGACAGAAGGAAACTAATGCTGTCAGATTACTTTTGTCGCATGTACAAACTGATTTCAAGCAGCAAACGTAAATGTTAGCTTCAGCTAACATTTACGCTTGTTGTTTGACATCAGTATGATCCCCTCCTTTTCAAATATTCGTAGTTTCATGTTTTCTCCAAGTCTTCAATGCCAAATATCCCACAACATCAGAAGTTTATCTTTTCCTGTCTTATCACCATCCTATCGCTCAACAAGCTGTCAACATTCAACAAAGGTATGCTAGAGCCTAACAGACAAATTAGGGTTTATCTCGTCTAAGACAACATACTGTAAGAATTTATCAACTCTTGTATACGCCAATGCGTCAAATCTTTCTACATGCAGTTCATTCAGTTCGCAGTATTGGAAAGCTTTGCTGATCACTTCAACAGGGTGTGCACTTACATGCTTTGATTTCTTACTTTTCGTTACTTGTACATGAAGCTGTATAGACACAAATAGAAAGTGGTCAATGAACCAGAATCATAAATGCCGGAAATATTGTCAAACCCGAAAATTTCCCCAAACTGTAGTTTGACAGTGGAGTCATATACAGTGGACCTTCTTAGCAACGACGGCATGTGTTCCCAGAAATTTGGACGTTACACTTAATTTTCTGTTAGAAAGAATACACATTTATTCCGTGTGCATATCAAAATGACATTATGAAGATTTTTGCTGTTGTAGTGAATGGATGATTGTATCCATATCATGAGTTTGTTCTGTGATAAGAGAGTCGCTCGACTTTATTTCTGGTGTAATGTGTAAATTCTGATAGAGTTTTACATGTGAAAGAAGCATTTTCACCAGAATTTACATTACTGCACAAGAACAGATATTAACAGAATCTGCTTTTTTGTTTCCTCTATGTCACACTGGTCTGGCATTCATTACAGGCAACGAAGGCAACGTACTAAAAACTTGATTTTTTTCGCATATCTCTTAGATTAATTTCGAACCAATTTTCTTACGGACCCGGCAGATTGTTATACCTCTTAGTCAGACTAGATTTTTGAAGAAATTCCGTCTCGTATGTATGCAGTGTTTGAATAAGTTTCTTTACTGATTCGTTGCATAGACGTTGTAGTCCAAAAATTGTTTTCAAGCATTTCTTGAATATGCATACGAATTCAGTAAAACTTTTGATTCCTATTTCAAGAGCCGGGGATCGGATGGTCCGTGAGACTATACTTCTGAAACAAACTTATCCTGATAAGCGGAACAAGCAAGATTCATGTACGTTGTCTTCGTTACCTGTGTTGAATGCCAGACCAGTGTGTATGTTGTCTTTGACTTCAGAGAGTCTACCTTCAGAATTCATTTTAATGATTTTGAGAATTATTTACTGTTTTGCGAAAGAATATAGACTAGTTAGTGTAGCTTGCAAAAAGATATTAAGCTTGTAGTATTGCCATTGGCTGGATTTATCAAGGAGGCGGTTTGTCTTTCCTAATTAGGTTACATATATCCAATTACAAGAAATATGATGCTACATGTATCATGTTCAGACGTTGGTCTGGCAGGTTGGTGTCTGATCTCCAACTTTGGCCGGGACGCCCTTCAGTAACTGAGTGAACTCTTTTTTTCGATTGCAAACCCTAGAATACATTACGCAGCCGCTTTAATTTTCTCACTTCATGCTGTGTAAAATAGCATCTTGCAGGCACTTATATTTAGCTTTTACATTACTCAGCAGACACGCAATATTGAATCAACTTTGAATAAATGTTGATTCAGTTTCATGACGTTGAATCAACGTTGAGTCCATGCTGATTCAATTTTGTGTGCCTGCTGGGTAGCCACAAACCGACAACGATCCAGCTTTATGTAAAACAGTGTAATACTGCTTGTAATACTGTTTCGCAGTGATGAAGCTTCTGTCATTATCCAATGTTCTGTGTGCGCTTATCCCACTACAAATCGGCCAATACTTTTAGATTAAACTTTATACAAATGAAAGTTGCTCAGATAATTCTATTGTGCACCGAACCATGTAGCATATCAAACGCAATAAATCAAATAATCAGAGATAAAAGCAGGCAGATCAATATTCATACGTATTTCAAATATGGATGGTATGAACAATAAATGTCACATGACTTTCCAACGATTGACAGATACGGACTATCTATAAATCTAACTTTTCCAAAATGGATGTATAAAAACATACTGTTCAGAGGTATCACAGCACTGAGTTACTTGACGAAGAAGGTAGCTCTGTCTATCTGAGAGCTGTATAACTACAGCCATCCGGGAATCAAGCAGCACTTACATGCTTGGAAGGCTACCATCTGTCGTTGGCTGTGGGCAGGCAGTCTGTCCTCAGCCACCGGAAAGATGGTAACCTTCCAATTTTAAAAGCAGATGTTGACGCTGCATTCAGAAAGAAATGTCCATAGAAGCTTACAATTCAATATACCAGATGATTAAATGACGGAGACAAAATCATCATAGTGGGCTTGCAACAAAGCACTGCAGACAGGAGACTGGCCAACAACATAGACAGAGTCACTGGTTATCAAACTCCCTAAAAGAGAAAATCCAACAGTGGCGGTGGGGCAATAACAGAACATCCAGCCTGCTTAACGAGTCAACCTGGGCCAAGCAAAAGCAACATCCATCTGAAGCAATGAGTACATTAGCAGACTCGGTGATTTGACCAAGTCATTCTCTGAACGACCAGAAATTTTACCTATACTTTGCTGAAGCCACAAAGAAAGAAACGTTGCTGAGGAAAAACATTAGAGCTGGAAGATGCTTTGCCGTTTAGATCTACCGACGACAAATGAAATTTGTATTTTCTGGTGTTTAAATCAATTCAAATCATACACCACTAAAATGGACAAACTTATTGCACAACAGGTGATTTGCCTGCAAGATTTGGGCCTCAACGCCATTTACTGAGTAAGCTTTTTCATTATCCCTGCACAAACGCAGAGTTGTAATCCGGCTTAACCTAAATGTCCACCACTCTCAGTAGTCAGTATATTCTAATGGGGTATAAAACACTATTAAACGCCAGAAAATCTTTTTTTAAACTGCATCTGAATTTTACAGTAAAATCAAATGCAGTTCAAAATGTAGCTTCCTCTTTATCTGTTGCCCAGCTCAAAGTATTTCAAACAAGTCTTTATTTAGCAGCGAAACCCTATGAAGACCGTTATTCAAAGCTCCAGTAATCCCCCATACACTTAAACTGATCTCTACGGTTTTTCAAACTGGTGCTCAATTTCTCCGATTAGAACAATTTGTCAGGAACTGTCTTTATACTGGAAATCAGAAGCTTAACTTAATGAGAAATTAATTCGTATTTTCTCGTTTCATACCTGAGAAAAGCGTAGATAATCCATATACACGATTAACGGCATTTGTCAATTTATTCTGGAACAAGTTCCTGTTAAATTCAGTAGGCTCCAAAGTGTCGTTAACGTTAATGCGCTGCAGCATGGATACATGGAATATGTCAGAGGCATCTAGCGACGTCATGTTGCTTTTTCCGGTGAATCAACTTCTACGATACCGATCAGGTTAACATACATATATATTTCTATGCATTTTCTGTTTTTTTTTTGTTTTTTTTTTTGCTGTGTACAGCCTATTGCTATACTGACCTTGTCCAAGAGTATGCGCACAGACTAAAATTGTACCCCGGTTATTGTGTATGTTTACTGAATACTACCTTCACTATCTACTGCGTCCTGTTTACTATGGACTATCTACTGCAACATTACACATGCGCAAAGGCACAACCACACTCGATATGTATGTGCACATACTCTCGCACAGGTGCAGAATTTGTCGAAAACTCGCATTAGACTTGACACAGAAAACTGTAGACAGGGCGCAGTATTAAATGAATATGGGAATTTGTATTTGGAGGTCCACAAATCTCTGATAACGCTTGCGGACTAAATAAGAAACGTTACATCATATAAAGAGATCAAATAACATCGTTCTCTATGCAATTTTCACTTTATGAAGATTTTTTAAAGTTGTGTATGAATGAGTTTCTGATATCAAGGGCACAATCTCTAGCTTCTGTCACTCCAATATGAGCGAAGTGAATACATCCTTTTTCCATTACCATTAAACATGTTTTTTTCATATGAGACAATGCCGTTCATTAATGAATGCCATAGAAAAGTTTAAACTTTAACTAGGCTGACTCCCTATGGACAGTTTTTAATAACCTAGATGTAAAACCACCATACTGGCCAAATCACTCGTCCTTTTAAGGGAAAGCAAACTTTTCTCATGGAACTTTTAAGACGTTTTCGAGAGCTGTCCGCCATCCTCCAAAACTAATTATATTTATGGTTTAAAGCTACCTTTGACAAATATTGTTCTCAAAAACTAAAATACCAATGTGTAATAAGGCCGTTTCTGACATACTGCGTAAATATGTACATTGTAATAAATGAAACCTTCTTTAATTTGGTTGGTTGGTTGTTTTGGGTTTAACGGCCCTTTGAAACAGTATTTCAGTCTATATCGGCCCGTCTCCCAAAGAGAGGGAGAAAGAAAAGAGAATGATAGAAGAGAGAAAAAATGTCCATACAACCCCCACCCGCACCTACTGCATGCACAGTAGACCCTTGCCTACTATTATCCAATTCAGTAGGACGCCCCGGCACTGGAAGTTATACCCAGCACCATCGCACAATCCAACCACCCCTGAAACCTTTTTTTAAAGATGCTGATACGGAATTTACACATCACTCGATTCAGCCGGTAAGTGAGTCTCTCAATACTGCTCCAGCCAGCGAGTCTCTCAATACATGAACGAAGCCAGAAATACTGCAGAAGTCTTAGTGATCGTGCATGGAACACTGAGTTTGCATGCGAAAGGGCCCTCGATTTTGAAACGTGTATGAGTGTGAGAGTATGCAGATGTGAATGGTGATACATCTGAAAGAGGGACACTACTGAACAATGACAGTTTTGCGTACGGTGTACCTGTCTTTATGAATGAAATTCTTGTAATAAACATCTTACCGTACTCACTCATTTCACAGCAATAAATACAAGATTTAGAAGCCATCAAATGTAATCTCTAATTGATATCTAATTCATGAACAATAAAACAAGAATAAATGTCAGAATCATGATTTATATAGCTGTATTTTGGGCCATAAACGAATATCAGCTATGCATCGTGTAAAATAGTATGAAATCTGTAATGATATGAAACAGAGAAAGAAATCCGCAGGCAAACAGTGTAGACTCTGATAAGACTGCTCCTAGAGCAGTCTGGTTAAGGTCTACACTGCCTGTCATTCTGTCAGCAATTTTACACATAGCCGTATAGTCCATGTAGGTAGAAAAAAAACATAGTGCATCAAAATCCAAACTTTAATATAAGTTGATGCCCTTGGCAGGCCCATAGAATGCTGCCGTTGCCGAGTTATCTAGCTGATAAACACACCGCTACAAATTATAAGTTGCATCCCGCACCTATTGTAAATACCGTGCAACTTATGCAAACATGAAAATTTTGTTGGTTATTTAGGTTTTATTGTAGTTTGAGACAATACTGCAGTCTATATTATGTGGTGTCCATAGAGAGGGAGAATGAAAAGGAAGATAGGATAGACGAGACATCACAAGTTAAACCGCATCAGCTGCAATCATAGCCGGTTTCAGCCAGTCATACTCCAAATCGATGGGATGTTGATCACTGATAAATGATCCGCTAAGCCCCATCCCGCACCTACTGCAAGTACAGAAGAAACTGGTTTGCCGAGAGAACATGAAGAGAAGTTCAAATATAGTAAATATCCAAAGACGTCGTGGATATTCATCAGAACAGGGGCCATAAAACGACCTAATAAAGCTGGATATATAATATGAAGTAGTGAATTTTAGAGAATCGCTGTACATTTAGACGGTGCGGGATGGAGGCTGTTTGGAATGAAACTTTATATCTAAATCCCGGGTGAAAGTTCAAAGAAAATACTTTCAGTCAATTTGGAACATTTCGGACCTGTCAAGTAAACATGTGCTACAAAATGTTTTTCAACTTTAGCAAGGGAGTTATATACGATTCGAAATATAAAAACAAGTGTAGATATCCTCGACGATTTCTTACAAAATGTTTTTCAACTTTAGCAAATGAGTTGTATATAATTCGTAATATAAAAACAAGTTTAGATATCCCCGACCATTTCTTACAAGATGTTTTTCCACTTTAGCAAGGGAGTTATATATAATTCGAAATATAAAAACAAGTTTAGATATCCTCGACCATGTTACCCAGTGAAAGTAATCTCGTACTACTTTTTGTATGCATATTGCAGGTATTCGGTTACATTATTTGATAGTATTACATCTGCTTTTTTTGGTAGGATATTTTGGGTTTAACGGCTCTCTCAGACAGTATTTCAGTCTACATCGAGCCGTCTCCCGGACAGAGGGAGAAACAAAAGATATATGAAAGGGAAGAGAAAAAAATGTCAAAAAAAAAACCCCACCCGCACTTACTGAGAGCACAGTCGGCCCTTGCCCTACTTTTATCCAAATTAGAGGACGCCCCGGCACTGAAAGTTACCCAGCATCATCGCCCGACCACGGAATTTGTAAAGTGTTCAATACAGTACGAGGGCCCAGGTCACAATCATTAAGCCAAAGGCAACGTATTTGCAAGGCGGTTTGCTATTAAAGTTATAGTAATTGTCATGTGTAAGGGAATTCTTACAAAAAGAGGATTTGATTTTTCTAACAAGAACTTTATGAACACATACGAAAATTCTGATCCTGGGCCCAGCTTCTACTGTGTTAGGTGTAGTAGAGCAACGACCTGTTAATATGAATTCAGCAGGTGCCGGATAGGTCACTCTCAATTCCCCCGCATCTCACTGACTCGCACCCACCACCACCACCACCATTACGTTAAACCCTTTTGTTTGTCTTTTATCCCTCTCAATGACAGAATGATGCACCATGTTATCGTCATGAACATGTATGTTTTTTACTGTTATATTTCAAGGCTGTGTTAGGGTATATATTGACATAGATCTTACAAGAACACATGTCAGAGCATACCTGCATCCACTCGCGTCAAGGCATGCGCAGTTCGTCCTGACAATAACTAGGCCAGTACTGGCCTTGTCCTTGCCATACCTTGCTCTTGCATGCACATACACCAGTCGGGCAGGCATATTCCAATTACGTCCCTAATGTCCGAGACATTTTTCATGACGCGGCTCAAGCTGTATTCCTTGTCATTAACATATTTTCGATATATATCAATGATCATGACCCACATGTAGTCATACCATTATCAAACAGGTTATAAAGTACTATTCATTCACTTTTCACCCGTAAGTTTCCGCTGGAGGTTGGAATCTTTTCAACCTTAAACGGTGTTTCATTAAACAGAGCCTTTCATTTTTACCCACCCATCGTCCTGATATGACTGAAATACTCTTGAAAAGGACGAACAGTCGTAAGTTATCCATTTATCTATTTTCAATTTATAGAAATTTTACGGCATATCATAATTTGCAACTGTTCAGATGGATGTACTGAAGGTCCACGACTCATAATTTGCAACTGTTCAGATGGATGTACTGAAGGTCCATGACTCTTAATTTGCAACTGTTCAGATGGATGTACTGAAGGTCCATGACTCTTAATTTGCAACTGTTCAGCTGGATGTACTGAAGGTCCATGACTCTTAATTTGCAACTGTTCAGATTGATGTACTGAAGGTCCATGACTCTTTCAAGGACCTTCAGTACATCCACCTGAACAGTTCCAAATTACGATTTGCCGTAAGAATTTCTATAAATTGGAACACCTAGAACATTTACTGTAATTGTCCTTAAAAGGAACAGTTTGGATTGACATTGAGTAATGCGTCCAAAAGATGCAGATGGAATAGCAAACACTGCTGATCCTGATCAGATTGGTCCCTGGGATCGCTCCGACCTTTCTGACCCAATACTCAGAATTTGTACGGTAGCATATACATGGCTTCGTTTTCTGGAATTGAAACCCTTCATGTAAATAAGCTGTTTTGCTGAGGCCAAAGGAGATTTGCAAAAAAAAAAGCAAAATCTTCTTTACAGAAAGTGTATATTAATTATATCAAAAATAATATAATTTCATGATTTCAAATTATGCCAACAGAATTAGTCCCTCGCGAGTCAATATTTTTTCATCACTTTTTGGCGCGAACATGACCAATAGGCCCATGTGGTATTAGCAAGTAAACGAATTAAACACGAAAGCGAGGTAAGTGAAAATAGGTAAGTGGCCATTTTAATATTTCTGGCTCGCATTTTTATTAAAATAAATAAATAAAAAATAAATAAGTGAAAGTAAATAAATAGAACTTTTTAAGACATTTACACCTACATCGGAAATTTTGTCTAACCAAATGTAGATCCACTGAGTATTTCTGAAATCTTGAAAAGTGCTTTCCTCTCTGTTACATATTTTATTTTCATTATTTCAGATTTTTATATTCAACATTTTTTCCGACATTCCTTTAGACAATCCATTTTGAAAATTCACAGTATAGGTTTTGAGAAAATGCATGGTTTTTCGAACTTTTGGACACAAAAATAATCTGGTTAAGATGCTAATAAGAAATCTGATAACGGCCAATCAATTAATCAATCGAGTTTTTTAAGTTACATCAGAGCTAACCAAATGGACAATAATCAAATGCGGTTCGTTATACAAGGGCATTTGATAATAGTTCTTCTTATGCTTTCTTATTTTAGAAGAATTATCAGTTTTATGGATTTCAGCATTGCAATTTACTATAATAAAAAAATATATATAACGAAAAACAAAAACGAAACTCCCTCGCCACTTTATCATTTTACGCAACTTTGACCGCGGGCCGCGATTCTTCCAATTTTGTAGTATTTTTACTTACATATTTAATTTTGCAAATGTTCGCCAAATGGCCAATTGTCATTTTATATTATTTCAGAGCTAAATTACGTAATATTTCATGAAAAGTTTTTTCTCTCATCATTTAGCTAGTGAGTTAATCTTTTAAAAGCAGAATTATATAGTTGCAGTTAGCCGGACATGGTGCAGTAAGTATAGCAAAACGTTTAAAACTGAGAAATGTTGTGGAATCACGGACAGTGCTCAAACCGGCTATTTCATTGTATTGATTGTCGTAATCACTTATGAAGACCTAATCGACTGCCTTATTGACCGTTATGTAATAGATTATTTGCATTATTATTTATTCATGTTTATCGAACAAAGTCCTTACCCAAAAAGTTTAGCGAGTTTTAAATTATTTTGCAAAGAAATTTCGATGAAATACGTATTATTTAACATCAATAATACAACGATGAATGTGTTCTTTATTGAAGATTTACTCTCTTGATAATAAGTTTTTGGAAATGCTCATAAACAAGTAATTTTTTCGAGGCGCAGCCTCGTATAATTTCGATATTGTTCCACATTTCACAAGATTCCATTGGTCAAATAACGCGTATGTCAAAATTTAGCCAATAATATCAAAGGTCAATGAATATTTAATCTTCGTTTTTTTCCCGTCGTACTGCACTGTGAATACTAGCACTCTTGTCTTATATTAATTCAAAATGTTTCTCTTGTTTGTAATTTTACAATAGAAATGTATATTCAAAACTTTCTTTTTTTTTTCGTCGTAGATCTACTTTCGATTTCTACTTTCGATGTAATACACACAAACAAACAGTGCAACATGTTGATAAATATTTTGAAATCAGGTCAATTTCAAGACTGACCGCGGTCCATTTTGGAATTCCAAATTGGAAAGCTCAATTTTGAGATAGGTCATAGTCGCTACACAGTGTCAAAATTACGATTGTGGCTGCCTACCGACATAGCTTATTCATGAAAGTTATTGTCAAATCTTCAACTAGAGACATATAACAAAACACACTTCCATTTAATCTGCACCGATTATCTTTTTTTAAAGATTTTTCTTGCTCACCTTTTTTTTATTTATTTTTTTTAACATAAAATTAGACTTTCTATTATCGTTTTGGCTTTTTTTTCGTTAATTTTCATTTGTTCGAATGATGATTATGTTTGTATTTTTAGATTAAATTATTGAATCCGTCAATAAGTTGATGCATTGATCACTCAAGAATATAAATCAGACGAAATGAGCTTAAACAGTAAGTTTCCAACACTATGGATCGTTTGGATTCTTTCAAGGCCCCAATGCTCTGTCGTAATAATAATGAAACATTCTATCGTGCAAGCTACTCAAGTCACTATCGCCATGATTGCAAATGCCAGTGATTAGCTAACTATGAAAAGATAAAACATCCTAGAGTGACACACAAAAAGGTACCAACTTTTCGAAAACGGTGAAAACACAATGTGCAGGCATGGACCCCAATTCATTGTCCCACTTTTGTTTACACTGCATCGTTGGACGGTG
This sequence comes from Ctena decussata, assembly GCA_963989385.1. Classification (NCBI taxonomy): domain Eukaryota; kingdom Metazoa; phylum Mollusca; class Bivalvia; order Lucinida; family Lucinidae; genus Ctena; species Ctena decussata. The sequence continues at coordinate 61,851,538 of OZ022504.1, forward strand.
AGCCAGTGAAGACTAATCGTATGTTGTGCAGCAAAGTGCATCTACTTTGTCGATTATTTAACCCATTGCATTCTGGATATTTTTATGTCGTCTGCTGAAATTGTCGTCTGCATCAAAAATCAAGAATATTTTGACAATATTGGTCTAGCTAACTCTTGTAGAAATGATGTCTAGGCAGCAAACAGTTTGGATCTCAGATCATGTCCCACACTTGTGGGGCCTGATCTGGATCCAAACTGTTTGCCCAGCCATGATACCCCTAAAAGGGTATCCCGAATGGAATGGGATAAGCAATGTAAAAATATCAACCCACATTCCATCACCACACTTGAAGACTGAGTCGCTTTTCATTTGTGTTTAGATACTTTTATCATTGGGTTTGTTGGTTGTTTGGGTTTAACGGCACCCAGCGGAACGTATCCATAGGCGCAGTGTCGGGACGCCGTTCGCCCGCCCGTCGCAAACATTTACCTTGTAAATAATAGCATTACTGACTTTCCATCTTGGAAGCAAGAGAAGTGAAATGGCGCATTTGCGCAGTTTGACTTTCGGTATCACCCCACACACTCGAATGTAAATAGTTCGTATCGTCACCAGTTATGATACGGTCAACATCAGATCGTTTTAGGAACACTGTCCATTGATTGGACTGGCATGGACAGTATATGATCCGCGACACGAGAAAACCAACAATGTGGTTGTGCGCCCAGCGCAGACTCAGATCAACCTGGGCATCCGCCAAGTCCGACCAGACTTTTCGCTAAGCGCTTAAATGGTAGCTAAGGGTCTAAGCTACCTCCATGCGGACAGAGAAGACTCAGATCAGACTGGGTGGATGCCTAGGATGATCTGAGTCTGCAACGGGCGCACAACCACTTTGTTGGTTTTCTCTTGTCGCGGCTCATATAGATTGCTCTTATTAAAATACCTATCATGCCTAACACTGATCGAACTGTTATAACATTCGAATGCAAAGGGTAAGAAATGGCTTTTTTTCTCCTGTGGCAGCCCCATTTATCCCAAGGTATCAAGATTTCAAGTCAAAATATCAAAGAAAACCCGTGTCATCTTTTTCTTTAGGCTATACAATGACTGGGTATAGACACGCAGTGACACCGCCTAATTCAAGCATATTCCATATTGTTTCTAGTCACGAAGTGGAAGAGACGTATTGTTTTTGAGGTCATAGGTCATTTGAGATGATATTGTATACAAAAGCTTCTTTTCAACCTGAGACCCCAATATGCCCAAAAGTCTGCAAAAATGCACATAATGGTGCAGGATTTACATAAACACCGGTCGAGAGGGACATGTTGTCAAAATATCGTTTTATGCTTATGCTGGGGTTATTTTTATCCTACTTTTTATTCACACTAGCCTGAGGAAGACTTATTTAAATGAATAAATTAAGGTTTTCTACTGTACACTTGTCTAAAGTCACTTGAAACGCGTCATCTCGGTAAAGATTTATAAAATAAAGTATTGTTACACTTTAACCTTGTGTATACGACCGGGTAGGAAAAATAGATCCTTTTGACAAAAAAGATCCATTTATCTCCGGGTAAATCGTTATGTGCCAGGCCGCGACAGGGTCGGGGTGATAGTACACCCTGTATTAGGGTGTCATGATGACAAAAATACTAATATTTTAGACGCAACACTAGGAAACATTTATGAAATATAAAGCCTGTTTGTGAAATGCAAACTTAAGCAGATGATACACAGCAATACGAAGTCTCCATAAGCCTACCAGTGGTAAAACCGTCTAAACCAAAAATCATTGAAAAGCTGTTCAGTTTTTGCGTGTCTGATAAAGTGTGAGTTTATGTGCATATATTGTATCATGAAACTTGCAAAAAGAAGGGCGAAAAGCTTTGGAAAAAAACAACAACACAAAAATAACAAATCGCTCCACAAAATACAAGTTTGTTTCTCTTGTTCCCTGTCCAGCAAAAGAATATAAACAAAACAAGAGCTGTCGCCTGACAGCATAGCTCGCCTGAATAGGTGCTTGCCCATCACACAGTCGCTATGGTGGTGTGGACGGCTATGCATAAAACTTCAGGCAAGCATGTCCATAATGACAACACATTTATAAACAAAAGCTATCTCAGAAATAAGTTTAAAATGAAATTAAAATAAAAAAAATCCACATGAAATTTCAAAGTCCATGAGCTTGAGCTCAAAGAACTAAGGGGTGGCGGTGGGAGGTTGGGGTTGGGGGAGGGGGGGAGGGGGCTAGCCTGTATCAAACCTTTGAACCATTATCTAACATCAGTCCAAGTATAAGTATCAACTGAGTCCATCGTGGCACTGTGAAATTATGTCTTCATAAATATAAAACTTTAACCAAAATCTTTAAGACAAAATACAAAGTCGATGACCTTGACTTCAAGGTCATCCAGTGGGGTAAGTACATAGTGTTTTGTAAAATCTCAAAAAATTGTCTAACATCAGTTCAAGTGTAAACTAAATCTCTGTCAAGCATTATGAATCGGTATGCAATTAGAAAACTTTAATAAAGACCAAATTTCCTAAGTCCCTGGCCTCGACATCAAGGTCACTGAGCAGGGTTGGGGTAGTACTCAGTAAAACTTTGGACTAATATCTAGATACAGTGCAAATATAAAAAGAATTCATCTATGGGTTCAGGAGATATGTGTCTTTAAAAAACTTTAACCAAAACATCCAAGCAATAAATTTTCTAAGTCCATGACCTTGATATCAAGGTCACTGAGAAGGATGGGGGTAGTACCTTGGAAAACTTTGGACCAATATCTAACTACAATGCAAGTATCAAATGAATCCATCTATGGGTTAAGGAGATATTGGGCTTTATAAAACTTTAACCAAAACATCCAATTCAAAAACACTTCCAATTTTCTAAGTCCATGACCTTGACATCAAGGTCACAGAGTGGGGTGGGGGTGGTACCCTGTTAAACCTTGGACCAATATCTAACTACAGTGCAAGTATCAAATGAATCCATCCATGGGTTAAGGAGATATAGGTCTTTAAAAAACTTTAACCAAAACATCCAATCCGGACGCCGACGCGGACGCCAGGGTGACAACAATAGCTCTTCATGAACTTTCGTTCAGGCGAGCTAAAAAGGAGCAATGAAAGGGGACTGAAGCCTGTACATTGTATTTTTACCGAAAGTAGGCCAGTTTGGTCGCTAACTGAAAGGACACATTTTTTTTTTCAAACCGTTGCTATATGTAACTCATAGTCATTTTATTTGTTTAAAAGTTGGATAACCATGGTCGTTAAATGACGAAACGATGGTGAGAAGCTTGCAGCGATACCTCACGATAAAATGGTTCATGCTGACAGAGCAAAAGGCCTTTACGTGAATGGATCTATTTTCATGTTTTACCACCATTTTTATCACGGCAGACAAATTTTGTGGTATCTTTTCTATTTGCTCCAATAGAGGGCGGGTCTTCAAAATAAATAAATGAGCCGCGACACGAGAAAACCAACAAAGTGGTTGTGCGCCCAGCGCAGACTCAGATCAGCATGGGTATCCGCCCAGTCTGATCAGACTCTTCGCTAAGCGCTTAAAGGGTAGCTAAGGGTCTTAGCTAGCTCCATGCGGACAGCGAAGACTCTGATCAGACTGGGCGGATGCCCAGGCTGATCTGAGTCTGCGCTGAGCGCACAATCACTTTGTTGGTTTTCTCGTGTCGCAGCTTAAATAAATAAATAAAAACGGTAACTACGATTGAGAGAGCCATTTCTGGCGATCAATCATTCACAGTAAACATTACTTCCTTAATATTTCCATTCACCTCTGGCACGTGATACAGAAACATCTAAAGAAAGTTGTATGTGAATACTTCCATGGTTTTCCTCCATATCTGAATAGGAGAACACATACTCGACTCTGGACAACGCAGCCCTTCGAAATTGGGGTCATGTTTGTTTTCGCACCTGCTTTAGCAAGGTGCGGTATAGGCGTCCGGTTTTCCGTCCGTCCGTCAGTCCGTTTACAATTTACGTCGATCCTCGCTTTCAAGTCCATTCAAATGAAACCATTGCACCCATAGTTGTCAAATTTTACATGCAGGAATTTTAGAATGGTAAAATTCAGCCTGATCGAGAATCCAAGATGGCTGCCGTTACCAAAAATAAATAAAATAAAATAAATAAATAATAATAATAAATAGGCTTTTGTCAACGTTGGTGAAATTTTGCATGAAGCATTTGTAGGGCCTTGGTTTTCAAAATCATGAAAATTAAAAAATATAAAAAGATGTAGCGGAATTTGGTCAGAGTGGCCTTCTTTCTATTTACGAGTCTAGTTTTGCTGAAATATCAATATCTCAAGCATCCGTGAACAGATTTTGGTCAAATTTTATCAGAATGATCAGGAAATGAAGTTCTTTCAAGTTTATGTGAATACGGACCATCCAAGATGGCCGACGGCTGCTGTTACTAAAAATGGCAACAATATGACATATGAAAATATCTCAAGAACCGCTGAATGAATTTGATCCAACTTTGTGTCAGAATGATCAATTTATGAAGCCTTTCTATATTTTTGCAAACTGATCATCCAAGACGGGCACCATTCACCGTTACTAAAAATAGCAAAGAATATGAAATAAACAATCTCTCATGAACTACCAAAGAGCCTATCAGTGTGATGTGCTACTTGACTACCTTATTGATTTTGACAAAATGATGCTCCCATTGAGATTTTAATATGAAGGGGGGAAAGCAGGTGCGACATAGCATTCCGCGGAATTCTTGTTAAGGAAAGAATTTGCAAATTCTTTAATCTAAGAATTGGCTCCAATTGAGTTGGTTGGTTGGTTGTTTTTGGTTTAATGGCCCTTTGAGATATTATTTCAGTCTATATTGGGCTGTCTTCCGGAGAGGAGATAGAAAAGAGGCATGATAGAGAAGAGAACAAATGTCCAAACAACTCTAACCCGCACCTACCGCAAGCACTGTAGGCCCTTACCCTACTGTCATCCACATCAACAGGACGCCCTTGCACTGGAAGTTACACGCAGCACCATCCGATCAACCCGCACTTATTCTGCAAGAGTACCCATCCACCTTAGGATGCGGTCGGGTGAGGTGATGATGCTGTTTACTTTTCAGTGCCTGGGCGTCCTGCTTATTTTGATAATAGGGTCGAGTCGGGTAACTTCGGACTGAGGGTTAATTCGGACATACAATTGCAAACAGTGAAAATCCAGATGAGACAGCTCATAATGAGCCGTCTCATCAGGATTTTCACTGTTTGCCCAGTTAATTTTGTTTACATTCCAAACAACTGACATATAAAGGAAACAATGTCACTCCGAATTTACCTGCTGTCCGAATTTACCCGACTTGACCCTAGTAGGGAAAGGGCCTGCTGTGTTTGCAGCAGGTGCCGGATTGTCATGTATGTAATATTTCTCCCTTTCCCTGGCGGACGGCCCCATATAGACTGAATTACTGTCTCAAAGACCCTTTATAACCAAACAATGCATGCAAACCAACCAACCAACTTATCTACGGCCCACATACTGAGACACTTAGCCTGTTACTCAAATATTTCTGACATTTGATTTGATTTTTTGGGGGTTTAACGGCCCTCTGAGACAGTATTTCAGTCTATATCGGTCCGTCACCCAGAGAGGGAGAAAGAGGAGAAATGATAGACGAGAGAAAAAAATGTCCAAACAACCCACACCTGCTCCTACTGCAAGCACAGCTTGCCCTTCAATGTTCAAAATCAGTAGGACGGGGCACTGGAAGTTACACACAGCACCTGACATTTGAGCAGGTAAATTGGAGCAAACATAATAATGATAATTAAACAAATGTTGTGGGAAGGAAAACAATGCATGCCCCGAGTCCATACCGTTCCTTCAAAAAAGAAATTTTCGCAAAAAAAAAAAATAAAAAAAAAAATAAATAAATAAAAAAAGCTTGTGTGTTTTAAATGTATATAGATTGTTTTAGATTCTAAACAGGTGATACACGCACATGTATACCACAGCGCAACACATGGTGATATACGCTCATTTAAATTAACTTTGGCGCAACACATGTTGATAAGGGCACATTTTAAATCAACTTGGAGCAACACATGGTGGAACATGCATATTTAAATCAACTTCGGCGCAACAAATGGCCGGTATTAAACCCGTACCTTGTCAATATACAAATAGCATGTAGGTTTCTGTTAAAGGTCGTATAACTTTGTTGTGCCTATGGGTGACTTTTTCTGGTTTCCCGCTGAGCGTTGAAATAGTAAGCGAAAGTGTCTGAACCAACGGGAACCTTCCTATTGTACATTGTATTTTTACTATATCTTAAACTGTGGGCAACAACAATGGCTCTATCAATGATGTTGTGTCGTACTAAAGTTGGTCAAAAAACAATAATTGGTATGGCCTCTCTCCCACTCTGTTGGAAAGGGTTTAAACACAGTAAGCCCTCACTTGCTTCCGTGAACAAGGAAGTAATTTGGTCTGGTGTTACTCTGTTTCTACGGTTGTAAGACGGGGCAATCACCTTCTTAAAACAATCACAAAAATCTAGATCTGTCTTATAAGACAGATCTAGATTTTGGGTTTATTTTAGAAGGGAAACACATCTCATAGCAAAATTTCATAAGACTGGTTGAGATATCGGGTCATTCTAGGGACTGTAAAACTCATTTTGCAGCCGAATACATACGTTAAAGGGCACATGTATTTTGATGATAATAGTGCTTCAACTTCAGCATTTGGTTGCACAGGGACAAAACCGTAAAAGTCCTAAGCATTAGGACACTTAAAATAATTACTACAGGTGCCCTAAAATTGAATTGAACAGTTTGGTTTTCCTGGATAGGGAGAAGACGCAAGTCTGACTGCAGTACCGTTCAGGCGAGGCTATTTCAATCGCCGGGACGGTTCTGATGAAGGGTCACCACATGATTTCATAGAAAAATGTCCTTGTTACCCCTCAGTTAGTTCTGTAGCAGTATGACATAAGAAAGTATAGTGTACATGTAACAACTGGGGATAGAAAGTTCGGGTGACAAAATGATCTTTTTTTTCTTTCAATTTTTACTTATTTATTTATTTGTTTATTTTTGTAACTTTAATGGTGTTTGCATTTGCAGATTCATGTGTAATAAGACCATTATTATAAGTGCAAATAAAAAATAAATATAAAGTATGTGTGTATAAATAAAATGAAACAAAAATGAAAAAATAGGACATGGACGTGGTCATGACAGTTAAAGAAAAAAGAAGACCCAGACAGAATAAGAGGTGAACAGATAATTTTAAAGGGCGGACAGGGATGGTCATTGTCTGCACAAGGTGAGAAAGGATTGGTGTGGATCATCTGCGATGTCCCGACCATGCAAGGTTACGGGATACAAAGAAAAGAAAAGGTCGTTTTTAGATTTGTGGTACCTGGTAAAAGAGACAATATCAGTGCCTCTAGACTAAATTAAAAATTACAAAATTAAAAATTACAAGAAAGAAAATAGGTAGGTAGAAAGTTCAGTCAGCTCTCGATATCTCAAAGCCAAACTTCTCCCCAAACTATTGATATCTCAAAGTAAATTTTCTGGTACCAGAAAATTTACTTTGAAATATCAGTAGTTGGAGATAACGGGAGTTAAAATGTAAATACAGAAATATATTCTATGATATAAGAAGATACTTTGATATATCAGTGTTCGAGATATGGGGAGTTGACTGTTGTTGTATTCTTGAGTTAGATAAGTAGCAACTGTATAACAGAAAGCTGAGGCACTTTCTAATGCAGTCAACTCTCGAATTACGTCAAAAGTTCATTCCAAACTTCTGATATCGCAAAGTAAATTTTCTGATTCCCCCAACTGATTCCAGAAAATTTAATTTGAGATATCCAAACTACTGATATCGCAAAGTAAATTTTCTGGTTCCAAAAAATTCACTTTGAGATATCAGTAGTTTGAGATACCAGTAGTTGAATGTACACAGAAATTGGAAATTAGTCAAAACTGTTTTCTTTGATATGAGGACACTGTGGGATATCAGAGTTCGAGATATCGACAGTTGACTGTAATTCTAATAGTTCTTATTAATTTTACTGTTCTCTTTTAACCACACTTCCAGATAAGGATTTAATTTTGGTTTTGATTCTAGTAAAATTCTTATTGTTACCTTTCCAAAGAAGCGTTCATCTGAGTTTCCTCTGAGTGTTTGGTCGCAAATATAAATAAAGAAAACCCACTGTAAAACGTCGGCGAAAACCTGGATTTAATTAAGAAAAAGTCCTTTCATCATCATCATCAAAACCCTTTACTCTCAGAATATTTCTGGTGCACATTTCAATAGAAATAGCGTAGTAGAGCAAAAAATTATTATTATTTGATAATAATAATAAACAAAACGTAAAAGACACAAAAAGTTCATATTAATTGTTAAAATTAACATGAAAAAGTAGTCTTTATCAGCATCATTGTTATCTAGGCTTAGAATGGCAGGCTCGAAATAAAATAAAAATGATAATAAAAAAATACGCTTAAACTCTACCAAGAAACAACAACCTCTTGAAAACAAAAGAGCAAACAAATAAATAATAAAATCAGAATTTCTAGTATACAGTCAGTAGACATCTACCAGACTATCCAAGAAGAAAAGCTGTACATTTTCCTCATATACAGCCTCAGAATGATCAGTTAAAAATTAAAACAAACCATTTAATTACAAAATATAATTTGCCAAGTTAATATTTTACTGTGTGCTGCTGTTTCGCTGTTTATCCGTCATGTATCAGTAAAATTATTACCAAGATACAGACTTTATTTGTTCAGTGCACGTAAAACGATGAAAAATTAAAAGTTAATATCATGTGAATAAATTATATGTTGAATGCAATAACTTTACCATAAAAATTAATTGCAGACTACACACAAATCATAGCAACATTTGGTACTCTTCCTTCGACTTTCAAGTGACTAAAGTAATAATATTACTAACAGTGGTAGTAATATTATTACTTTAGAAGGAAGAGTTATGTAGTAATACGACTACTACGCAACATCTTTAATATTTTGTTACAACTTCAGGTATATGTTATGTTATGTTATGACCTGAGATTTACTAAAGGTGTGCTCTGTTCTAATATACAGTATATTAAATGTCCCATTGCTTTATCAACGGTAGAAATCGTGAAATAGTTTAAGGGGAGGCATCTCTGCAAGCCTCTCAACACTGTTTTGTCATTATAAATGACCGTCACACGCCAGCTTTAAACAAATAAATAACAGTTTGTCTAAGTTTGATAGAAAAAGTTTTTGAAAAATGATTCAGATCTAGATTTCTAAATTAGTTGGCAGCTAAAATGACCTGCTTTCGATACCTAAAACTTCCATGAAATGATAAAAATACAATGTACAAACGTTGATCCCCATTCTTTGTCTTGCTTTTTGTTTATATTGCATCACCCAACGGGGAACCAGATAAAATGGAGCAATTAAAAATGGTTCAAACTTTGGTCTACCAGTTATATGATTCAGTATGTTCATAACCAAACCTCTTTTCGTAATAATTTGTATCTAGACTTTTTTTTTAACTTGATCTTCACTGCTGCAGTTCTGTTCACAAATATTTATCATCCGACAGCATTTTTTGTTGTTGTTTTTTTGTCCTCAAGATTCCTGCGATTCATAAGGATTCCAAACAAATAAATGTTTCAGTAAACAAAATAAAACAGAATGCATGCATATAGATGTTTTTGAAATATATTTCTGAAAATGACTTCTTTTTTGTGTTATGGGCTACAACAATTTTAGCTATACACGTGCTTAGTTTGATCCAACATAATGAAGGTTAAATTACTCTTCTTTTCTACCTTTTTGCTTATAATTTATGTTTACCGAGTAAGATGTCAAATCGATCTATCTTACACATCAGACTTCTTACACTTTGGTGTAAGTACAATACGGCGTACACGGTATGACAGAAAACATTGACAGATGCCCCAAATGCGCAGCTCTGTCAAAATAATTGATGTGTTCTGCATATAAAATATGTCTCGGGTAATACATCATTCGAGATCGATGACCTTTTTCCACATATATCAGACTTTCTACTTAGAAACTTGCTGACGTAACACGGTTATTATTATCTAATATGTTACTATTTTTCCCCGACTTGCGTTTTGCAAAATGCTCTAGACAAGTGAATCATTTTTAATGCAAATTTTGAGTTGTAAAGATATAAAGTCGTCTTAGAATCGCCGTCATTCTAAAAGGACCTACTTCATATATTTTACAAAGATAAGAAAAACGTCTATATTTCATCTCATAAATTTTGTTAATTCTGGAGAAAATAGTTTACAATAATTATGCAAAAGGGGGTTAATATCAACTCACCTATATCCGGAACCGTTTGGGGCTGATCACTTTTTCTGACAGGTTTCTTTTCTTTCATCCAAGCGAAATCCGGAAATTTGGAGTTCAGGGCCTGATCCCGACCCTCAGGAAAGCTGTCCGTGCTTCCCGCCAGGGCACCAAGCCCGTCTCTGGCTGGAGAACCACTATTACTGTTAAAATTATGACAATAATTTCCTATGTCAGACTCCGAATTGATTGATGAGTTTACTAATGGATCATTAATGTGGGGTACACTTGTCATAAATTCAGCTATACACGGCTCACTGTTGATAAATCCAGATTCTCGGTTGTCCCCCATTTTCGTGAATAAAATTTCAATCTAATCTTTCCCCGTCGGTAATATTTCACTCCATTTGCTACTTTTGCTATTTTTGTAATATATTCATTTTGTAATCACACTAGTTGTTGATAAAAGCATACTACATTAAAACCTGTCGTACAATTCATACGTTAGCTTTGCATTCGTGAATAGCTGAAATTGACAAGTCACGTGGTTTAGTCGTCCAATCCCGATCAACATATGGTTTCGTTTGACAGCTTGAAGATTGGAGGTCATGTTTTATATTGTGCCGGTTGTAAATATAGATATTCGGAAAATTTATTATAGTTTTCATTGTGATTTTTACGCTCTTTCACAAATTGTTTTATTCGATACGCATTTTATTACGGTAAATTAGTTTCGATTTTCCTCCCGCGATAAAGTCGTCTCCGCTAATAGCTTAATGACCTCTCATCAGTATCACGTTATGGTCCATAATTCACTGATTCTTCTTTGCTTGTCATTTCGGGCTACTGAAAACGCACAAATCATTATAGCTAGCTATCCTTCATTCTATGGCATAAATTTGACACTGATCGCCTAGCGTAACCCGTAAAAGTCTTTTATAGAAGGGTAGAAAATTATCCGTAGTCATTTTATATTCTGTTTCTGAAAGCTACAGTCCGTTGAATTCGGTGTTGAAATTTACACTACATATACAAGTCAATTTATTTATACAAAGAAACGTCATGGTTTTTGGTTTTAAATTAGGGCGGAAAAATGACTAAACTGAATAATTTGTAATATGATAACATTTTGTTAGCGATCGGTGTTGTGGTCAGTTACACACGGCAGACACTTGGACTAGCTTATATATGTTTGTTTGGATTTTAATAAAATTAAAAAAAATCTCTGTGTTCAAATTATATTTTCAGGATAATATGTCATAAAATCAAGGATATAGTGATAATTTTTCGGACATAAAAAATGATTCGGAGGATTTTATAGAATAAGCTTGTGCATAGTCTGATGCGATTTTCCTTAAAAATTCAATTTACAACATTTCAAAATGATAAATGACACAGCAGTAGTAGGTGTGGGTTTGGAAAGAGGCTGTGAAACTACATTATAACGCATTTCATTTTCCATGGAAACAACAACAACGACAATAAAATGTGTTATAATGTAGTTTTGAAGAAGACAGTACAATTAATAATTACACGCGATCAAAACAAATATGCACGTATGCATTTGATGAAAAAAAAGCGAAGTTCTGTATAAGCGATTCTCAGAATAAATAGTTGGGTTGATAGTGGCCCTATTTCAATTCGCTGTAAATAAAACTGTCGCAAATGGTTGTCAATATACGACAAAGACATGCCGAATTTACCTTAAATATCAGGACAATTTTTACAGAGCTCCAGATAAGAAGGGGTAACAGGGATTATTTATGCGTAGTTTTCCATATTTCTCAAACCATGTTGTGACACCCCTCATTAGAACCGTCTCGACGAGATGGTTTTGATAAGGGATCACAACATGTTTCCGTTGAGAAAAAAGAACATTTCTATCTGAATTATCCTCAAAAACCAAACCTTACCTTGAGCACTGACAATAACCATTTCATACCAGACTGTACCATGTCGAATTTAGGAAAAGTTTATATACTTGTTGGGAAACGATCTAAATCTGGATCAGACTGTTTAAAAATAGTCTTGGTCAGACTGTTCATAAAAGTCTGATTTTTATCCATACGTTTTGCTCGATCAGGCTGTCAGAATATTTTAGGGCAAATAACGTAATACAAAAATAATAATAATAGAATAATTTAATAAAACAAAACCAAGCTAACACAAATATTATAAATTATAAATAATAATAATAATAATCATTAAATAAATAATAAATAAGTTACTCAACACTTTCAGGAAATAAACAAATACAATTAAAAAATAAAATCCAAATACATGTAGATTGAAAACTCACACATACTCTTAACTGTACTTGGGGGGGGGGGGGGGGCATTTTTGCATTCCATCTAATTAGAGTAAACCCTTCCCTCGGAGCAAATTATTCACTTAAGCTTTAAGAGTAGACCTCATTTTGGAGAGGCATCTGAAGCTACAAGTCTTTTTTTTTTTTTTTTTTTTTTGTAAAATGGCGAAATAACAGAGGAGTACTCATACGCCATAAGATTTACAGGTATGTTTTTTTACCAAATTTGTCTGCTCCGAGCATGCGTTAACATTCCAGTTTTGGTCACCCAGAGCATGCTCCAGGGTGCTCCGAGCGTTTTTTTTTTTTTTTTTCTAAATCAAGCTGGCCACATAAATTGGAAAGTAAACAGATAAAGTATGCGCGTGCCCGCACAAAAAAATAAAATAAAGAAAGAAAGAAAAGAAAAAGAAACGGTGCGTGGAGCAACCACTGCTCAAAGTATATAGAACTAGGAATTTGCTTGCGTGTTTGGCTTCCCCAAATGCAATATAAGTATACTCAAAGATAGTGTCACAGATTATATACTGCTAGACTATACAGGTGTTGGCTATATACAGGAACTCTTGCTCTAAAATGCATTTTTTGTCAATAGTGAGCATGCTCGGAGTGACCATAATTGGGCAGTTAACGCATGCTCGGAGCAGCCATATGTGGTATAAAAACATAGCTCGATTTTAAGAAAATATATGTTTCTATTAAAAGTTAATTAGCATTTTCACCATCATGCATACTGGTCTTGACGTTGTGTTTGGATTTTCGAATGAAAATCTATTCTATGAAATTTATTACATTTCTTAGTCAATAAACGGGGTTCCGCTGTACATTTTTTTTTTCAATATTTCAGAGAAGCATTTTTTTTTTTTTTTTTTTTTTTGTTTCTTAAAGCAAGAGTAAATCTCTACTTTTGTAGTGAAAATTCGTTCTTGAAACGTTTGAAATCTTGGCAATTTGAAGTGACAAAACTAAATTAAATTTTCTTTTCATTAATTCTTTTTGTTTCTCTCTAACTGCTTCGGATTTTGTTTTCTCTGTTTCAGAAATCTTTTCCCTCAGTCTGCCGTCGTTATTTCAGTATAGACCTAACAGATGACGGCAATTTTTTTTTTTTTTGCATTTTACTAATTTAGCTTCATACAAATGCCATAAATGTATTTTTTCTCATCGACGGGTTTAAACGAGACTTGAATTAAATGAATAAATTGTTTCCATCCGTTTAATTGATCCAATTATTTATGGTATTATTGGTGTCTTACCAGCTTGAGGCGAACACAAATATATAAATCCGTTATATATTAACACATACTTGAAATCCTCTATTCAAAGGAGAGAAGGTGCTTTGAAAATGGCCGATAAAGAATGGCTGTTTAGGACTGAAAATTAACACTTCACAAGAGAATATGCGCATATATGAAACACTGCTGATGAACAACAGCAGGAGATGGGTGGGGTCCCTGTTCTAGTCAGGAAAATGATATACCCCGCAGAGAGTAATAATTACAATAATAATGAACCGATGTTTCATTGTTTTACAATTCATGGTTTTATATTAGATCATTATTTGTGCGGAATCCTTATTTTGTTATCGTAATTCTTTATTTGATGATTCTTATTTTGTTATCCAATAAAATAATTTAAATTCAAATTTAAGAATTTTAATCATTTGCGGTAAAGACATCTTCATTTTTCACTGAATGCAACAGTCACAATCAAATGTAGACTCTGAACGATATATTTCAATTAAAATGTTTATGAAATGATTTAAATTCTTGATTAAAATTCAGAATTTTTTTCTGGAAAATTATTTAATTTCTGACAAACGCTTGCTTTTATTTTCAGATGCTAAAAATTACGAGTACATAGATTACGCCTATCAACGTTATCAATGATGGACTAAGATTCATGTAGAAGATATAAAAATGAAATCTGTTTTTCTGGGCTGTCCTTCTCATTTTTAAATGAAATGAATTCATTTGATTTATTATCAGCAAAAAAATAGTCTTCCAGTCGATGTAGTTAACAGAAATTGAGAAATGTTTGCTCGTTACAGCCAAGCTTATATTATAAAACTCTCTCACTCTCTCGTAAATTAAAGCCTTAAGCGCACAACAAAGACTCTGATCAGACTGGTTTCTTTATGAGAGAACCTGACTCGATAAAACTAGGGGAAATGAATGGAATAATCCGTTGTTTCGTCCAAGGGAATACAGAAACCATTTTATTATAATATTCACAGATATCGCTATTCAGCATCAAAACGCATGTGACTTCGTAAAGCATTCGAATGACTCCGGTCTGAAAAAAATAGACAAATAATTAATATAAAAATTAGAAAAATAAATAAATAATAATTCAAAATAAATGAATAAAGGACGTTCGGAAATAAATAATGATTAATTTTTCACATGTTGAATTTGGTTGTCTTTTTCAGCAATTCAAAGCTGATTTATTTCTTTGTGTTCATAATTTCGGGAACAAATATAAAACATAAGACAGGAGGATTATGCTATATTTTCTAATGGTAAAAGTCTCGAGAAATTGCCTGATGCTTTCAATAAGTATGAATAAAACTATGTCTGATCAGAGTTCAAATACAGTCCACTCTCGATATCTCAAAGTTGAAGTTCACCTTAAACTACTGGTATCTTATACGCTGTTTAGACGATAACTGTTTCGGTTCGGAACAGATTGCCCCGCAGTAAGGTAATCCGGAGCGAACCCACTTTTCTGTTTAGACTATACCGTTTTCGATTCAGTGCAAGTTACTTCGCAGTAAGGTAAATGCAGCATACTCAAATGTAAACATTACTTAAATATGCCCGAGGTCAGCCCAAAAATAAATCTTAATGCGGATTCGCTTCGGTTTGCTGTTTAGACACGACTTTTAATCCGAAGTAAAAGTTAATTCGGTTTCGATCCAAGGTGCTCTGTAGGATTAGTTTACTCCGAATTAGTTTTTACTTCGAATTAGATTTGCTAGTGTAAACAGTTAATTCGAAGCGAATTCGGATTCGATTCGGATTAAAACTCTAGTCTAAACAGGGTATTAGAGTAAATTTTCTGGTCCCAGAAAATTTACTTTGAGATACCAGTAGTTTGAGATATCCGAAGTTGACATAGAAAGAAAAATAGGAAATGTGTCCAATCTATCTTCTTTGATATATGAGGCTACTTTGAGATAAGAGTGTTCGAGATATAGAGAGTTGATTGTAATCTATCATACATATAACGGCGAATAACATAATCGAATTTGACTTCGTATACGTCATGTGATCATGCACAAGTTTTCTTTTTATTTATTTATTTTTATTTTATTTTCCTGATTCGTGCACCAAATTGTGACGTCAGTGCAAATCAATACTTTCAAAACGTAGGGAATCAGGTGAGATTCACGATTCCAATAATTACCCTAATAATTTTGACAAACTTTTCTTTCCGAACTGACTGCCAGATGTATACTCCAGAAATATTCTGTATGTTTTTTTTTTTCAAAAACAATAATAAATGAAAACAATATGTCCCCCCTCACCTTTGGTGGGGCACATAAAAAGAAAACAACGAAACATTTTTCTTGGTTATTATGATGTATCTAAAACATGCATGTCTAGCATAATTCCAGTAGAATCTGGGAATCACCTGACCTTTACCTCCAGCTGTGTCTAGCGGTCACGTGACCTATATTTTCCTCCAGAGCTGAAGATGGTGGGGTATCAAAATGTCATTAGCGCATCACAGGAGTCGAGGATCGCTTGGGAAGTAGATAGGAAAATAATGAGGGCAACATATTTTTGAAGGGCTGCCTGTACATAGTGTCACTATCAATGTGAATGGTATCAGATTTATTCTATCAATCTAAATGGATAAATAATTGTCTATTATGTAAGCATTGTACCGCTTATTCCCACCAATATTGGGACAACTTAGTCTCAATAGTTCTACCGGTGGTAAAAACGTCTAACAGGGGTTCAACATTCACTTTTGAAGACGAAATATGGGTTGATGTGTATATTTTGAGCCAACTGGCATAAATGAGGTGGAGCATGTTTTTGACAAATGACAAGTTGCTCCACAAAACACAATTTCCTCTCCTGGTTTCCCGTCGAGCGATGCAATATAAGCGGAATAATGAATGAAGTCCCACGCCATTACGTTGTATTTTTACCATTTCCCGAGGTTATAATATCGGAAGTAAGTAATGGCAACTAAAATAACCCATCTTTTTTAAAGTCTCCATAGTCCTATCAGTGGTAAAACGTCTAAAATCAAATCATTGCAAAAAGCGGCTTTAGTAATAAAAGGTGTGTTGATGTGCATATATCTAGTCATAAAAGTAGAGAAAACAAGTTATTGAAAAATTGCAAAACGCTTCACAAAGTACATTTTTCTGTTCTGGTTTCCAGTCTAGCAATGCTATATAAACATAGGCGGGATAGTGATTGGGGATGCAGGCCTATACATTGTATTTTTTACCATTTAATTCAAATACATGAAATCGTAACAGCCAAGTTCATGCGGAATTCAAGTAAGCGGAATTTCATGCGGAATTCAAGTACATTTATTTTTTGTAAGTTCGCTTATCACGGTCTTTAAAGTCCCATTGCTCTATCAGCCATGAGGTGTCGCTGCAAGCTTCTAATCAAACTGTAAACTGAAACAACATACTTTCGATTTCATGTCATTGAATAAAATAATAGAAATACAATGTACAAGGGCGGGTCTCCATTCACTGTCCTGGTTTTGTTTTTATTTCATCACTCAACCGGAAACCAGAAAAGGAAAAACAATGTAGTTTTACGAAGACATGTTTCCCATACTTTTTGTCGGTTATATATATACACATTATTATAATAGTAACTTGATCTGGCGTAATGTATCACGTCGAGTGGATGAGCTCATACCATCGGATCACCCGAGACGCTTGCGTCGAGGGTGATCCGATGGTATGAGCTCATCCACGAGACGTGATACAGTACGCTAGATCAAGTTACTGTTATAATAATTTGTTTATTATATACCTTATAGAACAGTCAACTATTCATACTTGCCAGCGCTAATGCATCGACCCGGATTCGAACCGGCGCGGCAGAGATTTGAAGCTAGTTGTGAGACAAACGCTACCGACTGAGTTGTCGTAGCGCGCCATTTGACGTGTTTGTTGACGTTACGTCACCAGTCCCGTTTCTCTGGTTCTCGTTTCTACGATGCACGTTAACAAATGACGTGCCCGAAGCTGGAACTGAGAAATAGCCTCGTTTTAAAGGATAGTGATACGGATTCAGAAAACGTCAGTTTGATACGGCTGTCTGTATCAGATGGCCAGAAAACAGGCAGTTCAAAGGATGTATCATTGATAGGTATATTATAAGATCCATTTCTGCACACCAACCTACATCTTATCACCAAACGTGAATGTTGAATCGCTTTCATTAACCTAATGATTTATGTTTATGTTTTATCGCTTTTAACACTGACAGTGACTTTAAACTATTTCATAAATTTTACCAGAACCTTAAATTATGTTAAAAGCCGGACTAAAATGGTAAAAATATAATGTACAGACATGGTCCTAATTAATTGCCGCGCTTTTGATTTTATTTAATGGTTGGACGGGGAACCATAAATTGAAAATTGTAGTTTGTCGAGCAATCAAGTCAGTTTTCAAAAACACAGGTGGGCCCCATACCCTTTACTAGCCAGAACATAGTTTGTACACATGCACCCACATTTTTTTCACCAAGCGTGAAGGCTTTATTGTTTTTCATAATCATTTATGTTACGACGTTTTTACCACAGGTAACGTAACGTGTATGCACTTGGTACTGGTTAACCGCAAAGGAGGTCTAAGCCTGCCCAGGAATAGTGTGGTTAGGTTAACTGATCGTCCCAACATGACTTTAGCTGTTTACCGTGGACATTAAGCATCAAATCAACCAACCAACCAAATTTACCACAGGTAGATCTAGAGGGTGGTTGTGTCTGGACCGCTGTTTGGTAACTTGCAGTGCCGGGGCGTCCTACAAGTTTGTACAACAGTAAGGAAAGGACCTATTGTGCTTTGCAGTAGGTGCGGGTGGGGTTTCGCAGGTGAATCGTACGTAACGTTCAATGGACGAAATGTATCAAAGGCCGAACATCTGTGACAAATTGAGGTCCGTGAGGGGAAACTATCTTATTTTTTATTATGATAACTTTAATCCGGAGAAATTTAGATAGTATAATAAAACTGTTTGCCAAATCATCCAAGTGTTTCTTTTCCTCAGCATGGCAGCGACAGATACATATTTTTGTATTGGTTTCATCTACAAAATATGAATCATAATAATATTAGTTAACTCCACTGGTAACCCCAAAAACTTCGAAGAAACTAGAAATGTGTCCATAGGAGACACATGCCCCCGCCTACGGCCCTAAGTAAGATGGCGCCTTGTTAAAGGTACTGGCACTTGTAGGATAACTAGGTTCACAAAGGAAGACTTCTGTGGTCCATGTTTTATTGGGAGGGGGAGGGAGTTGGAGGGGGTGTCATGACTGTGATATGTGATACCTTTCTGTATCTTATCACAGAAATGGATGCCATGCAATTTTCCAAAAGAAATAGCCCGGAAACAAGTAACTAAACGGAAATCATTATTGTATGAAATGAAGTCGGAAAAGGGCCATCACTCCTACAATAATTGACGGATTTTTACCCTACATCGAACTTTAACTGTATTTTATGATTATATACCTGTGTATAAAATATGAATTCAATATACCAATGCTTTCAAAAGATAATGGACGGAAACCATTTTTTTTATACAAAATGAAGTCGAAAAAGGGCCATAACTCCCACAATAATTGACGGATTTTACCCAACATCGAACTTGACTGATGGATTTTACCCAACATCGAACTTGACTTGTATTTTATGATTATATACCTGTGTATAAAATATGAATTCAATACACCAATGTTTTCAAAATATATCGAACGGAAACCATTTTTTCATACAAAATAGTCGAAAAAGGGCCATAACTCCCACAATAACAGACGGATTTTACCCAACATCGAACCTGACCGGTATTTAATGAGGATATATCTGTATAAAATATGAATTCAATACACCAATGTTTTCAAAAGATATCGAACGGAAACCATTTCGTACGGGACGTACGTACAGGACAGGACGTACGTATGTACGGACAGCGGTGATACTACATGCCTCCTCCCCCCCACCCCCATGGCGGGGGCATAAAAAAAGTTTTCCGAATGCATCTATACTTCACAAAGTCAACGCTACTGAAATAGATACGCTAGGCCCCTGTCCGGCGTAAATAAAACTGGTAAAATACAAGGTACAGGCACGAGATCCCTCTCATTGTCCCGCTTTTGCTTACATCGTATAGCTCGACGGAGAACCTGGAAAGAAAACTGTCTCCATAGTCCTACCAGTGGTAAAAATCGTCGAAGCACCAGACAGACCCGACCAGAACGCGGACACTTTTAAGGGTTTTTTAAATTTTGTTTAATACTCTAATAGTTCCAATCTACAAGAGGGCCATGAAATTTCATGAAAATCCTTGTGCTAAATATAGACAAAAGGGACACGTGAAAAAAGTCTGCGCATGCGTAACATAACGCTGTTGAGGTCATGATATTTGCTATATCAAACAGGCTTATACCAGTACTCGGACACCTTAGAATATGAGTATATTGAGATGACATTTATACGCTGCAATACTAGTAAAATTATTCGGATACATGTAGTTGATAAAAATGCATAAACATCGTAATTTCATGTTCACTATGCCCGTTTGCGTGCTTGCCGCAGCCAAACTAAGGCATCGACTGTAATACATTTTGTACCAGTCTGCAACAGGCCTTTAAATTCGAAACTATGCAGTGTAAATATAAAACTGAATGACAAAAAGATAAAGAAATGGCGCCTTGAAATAATGTTGCAAAAGTAAAAAGTATGCAAAGACCAGGAACTGAAACAATCAAAATCCAAATCCAGCCCTCAAACCATAGTTGGAAACAACTAAGATTACAAATAATCAAGATACAGAGAACATATGGCCAACCGAGTGAGCAGCTTGTTTCCAAAAGGTGGCCACTCAGCAACCCAAACCGAACCAAAAATAATAATAACATACATAAGGTAAAACATCACAGAAACTCTGACACCAAAAACAGGCAACAAAGAACCACAACAGAACTACCGCCTTGGAACGGTCAGTAATGAATTACTGGGGGGCTTAAATCGATTTTACAGGCCCAACCTCACCCTCAGTTTCTGAAGTGGTACAAAACATTTAGTTGGTTGTTCGGTTCGCATGATAACCCTCTAACTCGTCAATGAATCATCACGGTAAACACATAAATCAAATTTCAACACCATGAAGAAGCAAAGTCTCAATGACAAAAAGATAAAGAAACGGCGCCTTGAAATAATGTTACAAAGTCGCTTGAATTTAGAAAGTATCTTAGTGTTCATTTCACGCCAAACCAGTGACCTATATGTATTTATAGGTCACTGGCCAAACACAAAAGTGTCCGCGTACTGGTAGTGTCCGCATACTGGTCGGATCTGTCTAATCACTGTAAAACCGGTAGTCGCCAGAATTATTGATGGTAGACAACGTCATATAACTGGCAAAAAAGGAGAAACACGTTTTTTTTTCCTTTGTAAAAAATGATGCGTCGCTCCAAAAAAATAGTTTTCATTTCTGGTTCCCCGTTGAGCAATGAAATTACGCAGCAGCGGGACAACGACTGAGATCCTTGCCGTACATTGTATTTTTACCATCTATTAAACGTCTGTATCTTTTTTTTTATTACTTCTTGTAGCTTGTATTTTAACCATGTTATAAAAATTTGTAAAATCGAAAATAGGTCATTTTAGTTGCCAAGTAAAATGACCTAAATATTCTTTCATTTTTTTTTTATGAGAAACTCAAGGACGTTTTAATTTCTTTAGGCCGGCCAATCGCGATCATATACAATGACGAAACCGTGGTGAGACGCTTGCAGCAATACCTCACGATATACATGCGATATTTTATGCTGTTAGAGCAATGGGGCTTTTAACAAAAATTCAGGTTACGGCCATAACTCTGTAACCAGTTAGACTGGGGAATGGTCTTCTGGTCTTATTTTTAATCTCGTATGTCATATTTCATTTTTCTTCCCATCTCTGGGTGCGGCTCCATACCGTCTCAAAAAGCAATAACAAAACAACGAGAAAGGACAGTATTAATATTTCTGTGGGTGATGGTGCAGGGTAACTGTCAGTGCCGGGGCTTCCTACTAATTTGAACAATAGTTGGGCATAGGCCTACTGTTCTTGCAGTAGGTGCGGGTTGGGGTTGTTCGGACATTTTGGTCTCGCATGCGAAACAGAGACGAGACATATGTATTGCTTATCCGGTGTCGTCGCCCTTGTCGGTGGCGTCGTAAACTTTTGGCGAGTTTTTTGCGTTTAGGCCATTTTCTCAGAAACTATCAGGACTAGAGCCATGAAACTTGGATCATGCATACATCTGGAAGAGCAGAGCTAAAAGCCATCATCAATATTGAGACTTGACCTACATTTTACGGTTCACCAACTTTGCAATTTTTGGCTAGTTTTTGTGTTTAGTTCTGCTTCTCAAGAAGTATAAGGGCTAAAGCCATGAAACATGGGTCATGCAAAGATCTGGAAGAGAGAAGGTCAAAGTCACCATCAATATTGCCACTTGACCGACATTTGAAGATTCTTCGAAATGCAACATTTGTCTCAAGTTTAGCTTTTGTTTCTTAGGAATGATAAAGGTTTGAACCATGAAATGTTGGATATGCATACATCTAGAACAGTGAAACTTAAAACTGTCATTAATGTAGCATCTTGACCTAAATTTAGGATTCACTGACCATTCAAAATTTGCATTGTTTTTACTGATTGACCCCTCTGTTGTGACAAAGCACCGGCAGGCAAGACACCGCATTGCGCGGAATTATTGTTCTCTCTTCTTTCATTTCTCTCTCTCTCTGGGAGACGGCCAGGAGCCCCGGTAGCTCAGTGGGTTAAGCGCTGGCCTACTGATCTAGCAGTCGCAGGTTCGAGTCCCGCCGGAGGCGGAGTTCTTTCCATCGTAAACGGGGTTCCATTGCACACAGCCTTTCATTATCATCCGCCCATCGTCCTGATATGACTGAAATACTGTTGAAAAGGACGTAAAATCGCAAGTCATCCACCCATCCATCTGGGAGACGGCCAGATGTAGACTGAAATACTGTGTCGAAGGGCCGTCAAACCCAAAATAACCAACCAAATTAATATTCCCATTATATAAACACAGCGCTACAAAAAAAGTGATCTGAAGGTAGCTAAACAAAAACATTATCGGCCCGTTCTAGTTTCGCAATATTAAATGTTTTGGTAAGCATTTACAGGTTCGCAATATTAAATGTTTTGGTAAGCATTTACAAAGTCATACAATGTAATATATTTGCACGTGTTTGATTTTACGTAATACTTTTTCTTGAATTTAAATAAAATTTCACCGATTGTAGTCAGAATAACTTGCAGCCAGGTCTGTTGCGGCTATTCAAACAAACCATAAAACAAATTTCTCCTGACTTGTAGCATATCTGTGTCCCTTGAAGTATTGCCATTTGAGCCGTGACACGAGAAAACCAACAAAGTGGTTCTGAGCCAAGCGTATCCGCCAGGCTGGTCAGAGTCTTCGCTGTTCGCGTGGAGGTAGGTTAGACACTTAGCTACTCTTTAAGCGCTCAGAGTAGTCTGGTCAGGCTGGGGGGTTGCTTGGCGCACAACCACTTTGTTGGTTTTCTCGTGTCGTGTCTCATTTGTCTCCCACCTCACAGACAGCGGCTTTGAAAGGAGCGACTGCTGAGAGACACAGAGGTCCTGTCGTTTATTAGTAGCTCCATTTGAGATATTTACTTGGCTACTGTGCTTGCAGTGGGTGCGGGTGGGGTTGTTTGGGCATTTTTTCTCTCGTCTATCATTTCGCTCTTCTTTCTCCCTCTCTTTGTAAGACGGCCCGATATACACTGAAAGATTGTCTCAAAGGGCCGTTAAACCCAAAACAACCAACTTTATCAGGTTTTACCTGCACAACAGCGCAGCCCCGGTAGCTCAGTAGGTTAAGCGCTGGCCTGCTGATCTAGCGGTTCCGGGTTCGAGCTCCGCTGGAGAAGGGAATCTTATCAATCGTAAACGGGGTTCCATTGCATACAACCTTTCATTATCAACCACTCAAAGTCCTGATATGACTGATATACTGTTGAAAAGGGCGTAAAGTCATTCATCCATCAACCTGCACTACAACAGAATGATATCAAGAAAATATTAAACAAGAGCTCCGCAAGCGGGGCAATATACGCCCGTTTCTGAATGTTTTTTTGCACCGTTTCATCCTTGTCTACATTGCTATCAAGTTTATCAAGACATTCCAAACATTAAGGTTCTCAAAAGAAAAGCCTTAAAAAAGTAATCAATGGGATGTAACTAAAAAAAATAAGGAAGGGGAAGCAATTATTCTTTTATTAGACATACTGTCTCAACCTAATACACATTGCTATAAAGTTTCGTCAAGATATTCCATACGGTTACCTAGTAATGACTTGCCTAAGAATAGCCGTAGAAATTAATCAAAGGGATGTAACTCCATAAATAGGGAAGGGGGAGCAATTATTCTTATATAAGACACACAGCCTCAACCTAATACACATTGCTATAAATTTTCATCAAGATATTCCATACGGTTGCCTACTTATTGCTTACATAAGAATAGCCTTACAAACTATTCAAAGGGAGGCTACTCCAAAAATAGGTAAGGGGAGGCAATTGTTCTTATATGTGACATATTGTGTCAACCTAATATACATCACTATCAAGTTTCATCACAATAGTCCAAAGGGTTACTTAGATATGAGGTGTACAAATATAGACTGACAAAATAATCAAAGGGAGGTAACTCAAAATATAAGTCAAGGGGAGTAACCATTCTTGTATGAGACATGTTGTCTTAACCTCATATACATTGTTATAAAGTTTCATCATGATATTCCAAAGAGTAACCAAGTTATGGAATGCTAAAGAATTGCCATACAAACTGCCATAGACGAGTTTTTTCAAAGGGCTGTAACTCCGCTAAAAATCATCGGAGCAAAATTCCCGTAAAAAATGCGCTACTCCACATCGTAATCTTACTGTTTACAAAGTTTCAGCTTAATTGGATGAAAACTATAGGAGGAGTTACCCGGAAACGAACATCCCAAAAATTTTAAGTAAAGGGCTGTAACTCCGCTAAAAATCATTGGAGCGAAACCTCGAAACGATATGCGCTGGTCCACCTCATAGTCTTACTATATACCAACTTTCAGAGTCGATCGGATGTAAACTGTAGGAGGAGTTATCCGGAAACGAAAAGTTTACGCCGGACGGACGGACAGACGCCAGCGCCATAACAATATACGTCCCGTTTTTCAAACGGGCGTATAAAAAACAACTTCTTAGCCATATTATTTATGATTTGAAATAATCACTCACTTCTCTCTAGCTCTGTGTTACATCAGACTTTGGACTAGGTTGGAGGCAGATGTAAAAGTATCAGAGAGGCAGGTGAAATTTAATAATGTCAATTTCTAGCATCCTCGATTGACAAAAGTCTGACACAACTACAACACCAGCCAATACCTAAGGATGTTGCTTCAATAACAGACATACTATCAATGCGGTGAAAGAATATGGACAGGCAACACTAAATTTCCAGAGACATTGTATGCCTTAGTATAAACTGCCTGGTCTCCCCTGTCTGTTTTTTTTCTGGTTCCAATTCCCGCTGGTTCCAGGTTAAGGGGCATACTATCAGGTTGTACATCTTTCTCCCTTCACTTGTTTATGAAGCAAGCAATATCACAACAGCGTAAGCGGATAAAATATCTCCTAATTGCTTTACCGGTCATAAAATTCCTTTGATGTTTTACGGGATAAACAAATAGTAATATACGATACTACACCTGGAAATGACGTTAGCCTACATACTGCAAAAAAGTAACGCAGAATTTTGAAAAAAATATTATTTGACAGACTGGAAGAAAAACTAGTGTTGGCATTCATGCGCATCTGTGAATCCACAGGGAGCTGATTAAATGCAACTCTAGATCTTCAATACAGAAAGCCGAAGCGTGCCCGAAATATAACGGCTTTTTATGTTCGGTGCTGTTTGGTTTATTGTGTTATCATTTTAACCCTTCTGCGATAAAAATTGAAAATAGGTAAAAATAGTTGTTAAATGTTTTTCGTATAATTTGTTTAGTCTGTTGTAACCCTTCTGCTGGTCTAAATTATTCAGTTTGGTAAAGATAGCTGAGTTGCCACCTATTTGGGAAAGAGCTGCTGACTCGGCTTATCACTTGTAATTTATTGTTTGTTGGGATGTCTTTGTCAATCTTTCCCTTTGATGTTGGGGATAGGGTTTGGGATCTGATACAGTCAGTTCCTGAAATGTAGTTACTCTTTAAATTTGCTGGAAGAATCGTTACACTCTCTGCAATACAACAGCCATCTGGCATTGAAATTGGAATCACGCATACGATAAAAATTAAAAAAGGTACATGACAAGCTAACACATCTTAGGGGTTGAATTACTACACTACCGTATCATGAAATTACTCCTAGTTAATCCCCTGGATATGATGGACCTCCTAGATTCTCCAAAACAGGCCATTCAAAAGGAAAGAAAGGAAACAGCCTTTTCGACGTCGCAAGATGATATTTTTTTCAACCAAGCACTGGTGACTGAAACATCGCGTAACAGTTGGAATTGGTCAGTCAAATAGTTGGAACCGATTAGTGAAGTACATGTAACGTCAAAGAGGGTTCTATAAACCATCTTTACAGCTTGTTTGGGACTTGTCTTTTATATTCTGTAGCTTATTGATCGCTGTCGTCCTAAGTACATAGCGTGAAACATGTTTTAAGCGTTTGAAGCTCAGAAATAAGAACAAAGGTACTAGTAAACACAGCGCTGCAACGTACAATTTTGTCACAAGCAGAATACAACCAGTTTATATCGCATGGCTGGTGACGTAACGTCGTAATGCTGCGTAGTTGGTAACGTAACGTCGTATTCTACCACTGGTCGCCTATATAGCCAATGCTAAAATCTAGTGATATATTGCGTAACAAATCACTGGGCGGATTAGCGTGACGTTATTTAGCGCCGTTCGGACGTCATTTTCATTCGTTTGGTGACGTCGTTTCATTTCCATGAGAATAGACGGTCTAACGTCGTTTTCTCGCATCAAAATCTTACGAAATACATGTGAACGCCTCTGTTACGGTCAAAGTTGTTGGCGGGATTTCTTCATGTAATCATGGCGGAAAAATCTGACATATGACATTTGCGTTTTCATCGATTCTGGCTAACAAGTGATTTGTTGCCCAATATATCACTGGCTGTCGGTCAGTCGTCAGTGACTATATCACTCGCGACAATATCACTCGCGCTTCGCGCTCGTGACATGTCACTTTACGACTGACCTCCAACCAGTGATATATTGGGCAACAAATCACTGTAAGCAAGAATCTATTTCTTAATTGTCGCATGGTTTGTGAAGTAACGTCAGTCGAAATTTGACGTTAACTTTATCAAAATGACAGATCTGTCGACTAAAATTTCGACAATTGTTGCATTTTTGTTTTGATGGACACGAAAATTTATTGAAAGGTAAACAATTCATATTGACCTAAGTTTCGCGTCGTTCTGAATGAAGTTATTGCTCAATAACACTTCTTGCACTTCTTGTCCACCTAAAAAAACAACAACAAATAACCGTGTTGATGCTGGTGTTCGATGATGTCGGCGTTTATCGTTACATTTATACATTAATTTTGCATACGGATTTGTCTTTGTTTGCCACTGTCACAGTTATGGCCACAACAGCTAAACTCGACAGTGTACCTATTGGTAAATCATATTCTGAAATGATGGGTCCTTTGGAATAATCTAAGAAAAGCCGTGGATGGATGGCTGCCTTAGCGATTTTTACATCTTTTTTCAATACTATTAAAGGCCCCATTGCTCTGTCAGCATGAAAAACTTTATCGCGAAGGATCGCTGCAAGCTTCTCACTACAGTTTATTCATTGTATAGGATCGTGATTGGTCGGCTTTAAAAGAATAAAACGTCATTGAGTTCCTCATAAAAAAAGTATCTAGGTCATTTTAGCTGGCGACTAAAATGACCTACTTTCGATTTCACAAGTTGCATTGCATGGTAAAAATACAAGGTACAATAGGTAAAACAATACAAGGTAACGGAGGTAAAGATAAAATATACAGTCATTTACATGTAATAGTTGATAAAAATACAGTATAAGGTAAGGATCTCATTCCTTGTCTCGCTGTTGTGTGAGATATTTGCCCAACTGAGAATCCATAATCGAAAACCTTATTTTCGCGGAGAGACTTGTCATTTTGTTTTCAAAATACTTTATTCCTTCGTTTTTTTTTGCCAGTTACATGTATATGACACAAAAGGCATAACAAGCGACATGTCATCACCAATTCTGAAGGATGTACCATTTTTATAAGGATTTGTGCTTCGAAGATTTTACCACTGATAAGATTATGGAGACTTTAAGTAGGAAAATTCTCAGGAACTTACCCATTTCAATCCCAGATCCCACCAAAGACACCACGCGGGAAAAAGACAACACAAAATTAGTCACCACCAAAGGCATGACCAGCGACAACCATGTGAACAGCCATTTCCCATGTAGGTGGTTACCGGGCTAGCCTGAACATCAATAACAATATATCAATAACAGACAGAGCAACAAACAACACATACAACAAACAAGTTGAACCACAACAGAAGTGTCGCCTTGGAACGGCCAGTAAGGAAATTACTGAGAGGGGGGTGGGGGGGGGGGGGGGGGGTTGGGAATGCGGGGGTGGGGTGTGATAATGAAAGACTGATGAAATGAATCAGCGTATATCTGGTAAATTTTCTAAACTATTCTATAACTAAGACTGACTTGTCATAGTGACATGAATCTTAGCGGAGTTTGGCTTCCATTCTTTTGAGTTATTTTGGCTTTTTGCGGGTTCTTGCTGCATCGGACATCTCTTTCCTGATGCCCTTCTCTGTCGCCTTTCTAGAGACGCAGGGGTTGAGGAGGCTCGATGGAGGACGCCTGCGCTCGCGAGTCAATACGTAAGCGTCTCGTACCTGATGTCTGCAGCTATGTGTCCCGCGGAATGTAACGGTAAGTGTGGCTCGGGAGAGGGATGTTCTTGCCTGCCGAGACCTGTCCATCTTTTTTCTTTCAGACTTTCGGGGTTTAGCGACACTGAAGAAATTAAATACAGAAACGCGCGTCTGTCGAACTAAATTTTGGATGAATACCTTTATATAAAGTCTCTATGGTCCTATCAGCGATAAAAACGCCTAAACCCAAATCATTGTAAAAGGCAGTTCAACATTCACGTTTGGTCATAAAATGTGGGTTGGTGTGCATATATTGAGTCAAATAACTGGCAAAAAGTGAAACAATTTTTTTTTTTAGAAATAACAAATCGCTACACAAAATACAGTTTCTTGTTCTGGTTTCCCGTCTAGCAATGCTATAGAAACGTAGGCGGCATAGTGATTTGAACTCCACGTCTGTACATTGTATTTTTTACCTTTTCATGAAATCGAAAGTAGGTCATTTTTGACCAAATAGGGTTTCAAGCCCATTTTATGTGAGACTCAAGGATGTTTTATTTTTTAAAAGCTGGCTAATCACGATGATTTATAATTACGAAACTATAGTGAGAAGCTTGCAGCGATACCTCACGATAAAATCTTTCATGCTGATAGAGCAATGGGGCCTTCAAAAGAAACGAAGTTATTTGTTCATGAGCAATAGTAATGGGTACTACCACCCGTTAGTGACAGTTCGAGCAGAACTCTGTTATAAATTTTCTTAGTTGGGTTCACTGATCCAAGAAGTCAAGGACACGTCTTAGTGGAGATAATGAGAGAGTGAGTGTGTGTGTGCGCGCGCGTTTGTTTGTATGTGTGTGTCAGTCAGAGTGGGAAGGGAAGAGATTACTGTTTGGTTGCCATGCAGCAACAGGCAGGAATGGAAAGAGAGAGAGGGAAACGCATTTAACACCAGCAATATTGGGAAGATGAATCTATAGGATGGTTAGTTGTTTTGGGTTTAACTGCCCTTTGAGACAGTATTTCAGTCTATATCGGGCCGTCTCCCAAAGAGAGGGGGAGAGAATAAAGAAATGATAGTCGAGAGAAAAAAGGTCCAAACAACTCCCACCCGCACCTACTGCAAGCACAGTAGGCCCTTGCCCTACTATTATTCAAATCAGTAGGACGCCCCGGCACTGGAAGTTATAACCAGCACCATCGCACCACCCATCCACCCTCGAACCTATAGGAAGCAAGACGCAAATCATAGATGGCCAGATAACAAAAGATATGAGCAAGTAATTATTTAGCAGCAGGCGTTTCTAAAAGCAAACGAACAGTACTAAATTCTATCAACAGGGCTATGGAACCCCTCATACATAGTTCATTATGATTCAAATGAGTCAGACGAAAGCAAAACAGTTCAAACACCTCACCTCGCACGCAGACCCTTGTCTTACATTTAGCTAGTATCCTTAAAGTCTCCATAGTCCTATCAGAGTAAAAAACCATTACGAAAAGCCTATCAACATTCACGTTTGAAGATGAAATCTACGTTGATGTGCATAAATTGGTCAAAATAGCTGTCTAAAAGTATAAAAAACAGGTTTTTGAAAAACTACAAATCGCTCAACAAAATATGATTTTCCTTTCCTGGTTTCCGGTTGAGTGATGCAATACAAACAAAAGAGCGACAGTGAATGGGGCCCCACCCTTGTATATTGTATTTTTACCATTTTATTTAAGGACCCGAAATCGAAAGTAGGTCAACTAAAATGACCCAAATAATTTTAAACCCTTTTTATGTGAAACTCATGGATGTTTTATTTGTTTTAAGTTGGCTGATCGCGGTCATTTGCAATGAAGAAACTATGGTGAGAAGCTTGCAGCGATACCTATTGACAATTTTTTTCATGTTTATAGAGCAATAGGGCCTTTAAGGAAGCTCTTCACGCAAAGTCAGGCATCAACACAGGATCAACAACATTCAAATTAAGGTTTAAATAAAACAAATACACATAGAAATCTATGGACATATAAACTCAGAAAAGAGCAGAGAACTACAAATACCAAGGAAAACCTATTCACTCAGTGGACCGGTGTCCACAGCTTACATTTGGTAGGATCGAATGACTAAATAGCCGATAAACACACCGTTACAATGTTCAATTTTTGCCATGAGTGTATACTATTTGTTTGCCTGTCTCTCTGTTGAGCCTCTGAGCAAACGATTTGGTTGGTTGATTTGATGCTTAACGTCCACGGTAAACAACTAAGGTCATGTCGGGACGGTCAGTTAACCTAACCACACTATTCCTGGGCAGGCTTAGACCTCTTAAGCGGTTAACCAGTACTAAGTGCACATACTTTCGCCAGTAACTGACAACTGGCGGAAGGAGAAACGAAAGTATGTGGCCAGATCGGGATTCGAACCCAGGACCTCTGACTTACGAGTCAGGTGCCCTACCGGCTCTGAGCAAACGACATGATTTTTTATTTGTAGATTATATATCGAACGAAGTAACGTTGATGATTTTTGATACATGTAGTATTTACCATCATGAATAAACGGAATAATAATTGTATGGTATTGCAAAAAAAAAAAAAAAAAAAGAAGAAGCTACACAGAAACCACAATAAGACAAATTGCACGTTTTTGCACATTTGCAGGAAAGCGATTATTTACAAGAGGATTTTGAAAATTGGATTTCCGTAAATAGCCGTATTATGATGTGGAAGCGCTTTTACTTATAACTGAGATTTTCTCATGAATCAGATTTATTTCTTTTTAGTCGAGTTTTATTGCCCGAAACGTATCATGCAGGGCTCATATAGGCAAATTACCTGTAAAATCCCTTCGCCGAAGTTGCAACTAAGTCTTTGCTCCGCTTGCGATAGAAGAAATAATCCTCTTAAGGTGTTATTTCTTCAAAGGGAATATTGAAACTGACAACAATTAAGTGTTTAGTAGGTCGAGGGTGAATCAAATTCCTATAATCTCCCAGGGAGACGAAATCTCCTTCCTACAGTCACCTCATAAGATTGCAATTCTCAAATTTGTTGAGTTTAATTGAATGAATTGATCCTATCAACCAGATGATGGTCCAGGCATTTGAAGTGACTCTGATCAGAGCAGGGAGATCACTCCACAACAAAGAAACCACTTGCTTCAATTTGCTTGGATCGTTCGCTACAAAGTGATCAATAGTTAAATGTGTTATTTTAGGATATAATTAAGCATGGATATAATTTAGGGACAAGTCGTTCTTTTAACTTATGGCAATGGGCAGTTGACTTCCTTCACCTTTCTAGTCGGTGACGCGTTAAATAACAGCCTCGGAGCTTAATTTAGCCGGCTCCGGTTTAACTTGATACGAAAATTGATTCTTTCCTTGCGTGATATTGGGGAAATTATCCTTTCTGTCAGCGGAGAAAAATGATTTCGCGATCCCAGGGCCGCTAAGCTGTGAAAGTCGCTACCAGTTTAAGGCCAAAATCGCCCGATCCTATTTCTTACCTGACAATATGGATATCAGTAATAACTGTCTTAGAATGTTTCTTTATTAGTTGGTTATAAAATGACAAGGTTGACTTGATGAAGACAACCACCAGTAAACCCATGAAGTGTCGGGAAAGACATTTGAGCCGCGACACGACAAAACCAACAATGTGGTTGTGAGCCCACCGTAGACTCAGATCAGCTTGGGCATCCACCCAGTTTTATCAGACTCTTCATTAAAAGTAAAAAGTATGCAAAGACCAGGAACTGAAACAATCCAAATCCAAATCCAGCCCTCAAACCATAGTGCTCAAAGAGTAGCTAAGACTGGGCATCCACCCAGTTTGATCAGACTCTTCGTTAAGTGCTCAAAGGGTAGCTAAGAGTCTAAGCTACCTCCATGCGGACAGCGAAGGCTCTGATCAGACTGGGCGGATGCCTAGGCTGATCTGAGTCTGCGCTGGGCGCACAACCACATTGTTGGTTTTGTCGTGTCGCGGCTCAAATTTAAATTTTGGGCGTTGCTGTAGTTATTTTCCATGTCTCTGGCTTTCACTCCATCTCCCTAGTACAGTCAACTCTCGATATCTCAAAGTCGAAATTCATCCCAAACTACTGATATCTCAAAGTAAATTTTCTGGTACCAGAAAATTTACTTTGAGATATCGGTAGTTAGATATATCCAGAGTTGAACTTTAAATAAAACAGGAAATGTGTCCAAACTAGAATCTTTGATATGAGAGGGACTTTGAGGTATCAGTGTTCGAGATATCGAGAGTTGACTGTATATAATTCAAATACGCAGCTACATACTGAAAGTATTTGTAATACACAAGTCGAACTGTAAATATGCAGGGTCATGATTTTCATAAACATTTTTTTCTCACAATAAAAAAATCATTTTTCAACTGATAAAATAATGGAGTCATTGCCAGCTTTAGGCGTAACTCAGACAAGGGGAGATAATCTGGAAACACTACCCGCTCGAAATTGATAGTTGAGTTAACATTAGGATTTGATACTATACATACGAAGCTTTGCATCACCATATATTTCCCCATCGGGGTAGAAAAAGGTTTCTGACTGACCAGTGGTATTCGCTCTTGAGAAACCATATGGGAAATCATTATAAATTGGGCTTTTATTCTTTAAAGGCCTATATCTACAAAGACGGACGGAACCGAAGACTCATCTTTTTACATTTATAATACCGAAACATAAAGACTCTTAATCATACAAGTATACCCTGATCCAAAAGAAATGTCAGGGCGGAGTTATCTTTGTACCTTCCCCTAGACTTTTCTATTGTACAAAAAGGGACACAGGACATACACGCTGCTCACTCACCGGTAGCAAAAATTATTTAGCTGTAACAAAACTTGCAATTACAACGTAAAGGATATGCGGTATAGCCAACAATAACGTGGCTAGCCATATTATCTGTCCTTGTACAATGCCGATCAAAATGGGATGAATTGACTTGCGATTTTACATCCTTTAATCAGCAGTTTTCGCATATCAAAACGATTGGGGGGGGGGGGGGGGGGGGGGGGGGGGGGGGGGGGGGGGTAATGAAAGGCTCTGTGCAATTGAACCCGGTTTACGACTGACAACGCCATCGAGAATCAAGCTCGGGACCGCTAGATCAGCAGGCCGGCGCTTCACCCACGACTGATCAGATACGCAGGCTGATCTTATCATTTACTTTTCGCACATCCAATAAGGTATCTATTCATGCGACGCCAATCATTTACTCTTTAAATTTACCAGATTAGCTGCAAGGATGCACAGACTGACTTTAGTC
This sequence comes from Ctena decussata, assembly GCA_963989385.1. Lineage (NCBI taxonomy): Eukaryota > Metazoa > Mollusca > Bivalvia > Lucinida > Lucinidae > Ctena > Ctena decussata. The sequence goes on from OZ022504.1 coordinate 61,885,672, forward strand.
ATGTTTGTTCACTCTTTCAATAAGTTTCGCTTTTTCAGTAACGAAATAAAGAACATAAGTTGTGGTTTGCCATATACATAGATAGGGATGAAATGAATGCACAGGCTTATCTGAGTCTTCGCTATTCGCACATGCTATCGTAGTACATGTACAGCCCAACTCCTGATCTTCATGTATGATCATAGGGCCTGTCTTCGTCGCAAGCCAAGTGTACTAAGTCCACTTTGTTTCTTACGTAATAAACAAAATAAGAAGCAAAGTGGACTTAGCAGCCTTTGCTTGCGAAGTTTACAGCCTGTGTGACCAAATACACTCTGTATATTCCTTATGATCGAAATATCGTCTATGTGAACGGAGACGACAACATGTCCTCATGATCCAAATATTTTCCTTTCGAACATACAGAATGTACAGGCTTGTGTTTTTCTTCCCATTTCAAGTGTTAAAAAAAGGCATAACAATGTATTTTGTCTGAATCCATCATGTACAAAATAGGAAAGAAGCTGATAACTATACAGGGAGGATGCGCAGGCTGGTCTGATGCTTAGCTTTTACGCCGATAATCTGCACATTGTATAAATTATTTTGGCATGTCGCAATTATTGCAGTTGCGGCAAAACATCCAATGGGCACAAACCCGCTGAAAGGTCGTCGTATTAATGTCAATGTTGGCACAATGTTGTTTTCAGATTTAGAGTGCGTCACCGTTGATACGACGTTTTTCAACATTGCTTTGGCAGTTTACACCCTATGATTTAAGCGTTCCAATGTTCGTGAGCAAGCCAGGAGAGATATAAGCGTAAATAAATTGTCGCGAGTATTTATATACAGGGTGTGCTCGACTTAGGCACTATGATGACTTATTTTAAGGATTTGCATACAGGGATGATGATATATAAACGTCGGAAGCGCAGTCTGCTAAGACCTGGCTTACCTAGTTCGAATCTCGCGGCGGCGGAATAAGTCACACCGTAAACGTCGCTTCCTTGCGCGCAGAATACCATTATTATAATGTTATTAATTAAGTGATTTCGTATTGGCCCAGTTACAGGTCCAAGGTTAGCTGTATTGGCCCGAGGCCGAAGGCCGAGGGCCAATACAGCTGACCGAGGACCTGTAACTGGGCCAATACGAAATCACTTGATTAATGACATTTTTATTAATTAACTTTATGTCTTCGCCGTTTCGGTCAAATCTGTCCGACATTCTTTTCCAGTTTGTTGACATGACGTCTGCACAATTACACAGTTAACTGGCCGCCGCCATTGATGTTTACGCCGCTGTCATCCAGCCAGGAGAGCGCCCTCGCGTGACCAAAACTTTTAACCAATCGGATGCGTGGATTTCCGTATAGGTCGAAGGTTTTAATCAATATGACACGAGGTCAACCGTATAGGTAGGAGGTCAAGCTGTATTAAGCGGAGGTCATACTGTATGAAAAGAGAAACGTCACCGGTATGATACAGACCGATTTCCCAGTAAAAGTGCTATATATTACTTAGTTAATTAATAAAATCTTAATAAAATGCACCTTCCTTCTTACTTTTTTTGTATCAACAGAGATACCTCTTACATACACGACAGTAAATGTGGTGACAACAGGTACAAAACAATGCGTTATGCTTAGTGAACTTGAACAAGCGTGCAAGATTTATTCTACCGAATCTTCTAGTAGACTGATCGAATTTGACAGTGATTGCCAGCGCATATTTGTTACCGCCCTGACATTTCGTTTGGAACAAGGTATACCCATGCATTCCATTACTACTCATATGACTTTTACACAGGTGTAATATGACTGTTTTGCATTAGCTTTATGGAAAAAAGTAATGTGATGCAAAAATTCTAAGGATAGCTTAAACGGAACTCTATTTTCAAAATAACTCAAATGAACTCAATGATCCCAAAGGACCAGAAAATATAACCTGCACTATGTTGATGCACGGGGAGAATAAATAAGTTCTGAATAGTAAGATCCTTTGGAAGCAAGGAATACACCAAAGACATACTCGATATAATAGAGTCTGTTGATGGCCTGTAATGACATATGCAACACTAGCCACGCCCCCCCTAGCATTGACTCAAGCAGAACTCTTTGGTCAAAGTTATTCTAAATGAACTTAATGATCCCAAAGGACCAGAAAAGTATAATTTGCCCTATGATGATGTACGGGGAGACGTTTTACGGCCGCCAAACGGCACAGCACCAGCTGCAGTGAAGATAAATAAGCTCTGAATAGTAAGATCCTTTTGAAGCAAGGAAAACACCAAAGACATGAAAAGAGCAGACTCGGTTTAACCGAGTCTGTTCATGACCAGTTTTGAAATATGAAACACTGGCCATGCCCCCTAGCACCGGTTTAAACAGAACTCTTTTTTTTTCAAAACTTAATGATCCCAAAGGACCAGAAAATATAACGTGCACTATGATGATGTACGGGAAGACGTTTTACAGCCGCCACACGGCACAAACACCAGCTGCAGTGAAGATAAATAAGTTCTGAATAGTTAGATCCTTTTGAAGCAGGGAATACACCAAATACAAGAATATAGCAAACTCGGTTTAACTGAGCCTGTTCATGACCAGTAATAAAATATGCAACACTAGCCACGCCCCTTAGCAATTCCACAATTCTCCATAGTAGTTTCCACAGTATCGGCGCCATCGACAGGGCAAAGATAAACCAGTGTGTATATGATATCTCTCCTGTATACTAAGCATAAGGAAAGGCCAGTATATACAATATTCAGCATGGTGTTTGTAAATGACGTCGAACTTTGAGAATTTATTTGTTGACTTTGGTGTTGGGGTTTACGTTTACGTCATCGTACCGTAGGTTAGTAAAATTTACGGATAGAACAGCATACAAAAGTCAGTTGTGTGGGTAAGGAATGAAACTCAAAGCTGAAAACTTTCACATTAACAATAATGGTAACAGAATGAAATACCGTTTTTAGAAAGGCTAATTCTACAATAGTACAAATCGAGATCGAAACTAGGTTTATGATCGGTTCGTTGCTTGCGTCTACAACAGGGGTCAAACATGGTTTTTCATGCTTTAGGGAGATGTTGAAAACCGAGGCAGAGGGGCCTGGCAAATATAAATGCATTGAAAGATGAAACACTGTGTTGATTCAACGATGTGTGCCTAGTGGGAAATAACTGATCTGACCCTACACTACTGGCTGATGCAGTTAAACCCGAATGTTCGGTTTTGGATCAGTCTAACTTTGTAAACAAACAAATACTATAACACTTGAAGTGTTGTGACCTAGTTTTCCTTTCCGTTGAGAATTTTAAATATTCATAACTTAAAGCAACAGCATTCAGTTCTCCTGTCATCCTGTTCCCAGACAATACGTTTGATCAATTTTCACAATCAGATAACTGAGAATCGATTACTTTCGAACTATATCACTGACAGAATTTCGCGGTTATCGCGTGACTACACGAGATTTGAATAGCCACGTGACCTGAGGCGTCATATGTGAAATGTTCCACAGTCGACCAATATGGTTCGAGCAAGGTGTTGGTTTGATTGTTCTAAGATCATTCTAATTTTAACCCAAAGGCGAACTTCACACCAGGTGAAATCTAGTTGATCAATATTGATATCATCAAGAAACCTGTCAGTGTTGATTTCTGGTGAAATGTACAACTAGATACGACCTGTTTTGACATATGAGAAAATTTATCTGTCAATCTTCTAATTTTTGGACTGACTTTTTGGCTAAATATGACTATCACTTTTACCCATATAATCTTAGTGCTGGGACAGAAACACCGGATGAAGTAGTGCAAGCTCCCTAGAAGGGTACCCGGATTCAGGGGGTGGGCTTGTGGGCTTCAGCCCCGCCAGCTGGGCCTGGTCAGATTAAAATATATGTTGTGATATCTCATTAGAATCGCCACGGTGAGGCGATTCTAATAAGATTTCAAAACATATATTTCAAGGCAAAAAAGATCTAAAAAATTCTCATAAAATTGATCCTTTATTATTACATATATTTTCGAGCCTCCTCCCCCCCCCCCCCCCCCCCCCCTCTACCTCCCACCAATCAAATATATCTCGGCACCTCCAAGCTCCGCCAGTTATCCAGAGCCCCACCAGTATGTGGTGGTTTGGATCCGGGCCTGGTCTGGTGTCAGGCTAATATTAACACCTCTGGTAAACGCGCATTTTTATTGCCACATGGGAATTAAAAAATCAAATGTCTGCTTAGTTAGGCAAAATACAGCAATACTAGTTGATTTATATTTATTACAAATTATACTTGGAATACTTTTGTTTTTACTTTGATGTTAAAGAATGTGTGAAGTTGTTAAAATACTTTTGAAAGTAGCCAACCTGAAATTTCCGCAATACTTCTGAAAGTAGCCAGACCAAAAGTTCGACAATACTTCTGAAAGTAGCCAAACCAAAATTTCGGCAATACTTCTGAAAGTAGCCAGACCAAAATTTCGACAATACTTCTGAAAGTAGCCAGACCAAAATTTCGACAATACTTCTGAAAGTAGCTAACCGAAATTTCTGTAATACTTACGAAAATAGCCAAACCGAAATTTCGGTTAGAAGTTTCAGAAGAGTTGTGATGACTTGCAAGAAAATCAACATCGTCTCTACAAACTGATTAACAGTATAAGAATTTCAAGTAAGTTTTAAAACGGCCGCATTTTCACGCTATGTAATCACGTGACCTACTTGTACTACGACAGATGCTGCTTTGGTCACCGTACTGCTTAATTGGGACGACTTCTGCAGAATGGCGTTCGAACCATGTGAGTATTTTGAAGAATTCCTTTTCTAATATAGCCAGAAAGGTGAAAGTTCTTGCACGAATAATTGCACCATATATGTTGGTTCTTGCAGCAGAGGTGTCATTTTGATTGGATGGAAAAGAAATGAGAATATCGCAATTTAACGGGTTTGAGTTAGTCGTTTACCACGTTTGTTGTACGAAAAAAAAGTATTTTTTACCTAGAAATACAACGAAAAAGACAGAGAAAAGTCTGCCTATGGTGCGACAGAAAGTGCATTTTCCAAATTAAATAGAGTTTAGCTTGACTAGATTAATATTCTATGAGAAAAATAGGATTTTGCGTGGGAAAAAGTGAACTGCTTTCCTAGCAACGAAAACAAATCCAACTGAACTGCATTTTTGGTTTCCAGGAGTCCTGTTACTGCGGACTACAGAATGACAAAAGTGATTCAAATAAGACAGAATAAAACTGCAAAATACCTAAAATTCACAGATTACAGTACTAAGTATTGCTGTAAGTGTACTAGTATAGGGTGACATGCGATGATGGCATGTGTTGGTGCATGTGTTTCATGGATAGTCGTAGTTGAATGTCAACATCCTGTAAGTGTCAAAACTTGCTGGGAATGGAAGTGTTTTCCTTTTTAGTCTTGCTGATTAACAATTTAGCTTGAAATAAGGGCAAATCTGGATAGTGAAGCAACATTGTATAAAAGGGCGGGACACCGTCAAAGGGAGTAGGGGTCTCTATAGAAGTCTATGGTAGAAACAATTGAGCCGCGACGTGACAAAACCAACAATGTGGTGTGTATGCCCCAGCGCAGACTCAGATCAGCCTGGACATCCGTCTAGTGTGATCAGACTCTCCATTAAGTGTTCAAATGGTAGATAAGGGTCGAAGGTATCTCCATGCGGGACAGTGAAGACACTGATCAGACTGGGCGGATGCCTAGGCTGATCTGAGTTTGCGCTGGGCGCACAACCACAGTGTTGGTTTTGTCACGTCGCGGCTCAATTATAGTTCACATTGCCCTTTATGGGCACCCCTCATGTAAGGAGTAAAACTTTTCTTCATCTATACAAGTAAAACGCGAAAATATACGTTTGATATGGTTACGCCTACATGAAGTGACCTGAAAGGGTGGGGGCTATCGCTTTGTTTCAGTGCATTGTATAACAGGTAAAAGCAACACGTTCGTAACCACACGTTCGTAACCAATCAGGGAAAAGATATTGCATGTATGTACATTGTATATGCTCAAGGGCTACATAGCCTATAGCACTGAGGCCCTCCCAGTGGTTTTGGGGAGCTGGGGAGAAAAGCCATTTATTTTCAGGAAGCTGGGGGAGCACTTGCAATTATTTCAGGGAGCTAGGGAGCAAGCTTTGAATTTTGGGGAGCTGGAGAGCACTGTCTATCAGAATGTGATTTTCTAAATTGTTTTGGCTTCGGGGGGGGGGGGGGGGGGGGGGGGGGGGGGGGGGGGGGGGGGGGGGGCTGTGCCCCAAGACCCCCCCTTTATATGCAATTATTTACATCTGTTATAGTACATTCCTATGTTCTAGCAATACAAAATGTCTAACTGGCATGCACCTGCAAAAAATCTTGACTGAAAAAACAGGACCCTCAATATCCATTCTAAACACATTCTCTGTTATGCATGTGCAACACTAGGGACTCTTGCAGAATAATTGCTTTTAACAATTAATAGATCATTGCATTTAGATCCTATACATCAGCAACAGAAAGTTGCCTTTTCTAGCACAGGCCTGTACTTCCCTCCTATAAGAATCAGATACGTACCACTTGGTTAGACCTGATTTTGAATAAGGATGTCTGTTTGTAAATCAACATTTGCAATCAGTTCTGCTCTGTCATGAGCGCAAAAGCCCACTGAAAGTCAGTAGGCGCTTCAGGTTACCAAAGCAAGCAAAGCTCTGGACCAAGTTGTGCAAACCAAAGAAAGCAAAGTTCTGGACCAAGTTGTACAAGCAAAGCAAGCGAAGTTCTGGACCAAGTTGCATAAGCAAAGCAAGCAAAAGTTCTGGACCACGTTGCACAAGCAAAGCAAGCAAAGGTCTGGGACCAAGTTGTACAAGCAAAGCAAACAAAGTTCTGGACCCAAGTTGCACTAGCAAAGCAAGCAAAGTTCTGGACCAAGTTGTACAAAGCAAAGCAAGCAAAGTTCTGGACCAAGTTCTACAATCAAAGCAAGCAAAAGTTCTGGACCAAGTTGCACAAGCATAGCAAGCAAAAGATCTGGAACAAGTTGCACAAGCAAAGCAAGGGAAGGTTCTGGACCAAGTTGCACAAGCAAAGCAAGCAAAGATCTGGACCAAGTTGCATAAGCAAAGCAAGCAAAGTTCTGAAACCAAGTTGCATAAGCAAAGCAAGCAAAGATCTGGACCAAGTTGCATAAGCAAAGCAAGCAAAGTTCTGAACCAAGTTGCACTAGCAAAGCAAGCAAAGTTCTTAACCAAGTTGCACAAGCAAAGTTCTGAACCAAAGTTGCACTAGCAAAGCAAGCAAAGTTCTGAACCAAGTTGCACTAGCAAAGGAAACAAAGTTCTGGACCAAGTTGCACTAGTAAAGGAAACAAAGTTCTGGACCAAGTTGCACAAGCAAAAGCATGCAAAGTTCTGGACCAAGTTGTACAAGCAAAGCATGCAAAGTTCCTGGACCAAGTTGTACAAGCAAAAGCAAGGCAAAGTTCTGAACCAAGTTGCATAAGCAAAAATTCTGAACCAAGTTGCACCAAGTCTAGTAAAAGTATGTTTGCAGAGGCTTATGCTATACTTGGCATTTCTATTGAAGCGTTTGCTTCAAGCTGTATAGCAGCAGAAGTTCAAGCAGATGGCACAAAAAGCAATTATTGATAGGGCACTACTGAAGAAATGTTTATCAATTATTTTATCCGCAATACAAAGGCTGTAAGAGCACTACTGAAGAAATTTTTTAGCAGTCCAGTTAAAGCCAATGACAACTTTTAACTGCCATAGCAACCGAAGTAACGTAGGCAGTTGGCACAACCGAAGTAACGTAGCAGTTGGCATGAATCAGAACGTATCACTCCCCCATCCCACAGATGTTACATTTCGATTACTAAGGGCCCAATATATCATTTGAAAATGTTTAAAATGATCGGACGGCTGACAGACAATGAACCACGGCACTATACTATGAGCTTAGCCCAGCAGAGCCAACAACTGGCTTAATATTTGTGCAAAAAACTGTTGCAGACAAGGTGCGCTGCGAGGAGACCATTTTTGTAAATTTCCTGTTAAATAAGGCCAACACAGGCATTTAAAAGGTGTGTACTTGCTTTCACCTCTGAATATGTGATCCGAAAAGAAATACAGATTAACAGCAAAATCATATTGTCTAGTTTTACTGCATATGGAAATGTACAAAACTGACACATATAGGCATATATAGTGCCAGCTTGGTCATATAGTGCAGCTTGTCATATAAGTGCAGCTTGTCGAGCATTTCGTACAGTAATTTAGTTAACCATGTATAGTCTATCCCATAACCTTGTTTCCACTGTAGTCCTGTCTTCAGCTGCCCTAGTTGAGTTAGCAGTTAACTTTCAGAAAAACTAAAATCCTGCAGAATTTGCATGGACAGTAAATGATATTAAAAATATAGGACATTCAAAAAGTGTATACCGGTACTTTCTTTGGCCTCTGATTATAGTTACTTCACCCGAATATCTGATAGAAATTTTATGCAATTATAACACTGAACGTCGAACATTTTCAGGGAACATGCCTGAATATTTTTTGGGGAGCTGGGGAAAAGCTGTATTACTTTTAGGGATTTGGGGAGCAGGGGCAAAATAATTTTAGGGAGCAAGGCAAAACATTGTCTGGGGAGCTGGGGAGATTTGGGCATTATTTTCAGGGAATTAGGGAGTACTGACCCCCCCCCCCCCCTGGCAGGGCCTCAGCACTTGAATAAACCTCCTTCTTCACAATATAGTCAGGAATTTAACTTCTGTAGAACTGCTTGCCTCTAGCAAATATGGAGTGAGAAAGATATGAGACCTAGCATACAAAATACTAATAGGCTGCAATATTCACACAGTTCTGCCATTATAAGAAGTACTTAAATAAAGCAACGGTGGCTCATTAGGGAGAGCAGTGTAGAGGCAGTTTAAGGCTCAAGTCGAGGCGAATCGCTGTTAGAGTCAAACTTGCTTATGTGGTCACCACCTTATCTTGGTCTCTTGAACCAAGTTACAGTGCAAATGAATCTGTGTTAGGGACGAGTCATTTATTGCCAGGTGGGGGGCCGGGTACATTTAGGGGGGGGGGGGGTCGGAATTTTTTTTGGTGATGTACTGGGGGGTCGGAAATAAAAAAAGCCATGGAGGCAGGGGGGGGTCATATATTTTATTCAGCATATTGGGGGGGGGGGGGGGTCAGAATTCTTCCATCAGTCTTCTCTTTTTTTTAAAATCTCTCAGCTTCTGGGGGGCAAAGCCCCCATTACTTATATTCTTGTAAACTAAAACTCAAGCATAGAGACATTTATAGAAATGACACACAGAACTTTGGCACTTCATATCCGAAAAAAGATAGTTTCATAAATTTGCTAGTAAGTCAGTTTGCAATTGTCTATAAAATCATGTTGAGCAGATGATTTTGTTCTGGGTTAAATTAAATGCATGCATTTGTGATATCAGCTCTCCAGTTGCCTTTTCATGAGCAAAGCTATTGTGGCTTCTGGGGGCTGCGCCCCAGACCCCCCTCCATGACTATTATTAACAGTTTTATTGGACATTCAACAACAGATCTCTGGATGGCCATATGCAGGAAGAAAAGTGCAAAATATGCTGACAAAATTTAAAGATCATTCACCTGCATGATTTATCAACCTGTCAAAGTAAGAAAATGTTATTTGTGTTTCATACACGTTATATTAAGGTCAGTCTGACTTAAAAAAGGTAATACAGTATGTGGGCGAAGGGTAGCTGGGGTTTTGGGATGGTGGGGGGTCATAAACTTTTTTGTCACCTATCTGGGGGGGGGGTCGGAAAAAAAATCTGGTGAGACTGGGGGGGTCGGAAAATTTTGGGGATTCGAATGAAAATGTACCCCCCCCCCCCCCCCCCCTCACACACACACACACCTGATAATAAATGACTCGTCCCTAATAAGGAGTCACTTGTTTTAAGCAGCTAGTTTTCATTTGGGTGACCCCTTAAGACAAATTTGACAGTATTTTGACCCTTTTTTTTAAAGTTTCGGGCCGATACTGTAGTCTGAAGTCCTAAACTGTGATACGTCGTTTTACGAAAAGCAGTACAGTTGATGGAATGTAATACCTAAAAAGCAGTTCATCACAACAAAAAGCAGTACATTAAACAAAACATGCAAAACGGCCCGTTGTTCATTTCACGTAATAAATACCAGTATTTTTACAAAACATCAGTATAAATGATGAATAATACATATGTGATCATTCAAAAATAACATAATAAATCGAGTAAAAACACAAATATTTGAGATGACAACAAACTGAAGCACATGGCCGATGCAGATTTCTTCAGATTGTCGCTTAACTATCGTATTCACAGATTAGTTGTAAAAGTACAAAGTAGATTATTCACTGATACAACTTGCT